>CM053573.1:36066824-36265426 GCA_028646485.1 Cryptoprocta ferox
AAATCTAAAATCTAAAACTTCTCTTTGAGGATCTGCTATCTTTAATCTTTGTGGTGGTATTCATATGTTTATATTAATTATAATGTTAAAATAAACACATAAAATATAACATGAATGATCTACTTATGCATATGTAGTTTTTCTTTCTTCACATTTAAATATTAAAATCCAAGGTGTATACGTGATATTAAAGAGCCTCAACCAATAGCAAAAGAAAAAGGAAAAATTAAGAAAATTATGTTACAGTGAGATTTATATAATACTTAAAGTATAAAAATTACTTGTTTTTATTGTATGTAAAGAAACTGAGAAATAAGATTATATATAAATTCTTTTGAAAACATCACGCAACTCCTTTGGTTGAAGCTATGTTTAAGGACACCGGGTGGCTCAGTTGGTCAAGCATCTGACTTCCACCCAGGTCATGATCTAACAGTTTGTGGGTTCAGGCCCTGCACCAGGCTCTGTGCTGAAAACTCAGAGCCTGGAGCCTGCTTCAGATTCTGTGTCTCCCTCTTTCTCTGCCCCTCCCCAACTCGCGCATGCTCGCTCGCTCTCTCTCTCGCTCTCTCTCTCAAAAATAAATAAGCATTAAAACTAGTAATTTAAAAGTATAAGGAACTATTCAAACTCTTGCATAACAGCTACAGATTCTTCAGCAAGTGTAACTTATCAAGAAACAATTATTGAAACTTATGTTTATTTATCCCACACGAGGATGATCTAAGGAAATATGTTGGGAATGTTAGAAATACACCAGTCTCCCTTAATCCACAGTTTAGCATTCCAGGTTTCAGTTACCAGCAGTCAACCTAGTCTGGAAGCAGATGATCCTCCTTCTGAGTATTGTCAGGTCAGCAGTAGCCTAATGCTACCTGTGTCATTCACTTCATTTCATGTCATCATAGAGGCATTTTATCATCTCACATCATCACAAGAAAAGTGAGCACAGCATAATATGATATTATGAGAGAGGGAGAGACCACATTCACATAACTTTTATTACAGTGTATGGTTATAAGTTCTATTATAAATATTGTTCTATTTTATTGTTGTTAATCTCTGTGTCTAATTTATAAATTAACTTTTATTATAGGTATGTATGGGAAAAAGCATAGTAAATATAGTATTCAGTATTATCTGTGGTTTCAGTGATCCACTGGGAGCCATGGAATGTATTTCCTACAGATAATAGGGGACTATCTGTAAGGGAATTTAAAAGCATGTTATGTTCCTATAAAGGATTCACTAAGGGGTTCGGGAGGAAGGCCCATGGATTGTACTTTTAGAAGATTCTTTTCTGCATCCACTTTCTACTTCATCTTACTTCTCTAGGAAAATTGCCGAAGATACTGATATATATGATAACACAGTGATGTTTTTAAATGTATAATTTATTTCTGAAGCTCTTTTTAACTTAAAAAAAGTGGATAACAATTATAATAGCTAATATATTCAATGTTTACTATGTGCCAAACATTACATTGGACATTGTATGTGTGTTTTCTTTTTTTAATGTTTATTTATTTTGAAAGGGAGAGAGTGTGTGTGTGAGTTGGGAAAGAGCAGAGAGAGAGGGAGAGGGAGAAAATCAAGCAGGCCTGACACAGGGCTTTATCTCACAGCCATGAGATCATACCCTGGGCCAAAATCAAGACTCAGATGCTTAACTGGCTGAGCCACCCAGGCGCTCCTGTATATATGTTTTCTAATTTAATCCTCACAAAATCTTTGAGCTAGATCCATTATTATCTTTATTTTTTAATGAGGAAAATGAATGAATGAATGAGTGAATAAATTAAATAAATAAGAAAAATGAAGCAGAGTTAAGAAATTTAGTTTCACAAAATAAGAGACAAACCAACAATTCCAAATCAGAGTTACTGACTCCTGAGTTCTAGCTTTTAATCTGCTAAAGCTTCTAAAAATGTCAGACTAAGTTAATCAATATTACGATACACCTAAATCTTATGCATTTATTTAAATATATTTACCTAGGTCTGATGCACCCAGGTAGGACTGGGGCTGAGAATGGGAGTAAAGTAGAATGTTGATCAGTTGTTCTTAGGAACAAATAAATTGGACCTACCTACTGGGGTATATTGGCAAGGAAAATATTCTCCCAGTACGCTTCTTGTTTCTCACTCTTTTTTTAATTCTTTTCTGCGGGTCTCTCATTCATTCAGCTTATGTTAACCTCATTCCTCATTTATTCTCTCTTGCAAAAGTGAGGAGGTAATTAGTTTCTCAATAAGATGAGTGGTGTTCTGGAAAAGCTTTAGGCATAACTAATGTGAAATGCTGAAATCAGAAGAGGCTAACAGGGTTAAAGAGTGCGTTCATGAAAATTTCATTGTAAGATGATTCAGTGGGTCACAATGTAGATAGATAACTTTTCTTGTTTTTTTTATTTAAAAAATTTTTTAATGTTTTTTTTTTATTTATTATTGAGACAGAGAGAAACAGAGCATGAGTGGGGGAGGGTCAGAGAGAGACACACACAGAATCCGAAGCAGGCTCCAAGCTCTGAGCTGTCAGCACAGAGCCCAATGTGGGGCTCAAACTCATAAACCTGGAGATTGTGACCTGAGCCAAAGTCAGCTGCTCAATGACTGAGCAACCCAGGCGCCCCAATAACTTTTCTTGTTTTTAAACTGAAGCTTCATTTAATATGTTTCTGGTATTTATTTCTCACTGAAGAGGGGTTTTGACATGTATTTGCTCTGTGGAGTGTCTTATTGCTTACTATTGTACAACTGTCCCTCTTCATGTTCTACAGTACAAACTAGTGTAGGTCAGGAGAGAAAGACCTTTCCAGATACCCCATTCACAATTCTAAAAGAATATTATTTTTCTCTTGATTTAATGAAGTTTCATTCCCCCTTGTCTCTTCTGTATTCTTGAAATGCAAATAAAGGTTTGAGCTTTCCTGTGGACATGTGGATAAACATAACTCATTTGCCACCAAAATAGGGTGCAACTTTGTATAGCAATTAGAAACTGGTTTGTGTTGCTACTTTAAGTTTATATCCTCATTTCCATCATAAATAAATCATTGTCATAGTTTTTATTCTATCTAAACACATCTCATCCAAAAGACAGGGTCTTCTGGGACTCAATTCATTCAGTTGGTTCATGTCATCCTATTATGTTAATAAAATTGGTATTTGCTTATTCTACAGCTGCTGTGTGGAGTTTAGAAAGTCTGTGATTAAAATACCAAGGTTAGTGGTGTCTTACAGGTTTCTAAACAGAAAAAAAAAGTCTATTATAAGGAGAAATACAGTGATCAATGTTTAACAGTTGGGCATTTAGAGGGAGTTTCAAGATAAGTTCTATAAAGTGCAGAATTAAGTTACATTAAAATAAATTCTAATTTATACTTCAAATTAGATGGAGCGATGGTTATGAGTTTTTAGTGGAAAAGAATCATTTGACTTGGCATCAAAGTATAAAATATTTATCACTAGCAAAGTATACCATTAAAGCTTTGGGGAAGTTTATCAGAGTACCTGGGTTTTAGTATCTGCTCTACTATTTACTTGTTCTTCACATTGGTAAAGATAAAAATATCAGTACTAACTCGTAGAATTATAATGATATATAAAAATTTATAATGATGATTTTATAATGATATATAAAAAGAATATGTGAAAACACTTTTTAAATAGCTAATTGATATTTAGATGTATAAATAGTTATTAATTAGATAAGGTATAATCTCATAGCCAGGACCTTCATATTTAATAATAAATAAAATGTGGTCCTTGTTCTGAGTCCATTCCAATGATTCATGTGCATGAAAAAGACCTTTTAATAATGATACCCATTTTATGCTTTTTCTTACTGAACACCTTGGAAAAGAAGTGAACAAATACATTTCTTAATTTAATATTTTTTTTTATCGAATGTACTATGCTAATACATAGGGGAAAGAAAAAATATTGCTTAGTTTTGACTTCATGAGGCTTTCACGCACCATTCATTCATTTTATTTATCCAACAGTTCCAGGGATAGCTACAAATATATCAGTGAGAAGAAAAAGTAAGTTATACACTATAGTGTATTGCAGCATAATAGGCATTATGAAGAAAAAATAAAGCAGAGGAGTAAGACAGGAATGTGTGGGCAGAGTAGAGAATGGAGGTAGTTCTAATTTTGAACAGGGAGATAAACAAGAGGGCATTTGAAGACAGTATTGATCCTGAGATACCAAGCCAAGGAAGTCTGGAAGAAGCATTCTAAGAAGGTAAATAAGCAAGAGCAGAGACCTTCTGGCAGTGAGGGACCTAGCTTACTTAAGAGACCCAGTGGAACTAGAAAACTATGAGTTAGGAGAGAAAACAAGAAGGAAGTCATAGAGAGAATGAGGACCCAAATCATATTAGGATTTTTGTTTTGCTCCAAGTGAGATGAAAAGCCACTGGAAGTTTGAGTAAAGGAGACACGGATACTGATTTAGTTTTTATAAGATCAGGTTGGATGTTCTTATGAAAACAGATTGAAATGAGAGCCATTGGCACATTTTTCTAGGAAACCGGTGGAGTGATGATGGTGACAGGATTAAGAGTCATAACAGTGGAGATAGTGAGAAGTCATACCTACCAAATTTTGCTGACTGGAGATGGAACATGACAGAAAAGATGAGATGTAGGATGATTTCAATGTGTTATTTGGTTATTTTTGTTTTCGCCTGAAGTAATTGGAAGGACACATTTACCTTTACAAGATGGAGAAGACTTTGGGAAGAACATGGTAAAATAATGGAAACTCAGACTTGAATACATGAAGTTGGAGATCCAGGTGACAATGACATGTAGAAATCGGCTGTATAAATATGAAATTCAGGAGAAAGTTCTGGACTGTAGAAAAAATAGTCTGGAAATAGTTGCCTATGGAAGTAATTAAAGCTGTGAGATTGGATAGAGTTATTTAAGATATAGGTTAGAGAAGAAAACAAAAGCTTTAGGACTGAGTTTTCAGGTACTCAAAACTCGAGATCAAACAGATAATGAGATATAAGCTAAGGAGTCAGCAACTGAATTAAATGTGCTTTTTTTAAAAAGCTTATTTTATTTTGAGAGAGAGAGTGAGAGACAGAGAGAGAGAGAGAGAGAGAGAGAGAGAGAGAGAGAGAGAGAGAGACACCATAGGAGGGGCAGAGAGATTGGGAGAAGGAAAATTGCAACCAGACTCCCTGATGCAGGATTCAATCACACAAACCCCAATATCATGATCTGAGCCCAAATCAAGAGTTGGGCTTTCAGTTGACTGAACCACCCAGGCCCCTGATTTAAATGTTCTGGATAGATGAGAAATGAGAATTTATCATTGGATTTATAAATGTGGAATCAATGGGGACCTTGGTAATTGCCATTTAGGATAAAGTATATAGAGGTAAATCAAATATACATCTGAAGAAATGCAAGTTTGCTACTGTAAAACAATGGCATTATAGTATGATGAGATTTGATTACAGAGACATTTACTTTAATAAAAGAAGGCATAGGGATAACCTCTTGGAAAAAGTGGTGGTCAGGAGAGAAATAAAGAACAGCTAAGTAGGTGAAAAAGAGAGGGAAAAAATCCCAAGTCAAGAGAACGGCAGCAATAAAAGCAACTAAAAGACAATATAGTTTATGTGGAGGAATCAGTGGGAACAAGGGTCAAAATAACAGTGGACATCAAATCCAAAATATATTTGCCAAGATCAATGCCAAGAGACTTACCTCCTATATTTTCTTCTAGGAGTCTTATGGCTTCAGGTCTGATGTCGTGTTTAATCTGTTCATGTTGATTTTTTGTATCTAGTATACATTAGTAATCCAGTTTCATTGTTTTAAAGATGGCTATCCAGTTTTCCTAACTGGATCATTTATTTATTAAAGAGACTATGCTTTCCCCATTGTATATTCTTGTCTTGTTTGTCAAAATTAATTGACCACAAATGCATAGGTTTATTTTTCAGGTCTCTATTCTGCTCCATTGTCTAATACATCTGTGTTATACCAATACTGTACTATTTCAATTACTATAGTTTTGTAATATGGTTTGAAATCAGGGAGCATAATGCCTCCAACTTTGTTCTTCTTAAGACTGCTTTGGCTATTTGAAGTCTTCGGTGGTTTTGTACAACTTTTAGGATTGTTTGTTCTATTTCTGTGAAAAAATGCCATTGGAGATTTTAGAAGACTTGCGTTGAATCTGTAGATTGCTTTGGATAATGGAGACATGTTAACAATGTTAATTCTTCCAATCCATGAACATGGAGTATCTTTCCATTTATTTGTGTCCCCTTAGTTTCTTTCATCAATGTCTTATAGTTTTCAGTGTACAGATCTTTTACCTCCTTGGTTAAATTTATTCCAAAGTATTTTATTATTTTTGTTGCAGTTATAAATGGGATTGCTCTCTTAATTTCTCTATCTGATAGTTTGTTGGCATACAGAAACACACTGATTTTTTATATTAATTTTGTATCTACTGAAATAGTTTATTAGTTCTAACAGTTTTTTAGTGGAGTCTTTGGGGTTTTCTATGTATATCCCATGTAGTGCCTTGACGTTTCTGTTACAGAGGTTTTTCCCTATTCTAAAAACAATGGGAATCAATTCAGGGATTTTAAATGGAAATAAGAATGGGGATAATGGGATAGTCTCACACATATAATTTGAAAGAGATTACTGAATTTTCATGAAGAAAAAATTAGAAGAGATTACAATAGATGACAAAAAGACAAGTTGACTTGTCTGGAGAATTACAATACTCCAGGAAAATATAAAGGTAAGTTGGCCAAGAAAAATTAGTGGTAACGTCAGGGAGAAATAGATTTGAGAGAATAGAAAATCCTTTCAGGAATACAGTTGAAACATTTAGCAGAAAAAAAAAAATCCAACCAACCAACCAACCAACAACAACAACAAACAAAAACAAACCCTGATCCGTGAGTTACATCGGTGCCTCTAAATATTTATAAAAGGTTTAAAATATTTTATTATTCTTCATTTATCTTCGTTGTCAACGACACTGCAGACCTAAAAGCAGAAACCTAGAATTACAGTCCTGATATTGTCATTATGTCAGCCACAGAAAAGTATGTTTATGTTGAACCATGGAACAGAAGTAAAGGAAAGGAAAATTGTAGACTATATTATCAGGAAAAATATTAGTAACATTTTCTTTTCCCCGAAATAATACTTATCTATACTATTGATTCTTATAATTGAAATAATTGGAAAGTTTTATATATCTAAATAATCCAAGGGGGAGGAAACCTTATAATTTAAAAAAGTCAGAAAAACACACTAAAAATAATAAAAATGCACATCTTAGTTATATATGTACTAGTTGGATCTATTTTGGTTATGGCAGATTAAAGGTTACTTATAAATTTGATTTTTGATGAGAATTCAATTTGAGTTTATTTTAGTGATATCAAAGTGGTAATAATGTGTGTGGCATATGCTTCAAAAGGTTTATTAATTTATCTCACTACTTAGGTGTTTTTCCATCCTGGCCAAACAAAAGCCACCTACTGGCAGAGTAGGATACCACATTATTTCTATATAATCTTTTCTTCAAGTTGCAATAATCATATAATTGGCTTGGAGTTCACTTAAATATGCTGTCTAGATACAAGGCAAGAATACTATTTGGCTTGAACAATCACCAAATAGTTCATGAAGTAATTGTTTTCCAGCTCAGCCAGAAGTCATCTTGGGAAAGGCTTTCAAATGTCTTGACTGCTTAACTAGAGTTTGGGAATCCCAATAATATAGAGTCACAATGGCAGGTGCAACTAGTTTGTGGTAGTGTACTCAAATGGAAGCTGAGGGATCAGAGAGCTAATATCTGCGTATATCAGGATATAGGTTCCTCTAGAAATAGAGATAGGTGCTCTTTGCAATCTGTTGTTTGTCTAAAAACTGAATTCAGTTCTCTGCAATAAAAAGTTACTCTTCTACTCTTCGTGCATGAAATAATTTCTTTGTTACAAACTTGTGAAATGAATTTAGATTTAGGTGAAATGTAGCTATACGGCTGTAGATAGATACATAGGTAGATTGTAAAACTCCTTAAAAGCTTTTTGGAGGGTTAACTAATGCTTTGGGATTTTTCACACTAAAATCTTATTTAATGTATCTGCCATGGCCAAGAGTAATTTCAGTGCGATAATATGACTCTATTACAGCAATATAAGTGTTTAAGGAGGATCTCTTCCTTGGCTATCTCAATGATTATAAGATTTTAGAAGTCCTAGTCATTTTCAGGAGATGAAAACACATCTTAAAATAAAACAAAACACATATACCCACGGCCTAATAAGAGATCTACAAAAAGAGGGCATTCCTTATAAACTGTTCTATTTTCAAATCTAGCAACTGGAAATGCATTTAGTACCACACTAATTCATTCACATTTAATTATTTGTGCATTCATTTCCAAAATACTTACTGAATTTATGTGTAGCTCACTAGTCAAAAATAGTGAGAGTATATTTTATATTTAGGAATCAAATCTAAAATCTCAGCAGACATACATATCAGTCTCAATGATTTAAAATAAACTATATGTAGCAGAAAAAATTAGTATGTTTATAATCTAATTTTAAAAGACCACATATGATTTTTGCAAAAACTTTCCCCAAGAAAATAAACATTACAATTTTGTCCGAGATCATCCCATTTATCATTGACTTCCGTATAGCAAAATGGAATAGAAGGTTGCATTATCAGTTTATATATTCTGTTATAAACTTTGACTAGTACCGATTTACATACCAAAACAAATTTTGAAGGAATAGAGTCAAAGAATAGCTGCTTCTGTTGTTGAAAAATTATCTGTAGTCTTAAAGGAAACTGTCACCTTACAATGGATTGGAGTATGGGCAATAAATTTTAAGATGTCAATCATATTATTACATCTAAAACTGGTAGAAAGATGAATACACTAAGATGTATTTTCTTTTACAGGGTTTTAAACAAAGGAAATGAGATTTGTTTACTTTTAAAATTATATAACTGCTTCAGCTTCATCAATAGTTTGTGCAAATATAAATGACAGATCTGAAATTAACTTGGGCATATAATTGAGGAAGAGAAAAAAGTAATTTAAGGGGAAATAATAACGTGGCTGGAAAAATGAATAAGATGACAATAAAATTATTGAAAATACATATAAAATGCAAGTTGCATTCATTGTGGAGAATACAATGTCAGAAAGTGCTTTTATTTTGAAAGAAAATAAAACTATTTTAATTTTGAATATCAAAGCATTTATAGTTGCAGGTGAGAAAGCACTGGAATAGATAAAATTTAAACAATTGTCCAAGTATGAATAAAACTTGAAACAATCTGTTATTGGTAATTTATAAAACAACAATGACATGTCAGAAAAATCAAAATTTTAAAATAGGATATGAATTCTTCTTATCAAATTCTATGAAATGTGACATTCAAATGTTATTGAGAATCATATGCAAAGGACAGATGTGATCTCTGATATGAGATGAAAAAATGTAATTCTAACTTTTGCACATGGACTTAGCTTAATCAGCTAGTTTTACTTGGAAACAAGTCTGCTATGAATAATAGTATTCAATGTTAAAGAATAGCCCAATACAATTAATATCAAGGTCAAACACCTTAAAGGAAAGAAATTAATCACATACACATTCGAGTTGGAATTTCCTTGGAATGGACCACCAAACTGATAACATTTCATTTCTAGGAAATTTGGTAAACTAGTCTGTGTATCTTTTTGATATCTTTGGATAGAAAGTGTTATTCCTACTCACTTCATCTTAGAGAATGTTTTACTCTTCCAATAGTTAAACAGTATGCTCTGTTTGCATGCCTTGTCCCAAGGAAAGCTATTATAGCATTTGATCCAATAGCTTCAGTAATAAATCACGTATAATGAATTCTACCTGACAGTGTGGGGATCAAATAACTAACAGTTTTCCACACTAATTCTATAGGTTTGCTTAAAGTGACCATTTTTTTAATCTATAGTGACTATTCTTCAGGTTTGTTATCTGAAAGACTAATTTTTGCTTTACTTTGGCACTTGTATTATCATTGTCACACTACCTTTTTATTATTTTTTTTTGCTTCTTTTTGTTTCCATCTTTCTTCTTGCAACTATGAGGAATATGAGACCCTAATCATTTTCTTCTTGTATCAGTACAGCAGTTTACCACCAGGTACCCTAGTTGTTGCTGTTTTGTTTGTTTGTTTGTTTGTTTGTTTTTACAACATCAGCTGACTCCCTTAGAAGAATTGTTCTTTTCCTGCACAAGGAATTTGTCCCACAATCCTACCACAAAGTACTCGGAGACAACTTCCTTTTGGCCCTTTGAAGCAGCTCGGAATTTTCCCAGCACTGATTTCCTTACATCTAATGTTAATCTCTATGCCCCTTCTTTAATCATATTCTCTTTATTCAGAGCTCAACTCTATACTCATCTGATTTAGCAGTGTTTTCCAGAATAGTACAAATACTCATCAGTAGTTCTTGTCGAGTAAGAGTTCTCCTTTCCCTTTCTACAAATTAACAGGCACTTTTGTGTTTCCATGTGCCTCTCAAGCAGTTGCCTACTGAGATAGTTAGTATCAGTTATCAGATTTAATTAGATCTTGGCATGTGCTTTGTTCAGTCCTGTTGTAGGAAGTAATAGCCCTAAGCAAAGAAAAGGTTGAAATTCATCAACCACTTGACCTTAGTGAGCATCTAAGATCTTTCAGTATCATCATTTATTTTATCATAAGGAGATACAATTTTGACCAATAGCTCCCCTATTTATATTTTTGAAACCTCTCTATATAAATGATAAGTGCGTTATTGCAAAGTCTGTTGTTCCCGTCTTAGATAATTTTTCTTCCCCAGGAGAAAAAAATAGACTGACTTGTATTTCATTACTAAATAACAAGTTATTTCACATATGGAAAATTCTCTATTCCACTATCACCTTATATTATTCAAGCTGAGATTTAAAAAACTAAATATACTTGTTCCTCCACTCTTTTGAGTTGTATATGTTACTCTTTCACTCACTTAGAAAATAAAATGGGAAGGAAAGTACATATACTTTACTTTTCTTAAAAAGTTGTCCTGTAGACAAGAGACACAATTGGAAACTACTGTTTCATAAATCATTTGAATTTTAAAAAAGCATGCAGTGAATTTCTAAATCTAAAACACTCCTTTTTATAAATCATTACTTGTTAAAAATTCTCCAGGGATATAAGAGATGTTTGTTTGTTTGTTTTCTAGTAACTACCTATTACGTGTTACTGGTCTAGCAGCTAAGAACATAAAGGACTTTGTGTACTGGTATCTAACACTCTCTCATTTCCTACTATCAGATTATAGAATACAAGAGTACACAGTATATTGTTATTTTATTTTCCTTGTTAGAGGCTCTGACCACTGATCAGAACTAGCATTATGATGGTGTCATCCAGTGGTCCCTATGCCAACTTGCGGGCATTTGCCTGTAGAGGTATTCTTTTACTTTCAGTGTGTGAATTTTACCTGATTAAGCATCCTATGGATATTATTCATGCATATCTTTCTAGAAATGTTATCCTTTCCTGAGACCTTGTGTTGAAACCCACTATTAATATAGTGTGTCTTTGTCTCCATTCTTAAAAGCACATGATAAGCCCTTAAGAAATAGATGATAAATTAAGTTGAATTGATATTTTTAAATGACCTGTCAGTGGCTTAAATTATAAATTTTAATTCCGTTGTGGTTTTGGTTGAAAGTAATTGAGACAGTAATTATTAGGAGCAGAAATGAAACATAACCTGAGACATGAAAAATATTTTTGCAAAACAGATGCTTTAAATGATGTTATTTTTTTCCTCACTGGCAATTATAGCATGTCTGAAGTCTTCTATCTTTTCCACATTAAAAAGTATTCAACTACAAGTATAATTCTAGTGTTCCATTTGGCAATCCAGGGGCACCCTTTGATTCTAAGATAAAGACCATCTATAGAATGTAGTTAAAAGTTTCTGATAGAGGCATGTTGGAGTACTTCTCAAGTTCCTATTCAGCACCATCATTGTACAATCTGTTTTTTTTTTAAAGAGAATATATTTTCATCTGAGATTTTTTCCCTCTGACTGCCTGTTATATACACCCTTCATTGATTTAGTTCTTTCTACTATGTGATTGCATTTTTCTTTTTCTGAGTCTACCAATTTCTGCAAAGTTATGGCCTGAGCAGCTCACATTACTCTCTGGGTGGTTTATGTAAATAACAATAATAAAAACCCCTGAAGCTTCATCCCTGTTCCCAGTGGTATCCCACTGACCTCTTTTCAGCTTGAAAAGGTTCTATCTATGGCTGATTTTTTTTCCTTCCCACTGGCAATTTTCAGACTACTGTGCTTCTTCATCTGATTTCTTGACTCTTTCTTGACTTAAGAATTAATTATTGAAATGTATCAGATGCACTCTGAAAATGTCAGTGTATTTGGTTGGATTTACTAAGAAGCACAGCTTTTCAGCCAACATGATATTGGAACTGAATTTCAAGTAGTGCCTTTCTCCACATATCCTTTTCACAGGCAACACAAAAACATAATGCAGATGATCTATACCATCTCTGAAAAGGTTTGTGCTGTAGAAAGCCATTTGTCTCTATCACTTTAGAGCAGAATGTTTACCTTTGCATTTTAGTGCCTTTTTTCTCATTGAAACTTTAACAAACACTTTGTATAGAACTACAAGAGACTCACAGAAGCTGTCCATCTATCCTCATGCCTCCAAACCAGCCTGTGGCTAATTTAATCTGTCCAATTCAGATGGTTATTGATCCTGGTATAAAAGGAATTCACAACCTCCCTTGTATTTGGTGGAATATTTTGCAAGTCTTACTCTCACAGACTCTGACACAGGAATTCATACACTGAATAGCACAACAAGGCAGCTTGAGAGTGGTGGCAATTTAAACAAAAAGGCTAAAATCACCTGAAAAGAGATTCGAAAGCATTTATTAAAACATTCCAGGTGAGTTTTAAAAAGGAAGAAATGCTTTAAGTCACAAGATGTAATTTTAAAAGGATATTAATAAAATAATATTTTTAAGTAGCTTAGACTCCATACTTATTCACTAACTTGTAAAATAATTATTAGGCACCAACTGTAGACCAAGCTGTGATTCGGGTGCTTCTGTTTAACTGGTGTATACCAGGAACCAAAGAGACAAAATCCATATCCTCAGAACACATATCCTAGTGTGGGAAGACAAACAACATGGCAAAATAAGAAAATGATATAGTTACACTTGAAGGTGATATGAAAAGAAGACAGGGAATGAGGTTGGACATGCCTGTAGGTGGAGATATTGCTATTTTTGATGAAAAAGTGTAAAGCTTTATTGATAAGGTGACATTTGGACAGACTGAATATGTCAAGGGAGCATGCCAGGAGGATATTGGCAAAAGAACACAGAATAAAGAATAAGACCAGTGCAAAGGTTTGGGGCAGGAATATACTTGCTTCTTAAGGAAGAGGAAGGATATCTGGTGTGGGTAGAAAGAAAGGGTATAAGGTATGGAGAGGAGTAGATGAAATCAAGGGGTAACAGGACTTGGTTGCATAGGAGCTGGTAGGCTAGCTTATGGATTCAGCTTTTACAAAGAGTGCATTGGGAAAGATTTGGAGGATTTTCAGCATATGGCTGACATGATCTGCTTTATGCATTTAAAAGATAATTCTAGGGGCGCCTGGGTGGCTCAGTCGGTTAAGCATCTGACTTCGGCGCAGGTCATGATCTCATGGTTCATGAGTTCAAGCCCCATGTCAAGCTCTGTGCTGACAGCTCAGAGCCTGGAGCCTGCTTGGCATTCTGTGTCTCCCTCTTTCTCTGCCCCTCCCCCACTCACACTGTCTCTCTCTCTGTGTGTCTCTCTCTCAAAAATGAATAAACATAAAAAATTTTAAAAAAGATGGTTGAATTGCTGTGTTGGGGGGTGCAATATGTTAGGAAAGAGATAATGATGGCTTTTAGTTTGTGCTTGCACAGTGTTAGTAAGAAATTGCATTTGATTCCAAAAGATAGCCAGTGGGGTTTTTTTCATAGTCTTGAGGCAGAATGAAAGAAAAAGAAAAGAATTCAGGACTTCTACAAGGGGTGGCCTATGCCACTAGAGAAATGGTGCCTTTTTCATTAACTGAGATTTAAAGACTATAAGAAATAATGTACAAATACATATGGAAAAGTTGATAGTTTCTATCCTTTCTCCACAGCCAAGATAAATAGCTAATATATATTATAGACATTGTTCATAGACAAATATGTATATGTAGGTAACACTCATATTATAAAACTGCATAATATTGCATAATATAAATAAATAATCCAGGTCTATGGTATCATCCTGCAGCTCTTAAGCCAAAGTGGGAGCCACAGAAACTCTGAAGGGCCATCTGTGACTCTCTCTCTTCCTAGACTAAACATGTTGCCCTGTCTGTTTTAGGGGCTTTTGCTAGCCCCAGAAGCTACTCAGGCAGAATTGCTCCAAGATCACTGGAGCTTCTCTTTTTTTCCGGTGACTCAGCAAATAACTAGGCCTCTTTCTTACTCATGGATTTTTCTTCTTGTGGTTGTGTCTTATATCCCCACCACACCCCCTCATAATTATTTCCAAATCTTTTGTTTAAGTCCAATTATTTTTGCTCCTAAGGCCTAGGCTTTCAAAATCTGAAACTTGGGAAAACTTTATTTCTTCTAATTTTGAACATGTATTTTCCATCATGATATTGAATAGCCTAATTACTGCCTGATATAGGAGACTGGGGCAGAGTGAAGAGGAGACCCAAGTGGATGGGGAAATACAAGAAAGAAATGTAGTAATATTTCAAAACTGTGCTGCCATATTACAAAGCCTACTGGAAATACTATAAACAGCATGCTATACTTACCTGATCTTTAAGCACTTTCACTTACATTTTAAAAAAATGATTATTTATTCAACCTTGTGAGATAGTAGCTTTATAGATGAGGAATGTGTGATTAAAAACATTAATTTCTTTTAGGATCATCTATGAATAAGTAATTAATGTGTTAATTGAAACCTGGATACTCATATTGTATACAAATAATTTTCTACTTCACACTGCTTCAGGTGCTTGTATATTGGCAGGCATAAATTCCATTTAATAGAACGGGTGAATAAGACACTTGGCAGTAAATGATGAGAGATGGATAAGTGCTAGAGGAAGTGAAGACAATATCAGTGAAAAGGAGACAATGAGGGGCATTGAATCAACCCAACACCTTTATTCTTCTGTGATGTTCTGGTTCCTTATAACTGGAGAAAGAAAGAAAGAAAGAGAAAGAGAGAGAGAGAGAGAGAGAGAGAGAGAGAGAGAAAGAAAAGAAAGAAAGAAAGAAAGGAAGGAAGGAAGGAAGGAAGGGATAGAAAGAGAGAGAAAGGAGAGAAAGGAAGGAAGGAAGGAAGAAAGGAAGGAAGAAAAAAGGAAGAAAGATGGAAAAGAAGAAGAAAAAAAAGAAAGAAATATTAAATACATATGGTAACAGCAGTGCAATAAAAAAGTATAAATCAATAGTCCTGGATGTAATATGCAGACTGTTTCATTGTTTGAAATAGAATGAAATCTGCAAATTTATGAAAACTTTGGACCTTGTTAGTTCCTTAAATATTTAACATCATCTTTTTAAAAAAATATTTAATGTTTTTATTTTATTTTTGAGATAGAGACAGAGTGTGAGAGGGGGAAGGGGCAGAGAGGGAGACACAGAATCCAAAGCAGGCTCCAGGCTCTGAGCTGTCAGCACAGAGCTGGACGCAGAGCTCAAACTCAGAAACTGTTGAGATCATGACCTGAGCTGAAGTTGGATGCTGACTGAGCCACCAAGGTGCCCCTATTTAACATCATCTTGATGAGATCATCAAACTTACTAGAATAGTTTCATGTTTGTTTTTATATTTTTCATATAATGAGGACATTTTTCTAATAGATTTTGTGCTAAAAGATGATATTCTATGAAAAGCATGACTAGGGTGGGTCTAATATAAGAAGGTAGAACAATTGATATATTAAATACTCTGATATCAGTGAATTTTTTCCATGGCTGTAATGGCATTTGAATCAAAGGAATATGGTTAATTGTTAACATTTTACTATATCAAATATCTTCAAAGTGTTTTCAAATATTCATGCTCATGAAACTGTTTTATAAATTGATAACTTTTTTTCTGTTGAAGTATATCTCCATTAGTGGAAAAACAATATACTTTATGTAGATTTATTTCTCTATCAAATTCTTCAGGAACATTTCTTTTCTAAACATCAAAGCTTTTCTCTTGCCACACTGTCCTTAATAGGTCCCAATATTCTTAGCTTTTAAAATAAAAGCACTGAAAAGTTCATTTATATTCTTCTTATAATACACTGTATCTCATTTCTGTCTAGACAGCCATTAAAAAAATAAGCATGCAGCATTGCCAAAAGAAACTAAAGCAGGCAAAATAGCCTAAATTGCCTTTGTCTCTTCTCTCTAGGCAATTGACCTGTCTACCCAGGTTTCTGATCGGTATCTGTGTCTGTGCAGGAACTCTGACTATATCTACTCCAACTGAATGCTCACTTATCTGAGTCCAATGACATCAAGGCTCTAGAGTCAAATGGGATGGGAAGGACTAGGAGAGAGAGAGATGGTATTGGTCTTATGGCATATGGCTTAGTTTCACTTGATGTAAAAGCATTCTCTGTCTGGTTTAGTCACCTTTTCCATAACAGATGTCATCCCCCACCGCATCTTGGTGGCCTTCATTTGTGCTCTCCTGGTGCCCTGTGCTTCCCCTCTCACTGAACGTACCATACTTTGTTGCCTTATATGTCCCTATATCTTCATGAACTAAGGAACTGCACTAGTCCCTAATATAGTGCCTGGAAATCTGTAGGTATTCAATGTGTGTCTTCTAAATAAATGGATGAAGACAGCCCAAGATATGCTGTAAATATGAGGCTAACAATAACAATAATGAGAACGATAATAGCTAACTCTTATTGAGCACTTACTAAGTACAAATGCTTTTCTAAGTGCTTTTGACCATTATCTTATTTCATCTTTATTACAAACCTAGAAGAAAGAGAATTATTATGGGCTTCATTGTCATGAAAATAATTTGCATGATAATTATTCTTCTGATATCTCCACTTTTCTGATATAATCTATTTTTCCCTACTTATTTTCACATTATTAAATGTTTTAATGAAGTGCAGATCAATTTTGTTATAAATTGCCAATCTAAAAAGAGAATATTACCTGCTCTAAAATAGATACAATTTAGAATATATCTGTATCTTAAAACATTGTGTGAAATGTTACATAGAAAACATGCTAGTAGAGAAGTTGATGCAGTAAATAAAAGAATAGACATGTTTTGTATATTTACAAGGTGTGACTATGCACCGAGGAGAAGAACTGTGTAGCAGCAAAACCACTATCACTAAAGAAAATATTTTATAGACAGATGTTCAGGATTCCACTTGGAATTAAAGTAAATGCATGATGATTCTACCATTTCTTTTTCTAAGGTTCAAGTACTAATAGTTATTTCTACTTGAATCATTATTATTTGTTTAGGAGGATTTGCAAATACACTTGATATCAGTTTTTTATTGTTATTGCTACTGTTTGTTTGCTTTGCTTATGGTATTAATTCCTTTTGTTTTAGTAGTATATAACTGTCCTATTTTCATTTACTAATGATCAGGAATAAGGTGCAAACCTGTTCCTGTAAAGTGATACAATTTTTTCCTCATGCATGGTTCTTGTCATTCTCCATTACATATGAATCATAAGCACTATTAAAACTATCCACCAAGAAGTTTGTTGAACTATCTTAAGACACTTTTTCTTTAAAAAAAAGAAAAGAAAAAGAAAAAAATAAAAAGGTACTTTTTGTATTCCACTTTCATTTAATATCAAAAGATCAGCCTTAATCATACATTTTCATTTTGCTGAAAATGCCTAGTAATTTTCTGACTAACTCCACCTCATTTGGAACGTGTTTTCCTCTTAAATGAGTGTACTTTGATGCACAGGTTAGCATTTACCAAAATGTGAATGGTGTCTTCTCTGCTACTTAATCTTCAGAGGTCATCTCCCAACTCTTCGACAATTTCCTAACTATCCTTTGGTCTTGAATCCTGCATTTGGAAACTTGGGAACAAAGCTGAATGTTAGAGCTCCTGGGACTGACCATATAAACACTTCCTCCTGATTACTTGCCAAATTTGAAATATTCTATGATTCACTGAAGACTACTTTGAGTTATGGCATCAGGTGCCATATATTTAATTTTCAATTTTTATGTTCTTTATTTTTTTAATTTATTTATTTTTGAGAGAGAGACAGAGAGAGAGAGAGAGAGCAGGGGAGGGGCAGAGAGAGAGGGAGACAGAGAATCCCAAGCAGGCTCCTCACTGTCAGCACAGAGCTCGATGCATGGGCTGGAACCCATGAACCATGAGATCGTGACCTGAGCTGAAACCAAGAGTCAGATGCTTAAATGACTGAGCCACCCAGGCACCCCAATTTTATGTTCTTTAAATATTCGCATAATGAAAATGAAAAATAGGATGTGAAAAGCATTTTCATTTAAATTACTATTTCCAGTGGTAAGAGGAACTAACTAGATTTCTTAGTTGGACAGTTACATATTGTAATAAACCTATTTTATTAAACCTATTTTAAGGTTGTATTAACCTATTTTAAGGTTGAAAAATGTCAGATGATGTGATATAAGATAATTAGAATTTCGAGCATGACAGTGGGAGAAAAAATTTGGAGTAGTATTTTATTAACCAATCTACTATGCTAGGCTCCTCCATGCTACCAGTGTGCTAATCCATAGGGGCACAAATAGAACTTCAAATGTGACACTATTTACCACATCTTATAATTTAACAAGCTAGTAAAAACTTGATTCGTGAAAAGTAAGCACTCCTAACTCTCTTCTCAGAAGACTCATTACAAAAATAGATATAAATATTGAATTTGGAATTCAGAGAAGAGAGGAATTCAATATTAGCTAAAATAAGCACACTGCATCTTTTTAAAAGTAATTAACCGGGAATATTGAGACCAGAGTTGAAACAGTGTAAGTTAAACCTGGAGTTGGTAAAGCATGGGAAGTCAGTCACTGAAGGGGAAAATAATGAGCTGAGAGACGAAGGAGACAGTGCCAGAAGTCTAAGAAGGACATGCAATCCTAGCCCTAACTTCAACCCTAAGCACTAATACTAGCAGAGCTTTCACCCAACATCCCTGTACTAATAGCATGGATTGGGCAAGGCCCAGACAGTTGTTCTGTGAACAACTCTTCACATAAGACTTTGTGCCTTTGGATTCAGCCAACATCATTGGACCCCTGCCCAGAATGGACACGCTCACAAGCCCTTTCCTAGGGATGGGAAATCAAGGAAAATAAAATAAACAAAGAAACAAACAAACAAAAACTGTCTTCAACCCCTGATCTCTAACCCTAAGCTTAACCCTAGTAATGAGTCTAAAACTCGAGGACGTATGTTTGGAAGGGAAAGAACTGATATGCTAAACTGACCTTCATTTTTCCAAGGCAAAATATTTTTCAAATGTTTTCATGATTCTGAACAGTTAAAGTCTTAAAGATGTTTTTGGCATGGTTAAATGTCATGTTAAAAAATTTATTTATCAATTAAATATATATATTTAAATTAGTATATATTATGAAATCCATTTATTGAGAATTGGCATTTTATTTCTATTCACATATTTCAATGGAAGTTTTATTCAAAGTTTTTACATCTATCTTTGACATCAGATTCTTGTTATAACAAAAGCCACTTGAATCATTTAACACAATTTTCCCAGAGCACATCTTCACATCTATTCAAGTTGTTTGAGATATTGCAGCACTTTTTGATTTGATTCTGGCTCTGGACATTTTAATGCAAGCCTAAAGTATTCATTTACTATCATAATCTACAGAAGGTAACCATTTAATAGATTTCTTAAAGGATCTTTTAAAAACTTGACAGTCAACCCTTGCAGTGATCAAAACATATGCTTCTGATTAAGTCCATGTTAAAGTCTGTTGGCTTTTATTATTCTGTTTGTAAAGATTGTGTGGTAACTTCTAAGTATTCAGAATTAGCACTAAATGAGATCATTAGGTAAATGTGTAGAGCTTTTTTAAGGGCTTATAATATCTACAGTAACTTTTCTTAGAAATAATTTTTTGATTGAATGAATCAGTCATGTTTCCAGAAATTAAGTCAATTTAATAAAGAGACTATTAACAAATGTGTGGCAGGAGGTTGGAAAATCACAAGGGACAGTGCACTACCCCATGGATGGCAACAGGGATGTTATTCCCAACCCTCAGCCTGAAAAGCCAAGAGGAGATCATGATTTTTGAGATAAGAAAGGGAGAGTGGAGTGGAGAGGTCCACCTTCAAGGGTAAGACCTACCCAGCTTAATATGTCCTTATAGGAAGTGAGATTCTTATTTCTCTTCTTCTTTTCCTTTGATCTCCTAAAAGGATTCCACATTTGTTTAAAATAAGCATAAGTTAGACCAAGAAAGCCTATTGTGTAGATAAGCTGTCCAGTGCAGAAACAGAAGAAGGGACGTGGGTAGGAGTAGATCTGGACAGGCAAATAAAAGACATCCTGCACAGGGAAAACTTGAATTGTGCATGTATGTGTGAGAGAGACATAGATAGAGAAAGACAGAGACAGAGAGAGACAGAGACAGAGATAGAGACAACATCAGATAGATAACAAATTAAGTTTTTCCCCCATCCATCAACATGTGGGATTTGTTGGATTCAACCTATATTAAAGAGTTAAACTTTTAACTGTTATCCAGGAAGAGAGAAGAAAAAAAACAATCTGGTGAAGAGAATATCCATTCTCATGTCTCCTGTCTAGTAAGCCACTCTAAGTATTACTATCTAACCCCCAAATACTAATAACCAGATTGCCCCACCTGGAGAAAGGAAAAGACCCTAGGTTTTTTATCCTGCAAGTAAATAAACAAGTTTCATTATATAAATATAAAGTTGAGGCAACAAAAATAATTTGCAGAGAGAATTTAATTATTCAGTCATTGAATGTGAATAATAATCTGGAAAACTAAGGTGGGTAAAGGAAAAGGAAACCAAAAGCAGAGGCTGAAAAACAAATCAACCTAAAATAATAGAAAGTAGACTTTCCAGGATTGCGTATGGTGAATTCTTTCCTTGCTGGGTAGGTACAAATAAAAGATGTGCACTGAGATATTTTTGTCATGCAGCTGCAAATGTAGGCAGATCTGCTTCCTATGATTGATGATATTGTTTTTCCTTTTAATATGACAGAATTTCTTTAAAAAAATAAAACAAAACAACTGTGCTCCCAGAGATATTAGAAACTGCACTGTACACTGCAGATGTATGGCTTGTATACAATATTCAAACACATCAAATAATTTCCAAATGCTGTAGGATTATTAGAAAAGTAGTAAGACAATTCTGGCTTTGATGACACAAGAAAGAGATCACATTATAAAAGGATGTTGGAGGAGACAAAAGGAGGAAGGAGAAAGGAAGAGGAAATGCAAGACAATAATTATGAGGTGATTTTGAGAAAGAGAAAAGAAGACAAGTAGAAATGGAAGAATAATTGTAATTGGAAGGGGAAATAGGAAAAAAAACAGGATCCCTGAAATACTGCATGCAATTCTAATGAGACACTATTGCACTTTTCCTTACATAACGCCTACAGGTTAAAACACACACTCCACATTCATGTGCAATTTGTGTACTAGTTAGTATGATATTAAAAAGACTTTTTGCAGACTACCTTCCCAAGTGTTGCTCTCTGCCTCTTCAGAAGAGGTAATCTGGCACTGGCAAGTCACAACCTGTGTAGAGAAGGTAGGGACTAGAACAGGTGAGCACAGAAGTGCATGGTGAAGGCACTGAAAATAAGGTGTTTGCATGGGTGCATGACATAGGGATCAGTGCTTTATTAGTCATTACCACATGTGGAACTCACTGCAATCCCACAAGGTTTGTTGAATAGTCTTTGACTTACAATACTTCTCAGACATATTCTTATGTTTTTCATATAGATCATTATCCATATTAACCAAGCAGCCATGAGACTGCACTTGGCTGGATTTGCCAGTCTGCACATTTATTTCACTTGATCATTAAGTAATGTAAGTCCAGTACCACTATTAAAGACCAAAAAACATTCATGACGCTTGTTGAAGACAGTGAAGGAGATTGTATTCAACGGTGGGTATGGCAATAGGTTTAGAGACTACTGTAGTGACGTCTTTCAGTTGGGGAGAGAGATTGGACTCAACTCCAAGTTCAACATTGGCAAGTGGAAATTTATAGCCAAGGAGTAGGGTGGAGGTCAGTGAATGGAAAATGACTAAAAGGATGTATCAGAGGCAAGAAAGGGTTTCTGGTTAAACCGACTTAACAGCATTCTTATCAAAGGTAGCCCAGGATGATAAGACATCACCTGGGGAATGGTGGAGGATGAGAATCCTGATTACATATCAAGAATGATTAGATATGTAGGGTGAGGGATTCTGAATAGACAGACTTAGCAAGATTCTTGCTAAATTGGACAATGTAGAGAAGAACACTGGAGCCCAAAAAGAGTATAGGAGAGCCAGAGTAGGATTTGGTCAAGGAGAGATTTTTATCACCTCAAACAAGTTTTGTGTGAATATGAAAACAAAACCAAGGCAACGAAACAAAAACATTGCTGATGGTTGTCAGTTTTTCTCAAAAGAATGAACAATACGCTCATTGTGTCTTTTTAAATGTTTTTGAAAAGAGAAACTAACAGTTTAACAAATGATTTTATAACACCACTACAGAGCATTAATATTTTTTAAAATAATATGCAATTCAAAACAGATCTTGGCTTACAGAAGGATGAAATAGAAATGCCCTTAGAAAGTAAAATAAATGGGTTTATATTTCCAGAAAATTATGAATGTTCAAAAGTCAGGTTCTTTTTATTTCCAAGTGACAGAAACTCACCTCCAAAAGCTTAATGGTATATGGCATTTTCTTTTCTTTTCTTTTTTTAAATGAGTATTTATTTTGAGAGAGAGAGAGAGAGAGCGTAAGTGAGGGAGGAGAGGAGAGAGAAGAAAGCACAGAATCCAAAGCAGGCTCCAGACTCTGAGCTGTCAGCACAGAGCCCTCTGTGGGGCTCAAACCCTGAATCATAAGATTATGACCTGAGGTAAAGTCGGGCACTTAACCGGCTGAGGCACCCAGGTGCCCCAGTGGTATATGGCATTTTCATCACTAACTCTCTGACACCAGCTGGGTGTCCCACAATTTAATTCAATTCTGACACTAACTATCTGGAGTTAGCACAGACCTACAAGGTAGGGCTCAACTTCTCAAGACTGTCACCACTTCAGATGCCAGCCTAAAGTCTCAGGTATCTCCACCTAACCCAGATTTTGCCTAGCTAACCATAAATATGGGAACTCCCAAGACCCCCTGCAGGATAGAAAATTTGCTAGAATGAGTCATAAAACTCAGGAAAGCTCTATACTATGATTGCAGTTTTATTATAAAGGTTACAACTCACGAACAGCCAAATGAAAGAGATGCATAAAAAGGGAGAGACACAGGGCTTCCCTGCCCTCTCCTGACATGCCTCCCTCCTTGTTCATTCATGTATTCACCAATCTTTAGGCTCCTGTACATGGTAATACAAGTTTTTACTGAGATTCTATTACTTAGGCATAATTGATTCGATCACAGCCATATGATTGAGCTCAATATCAGGTTCCCCTCACCTCCCTACAGGTTGTGAAATAGGGCTAAAAGTGCCAGTACTCTAGTCATTTGGCTAGCCCCTTCCTTTAAACTATTTAAGGGCAATATATTAAATTGAAAACTATTCATCATACTGATGGCAAACAATTGGTATTCTTTTCAATTATCTCAGCAAAGATATTAGTGTTATATTACTAATTTTTTAGTCCTCTCTTAGTTTGAGCCAATTGAACAATATTGAATAGTTCTGTGATGAAAAATGAATGGCTGTTTTATTTTCAACTTCTTTTTTTTAATTTTTTAATGTTTATTTATTTTTGAGAGAGAGAGAGAGACAGAGTATGAGTAGGGAAGGGGCAGAAAGAGAGGGAGGCACAGAATCTGAAGCAGGCTCCAGGCTCTAAGCTCACCGCACAGAGCCCAATGTGGGGCTTGAACCCACAAACCATGAGATCATGACCTGAGCTG
This sequence comes from Cryptoprocta ferox, assembly GCA_028646485.1. Lineage (NCBI taxonomy): Eukaryota > Metazoa > Chordata > Mammalia > Carnivora > Eupleridae > Cryptoprocta > Cryptoprocta ferox. The sequence goes on from CM053573.1 coordinate 36,091,130, forward strand.
AAGTTGGACGCTTAACCGACTGAGCCACCCAGGCGCCCCTATTTTCAACTTCTCTATCTCTGTGATTTTGAGAACTCTTGACAGGGTTATTTGTAAAAGTTGAATATGGTCAGATACAGAAAAATTTGTATAATTTAATCTCCTGCACAGTAGAAGAGTAGAACAGCATGGTTTTAATAAAAATATCATTTGAAATTTGGCACAGAGATGTAAACAATTCAGATAATTCATTGATCTCCATTTGGGTTGGCTGAGCTCAGGAGAGGAAGATTATCTTAAGTAGAAATTACTGAATATTAGCTGTTTATGGTCTCATAAATATTAATATTAAATAAACAAAAGTCTCCACTAGTAAAATTTACCATGTACTTGGACTTAAATACCACAAAAACAATTAGGAGAAGAAATTAACATTTGTAATGTGCTTAAAAGATTATCAGAAAAGGACTAAAGCTGAGAGTTTGGCTTGGAGATGAGTATTTGCTCATCCTTTTATTTATTCATACATCAAAATATTTTTATTGGGCAATAACTACATAAAAGGCAAATTGTGTTAAGTTCTTGGGTTATTGTGTTAATAAGCTCTTGGGTTATAAAAGTAAATAAACATAGTTCATATATTTCAGGTGCTTATAGCTGAAAAGACCTCTACCTGGCTTCATGAAGCATATAGTCTGGTCAGAGAGATAGATAAATAAGTAGATAATTCAAAGAAAGTGTAATAAATTTTATTGATAGCCACTAGGTATTACGGGAAAATACATAGGAGCATTTTTCATGAACTGGAGTAAGGACTCAAATAGGAGGAGTGACAAAGACTAAGTTTACAAAGCATAATAGAAGTCAAGCCAGATGCTGAAGGGAAGGGCTAATGCATACAAGTGCATTGGGAAGGGACGTGGTGTTACAGATTCTGGGGACTTCAATTTTTATGATGTAAGTGCACAGTACAGGTAATGGAGTTATAGGAAATGAGGCTGGAGAGTGAGATGATTCACATTAAAGGAGGATTTTGAATTTAATCTTTACGATCCATTAAATAATATTTAATTAGTAAGTGACCTCTTCAAATTTATGTTTTAAAAGATTTTCTAGGTAGTAGTACAGTGGATTGCTTTATCCTAGGTCAATTGCATTTTGTAACTAAGTGAAAGTTTTATAGATTTCACCAGGGTGTGGAAAGGCTGTAAACTACTACAAACCACCAGATGGAAAAGCGTAAAGTTGAGTTGCTTTATTTGTTTTTTAATTACTCCGGATATATTATTGGCTTGGCAATACTCACTTAGAGACAAAGGGAGGTAGAAAAACAATAATGGGCAGAGATATATATAAACTGAGAAGTGTTCTGTTGGTAGCACAGAGTTCAGTAAATTAGCACCAGGTTGGTACTGTCACATAATTTGCTGGTAGGAGCACCACAAGAGCAGCTTGTAAGAACAGATGAGCCAGGGCACAAATAAAGCAATGAACATAAATCAGAGAAACTTAATTTAGCATTGGACATCTAGATGGCGGTCAGTGAGCTGATCATTATCACCATACTGCCATGCACAGAGGAGACTCAAAAAATATTTGTTGATGATAATTACAAACTCGGAAAGAAACATGACTAGCATTTTCTCCCAATTAGGCCATCTTTGTCTAGAAAACATTTAGATGTTCATCATGATTAGTAAAAAATGCTTTGTGGAAAAATATGTTGACCATTATCTGGACTTTAAGATAATTTTTTTTAAGTTTCTTTATTTATTTTGAGAATGAGTGAGCACGTGTGTGCAAGAGCATGAGTGGGGGAGGGCAGAAAGAGTGAGAGAGAGAGTATCCCAAGCAGGCTCCATGCTGTCAGTGTGGAGCCCGACGCAGGGCTTGAACCCATGAATCCCAAGAGAGATCGTGCCGGGAAGTGAAATCAAGAGTCGGACACCCAACTCTAGGCACCCCATCTAGGCACCCCAGGACTCTTAAATGGATACTCTTTAAAGTAGACTTTTAAATAAGATATTTTAAAATATTATGTTTATCTTTCTAAAGCAGAGGAAATTTATTTATATACTGTATTCTATTTCTAGTAGAATGTCTCATCTGTGCATATTTCTGATGACTCAGTATTTAGTTTGGTCTTATTTGAAACACAGGTTTTAGTGTATAACCCATTTAATTTAAAGACAAATATTATTAAATATGACTGAGATTTTCAGGGTAGCAGTAATCTCACCCAGGATTAATCTCTTTGACTATTAAATTGCTAATTCAACTTGAATTTGTTAATCTCACATTAATTCTTCATTTTTTGTGCACCAAAAGTCTCAGTGTTCTTGCTTGACTATTGAAAAGCTTGCTCATGTTTCTTTAGTTTATCACACTATATATATATGTGTGTGTGTGTGTATATATATATATACACATACATATATGTATGTATGTACATATACACACATATACATATGTATATACACATATACATATATATATAACTTTTACTTAAACATGGTCCTTAGCTAAATTTTTAAAAAGTGTGGAGGGAGGGTGCACCTAGGTGGCTTAGTCGGTTAAGAGTCTGACTCTTGCTTTCGGCTCAGGTCATGATATTGCAGTTCATGAGTTTGAAACCCACATTGGGCTCTGTGCTGACAGCGGGGAGTCTGCTTGGGATCTTTCTCTCCCTCTCTTTTTTGTCCCTCCCCTGCTCTCTCTCTTTCAAAATAAATATAGCTTAAAACAAACAAACAAACGAACAAACAAACATGGTCTTTAGCATGAGAAGAGATGAAGTTAGGGTAGAACAAAACCTAAAATTATGTATCTACATATTGTATATTCAAATATAATAATGTCCATTTTGATAATAGGAAAAAAATAAAACCATTGCATATGTAGCTCAGGCTAGAATTTGGGACAAATTCTCCTTTACTTTTCCAACTTAGAGTTGAAATTCAGACAGAAGCTGATTTCTTTTTTTAAAGTTTTTCTAAATAATTACATCAATATATCATAAATGTTCTGATGTTGATTCGCTTTTTATTATTGTTAGAAAATAGAAAATTTTACTTGAAAACAAAATTTTCTGTTTATGTTCCTCTGCTAGAGTTGTTCATTTCTGCCTAGTTCTTTTCTGTGTTGTCCTAATTTTCCTGCAGTATGTTATTTAAAGCATTTAAACTTCAAGCAGGGAAAGAAAACCAACACAAAATTAAAATACTTTTAATTATGGTGGCAACACAAAATTAAGTTTTGATGAAATACAGTGTAATACAACACAATACAATATAATACAACGTGATACTACACAATGCAGTAACATAGGTTAAGCTGTTTTATAATCAATAACAATCACCCCTATCTGGGCATTTAAAAATACTGTTCTTTAAAATTCATCAGGTCTCAATACCATCGTCGTAGATGGCAACATTGTTTCTGTTAAGAGTGGGGCAGAGGCTTATGCAGTTTATTCAGAATCTGCCACGTGACACTTCTGCCCTTTTTTCATTGGCCATTACTTACTTACATGGCTACACCTAGCTGCAAGACTATCTGGAAATATAGTCTGTATTCTGGAAGTCACATGCCCAGATACAAGTGAGGAAGGAAGAACAGATTTTGGGAGATGATTAATGGTCTGTACCATCCTTAGTACCTTGGGGATATTAAGCTATGTCATCTACCTATTTTGATGTTTGCTAGTTTTTAAACAACAACTACAAACTTTTTCCCCCATGAACTTTCTCCAAATTCTATTATAAATATTTTCTGAGAATAAATATTTATTGTGGTCAATAAATGCACATGCCAAATGCATTGACTTAAAAAAATAATACCTAAGTTTTGTGAGAAAGAGACCCCAGTCCATCTTTTCTTAATATTTTACTGTTCCATAAAATATTAGAAAAACCTTCTGTGGCCTCTATTTGAGTGCTTTAATAATTTCATTTTAATGAAAGTAACATCCATATGTAATGTCAGACTTGCCAGAAATACTAAGTTTTCCAAGCTCTCACTGTTCCAAAAGAAATGCTTTTCTAAAAATAAAATGTACATGTTGGGAAAATGTTCAAATCAATGTGCTAGTTGTCACGTTCAAAATTCCATTACTGTTAATGAGATTTGCCGGCGTAACTTGCACAGCAAGTTACTCTGAAATTTTTCCCAGCTGTGTCCTTGAAAGATGGATACTCATTTTTTTTAATTTTTTTAAGAAAAGCATTTTATCAGAGCAGTTGCTTTTCAATTTATCCATTTGTGTGTTGATGGCATTTACTTTACACAAAATGTTGGACTTCTGTGTAAGGAAAAAAATAAGGTATTTGTCCACTACATCTGTATGAGTCACAAACAAGTCGTTGACATGAACTTTAGCACCTTAGCGCAGTTCTGGTGTGGAACTTCTGCATAATTCATTATAAAAGAACATGAAGCATTCAGAAGTCGGTGTTCAGTCAGGGATGTGCTGCAGTATTAGCAGAACAAGGAAATCTGCCTTTTCTATACATAATTTACACGAAGCAGCTGATAAGTTTTATGATTCATAATAGATTTATTTCGATCCCTTTAGGGTTGTTTGGCAATGTTTGAAAAGTAATGCATTAAGAGGAATTATATTAAAACCAATTTTCTCAGCATTTTTGATTATTTTCTGTTTTGTATACATTTCCTTGAAAGATAATTAGTAGTGATTAAATTCAGATTTCTAAAATTGTTTTAAATAGGTAATATATGCACATGATTCAAAAACACAAAATTGGAAAAGGGTATACACTCTTTAAAAATTGTTAACATGATTTTTATCTTATCATCTCTTACTTACACCACACAGACTTGCTTCTTCAGAAGAAATAGAAAATTGATTTATATCATGCACAAGTCCTGCTGGCAGTATTTTATATTATCAGAGTTAATGCCTTTGGCCATTTCCTTTAGTTTGATTCTCCACAAGGCAGGAGAGGAAGTGCATATCAGGATCATCTGTAGAAACATTTGCAAAACACACCCCACTACCACCACCACCTCCCTGAACTGTGTCTTACTAAGTCATAAGCTATAACCATTGACTGGACTTTTTGTATTCTTCTGCTTGGGACATAAATGGAGATGGGAGCCTTTTTTTTCTAGAAACTCTATAAAACACATTTACATTTTCCATTAAAAAATAATTACAGTTCCTTCAAAGGAAAAAATATATAATTATCCTCCATGTTTTGATAGGGGTACAAACTAAGTAAATACAATTAATCCTATGAATAAAAAATGTTAATCTTATAGAAGAAAAATTTTTTAAAGGACATTATATTAGTACATAATAAATTCAGCCATCAAAACACACACATACACATGCACACACACAGAAACCATTGTCTCATTTTCGTCTATTTGGCAGAATCATTGTGGTGTCCTCCATACCAATCAGGCTTACATTATTTATGAATTCTGTCCTCCAGGAGCTTATCATCTTTAATGTCTTTGTGATGGACATCTAAATATAAGGCATACAATGAACATGCACAGTAACCTATTTTATATGATCAGACAAGAATATGGGAATGGTTATTCATTAAATAAATATTAGATAAAAGCAATGCAATAAGAATTAGAGAGTTATATATGCAGGTAGAAAGAATCCATACAGTCTGCCCATCGTCTTGGGTGAGGTTCCTCAGGAAAACACTGAGAGTGTGACATTAGTGAGTTAGCTTTCCTTGACTGAAGACAATTCCAGGAGAAGGGCTCCACTGAATTACCCAACTGCTGAGGAATGAATGACTCAGGCCTGGTAACACCTCCACGATACACTTCAGCACCCATTCTCCCTGGTTTACTTTCAGATAGTGAGTTATGAGTGAGCAAACTGGGTTTTGAAGACTTACTAAATGAAAAGGAGAAAGATTTCTTGATTTGGTTTGGAAACATTGTTCAAATAACTAGGGCACACTTTAAAATAACACAGGAAGTCCTTTATTCAAGTGAACCAGGGAACGACTAATAGATGGTGGAAGAAGAGAAGTTTTAGTGCATAATGCACAATGTATCAATGTATATTGTAATTATATAGTATTATGCAATATACTACTTATTATATATAGGAAATTATTCTTTTATTTTGCTGTTTACTTCTCTCCTACTTATGACATCTTATCAGATGTATTGATATCAACATATTTAGCCATTCAGTCATTTTAACTGAAGGTCAGCACACTATTATATGAATAAGACAGCTTTTATTTATCAATATATATATGATGGCAGTTCTTTGGGTTGTTTCTAATTTTTCATTACTGCAACCAATCTATGATACCTATCCTTGGACATCAGTGACATGTATTTATTAGAGTTTCCAACAAGAATAGGAGTTCCTTGAAGAACGGAATACTTCTAAGTCCCTATGATTTTAGCACAGAGCTGACTGCATACTTATAATCATGTTAGCATGTTTCTTTTCTTCCTTCTGGGGGACTGGTTACAGAGCAATGGCTTCAAATCCAGGAGCAAGAGCTTCTGTCCTATATGTAAGAAGAGACTCATGAGTAGGCAGGCAGCACTCCCACTATGCTTATTTGAGATCATATACTAAGTACTCATGACAGAGGTTCAAGCAGCTAAGGTTATGTTGCATTCTTCTTTATTTATGTAAGACTTTTCATGACTCATTTCATTTAACTGCCCCAAGTCCATTTACTGATATATTCACAAAACTAAAGTTGTTTGTAAGTGTCATCTTCACCTATACAAGATAGCTTTATATAAATTTCCTTTCCAGTGGCTGTCTCATAGAAGCCCATGACTTCTTGCCATCTTGCCAATTTATTCTGAGTGAGTGAACTGTGTCTTCTTAGGAACGTTTCTTACAGCAATTTAAGTAGGTCAGTGATACGGCCATCTCTCATTTTGGCCACAGCAAAACTTTCCCTCGTCTGCCCTCTTATTTATTTTTTTTAAAATATTTTTGAATGTTTATTTATTTCTGAGCGAGACAGAGAGAGAGTGGGGGGGCAGGAGAGGGGCAGAGAGAGAGGGGGACAAAGAATCTGAAACAGGCTCCAGGCTCTGAGCTGTCAGCACAGAGCCCCAATGCAGGGTTTGAACTTCTGAACCACAAGACCATGACCTGAGCCAAAGTTGGATGCCCAACTGACTGAGCCACCCAGGCACCCCAGTCTGCCCTCTTTAAACACTGTCCTCCTCTAATCAGTTGTCAATCTGCGGCTGCCCAAATAATCCTTTCCTCCTATTGCTTTGCCTGTGACTCTTTTCTCATTTCTTTCTTCCTATAGCTTCATAATCTAGACATCAGGCTGGAGAATAGCAGCTTCTATCCCAAATCTTTTCATCAAAGAGATTTATACTTGTTTTCTGTGTCCCCACAGAGATCCTCTGCCCTGGTATTTCCTGGCAATCTTACTCACCACATCCCCTTTTATAATCATCTTACGTGGCCTCCCTTTTACTTTCATGAATTCTCTGATATGGCTTGCAAGAACTCTGTCCTCCTTTATTCTATTTTTAATAGGTGTTTCTATGATTGTGCAATTTACAAGGTGAATAGAGGGAAATAAGAAAAAGAAGGAAAGTTCTTACCATCTTGTGATATCTATTATTGTCATGCTAGTATGTGTCTTTTCTTCTTTCTGTATTGTAATAAAACATTTAGCCTCATCTGTATACCTCTACCTGTAAACTCATACCTCTTTGTTTTTTTGCTAAATACTGTATTGTATGCATTTTCCATACACTAAAAATTCTTTGTGAACAGCCTTTTTCCAGAAGAAACTAAAAGTGCATGGAGATACAGTAGTACAAAGTACTCTATTCCATTCCAAAGTATAATTAAAAATGAAATAAATATGTAACACGACAAAAATTCAGATAGTTCATTAAAAAGAAATACTGATTATTAGTGATAGAAGGAGTCATTGAGAGAGAGGAATTTTAAATCTATAAATAGGAAAACATCATGAATGAGCACACTCTTTTTAAGGAACAAGTGGATAAAGGATTTGGTATGGAGTTAGTTTGGAGCTAAATAGGAACAAAAAGGATTCATTTTATATACATAGGATTGAGACAGACACTTCACGTTCAAAGTCAAATCTTTAGTAACAAGCAGTATTTGTTGCTATAAAACCAAACCTAAAATTAGCATTTGAAAGACAACAAGGAATGTTTTCCTGTGTGACATGCTTATTCACGTCCAAATTCTTTATTCATTGAGAAAAGTATCAATGTACCAAGAGTAGGGTCATTTCCAGAAAGGAATGTGAAAATTACTGATGTTCTTCCTAAAGAATTTGCAAGTCCTTAAATGATTAATAATAATTTCTTACATTTGTATAACAAAAGTGTTATAAGATCACCTTCATATTAATTATCTCCTTTTATGTTCACAACAAAGCTGTGAAGCAGGTATTATAATTATTCTATTTATAAATGGATAAACCAAGGTCAGAGAAGTTAAGTGAATTACTAAAGATGGTACTCTTAGTAAAGGGTATCCAAAACCAACCTTCTGAATCAATCGTTTTTGTGTGGGGTTTTTGTTGTTGTTATTTTTGGCTGTTTTTCTAATAGTGTTAAGAAGGTGGGCTTTGGTAATGATGACAGACAATGTCGTCTTTTTTTTTTAAACACAGAGACTTTGACTTTCAATTCTTAATATTTATTCCCTTCTTCATTGTTTTGTTATATGTCCCAGCATGTAGAAAATAATACATTTTCTAAGCTTTCACATAGGAACAACTTCAGTGAGTATAAAACATTTTCTCTGACTTACTGCTATTATTCTGCTGTCTTCTAGCAATTACTACTGAAAATAAGTGCTAATCCGCCTACTTTTTGAGAGTTACCTACTTGGATGCAGCTAGGGTTTTATAATACATTGTTAAAATATTAAACATGTCTAGCATCTCCCTAATTGAGAATTCATTAATGTTGTCAATGAGGTAGTCAGTGCATTCAATCTTCATATAAACTGCATTTCTTATTTTGAGATTTATTTTTAATCATTACTGTCCCAATTATGCTTATTTCTCCCTCACATGTTCCTGCGATTGAGCCCCAACCCCTATCCACCAGATCTGCCAACTTGTTTCTCATTGTTTTAATTCAATTGCTATCATATCTCAACACTGCTGGAGCTTTCCTCAAATTCCTTTATTTTTCTTTCTTATATCAAGATGGTCTTGATTATCTCCAAGTCAGATTTTAGGTCTTCAATTGCTTTTTGAATTTTTTTCTTGGATCTTGTAAAATGCAAGATGTATGTTAGACATTTGCCTTTCTTTGTGTATTTTTGATTTTTCAGATTATTCTATTCTTTCCACTTATCATGCTTCTCCTATTTCACTGAGGCTGTCTTCCTTGTGTCTGGTTGAGTATATTACTAAGAATGTGTCATCTCTGAGAAGAATTACTATGCATGGCAAGACCCCACCTATGTATTTGTTTTGTTCACTCATCGATGAATGAGAAAATTTTATCCAATATTTGTGCTTCCCACAGAGTACTCAGATTGCTTTTGATTCCATTTTCTTTCCACATAAGAATTGGATGAATACTCCTTATATCCAAGCAAGAGTAGAAAAGATGTGCATAGTTTATGAATGAATTCATGGGATGTAGTCAGCATAAAACTATTTATTAGATTAAGATATAATTTTCCTCCATTCTCACTACTTTTTGACCTGATAATCTGAACAGAGAAAGTACACAACAATGATAATACTAAATAATACTAAATAATCACATGGACAATTCCTGAAATAATTGTGTCAAATTTACTTTACAATGTTGACCTTTCTTTCCTGATTCTGCAAGCAACTGACGATTCCTCATATAAGCAGCTAAATAATGTACCTAGAGCATATATGTTGTTAGTATAGTAAATATACAAGTTATTGTCCAAAAAAGGAAAATCTGAGTGATAACTATGCCAAGGCACCAGCATATTCTAGGATTATCCCAGGCAAGTGGGAAGTGTGGTCACCCAAATTCTAGGGTATTCAGATGGATATGGAAGATGAGGCACCAATCCAAAAATAAGGGAGCTGGAATTCTGCTACAGTTTTGCTTTCTGAAACGACAGCCATCATGTAGCAGAAAGATGGGCACTAAGTGTTTGGAGTAGCACAAACCTTTCACTTCTGGATCAAAGAACAGATTCTTGCAGAAATTTCAATCTGTCATTCTGGGATTTTGCTCTTGTAATTGCATAAGAGAGGAAACTAACAATCCATTCATTCTGGGATTTTGCTCTTGTAATTGCATAAGAGAGGAAACTAACAATCCATTATCTCAGTTCGCTTCTCTTGGCCTGGAAGTTTATAGATATTTTCCTGAAATGCTTGTGATCTATTGATAAAGTCTCATTGTCCAGTTTGTCATGAATTTGTGTGTGTGTGTGTGTGTGTGTGTGTGTGTGTATGTGTCTCTGTAATTATTTTGCTGAGTGCTGGGAGAAAGTAGGTTGGGATGTGCAAGCAAAATTTCATAGGACTTTTTCTTTCTATTTCATTCAATCTGATAATATGTATCCTTAATCATATGATAAAATCTACTCTGCATTCTTTCTTTATGTATTATATTTAATAAATATGTGTTCAATTTCTTCTGTCATTTTTACATAGATTAGCAACTCCTACAGAGTATGGAACAAAAAATAGAGTTAATATTTAAACTGAGTATCTGTTAGTGTATCTTATTTTTTAACTTGCTTGAAATACATTCAACATTTTACTCCAATGAGTGTCAAGTGTTTTACTGCCAGCAACAAAGCATGTACCATAAATTTAAAATGTTCTAGTTATCATATTTAGTTCTGTTAGTGACCATCTTAAAGCTTAACCCAGTGATTTAGGTGTATTATCTGATTTACTTAGGTGTACTCTTAACTTCGTAATAGCTGACTGTTAATATTGAACACGAGCCCATAGGGCACTGCTTCCAGCATGCAAGCAACCTGGCTGGCTGCTTTGAAGGTATTTAGTGAAAAGATAAATTCTGCCTATGCAAAAGTGGTTTCAAAATGTAAAATCGGGGCACCTGGGTGGTTTAGTCACTTAAGTGGCTGACCACGGCTCAGGTCATGATTTCACCGTTTATGAGTTTGAGCCCCGCGTAGGACTCTGTGCTGACAGCTCAGAGTCTGGAGTCTGTTTGGGATTCTGTGGCTCCCTCTCTCTCTGCCCCAACCCTGCTTGAGCTCTGTCTCTGTCTCTCAAAAATGAATAAACGTTAAAAACATTTTTTAAATGTAAAATTGTGTCTTCATGCTCATAATTTAGCTCTAGTTAATAGGCTTAGTTGTATACTATATGCAACTATGCCTATTTTTATTAATAAGAAATAAAGTTGCACAATAGCTGCAATATTAGTGCCAATTTTGTCATGAAGTTTTGTCTCCAAGTTTCTTGAAGCTGTCTGGACTATTGTGATCTTTTATTTTATCACCGGATGTCTAGTCTTCTGTGCAGTAGATGTCAGCTCCACCCAGGAGAGTGGTGTCACCTCCACCCACCACCTTGTAGCATTTCCCTGTCCCCAAAAACTGCATGTAGCATTACAGAAACAGTTTGAATTTTTCAAAATTTCACATACACAAAAAAGTCTCTGGCCAAATTTTGAATAGCTTAGAGAAAGACAGTCCCATGAGCTTTTCCCTCTTCATCCCTATTGCCTCTAGGAATTTCACCAAAAATAAAGCATAGAGGATGTTGATAGAAGATCTATGCTGTTTGATAAGTGATCAAAACAGATGGTATTTTTAGCACACTAAACTAATGTACATTAGTCTTTCACATCTGGTTCTTTTAATAGTTTTATACAACACAAGAAGTGAATTCTTGCATTTGTTGATTTTTTGCTTAAGTTATCATTTATTACTGCCCAGATGATCATATGTCTTCTCGTTTTCCGTTCTTCTTTGTTAGAGCTTTGATGATAATTTATCAACCAAATCTCATGTTTAATCCTTTGTCATAAGCTAGCTTATTAACAAGTGGTTTTTAGGTAATATGAGTAATTATTTAAAATAGCTTTGTTCACTGAGGTAAATAAATCCCTTCAATATGTTATTTAAACCATTATAGCATCTTTATTAAGAAGAGGAACATAGAATGAGAGCTTTTAAATATTTCACTAATACACCACATTAAGCAGTTTCATTCAGGGTCACAAGAGAATAATTGTATTTGTAGCTTGCCTTCTTTTCTTTTATTTTGCTCCAACTCGGAGCAACCAGTATGCAGCAAAACTTCTCAGCTAAGTTCATAAACATGTGAACACAATATGTGTTCATGTTGTGTAATAACAATCACTATTAATATCTAGCATGCATATTAGAGAGATGTATATATATAATTAAAATAAAAATATATTGTTATAATATATATGTTTTATATTCACTCAGGCTTGAATGAGAAGAAAAGAGAAAAAGTGAAAAGAAAAAAGGAGTAATTAATTTTGGTTGGTATTTTGCTGCCTGAGTATAAAATATACTCAATTTAAAATATGAGTTCAAATATATATGTATTCAAATATATATATACATATATTTAAACCAAAATATATGCGTATAGATGCATATATATACACATATAATTTTTTCTTGTTCAGATAATTCTATGTCATACAATTAATTACCCTTTAAAAGTTATATAAAAATACTTCAGTAGAGAAATGTTGTGCTTTCCATGCTTAGTTTATTCTTTTATGTATTTATATACTAATTTGATATTTCACATATTAACAAAATCTGCCTCTTTATTTCATTTTACTAAATAACAGTGCTTGGTTTTGTCTGATTGTCTCATAAGCAAAAAATGCAATATTTTGTGACATCTACATTACAATGCTCCAACTTCAATGAAAAAGATAGAAGAAAAAAATAATTAACTTTAGTATTTTGCTGCTTGAAAATAAAATATTGATAGCTCAATTAAAAATATGCATTCAAATGAAATGTGAAATGTACTTGCTCATTGGAAATTTATATGCAGTTCATAAAAAAAAAAAGCTTTACTGCAACCTCTTTCAATGAGACGTTGTAGAAGCAGGATACTGAACTGGGAAGCAGGAAACTCCGTTCCTTGGCCAACTCTACCAGTAAAAAACTGTGCCATGATGGCAATTCCTTCACCCCTAAAGGCCTTGGTGTTCTCATTTGGAACATGACAAAGTAAAATTGCGCAGTCTTTAATGTCACTTCTAGATAAAAACCCAATGCTATGTGCTTATTTGGTAAGGATGCTAAAATTTTAAGTATCTTCACACTGTTATACAAAACACTAAAAGTAAACACCACTAGCAACATATCCAAATATAATGATTTTATATGATAACAGGATGAAATAAAAAAATTGAACCATGATTGTCATTCTAAAAATAAGTGAAAGTCCTTTCCAGGTAAAGGTGGCGAAGGCATGAGAGATAATGAGAAACATAAAGCCATTGAACTGTAATATCTAGAGTATACCTTCTAATTCTTTATTTTCCACTAAATGTGGTCATTTTATTCTTGTGCCCTCATTCAGGGCCAGCAAATGGTTTTCTCCTCTCTAAATCCAGACATGTTTTTCCACGCACTTCAGTAATATGCTTCACAGCAACGACAGACATACGATGTTCTTAACTGTTGTGTTTAGCAATGCAGTGATGTAGTGCTTAAACTTCATGGTCTGGGATAAATGTCATTCACAATGGGTCCCATGATAAATGTCATTTCTAATGTGTTCCTCTATGGCTCTCTAACCCCTTTCTCATATGGAATAAGATAACCTTCTTATTTTTATGAATTAGAAAACAATAATTCTTCTAGCAAAGGTGTGTGAGCTCTGGAAGTGAGCACTTTATCAATCTAAATTAGACCATAAGCATTTTGTTCAGTGAAGCGTGGGCTACAGTTCATTGATTCAGTAACATTAAGTAATTATCATGTTAGAATAACAGCACTTTCTGAACTTCTTAAACTCATTGGTCAATCCACGAATCAATCAATATCTCTTCAAAGAAGTGGAATAAAAATTAATGTTCCTGCAGATGCATTAACAGAATATGTATTTACTACCTTAAGTTTGAATGAACTGAAAAGATTATCCAGGAGAATTCTAGAATATTTTTGTAATGTCTGAGTGGGGGAAACCTAACTTGCTTAACAAGCCCCATAAGTTACCTGAGTGAAATAGCTATCTACCTGATATTTATACTATCCTTAATAATTTTAATCTGGCCCCAGTTTTTGAGTCTATACTTATGCGTTACATTATTTTAAACATCATGGATATATTTGAAGGACATATTTAGGAAAAATGAAGAAACTTAAGTAAGAATGAAGAAAGGAATTCAAACAGGGCTTCCCCTTTGCAGGTAAATATTCAAAAAAAAAAAAAAAAAGGAGAACAGGCTAGAAATTTATGGTGTGCTGATAGGATTATTTCTGAAGAACATTTTTTTTTTCCAAAATGAAATATCTGTCTTTCTTCATGTTCCATCTATCTAGATAGCTGATCTATAATGAGCTGAAGAAGAGATTTTGATCTTTCCTAAGAGTGTTTTGTCAATGATCAGAAGGAACTGGTTTCATTTTTTTCCAAACTGAACTAGAATGTCATAAATCAAGAATGGTGAAGTTTTTCAGCAAAAGGGGTAATAAATGTACTGAACCTTTACAAGCTGGTATAGTATTGTATCTTTTTTCTTTCTTTCTTTCTTTCTTTCTTTCTTTCTTTCTTTCTTTCTTTCTTTCTTGGTGTGTGTGTGTGAAATGTATTGATGAAAGAATCTGTGCACCTCTGACACTTTTGGAGGCAAATGAAAATATCATGGGGAGAGAAAAAGTTGAAGTTACCAGGATCATTCCTAACAAAGAATTTATAAAACATTAAACAAGTTGGACCAGTTTTAAAATTGTATAAGACAAGACACTCACATTCCTTTGTGTGAAAAAAGAGAACCTTCGTAGTGTTAACTGATATTTTTATCATTAAGCTCTTTTTAGTGACTTTTAGCTTTGATATTTTTGCATTTGCATATTGCAATTTTCCTTTGTTACTTAAGTCTCTATTTAAATGTATGCATGTGCAAAGTATGTGTACTTTTTCTTAATCTTGTATTCATATATGTTTGTCTAAGCAGAATTTATGAAATACCTAAGTTCTTGAATAAAAGCCTTGAATGAAGATATAGACTGCTTCTCAGAAATAAAGTACATTTGTATAGTTCTTTTTTTTTTTAATTTAAATTTAAGTTAGTTAACATACAGTGTAGTCTTGGCTTCAGGAGTAGAGCCCAGTAATTCATTTCTTACAAATTATATCCAGTGGTCATCCCAAAAAGAGGCCTCTTTAATGCCCATCACCCATTTAATCTATCCCCTTACCCACCTCCCCTCCAACAACCCTCAGTTTGTTCTCTGTATTTAAGAGTCTCTTATGGTTTCCCTTCCTCTCTGTTTTTATCTTATTTTTCCTTCTTTTCCCCTATGTTCATCTGTTGTGTTTCTCAAATTCCACATATGAGTGAAATCATGTGATATTTGTCTCAATTTTACTTCTTTTGGTGGTGGTGACTAATAACAAACATATAGTTCGTTACAGAATTCCAAAGTGCTAATTAATAATTAGTTTTCACTAGGGAATACTAACCTTTTTTTCCCCCCAGTATCCAGGGTATTAGCAGCCAGGGATTAACTAAAAAGTTCAGTTTAGGGGAAGAGAAGATTTATGTAGATCTCAAAATAGAAAATACTATTGAGGATCAACAAGCATCCATTTATACTTCATTTGCTTCTTGGTCTAGTCTAAGGGCCAAATTTTTTCTCTCTCACCATTGCTGAGTACCGTCTTGAGTGTTGAGCGGTGCAATTCTCTTTTAGGTCTGTTTTCATTTCTTTTTTTTTAATTTTTTAACATTTATTTATTTTTGAGAGACAGAGAGAGACAGATCATGAACAGGGGAGGGGCAGAGAGAGAGGGACACACAGAATCGGAAGCAGGCTCCAGGCTCTGAGCTGTCAGCACAGAGCCCGATGTGGGGCTCGAACCCACGAACTGTGAGATCATGACCTGAGACAAAGTCGGACGCTCAACCAACTGAGTCACCCAGGCACCCCTCATTTCTAATTTTATTCACTTCTTTTCACTCCAAATCCTCATCTTAACTTTTGTTGGCAGCTAAAAATGTGTTCTTTTTATTGGGTGAATCTTTTTAATAAATATATTAGTTGGGTAGTGATAGCTGCTGTAACAAATAGACCACAGATTGTATGATGGTTGAAATATATTCAAGGTTTTTTCCTCTCTTGTTCCCTTATTGATCTGAAGTGAGCAGTCTTGATCTCAGGCATGGTCCTCCTCCTTCAGAAACAGGCTAGCAAAGGCTTCATCATCTTCTGTAAGGGGGAAAAATGGCTTTTACACTGTATCATAGTCACACAGTCAGCCAGAGGGAAGAAGAACATAGCAGAGTGTTTGAGACGTGTTAGTGGGTCAAGTTACAAAATAAACCATCTCCTGTGCTCGCTGTCCTTTGCCACTTAACTATATGGTCACACTTAATTAAAAAGATGGGCAATGCAATCCAGCCATGAGGACAGACAGGAAAGTGAGGAAAACATTTTCATGAATAACATCGCTGTCTCTGCATAAGAATCTTGACACTGTCATACTTTTTGTCCATTTACTCCTGCCACAAAAGCACCTATATCTCCAAATCTGTATTTTTCAGCTGAGAGAAAGAGTCACTTAAAATGTCTTTTACTGGTCAAATATGCATATGTATTAATGTATTCTTTACATTCTTTACATTGGTTGAGTCACTCTCCTGTCTAATGGTAATGCTTTCAGACACATTTTTGTCTGAGATTTGATCAATCACGTATAATAGCATGCAGGGAAAGACTGGAGATTGTTGCTGACTGATTTAATGTCCTTAATTTTTCTGAATTTAAAGTTTCATAAGTTTTAGGGTCCATTTTAATATTAATCATTCCTGATACCTAGTAGTAAATCGTTTCTTCTCTTATAGTATTAAAGTAATATATATAAATGTGTGTTTAATGAATGAAAAAGACTGAGAGTTTTTGAGATGGTATAATTTCTGGAGTAATAAATTATAAACTTCAGTAGATATGGGATATTTCCTTTGTAAAGGTAAGATGTTACTCCTAGCCAGATCATTTTTGAGGCATATACTTCTTGCTTTGAAAATTATATTTGTGAAACTTGTCTTTGACTACCCATAGTACATAGCTTTTGCACTTTTATTTTTTATTGTTTTTAATGTTTTTTTAATTTTTTTTTTGAGAGAGAGAGAGAGAGAGAGAGAGAGAGAGAGAGATAGTGTGAGCAGGGGAGGGTCAGAGAGAGAGGGAGACACAGAATCCGGAGACAGGCTGCAGGCTCTGAGTTAGCTGTCAGCACAGAGCCTGACACAGGGCTCGACCCACGAACGGGAGATCATGACCTGACCCCAAGTCGGACACTCAACCTACTGAGCCGCCCAGGCACCCTGCTTTTGCACTTTTATTGATTCTTTGGCTACATTTTTCATCCTCACACCACTATCTCCTCTACATCCTTTTTTAAAAATATGTTTATTTATTTTTGAGAGAGAGATAAAGAATACGAGAGTGGGGGGTTGCAAAGAGAGAGAGGGACAGAGGATCCGAAGTGGGCTTTGTGCTGACAGCAGAGAGCCCCACATGGGTCTCAGACTTGCAAACCATGAGATCAGGACCTGAACCAAAGTCAGATACTTAACAGACTGAGCCACCCAGGCGCACTAGCTCCTTTTACTTTCTCCAAAGAATACAAATTTTAGCTGTAGCCGAAAATTTACCAGTGTGAGAACAAACATGATAGACATTGTCTATCAACAAACAAATGTACGGTCTCTTAGTTTAGATGGACATGACAAAATGTTATTCATTTGACCTCATATGCAGCTGGGTGTTTTAAATTTAATATTAATAGCTTAAAGACATCTTACATGCCATTATTCACGGTGGAATTTCTTGTCATAAGAAAGAAGCAATTAATAAAAGAAAGACAATCATTTTCAGCAGTTTAAAAAGGAAAATTTTATGAAACATTTTTATATGGTAGTACAGTTACCATATGAAAAACATAATAAACAAAGATGCATTTTAATGTAAAGATAAAAGTTTTCATTCTTAAAAACAATTTCGTGGTAGATTTTATTTAATGTCCATTCTTTATTACTTGCAGTTACAAAAATATTATCCTCATGAACATTTTATGCAACCAGACAGATTATCACTTTTCTTAATACTGAAAAAGCTCTGGAATGAGAAAAATTGAAGTTTTCTTTAAGGCTTTATTCAAATCAGACATAACATCGTGTGCTATATAGTTACTTTGGATAACATTAGTAACTATTCTTAGGATTTGATAGACCATGGAAACACTGGTAAAGCAGCAAAGTTGTATAGTTGTATAGTTTATATTTAATAGCCAGTAGACCCCCCAGGCTCAGGGTGATGAATCTTCATAATATTCAAAAATAATGTAAGAAGTTTTCATTCAGTTTTTCTACCACCAATCAGTTGGAGCTAGAAAATATACATACATAGACACATGCAGCACACATACATATATACACACATACATACACATCCATAAAAATGAAGATAAGTCCTTCCTTATAACAATGGCATCATGTGATTTTAATAAATCTACATCAAAAATAAGGTGTAAACAAAGTCAAGTTTAGAAATAAATAGAATGTTTAATAGGGTGTACTTAAAGAGGCATCTATGTAAAGCATTGACTAATGAATTTAAGTGTCAAATAACAAGTTAAGATCTAAACCTTTAAGTGCTCATTTACCAGAAATATTTTGTAAACTTTACAATTATTTCAAATCTTGAAAAGGAGAGAATTTGAATTTCTACAAAACGATTAAAACTATCCTTCTTTAACATTTTATGTATTTATTTTGAGGTTGGGGGAGGGTCAGAGAGAGAAGGCAAGATAATCCCAGGAAGATTTAGCACTGTCACACAGAGCCTTGTGCGGGGCTTGAACCCATGAACTGTGAGATCATGACTGAGCTGAAAACAAGAATTGGACACAACCAGCTGAGCCACTCAGGTGCCCCTAAAATTATCTTACTTTAAAAACCTTTTTGCCTTGTATTAGTATAATGGCATCTCTGCTGATATCATTGGTTCTTTTAATGCAGGAATTAATAATATACTGGTACCTGACTCAGGCCTGAAGTACCCAATTTAAGATATTTGCAAAGCATTTAACAGGCTGTACCTTTATAGACCTGAAAAATAAAATCTATTCAGACTGCCTTATTAAGATAATCATTTTCATTCAGAATTTTATAAACTGCATTTTCTGTCTATGCAGACTTCCATTCTGTAGCTCTTAGATATTTTTGATTCCTACAAATTATACTCTATAAAATAGATTTGATGCTACACTAGGTGAATTTGTATATTACAAGATTACTAGAGGTTGATCTTCCATTATTTCAGTTACATACAATCTGATACAATAAACTTACTCACTGACATGCAAAACGAATTATGCTCTCATTTATGAGAAAACCATGCTCCAACACACAGTTGCTATTCAAATAAATTCATTCATGCCTACATATTATTAGGTACTAAATTACCTTTAAAATAATTCAGTAATTTAAAAAGTAGAAGGTTTTTATTAAAGGATTCTTAGAGCAAAAGAAGAAATGTAATTTTAGTATAGGCAACCGTTGCTGACATGTATTCGCTGATCTAGAAAATTACTTTAATGCACATATCAATATACAAGCCAGTTGCTTATATTTCAGCAATTTAAAAAAAATCTATGAATTTCCTTATTGTGTATAATGAAAATATATAAGAAATTTTCATAGTAAGATCATAATTATGCCTTTATTATTGTTACCCCAGGAAAATAAAGTTTTGATTGGTAAGTTGTTATTTAATTAATTAAAATTAATAACAAGTCTAAAATGGGAAAGTATCTTTCATTCTAGGTTTGAGGTAGTCTTTCTGTATTGAGAAAATTAAATGTGTCAATAGAAAACTACACCTTCAACTTGTTTACTATAAAAGACTGAGTAGCACTTTAAGATTTGATAATAAGGTCATTCATATTAAGAAGAATATGAAAAAAAGAGAATTTTATTTTATTAAACACCAAAACTTGGACATCTCAAATTCATGTACATTACTGAACTCAAATCACCATTTTTATTTTTAATATCATTTTAAAACTCTATGCCTGTCATAATGTTTGGCATACAGTGGACACTGAATAAATTATTTTTGAATGGATACTTGAATAGAGAATTATTTAATATAAGATCTAGTTTGAAATTCCCATTTTGCTATTCCCAGCTATTTATCTTTAAATGTATTACTTATCATTATTCATGTGGTTGATGACAATAATACACATCTTGAAATTATTTCTGCTCTTTACTTATAAGGGACTATATTTTTGTCCATCAGAGAAATGTAATATTTCCACATAAGTGGTAAAGCATTCTTAACAAAATTTTTATTTCTAAAATCTTACATAAGTAAACCCTCAGTGGTAATTGTTTTACTTCCCAATCATGTTAATGATAGCTGTTTACTCAAAGATACCCATGTTGAAAAAGAAATATGGATCCCATCTAACTTTTGTTATATGTCAAGTATTTGAAAAACAGGATATATTTTTTGTATGCCTGAAAATTCTGCTAAATAATATGACTTGATTTGATATGGTCTTTGAGTCACAATTTAATTCATTCCTGTTTATTTGTTCCTCTAGTATAAATCAGGTTATACATTATTTATTCATGTTTCCTTTTAAACCATCTCAAATTCATTGCCTATTATATTTCCAAAGTGTACATAAATATGCATATATTTCCTTCTCTAACTTTCATCTACTTATGCAAATTTTTCATTTTGTATTTCAGCATTATCATTTTCATAAATAAATTCCTTATGACATTCTTCTCATGACATTCTAATGTATCTAGTTGCATAGAGCTCATTTGCTGTGTTTTAAACTCCTGTGTTCATGGTTGGTTCTTCTCTCACTTCTTTTCATATTTCTTTGCTATTCTTTTTACTGTCTTACCCTTCTTCTTTCAGTATTCCTGATGTAAGATAAAATTTAATTTATAAAGAGTTTTCCTACAATTTACATTATTCAGTACAAGTGTATAAACTCAGTGTTCAGTAAGAACCATATCTTGAATTGTTGAACTCATAGGCAAACCAATTTATAGAATACCTTTTTAAGTGTCCCAATTTAAAGCAGCAATAGAAGCTACTCTCGACCACACAGAAATGATGAACAATCTTCAGGAAGCAAACTTTAAAATCAAAGTGGATGAACTCACCAATGTTACATCCCACCTCATTTTAATATGCAAACCTTGTACTTGGCAAGAACAGTAGGAAAATCCTCATCAATTTGTGTATGAAGGCAAGGAGATGTGATCTAGGATATCCATATGGATGGGACCTGGTTTTGCTAGCATAACTTTAACAAGACAAAGACTTTTGGAAATGTTTAAGGAGGGGAAAAGATGACAATAGGAATGTTAATATGTTTTTTATTATTTGGTGGTTAAAAATGCACTTATTGAAAAGCATTATTTAGAAAAGGTACCATTTCTATTTCCTGTTGATAGAAATATTTCAGCATCAGGGCACCTGCGTGGCTCAGTTGGCTGAGCCACCGACTTCAGCTCAGTTCATGATCTCATGGTTCTTGAATTTGAGTCCACATAGGGCTCACTGCTGTCAGCACAGAGCCTGCTTTGGATCCTCTGTCCCCTCTCTCTCTGCCCCAACCCTGCTCATGCTCTCTCTCTCTCTCTCAAAAATAAGTAAACATTAAAAAAAAAGAGAAATATTTCAGTATCATGTATACATACACTGTTCTAAATTAAAAAATTGTTTTATTATAATGGATATGCATATGGATATCATATGTTTATATATATGACATCACTCACCTCCTATTGCTTTTCTAATTTGTCACTCTTCTTACTTAGCCTCAGGGTCCCTTTCTTCTAAGGCTATTTTGGGTCACTCTTATTGTACATTTAACAGTCTCTTCTCATCTGACCAGAAACCTTTGCTTGCCATTCTAAGGGCGCTCTTTTCAAACATTTTATTTTCATTGTGTAATACACAAATAAATCCCTCTTGCCAAATGCACATGACAGCTCATGCTTTCCTTCAGCACAAGAGGACTTATGACTTGATTAGATTTAATCAGGGTTAATTCTAAGATGGAATTTTGCTCTAAGTCATTGTCCACTTTTAAGATTATGAGTAGAATACTTAAGGGGGATTCTAGGTATTTTATGACCATGGTCTGTATGGGTCATATTTTTGGTAAAAGGAAAATCTGCATTCTTTGTATTATTTGATTTTTTTGCAATGTTTCCTTTTAAACATAAAATTTATTTTTACATGACTTTATATTTGTTAAGCAACCTTGAGAAATAATCTTACCATGCCTAAATTCTCCCTTGTTCAAACTGGGCATCTTTTTATTATTCTCTATATGTTAAGCATCTATAGGTAGTGTGTTCTTACTATATGTGTAAAGAAAATTGGACAGATGTACATTTGTGACAATTATTAGTCAATGAGAAACTGCATTTCCTTATGTTTTCTGTTAGGTTTCCTTAACTATTTAAAGAACAGGTATAAATAATACAATTAGTAGGTTAACAATGATTGAAATGATGAAGACTAAAAAATATCTAATGGGCCAGTAGCATTTTATCAACATAGGGCTTCCACAGCACTTAAAAATGAATAATACTTCAAAATATATATGAAGATTATTTAAGAGAAATCTGCAGTGTGAGGTGAGGTGTACTCTTATTTACCTTTATAAATGCATTGTATTTTTATTTTTATTTTTATTTAAATTTTGTTAATGCTGCCATTAGAAAAAGAAAAGAGTGTGGACATCAGACCAATACATTTATTCAGAAAGGACTGGCTGACCAACACAATAACTACTGATCTAAAAATAGGGCACCTGTTTTGAGATGCCTTTCCTGAAGTGGGAAAATACTGGTGCTGATTATTCTTACTCTTCTCAATTTACCTGGTGGATCAAAGAAACATTTATGAAATAATTGTTCATAGAAGAGATAGAAGTCACCTGAGTCAGAATGAAGTTTATATAGCATATTGCTACTAAGTTATATAAAGAAGTAAACAACAAAACAACAAAAATCCCCCTCAAATTCTGTATTCACTTTCAGCTTTTGTTCAGTCTCATTATCAAGTTCTTCAAAAGTATTCATTACACTTAAAATCTTCATTGGATCACCTCTAATTCACTTTCTAAAACATTGCATTCTGCTGTCTTTTTTTCCTTTTTTCAATTAATCTTTTCTTGACAAAGCCCCTACCACCTATTGGTGGTCACTCCCCATGGACATGACTCTGATATTTGATAAACTTGGTTTTCCTACAACATTTACAGTGTCAAAATCTTTCATTCTTAATTGTTTCCCTGCCTTTACACGTACCACTCTCTCTTCAATAATCAGCTACTTTAGTCTCCTCATCCGACAGCCGCTATTTTGTTCATTTTACTGTACATCTGTTCCCTTGGGTAGTCACTCCCTGTGACTAGCTTTGGCCAATGGGACAGTAATAAACTGGAAACAAGAAGAGAATTGGAAAGTGCTTGTTCATTGGGCTGCACTCTTGGGAGCCAGGAACCATGAAACAAGCCCAGTCACCACCTGTCATCCCAGATGACAGCCAGCCTATCCCCAGAAGCAGAGCCCCCAAAAGCAGATGATTGATAATTGACCATAGGTGCACTAGGGAGCACAGCCAAGATTATAAGAACTGCCCAATGAAGCCCAGTACGAACTGCCACTTCACAGAACTGTGTACTACAAAAACGGTTGTTGATGTATGGCACTGTTGTGGGATGGTTTGCTAAAATGAAAAAATTAACAAACACGCTACTTTCCCTTTTGTGTCTAGATCTTAATTAGTGACACCACCCTCTATTATATCATTGATCTGGAAACCCAAAGTTATTCTCAATTGTCTTCTTTCCATTCTGTCTTTTGACAAATGGTCTTTAATTATTGTTGTTATTTTTATTTTATGTTTTTTGTTTCATCATATTCTTATTTTTAAACCTCAAATTATTTTAATACTGAAGTAATTGAATATTTTATAAACGTAATATGTATTTTTTATCATGTGATTATGCTAGAATTATTAAGGAAATGACTGAAAGCATAATGATTTGTTCATTTTGGAATATGGATTTTAAGTGCTTCTCTCCACACTTAGATTCTATATTCCACTATCTCTTTCATAACACACAATATTTCGATTATCTTATATGGTTCAGGTATGAGTCTACTGTTGATTCTTTTATTGTATACGTTATTTAAGTAATTCTGAGTGTTCCAACAGGTTTTTGAAGTCTTCTTTTTCAAAGATAGTATAGAGAATGGAAATATAGTCCATTTGTTAAGGTTTTCTTTTTCATTATTAAAACCAGAAATTGTGTCTGTGTTTGTTTCACTTAGATGTAAAATCTCCATCATCTTGATTCCTTGTTTAACCAAAGATTTTGCACAGCTTGCAAATAACACTTTTGTAGGTAATTAAATCTCTGTAACACCTCTGTCTCATGGCCATGTTTGCCAGCTTTCTAGACCAGAATTTCTATTCTCATCTAAAACACTAAGTAATACCCACAAAATCCTTGAGGGAATTTAAAATTAAGTTTCTGACAATTAGAGTACAAGAGGGAAAACTATTAAATGTCTGGCATTGGATAGTTATATGAGTGTCTTTTCTAATCACACCTATCATAACTGCTATGTACAGGAAGCATTTAAAAATACTACTTATATTTTTTAGCTACTTAATGCTTTGCTACTTTGCTCAAAAGACATGCTCTTTCTATAGTAATCATGGAAACAAATGAAAACAATTCTTCTGTCAAGTAGCCACTCAGGACCACTTTTTGAGTCAATTGAGTGTGTTATAGGAGATTGTCAACATTGACCTTATTGAAACAACTCCTATCAAGTATTATACTATATAGTATGCTTATGCACCCTATTATTTCATTTCATTTGCATATGATGTGCCTTAGTCATAGTAGGTATTAAATAAATAAGTTAGAATAAGTGAAAATTAACAAACATAATTTATCTATTCAAATTTATTTACTGACATTTTTATCCCTATGTCAACAGGAAATATATCCTGTTATACTATAATAAATGGGGAAAGTACATAGTTTTGGAGTCCAAGAAACATACTCCAACTCTTAAAATTTTCCCTTTACATTAATATGTTGGTTAAAGGAGAAAGCTTATATAGAGGCAAGAGAGAATTCTAAAATACAGAATTTGAATACAGGTAATACAAATCTTACAAAATTGATGGGTACTTCACTGGGTCAGTGTGAGTAAGGGTGGGCAGATGAAATAGATGAGGGATAGCTACATGAATTTTTGCATTCTTGAAAGTGTACATTTAAAACTCAATTAAATGAGAATGATATACAATAAAGATTAATCCTTTATTTATTCTAAGATAAAAATCTTAGAAATTTTAATCAAAACTGGCCTGCTTTTGCTACTTTTTAACATGACATCAACAAAATGTAAATTAAATTTAGTAATTTACAAGTCGATAATTAGGTACTTTTTCCATTCATATAACAAATATTGAAATAAACAATTGATTTTTTTTCTGGTTTATATCTGAAAACAACTAGCATATTCCAGGATTAGATCTATGTGCTTAAATAAATGCTACTGTGTTATAAACAGAGGTGTTTATAGGGATTTGGTTAAATTAAGTAGCAAAATGCACAAATATACGCCATGAAAAATGGCTTAATACTCAACTTAAACCACTGATGACCACTATTTATGGGTAAGTGTGTACCCTATTTTCTCACCAACGCTTCTGCTTTCTATCTGGCATGTATCCACATTTCTGCTGTGTTAACATTTGCTCCTGGGAGGAGATGAAGGAAAAAAGGTCCATAACATTTCCATTGGCCCAGATAGTAGAAACATCTGCTGGGTTCATGAGCAGCTTGCTGGCCCAAGTCAGCAGGGAGAGTTGATGCTTATCAACCTTGCCATATGAGTCGATATTTCCTGTGCCCTGGGGCTACACAAGCTTAATCGAGAAAAATAAGGCAGCACATTACACGTCAAAATTCCCTCATTAACTAAGCATTATATATTTTTAATCATAGCATTATAAATTATGAGTTTAGTACTAATGAAATTCAAGTTGTAACAAATAGCAGATTTTATTGGATTTTATCATTCATTAGATAATTTTTAATAATGATGGATTCCATACATTTAGAGCTTTACTTACAGAGATTTGACCCTTAAATATGGAGAGCTGGTTACTGTTCTAGTTGAGAAAAAGTTTGTATGTATGTACAATTGGTCAATTATTTCAGTAGTGAGATTTGGAATTATAGTCCCATACATAAACTTGATGTTGATTTCAAGTTGATTTCTAACACACATACATTTGCTCCTTCAAAAATAGTTGCATTCAGAAGTGTATACTTATTCCCATGTTGCTCCCAATACCCCAGATACTTGCAAGGGGTTTTTTGTGTTGTTGTTTTTTTATAATTACCGTCTGAGTCTGTTGCTTATCCTATTAAATGCTCTAAATTTTAAAAACCTGCACCTTCCAGGGATTTAATACAACTTTTGAAAAACACAGCATTCAATAGATATCTACATTTAAGCAATGAAATGTAGTAGCTATTATTAATAATATGCATCTGTAATATTTATGTTTTATTTATATATGTGGATTTCATGAAATATGGCAGTCTATTTAGTTTCAATCTGATATGGAAGGGAAACAGGACAAGTAGGAACAGTTTTGAGCATGAATAACATGACTTCTCTATTCTTATTAGAAGAGTCTTTACCTCAGCAGGTAGACTAGGCAGAAAGAATATTTTGTTATTAATCTGATATAGTTGCGATGCCCACTTTACTAGAGAAGCAGCTCAATTTTTGGTTTCATGGATATGGTAACATCCATGAGATACAACAGGCTTTATCCAACATCAAATTTACTCAAAGGTCACAAGACAAGCGATACAACAAGGGTGTCAAGAACTAGCAGAAGCTTTGTGACTCCCTGAAATGCTTCTGAATGTTCACAGTTACTCCTTATCCAAGGCTAGACTGAGTCTATTTAGTACCATCCCTCAAAGAAGCCTCCAGCTCTGGAGTCTTTTCAGTTTTTATGCCTCAGTAGGCACACAGCCAGCACAAGATGATGTCATCAGTTCCCATTCTCTGGTACAATTTCATTTAGTCAATATTAATTTATTATTCAATAAATATTCCAAACAATGAAATGTAGGGTCTTAGTCTAGAACATAGGCACCTCCCCAGTTCTCATTTATTTTGGATCCAAATACACCTATGAATTCCTTGAAGAGCAGAGATGATTCAACCAAGAATCAACTTTTTAGGATGTCTTGAAACTAAAGGAAAAGCAAAACAAACAAAACAAACAAACAAACAAAAAACCCAGCTGTTAACACTTTCTTTCCTTCCAGTGAAGAGAACACTGGTTTTGCTCTGAATATTTTTTTTTCAGTTATCATTTTGCAGCCATCTCTCCAGAACATCCATTCTTTAAATTTAAGGAATCAGTTGAGATATTTTTAATTCCATTCCAATTTATTTTATTGAAGTTTAGTTTTAATAATTTCTATTTAAAACATTCTAATTCATTATAATTTTCTATTAACAGATTTAAAAAGTAGTAACACCAATAAAGGGATATGAGAAGATGGCATTAATTCCTTCTCTGCCTCATCAGAAGTATAATTCTTTGAGCTGACTTATCTGTACAAATCTATACAAAGTATCAAATTTCATTTTAATATTTTTCCCACAGCAGTTTCCACTTGCTCTCATAGGGCAATGTTCCCCTAGATCTAATGTGGCACTACAAAGGACTTGAACATCAAAGCGTGTAAACATGGACAAGATGGGTGAAATCAACATTAATGAAATATTTGTGCATTCAAAAATGATCAAACAGTGAAAAACACAACCTATTAACCACTGTGTAATTACATTTTTTTCAAAAGAGAGCTTGTTCCTTAGGGAATATTCCAAGTTGATTTATATGTTACCACATATTGATCAATACTTACATAATTAAGGTGACATCATTTTGAACACATGTGCATGTGTTCAAAACTTGCGCCCACACTATGTCCAAGACAATATCTTATGCCTGTTAGAGAATGAAAAGTAATACATGTATCTGTCTCTACTATCAAGAATTTTCTACATGTCTCAGGTTCCTATACTAATGGTTCCTTGGGTGTAAAAATTCTGTTATTAGAGCAGAAAACACTCGTTTCTACTATATTAATCAAAGGAAGAATTGTTTCAAAAAGTTTATAAAAGATACTCTTATACGGGGGGAAAATTCAAATATTTTATTACATCACTTTGCAGTCCTTTGGGAACTCATTATTTATTTTAAAGCATAGAGTTGTTATCCATTCAAAGAAATACATCTTTGAAAAAGAACCCTTTTAAAAATAATGTGTACACCCATAGATAGTTTACCAGAAATACTTTCCTTTCTCCCAAACACTACTGCAGTTTTTAAAACAAGCAATAAAACAGAAATTCTCCATTATTAATAAGAAGTAACTTCCCAAAGCAAGGATATTGTAGAGTGGAAGTAAGGATAAAATTGTCTCTCAAAGAGTGGGAGGATATGGAAATGTGCGTAACAATTCTGTTTTAATACAAGCTCAGGTCAGTAAAAGATAGGTCTCCTATTTACAACGTAAAATAAAAACCAAGTTTAGTTACCTTTACAAATTATCCCATGAGTTAATGGGTTCCTTGAACCTCAATAAGGTTCTTGATTATAGACACTATTTTTATAGTGAATCATTCCGAAGATTAAAAATCCTTAATTTGGGGATTATGATGAATTAGCAGAAAAACAGTACCTTCTGAGAATGTATACTGAGTCATTTCCCTCGATGGCTTACCATTGCATGTTAGAATAAATTCAAGCTCCTTATTAAGACATAAAAATCCTGCATGATCTGGCCTTGATGTTCTTTCCTCCCTTATATTGGGCCATCTAGTCTGTTGTTTTTCACACACCAGACTCACTAGTTTTTGTTTTGTTTTGCCTTGTTTTTTGTTTTCAGTTCCTTCAGTAGTCCACCTCTTGCTTAGGATCTTTTACATCAGCTAACTTACTTTTTTGAATACTCTCCAACATTTTCATCCACTGGAAATTTTTAAATGGCTAGGTCTTTCTCCCCATGTAGGTTTTGGTTAAAAGGTTTCACCACCTTCTTAGCCAGGCCTTTCCTTTCTAAATTTGTGTTTTCTTGTTTTACTGTTTATATTTACTCTGTAAATTCTAAAGATAAAGCTTTACATTATTTCTAGCTTGTTCACAATTGTATCTCTAGCACCTTCCATTTGAAAACACATTCGAGGCACAAAGAATGTATTTGTTGAATAAATTGATGTCATGAAGTATATATTATAGCAAAATCCACTACAAATGTGAAGTTTCATAAAGCATTAACATTGTATATGTTTATGTATATAGTTCATATGTCTAATATAAACTTTTTGTACGTTATTGGATGACATGTTTGATACCCTATTTTTTCTTAGTTGTATCTTATATCTACATCTCAAAATTTCCTATTACATCCCATAATCCAAAGAGTTATAATCAAATAGACATCTCTGTTACTCTTTTATTTTTTTACATTTATTTATTTTTGAGAGACAGAGAGATACAGAGCGTGAACAGGAGAGAAGCAGAGAGAGAAAGAGACACAGAATCTGAAGCAGGCTCCAGGCTCTGAGCTAGCGGTCTGCACAGAGCCCAACACGGGGCTGGAGCCAATGAACCTTGAAATCATGAGCTGAGCTGAAGTCGGACACTCAACCGACTGAGCCACCCAGGCGCCCCTCTGTTGCTCTTTACATGAACATCTCTATTCAATATACCAATGCAATTACTTAATTTTCTTCAGAGAATAAAATGTGAAAACAATATTAATGTATAGACAACCTGGCTAATAGTCAATATAATTTTATGGTTGCTGAGTATGCAAATATGTGGTGCCATCCAAAAGAAAGATATTAACAAAATATATCTCCTACAACTAAGTTGTAACAACTAAGTTTGACAACTAAGTCAAATCACTAATTAGCAACAATATATTACACAATGATTAATTTGATTTGGACATATATATATTTTTTCATTTGGAATTAGGGAATACCAGCATAAAATCCAGACTGAAGTCCAAATATCTCTTCAATTTACAGCTTTCCCTTTTCTATTTACTTTATTTTTGTAGCTGCATTTTGTATTTTTTAAGCAATTATATATTTGAAATTAGGGTTTAATAATATTTGTTCTATTTTCTTGCATTTTTTTCATTTAATTTGCTCCTAGAAATGTTATTAGGAATTTTAATTTTCCTCAAGATTATTATATATTGTAAAATGTATTATAATTTAATTTTATTTGTTACTTTCTTTAAATATATGGACATTGTAAGACCTACTGGGTGAAATAGAAAATACAGGTATCATGTTCCCCCCTTCTTACTTGTCATCCCTGCACAGAGGCCATACTTATTTTCTCTGTATGGTTCCAATTTTAGTATGTGTGCCGCCGAAGTAAGCACTTTTCCCCCCTTTTTAGTCTCAAGGTAAAGTTTTTCCCAGAAACTTCAATTGTAAAAGGTTATGTCCCACCCAGTACTTTTTTTTTTTTTTTTGCTTCCAGGAGATTGATTATTGTACATTCAGCACTATATTCCTCACCCTGTCTTTAGAAGAGTTCTACCATCTGTGTGTTCCTTTCCAGAATATTTCCTCCAGGTTGACATCTCAATTTAGAATTTAGTTACGTGATTGAGGTTTCCTGTGAACCAGACTGTGATTGTGGTCATAAATTTCTTTTCTCTGGAAGGCTGCCTCTCAAATGTTCATCGGTTAGTAAGTAAAGCTAGTCAGTTCTATCTAGGTCTTGCTCATTCACCCTGAAGGCAGTATTCTAGAGAGATAAAATGAATTTATACACACATAATAATTACCATGTAAGCCTATAGGAAGTTATAAAAATAATTTAAAATTTCTCTTATTCTTTTATAATGCTTTGTAAGATATACAGTTTCATTTTCATTTTAAAATTATTTTCTTTGCTTTTTATTTTTCCACATTACAATACTTGAAGATATATATGTATAGGAAGAAAAACAGCTTTATGAAAATAAATGTGAACAATCCATCAAGTTCATTTTTTTCCTTGAAAAACTAATGCTCATTCAATAAATTACTGTTTGATTTTTTGAGAAAACTCAAAACACTTTGGAGAACAAATTAAGTATAGATAAATTAATTAAAACAAATATATTTTAATGCCTTTATTTCAAAAATCTATTTCAGTTGCAAAACCCAATATATTTGTATTTAATCTAGTCTACTAAGTCCATGATATGTTAACAACTTTTTTTATTATGCATTTTTGCAGAATAAGAGGCAGAAAAACAGGCAAAGAATGAAAAGAACTGATTTTGTACAAATATAAGTTTTTAAAATGTTGGGCATATTTTTAAAAAAAAGACAATGTTAAAAATTGTTTTAATGTTTTATTTATTTTTGAGAGAGAGAGAGAGAGGGAGGGAGAGAGAGAGAGAAAGAGACAGAGTATCATGGGGGAGGGGCCAAGAGAGGGAAACACAGAATCTGAAGCAGGCTTCAGGCTCTGAGCTATCAGCATAGAGCCCGATGTGGGGGTCAAACTCATGAACCATGAGAGCATGACTTGAGCTGAAGTCTGATGCTTAACCAATTGAGCCACCCACACACCCCTAAAAATCAGATAATGTTTTAAAACGTACTAAAGCAATACAACCAGTAAGCAAGGACATAAAACAGCTATAAAATAGCATTTCCTAGGATATTATAAATATTATCTGAAATTTAGAATTTTGTAAATTAAGGAAAATATAAATTTTGTGATATGGCTGAGTAATATAAAATTAATGGAAGAAATTGAAGACATCTACCTTAGGTAGAAAAAATAACTGCTGGGAATATTTATAATACAAAAGACTGAAGTATACAATCTCACAAAAACATTTGTGAAAAGTGGGGAAACTTTTCCTGATGTTACATTTCACCTACATTACAAATTTCTTCAGAGCCAGCCCTGATTCTGATAATCAAGAATTGACTCTAATAATGAAATCTATCATAGATACAGCAAATGGTAACTGGTTTTGATATGATGTTATGTAGTTAACTGGGTCACCCACTCACAGTCCTTGTGTAGGTTAATTGGAAGGAATCCAATGGTAATCCCATTGGTTTCCTGGTCTGGTAAGAATGTCCAAGAAAACCTATTATCACATTCTGGAAAAGGGAAAGAGAGGTGAAATTTCTACAGGAGAATTATGATTCTCTGGGTCAGGAGCTGTGGGAGCCACTGTAAATCTGAAAGAGCCTTTTGTCATGGATCAGAAGCCAACAAAGGCCCTGGGCCAAACTTTGAGTACACAGAGATTCTGCTCCAGGAGTTGGGAGCAGAATAGGTCGCTCACAATGGCCAGAGTGAACACCAGAATCTGGTCTACAGGATTGAAACTGCTGAAGCTGCCAATTTGGCACTGTTGTGCTCTGATATCAGAAAGAGAAAGCCCTTCCAACCTTCCTGGCCTTGCAAGACCCACTGCCCGCCAGCTTTGTTTCTTCCCTGCCTTGGTCTGGCAGTTGCAATGGAACACAGGTCTCCAAAGTGCTTCCTGTCTCTATGGAAACTGGCAAGCAGCACCAGACTGATGGCCATGCTCCATAGTGGCTGGGCAGAGGGGTGGCACAGAAGGTGGATACCAGGTGTTATCCCTATAAGGCAAACTGAATCCTGAAAGGATAGAGTCAAAGAAAAATAAATGATGTGGTAGCCTAGGAAAACGGAATTCTTAAAGTTTTGCAGACAAACCTAAAAGCTAGAAGGAAATTATGGGAAAATTACTAGAGAATTCTAAATATTCGTAAGAACAGAGGGACATTCCAAAAGTGGAAACATTTTGCACTTAGTTATCAGTCTTAATCTTCCCTCCAATTTCCTTTTTCAAATGATAGAGCATTTATTGCACTTCTCTTGAGAATTTTAAGCTTGCATTAATAGCATTTGTGCTTTTCAATCCAATAGGCTTTAGTACGCAATATGTGTTTCGGTACGCACAACTACTGAGCCACAACTTTCACATTAGAAGGTTATTTGTTTAGAATGTCTTCAGTAATTTAGTGGAAGTAATAGCATGCTGTGTGTGCATTTAGACATATTTTTAGACTCTAAGCAATAAGAATGATCTTGAACTATCTAAGCTTCAGGTTCTTTGTATAAATCCCAAACCTGTTGATTGAACAGAAGAGAGGGAGTGGGGAGGGAGAGAAGCATGAAGCTGAGAAGAGTTGAGGGAAGGACCTAAAGCTTACAAAGTAAGCTACCTTTGTATTTCAGCTAAAAATGAATTGCCTATTTCTGTCATTTCTTATATTTTGGAACCTTTAGCATATTGTGTATCTATTGATCCATTTGACACGTCTGCATTTCATAACCAAAATATGAGAACCTTAATATGAGTTAGTATTTTGCATTTAAAATGAGGTTCTGGGAGCACCTGGGTGCTCAGTCGGTTAAACATCCAACTCTTGATCTCAGCTCAGCTGGCGATCTCCTGGTTTGTGGGATCAAGCCCCTCTCGGGTTCTGCGCTGAAAGCTTGCAGTCTGCTACAGATTCTCTTCCTGCCTCTCCCCTGCACATGCTCTCTGTCTCTCAAAATAAATAAACTTAAAATAAAATAAAATGGGGTTCCGGAGAGGACACAAAAATATTTAAAAACAAGCCAAAACATTATGTATCCCATTTGATTCAGATGCTAATAATTCTATTTAATGAAATGATTCTGTAGGCCTCACTGACAGTTTTAAGTATAAATATCTTCTAAAATGGAGGATCAAAATAGGTCGCATTGTTTATCTTGTGAGAAGTTCATGCTTTCTTATTGAAAAACTGTATCTTAAATTCTCCTCACATCTTGTTTTTATTTGTTCCCCTTCACTGTTGTTAAAGCTGGTTCTTCCTTTGAGAAAGTTGTTCTCATTTTCAGGAAGAAAAATAATGAGGGTCCTCAGTTCCTGCTAAATAGCCCACAAAATTTGATGATTTACCCTGAAAAATCACTGACTGTAACTCACTCCGTCTCAGATGTGCAGGGACTCAACCTCTGCCTGTCTGTCTAGATATATCTCAGGTGATTATTGCTCTTAGTAAGTAAGCACTCATGCACACTGTGCACTGATCCACTGTTGTGGCCCACATTTAATCTTTAGCGCAGGTAGAGAGATGGAGAAAACCATTGCCTTCACTCATCATCCATTCAGGAGATAGCAAGGCTTGAATGATGCCGTTTTTGGAAGCAGAGCCATTTGTGGGGATCAGTGTTCAAACATGCATCTTTGCCTGTCTGCTCTCTTTCAACAATACTGCTGGCTTCAAAGAGCTCCCTTGGCTGCTTTGCCTCTCTACGGTAATGGCACATCACAGCCTGTCAGCAAGGTCGAGGTGGCCATGATCTTAGAATTTGCTTCTTTATGTACTATGTGACAGTGTGCTAGGTTCTCCGTGGTCAGTCAATGAAAGCATTCTTGAAATGTGTGAAGCAAGGACAGCTTGTAACTAACTGAGGTCAACTGAGGCCAACAGGAGTCAAGACTCAGTTCATTTGATTTTGAGTTTGGTAATTCCTAATCTAGACAAGGAAAGGTTTGAACTGTTTTTCCCTAAGTATATGAGAAATGGAAACATTGAAGGAATAATGGCAGCTGCTCCGTCTGCTATTTAAAGACAGGGTCAGGAGACCCATCTTTGCAGGCTATTGAATAATTGCTTTTCATTAAAGTGTCTTTCACAGCAATAAATTAGCAAAATGTTTCCATATAACTACTGAAACTAACCTAAATGGTTTTCAAACACTGATGCTAGTTAGAAATAAACTTGGCAGCCTAAGAAGTTTCAACAGAATAGAGGAAAAAAGGAGATCATTTAAAGGACTTTTATTGAATAATGGTGGGTGGGAGGGGAAAAGGACTCTTGGAAAATGATTTGAGGATAAAGGGGGGAAAAAGACTGAGGAGACTCAAAAAAGGAAGAAAAGAACTTCAAAAATGAATTGTATTGCATTAGGACGAGTTCATTGGTTTTCAGAAAGAAATAAAAACTTTATTTATGCTAGATGTACATGTCCCAATAAGAGAAAATCCCAACAAGAGACAGTCTCAACAAGTCCCAACAGTCCCAAGAAGAGACATGAAAGGTAGCTTTTCAGTGGTGTTTTATAAATGTTTAACAGCTGTCTCTGTGGGAAAAAACACTGAATTGAGTCGTTTGCCAATTTCCATAGTGAAAATATTCTCAATATGGTGCATTTCCAGCTACCAAGGCATGTCATTGAGCATAAAGAGAGAAGAGTTGACTTTCCTGAGCTGGTATGACTCAACTCTAGCATATCACAGCTTTTACTTGAATTTCAAGCATTCCTTCAATCATTAAAAATAGATGTAAGAGGGGACACCTGGATGGCTCAGTCAGTTGAGATTCTGACTCTTGATTTCAGCTCGGGTCACGATCTCATGGTCTTGGGATCAAGCCCCACATCAGGCCCTGTGCTGGACGTGGAACCTGCTTGAGATTTTCTCTTGAGATTTTCTGTCCCTCTTCCACTCTTAACAATATGCATGTTCTCTCTCTTTCTCTTTCTCTCTTTCTCTCAAATAAAAATTAATGAAAAAAAATGTAAACATTCTAAATGCATCGTTGAATTGTTTGACTCCAAACTCTATGCTTGTTTCATAAGTTACTCAGTTAGAAGTAAGTTCACTTTATTTTCAAAGAAGTTTTTTGGTTAAGCACATGAGGTCTGAAGACAAAGTGTAGGAGTTCAAAACCTAGCTCCTGTGCTTTCTAGCTGTGTGGCTGTGGGCACATTATTTAAACTCTCTTTACATCAGTTCCCACATCTTCAAGGTAGAGACGACAACAAGGTTGGCATGAAATGTAAATCACTGATAAAAGAAATGCACTTAGAATAGTGCCTAGAATATTGTGAAGGCTCAGATAAGTTTAGCTGTATTTTTCTTATATTTACCATTGGCTTAGTGACTATGGAGGATGAGATAACAGAGGAAGGGTACTGTTAAAATGGATGTTGATGCAAGGGAAATTGGATGAGGAAGGGAAGCTAAAATATTTCCAGTCTCTGAGGTCTGTCTACCTAAAAGGGCTCAGGTAGGGCTTATTATACTTCATACTCAAGAAAAGTTATTATCCTTTATGGGTTTTCTTTCCCCTTCTGGAGCATAAATTTGGTACAGTCTGTCTTTTTTATGTTTCATTTTGGGGGCTGACAATGGTATTAGATGTGTCTTTTCTAGATCACAATCTGTTATATCTTATGTACGTACACTCCTCGTGATTTTCAGTTAGAACTTAAAAAAACCGTCTTAAGATATTCTATTAATAAGGATTTTATAATTTAAATTTTCCATATTTTTTTTTTCTTGGTGAAGAATCAGTCTCTCCTTCTGCCTCTCTATTTTGACCATGAACAAATACAGACTTAAGTTACTCTGGTCATTCTACTGTCACAAATTCCCCTATAAATGCCAGCCCCTGCCCTGTGAAGATGCTTCATTTTGGACAATGAACACCCACTGGGAGTTCCAACTCACAATACAGAATGTTAAGCCATATAGATGATTCAAAGATAAGCAAGACAACCTCATCACCTTCCCTTTAATTAGCTTAGGAATAAGTAAAGGAGACTGATATTTATGCAAATAATGAAAGGGAACAAATACAAAGAGGGGAGGAGGAGAATGATGGACATAAGCTGCCTGGAAAAATAGCCAGCTTCTATAATTCTACTAAACTGGAAGTTTTGTTTCTTTTAAATTTGATCATAAACTTGTTTGATATGAATAAATCCTTGGAAATCTAGGATGGTGCTGAGCTTAGCTAGAGAAAGCTACTTATTTTACAGTAAGGCCCCAAATGGTATGACCAAAGCATCCCACAAATTCTTACAGATGGGAAAAAATAATGAGTTATATAACATGGCTAGACTTCCTTTTCCCTGGCCATCACACCCTCTCCCAAAGTTTCTGAACTCCGCAGTCTCTTCAGCAAGTTTCTCTTCCTCTGTGCATATTTCAGATATTGACTCATACAAGACAAGGCATATAGTAGGCCTCCCAAAATATTTGATGATTGCACTGAAAATGAATCCTTAATTTGGTAACATACTAATTTTGCTAATTGGGAAAATTGTTAATTTATTTGGAAAGACTCTCTGAAATGGAATTAAATGGTGACCTTGAGCCACAAGGAGTTAAAAGAGAAAAGTAGCAGTTAACCTGATGCTCTCTCCAGGTTATAACCAGAAGTAAAAGGCAATTCAAAGCCTGAAGAGAAGTTTGACTGCCTACAAAACTGGCTTTTGAATTGATTTTGGAAACCACATATCCTAAGGGTATTTAAGATTAGTAGATTCTCCACATGAGTTTGCTCTCTATTGGGAAAAACTAAATTATTTGACTGCAGGGATTTTAGGCTGCAGGTCCTAGGGAACTGAAGTCATAATACTTTAAAGTCAGAATCCACATGGGGAGAAGATGGAGGAAAGCTGTCCTAATCTCCTACCTGAAAGGACAGGCATAGGTGTGCTAGTGTATATACAAGAACTGGCATGTAGAACACCCTAACAATTATTGCTTCCTCTATAGGCCAATAAGGAAAGATTGAAATAATTGTCCAAAGTGAGTTCTGAATAGGACAGGATATTTAAGATCACTTGATATTGACATCCTCTGTTATTTGATTTTAATGTTATAACTGAAATTTATGAGGGCATAGCTTAGTTATGTATGCAATTGGAAATTTCATTGTCAAAAGGTTTACTCATTTATTTTGTTGCTGTTGTCTAATTCACACCTAAGCCAATAGTGATAGTTACTATGGCTCAGCAGCCTCTGTGGAAAAATAAGAATAAAATACTGAACTTTCAGAACAAACTCCAAATGGTTCATTGACTTTGTTTCACCATGGAAAATCACTTAACCTCCCAGTGTCAGTTTACCCATCTGTGAAATGAGAAGGATAAGATTTTCTTATGGGGATGTTTTGAAAATTATTTTGCAAATGCAGTGGATGAAATCATTGCAAGCATCACTGCTCTTTTTCCACTTCTTTAAAGAAGCAGATGATATTATTTATGTACCAGTTGACAGTCAAATTGTCATTTGGAGTGAACTGTGTATTCTTATTAGCAGTTGTGTGCTTTTTACTACTTAAAGAATCCCACCTCCCCCAGCTTGTTCAATTTATGTGTTACATCAATACCTGGGAATTTGAGCAAAATATCTTAAAATCATTCTGAGCTTCATATTTATGAGTTGCTTATCTGATATCTCTGGTAATTATTCCTTATTTCTGTTTTAGCTCATGTTTTCTTTTATGTGGTTTTTCGCCTCACCTCACTTCACAAGATTGATAGTTCTCCACGTTTCCCTGCTAGAGGTCACCTCTGAGCTGAAGGCAAAACACATCCCACTCTGGCTCCTGTTGACTTTTAAGTCAACTATCAAAGAATTCATTCCAGACATCTCCTAACCTCAATTTAAAAACTCCACCCTAAAGATTACAGGGAGATATCCTGGGGAGTTGCCATAGTGACTCTAAGAGGTTGGCATTGAGAAGACAAAGCTACTGATATCAGATTTTATACTTGATAGGCTTAATTATATAACATGGTCATGAACCTCTGTGCTTGTGTCACTTAGGTCTGTAAAGAAATTTTCCCCTTCAGGCTCTTCTGTCGCTTATGGTGCCAATCAACAGGCTTCTTGGTAATAAGATCCTTTATGCCAATAGCTCCAGCATAACCTCAAGTGGTGCTTGTAGTAATGATAGAATCATTACAAAACTAAAGAAGAAAAGGGAAATATATTTCATGGGTGTGATTAAGTCATCATAATGTTCTTGCATATGTAGATTATCCTTGGCTTAATGAACTACCTTGCTCACATAATAGTATTTTAACCTGGCTCTGGAAAGTCATTTTTTACCCATGTTGATAATTGTTACCAGACTCGGCAGAGCTCATCTCCAGATCATCTTGCTAGAGTGAAATTTATGTATTATGTTTCCACGTGCACGAATTTTGTTTTAACTATTAGAAGTGTTCTTATTAAGTAAAGTTATTATATGAATTATTTTAATAAATTAGTATGATACTTAGGAAGATAGAAAACTTGATTATATTCTAATGATACCCAATTTGACAAGGGTCATTTGAAATGCAGGTTTTTTTTTCTTGATTATAAACGAAATATATATTCATTGGGGAAATCAGGAAACAAGAAAAAAGAACAAGGGTGAATATTATCTCTTCTCCTAAGTTAATCTCTTTAAGACTTTGATGGATATTCCACGAGATGAACACTTCTTGAAAAATACTTACATTGTTTTCTCCAACACAGTTTGTGTTTCTAAAAACAGCTACATCTACAAAAACTCTAGTAAAATAGGATTCCTTTTTTTTCCTACTATCAAAAATTGAAACTAAAGTCTAGTATCCATATTTCATAGACTTTATTCAGGATTATAAAAGCTACCAGGGAAGTGTCTTCTGTGTTTCCTCTGCTGCTTTAGAGAGTTCAATTCAGCCAAAATTATTCCAGTGACTTATCTTCAAAGATGACTAGAACCACTCCATATGATTAATGCAAGGCCAGAGGAAATTAATGACAATCATGTTACTATTTGCATATAAATCTTCATGTGTGCCTAGGAGGAAAAGAAGGTTTTCTGGAACCTATAACGGAGTCTGAAGGAGTCTTAATCGTATGTCAAACGGCTGTCCTCTGATTAAGGATTTTCAATTTTTTTTTCTGCCTTTTCATAATACATAGTTATGTTGTTGTTTGGTTGGTTTAAATTTTATTTGGAGTGAGAAGTTAAGCCCAATGGAGCTTTTGGGAAGTTAATCATTTTATAACTCTCATTTAATCAACATTTTCTTTAATCCCCTTTTAGGCAGCCAAGGGCAGTTTCCACTAACACAGAATGTAACGGTTGTTGAAGGTGGAACTGCAATTTTGACCTGCAGGGTTGATCAAAATGATAACACCTCCCTCCAGTGGTCAAATCCAGCTCAACAGACTCTGTACTTTGATGACAAGAAAGGTGAATACATTTTCTTTTAAATGTTTTAATCATATCCTGAAATATCCTAATTATAATGAATTTATTTTTCTAAGATGATTCAAATTATTCGTTTTGATTACCAAACTGCCGCTGCGTGTATTTAAACATGTTAAATATTAAATACTTTAGTTTGCAAGTCATAAACACTAAAGATAACCTATGTCAACTTTTTAATAAAATAAACAGTTTCAGTTCTGTTTCAAAAAAATGTTTTATGCCTTCTCTTAACCATTATCTTCTCTCTAGATAGCATATCCTTTCATTCTTGTAATTGCCTGTATATAGATTACTTTTTCCTCACTCCAGGTAATATAACTTTTTTTAAAAAATTAACCTTAGTTTAATATATTTAGAAGATGCATGATTTTGGAAAGTTTTGTGACTTTATTCTTATGAATGGGCTTGAGAGTAAGAATTGTAGAACCCATTCCCATAATAAATTTAAGTATTTCCATGTTTCAAAATAAATAAACTAAAATTAAAAAGCTGTATTTACTTCAAATTGAGTTAGACTTCATTAATGAACTGGGCTCCTAATTGGATGATAGATTTTGATTAAACGTTTTTGGAATGTAATGAAGTTTATAATATTTAATTCAAGCAAACAACTAAAAGTATACACTGACTTTCCAAGCCTTCATCCATTATTATAAGAGTGGGAGGGAAGTGAGTTCTTGAACTATAATAAAACAATGGAGCTGTTGCTTTAGATAATTTAAATTATATAGGATATAAATATCTATATATCAGCTATTCAACATGGTCTTAATATCTGGATTTCTTATGAATCTGGGTAGATAACAGTAAGAAAATTAGAACTCAGCTCCATTTCAATAATTAAAGTGTAGTCAAATTAGTCCCATAAATGTACACACTCCCCCAAAACAGAAATTCACTGTTTTTTACCTCACTATAGTTTCTCCTCTTTGATGTACTCTAGATATAAAATGAAAATGTTAGTTCATTTTAAACTTTAATATATAATGAAAGATTGGTTAAAAATCTAATTTATTGACTCAACAAAGTATTTTTGAGGTTTCCTTTTTAAAAGGCATTAGAGTTAGTGAACAAACATAAAATATCTGCCCTTATAGGTGCATATAGTCTAGTAGGGGACAGACAATAAACACATGAACAAAATATATTTTAGAGTACATTGTTAGGGGACAAGTATTCTCTATCTCAATAGATAAATAGATGCATAGGGAGATGATAGCTATCTACAGAGAGAGAAGGACAGAGAGAGAGAGAGAGAGGGAGAGAGATGGAGTGTGAGGGAGGAAGAGTCTTCTTAGAGAAGACTCTAAGAAAATGGCTCAAGTGATTGTGGAGGCTAACAAATCTGAAATATGCAAGGCAGGCCGGCAGACTGGAGACCCAGAGAAGAGTCAATATTGCAGCCCAAGTCTAAAGGCAATCTGGAGACAAAATCCCTTCTTCCAGGGACCTCATGTGTTTCCTCTTAAGGCTTCAACTGATTGAACAAGACCATATTATACAGGGTGATCTGCTTTACTCAAAGTGTACTGACTTCAATGTAATCTCATCTAATTAAATATACCTTCACAGCAACATCCAGATTGGCATTTGACCAAATATCTGGGTACTGTGGCCTAATTAACTATTTGTCACATAAAGTTAAGTATCACAGAGGATCAGGCTAGCATTTCTATAGAATTATATTACTTAGAAAGAGTATTTTATTTATTGTTTTAGGGGCGCCTGAGTGGCTCAGTCTGTTGGGCGACCGATTTCGGCTCAGGTCATGATCAGCCCACACTGGGCTCTGTGCTGACAGCTCAGAGCCTGGAGCCTGCTTCTGATTTTGTCTCCCTCTCTCTCTGCCCCTCCCCCACTCATGCTCTGCTTCCATCTCTCTCAAAAATAAATAAACGTTAGAAAAAAAATTTTAAAGAAAAGACAAATACAGCATATATCACTAAAGGCCATATATTCATAGGAGCACAGGGGAGGAAGGGGCTAAATGTCTCACAGCTGCATGAGATTTAAAGTTAATATTGTGTTTTAAAGAGTGTGACTTAAATATTGGCCAGATTTAAAACCAATGTGTTGACTCCATATTTATATTTTGCATGTTTTGATTAAGAGTGTTTGATGTGAAATCACTCATGTTTAACAGGGACTTGTAGTCATAGATTTTACTTTTGTTTTCTTGTTTTTGTTTGTTTGTTTGGGGGTTTTGGGGGTACTTTAATAATATTTTAAAGAGTCTGAAAATGAATTTTAAAACCTTCATCTCCTAAACACTCACTATAGCAGTATTCATGTAATTTTAATTCCTATTAATATTATTGATTATTTAATGCTTCTGATTAAGGACTCTTTTACCCCATTTAGAAGTCTTTAAACAGATCTTATGAGACTATAAAATATCTCTTTGCAATTTGAAAAGTATAAGAAATATCTAGTGTGATAGTTTAAAGCTTATTTAAAGAAAGGATATCATTCGAGGGTAAAAATGTGATTTTATGAATTAAGTAATTCCTTTACAATTTCATAAATAAACTCTCAAAATATAGCTTGTATTTCAAGTATATTCAATAGGAATGAAAGTTGTATAAGTGAAAACGAAGCTTAAAGATTTCTTTTGATTTAATTGGTTCCTAGTAAAAAATATGTCTAAGTTTTAACATGCTGATATTATGTAAGCTTTATATTTGGTTTTAAATTTACTAGTGCTTTTGGGGTAGTAATGGCACAGATCCTTTAAAAAAATGTGTCAGCGTTTACTTTTCTTTGCTCCTTTATGGTGTTTGGAGGAATTTGTGGTTGTTTAAATCAAGTGATCTCTGTTGCTTTTCAAAGAATGAAGTGACATTAGTTAAAAAAGAAAATTCATAAGAGTCACACAGAGATTGAACAAACTCCATTTGCTTTTAATATTAGTTGATTACAAGTATTTGTAAATAAATATTCAAACATATATACCCAAATATAAGGTGACATCAATTTTAAGTAAATCTCTCTTTTTCCCAATGATATAAAGCAAGAAACTTTATAGAGACTGTTTTGGGGGGTACAGTCATTTAAAGATGCTCGTAGAACAATGACATATATAGTTATATTATTTTAATTTGTTGATTTGATTATATGTGCATATTTAAACTAATATAAAAACATATTCATTTAGAGATACTGCTTTTCCATCGTGGCATTTAATGAAATGATCTTACTTAGCAGTGCTTTTTTCAAAATGTAGGATGTTATCAATGAGAAATTATCCCAAGCAGCAACTATGATTTTTTATGACACCAGAACAATTTTTTGTTGTCCATTCATCCTGCAGGAGTATAATAATGATCTCCACTATGTAACAACTTATTGTCCTGCTTTTTAAGGAGATCTTTGAGAGTCATGTTTACAGTGACATCTACAACGGTGAGGTTGAATCCTCAGGCACAAAAACAAAATCTATACAAAATGTCTTTGCCTCCTCTTTCAGTGATTCTATAAGTTATCCTTTATAGAACATCTAAAACCAGAATTGATTCAGGGTATTTCAAGCTAATGCATCTTAGGATCCTGTTGAAAAAAAAGAAAGCTTGTAATACAAGGAATGCAAAGACTTGAAAATAAGGCAGCCCCTCTTTCCTGAGGGATAATTATGGTGAGAAAAATCTGTCATGTTATATTTGGGATATATAGCAACATATTCCTGCATCTTATTGCTATCAAATAGCAATATCTGATCATATGAATTGTTGTAGTGTGCCCTTGCTTTATTTCATTTTTTTCTTTACCAATTGCCAAGAAGGCTTAGATTTAATGTTGAAAAATCCTGTGTGTGTGTGTGTGTGTGTGTCTGTGTGTGTGTGTGCAGTATAGCCAGTTTCTATTTTTGATATTAGATTGTTTCTAATTCTAACTCTATTATATTTTTAAAAGTCTGTTGCAACAGAATAACAGAAATTTGTGCATAAAATACCCTTTCATGAATGGCAATCTAGCATGTGTGTTCCCTCACAAATCATTGATTCAGTTCCTTTGTGATGTCCCAGTGAAAGGGATCCTTGACAGTGATGTCCATCAAATGTAAGAGTTTGAAAATGAAAGCATTTTTTGACAATGCCAAGTCATGGTTTGTCCCACATCATCCTTTTTGTCCGCATTTACCTGTCTCACCTCAATACTAAAGCTTATCTTGAGCAAACAAACACGCTACATTGTGCCAGAGCCTAAGTACAGAAGTTAAGCATGGGTTAGCATGACTAGAGTAACATACATGCAGTGTAAGTGACAAATGCTCAGAACAATAGAGAAAACGAGTGATTGTCTGTGTCTCTGCACCACCTTTTGCAGGTGGCTGCTACTATTAAATAAAGGCTCCCTCCTTAATTCTGTGCTTATTTCTGTCTCACATTATGTTCCCTAT
This sequence comes from Cryptoprocta ferox, assembly GCA_028646485.1. Lineage (NCBI taxonomy): Eukaryota > Metazoa > Chordata > Mammalia > Carnivora > Eupleridae > Cryptoprocta > Cryptoprocta ferox. Next base: position 36,135,909 of record CM053573.1, read on the forward strand.
TGTTTTCAGGAGCTTTCAAAACAGAGTGTTTCAAGGGTATACAGTATCACAGTGTTTTAATTGTGTCTCAAATGCTTTTAAAATGCAGCTGAGGTTGGGGCACCTGAATGTATAGTCGGTTAAGTGCTGACTTTGATTCCTGCTCAGATCATGATCTCACCATTGGTGGGATGGAGCCCTGCATTGAGCCCCATGTAGGACTCTGCACTGAGAGCAGTGCCCTCTCCCTCTCTCTCTGCCCTTCCCCTGCTTGCATTCTCTCTCTCTCTCTCTCTCTCTCTCTCTCTCTCTCTCTCTCTCTCTTAAAATAAATAAACATTAAGAAATGCAGCTGAAGTTGAAAAGTTTTGGGTTAAGCAAGTCAATTTTCACAAGAGTTCTGTATCCCTAAGCTTGGGTTTCTGTACTGACATACATTATTGAGAAGGAAGGGAGAAAAGGAAAGAGAGCAAGTGGCCCAGAACGGAATAAGTGCTTCTAGTTGACACTGCTAACTGCCCCTATGAGTTCCAAGACATGTTCTGAGAAGTCTTTCATGCTACCTAGAGACACAGGTCTGCAAGGGCCCTTCCAGCCTATGAGGGTTGAACAGAGAACTCAGGATGGCAGCCCATTGGCCCACTTAGAATTAGAAAATCTTTCTTGCTTACTTGGGATCATTAGCTAAAGAAAAACACACTGTGAGTGGACAGTTGATCAACTAAAGGAGAATTAAGCTGATGCCGTTTCCTGGTAGTCTCTGTCAGGGAGGATAATGTGAATATTCAGGAATCTCTTCTCAGATGGAAATAGGTATCCAGGGAGGATTGGCTAAAGTGAAACTAATATCGTAAGACTTCTCATTCAGATAAAATAAGGGAGAAAGCAGTGAATTCGGCAATAAAAAATTGGGCTTTTGCTACCTTGAGCACATTTAATATGATCAGTAGCTTCCTCATTTACAAGTGGAGAAATAAGGATCCAACTCTCAAGGAAATTTGTCCACAGACATAAAGCAAATGTTGGGTAATGACGACATTTGAATCCAGGTGTGGCCTCTGTGTCAGTTTTCACCAGAATGCCCCTGAGAACAAAGGCGTCTGGCATCCCGGTCAGGTTAAGTATAACCCAAGTGGCCTCTGCCATTGATATCAGCAGCAGCCTTTTAGTTAAAGAGCAGGAGTTCCTTTCAAAATGTTGAAGACGTACATAGAGTAAGACAGAGGGATAAATTATAGTTAGTACTGCCCAAGAGAATTTCCCATAACAAGGACCATGTTCTATATCTGTGCAGAACAAAATTCTGTAGCCAGCAGCCACAAGCGAATATTTAAATTTAAGTTAAATAAAAATTAAATAGAATCAAAATTTAGTTTCTCAGTCACACTGGCCACATTTCAAGTGCTCAACAGGCATGCGTGGCTAGTGGTTACTATTTTGAGAAGCACAGTCCTAAATGTTGATTCACTCTTTAGATGCCATAATAGCCCCTGTGCAATTCCAGCCTCACCTAGTAGAATATGTATTTTCCAACTGAGAAAACTCTAGGTCATCATAAAAATGTACTGAATATTAAATAAATGAATTTTTGCTGTCTGAATTGCATAGCTTTAATGGGGACATTGTAGCATCAGACCCAGGAGTCAGATCTGGCTTCTAATCCTGCTTCTGACACCAATTAGCAGTGCAATAAAAGGGGTTCATGGACACCTGGCAAAATAAGATGTTCCAGTGGTTGGATCAGAACTGCATTTTAAACAATTTCCCTGTCTGCTTTCTGTGCATCTGAACACCAAAAATCATTAACCTATGAAGTAGATATTTAATTACATTTCCATTTCATTTCTGCATAGTTGCTATATGAAGCCTGTTTTCTATAACACTTAAGAAACTGCATATCTAAAAGAAAATAAAAATCAAGAGAATGATTTTACAAGTTCTTATGGGTCAGAGGGACCGAGACTAGACATAACTAACTCATTCACTTGCATATTCCTCTTCTCTTTCTTTTTACACAAATCTTGCCCCATCTGTTGTAAATAGTAGGTAAGCATTTGGAATAGAGTGAGTATAAGGAAACAGAGAGAATAGGGAGTGGAGTTCATTGAAACACCACAGGAATGCCGTGTGGCATTTGGCAATGGAAATAAAAAAATCAATTACATCATTGCATCTGTTTCTCTGCAGGTGTGGGAAAAAAAATTGAAGTACTACAATCTGATCACTTAATGTTCAGGAAAAAACCCTTCAATTCCTTCATATTATTGACAAAAAATACCTTGGACAAATATCTCCAGGGGTGCATAGTGTATGCATTAAACAAACATATCTGTATGTGCTTGTATTTGTTTAATATAAAAATGTAAAATACATAATGTTTTGTGATATTTCTCTTCACAGTAACCTTGCTTTTTTCAATTATATTTGAATGATTCTCAAATATTTCCTGAAGGAAATTTCATTAGTGAAGGAATGAAAATAAAATTTTATTAAGGGCGTAACCAAAAATCACTGGTGTTAATTATCTAATTATTCTGCCGATAATTTTACATTAATACTGGGGGCAGTGGGAGAGAAAGAACATGAATAAGGTGTCTTAGAACAAGGAGTGATAAAGAGAAGAAAAATGAGATGAACCTCAAATGAAAGTACAAGGTTTCCTGGCTCCGTGCCAACCAGTACCACCTGACAGTGTCTGTACCCATGACTGGTTTCCATCAATGTGACAGACTGTAAAATATTAAAGATTAACTCAATAAAGTAGGTATTAAAGTGGCCAATATTACCCTCCTTTTTGCCTCCTTCAAATATTTTTTGAACAATATGTATAAGTTACAATAAAGATGTGGAATTAATGATGACAACTTCAAGGTACACAATACAAAATTTTTAATAACCTTTATTTTTGCATTTTCTCACTGTATTCACAATAACCCTGTACACTGGGTAATCTCCTTTAATAAATAAAGTCCCATTTTATATACAAAGATTTGAATAACTTGAGTAAATGACAAGACAATGATGAGCCTGAGTTTTCTTACGATGAGCCTAATTCACTTTATGCTGGATCATTCTGGTAAGGACTTCATTTTATTGTGTTTTTTTTGTTTTTGGATTTTTTGGTTGTTTGTTTCAATTTCCTGTGGAAATGATCACTTCTTTTAGGTTTTTACTCCAAAGTCAGCTTTTTAGTAGTAGATCTCCTGAGCACACTTTATTTCATTTTTCAACTCCATCATACCACAGTCATTTCATATGCCTTAGCAGATTTCCTAGCAAATGCATGCATATTAAATGAGTATGAATCAAGTTACCATTAAAAAAATATATTCATGAGCTAATAAAGAATGAACACATTATGTACAAATAGATATAGGCATAAGTAAAGGAACTGGTCAAGATAATTCAGCACCCAGGAGCTGGCAGTGGTAGGAAACCAGCCTACCCTTGGGCCTGAAAGGGTGACGAAGAAGCAAAAACTATGATTGTGAGAGGAAGCTTCTGGTTAGAAGCTATGACTGGTTTGGAAGGAGAGCCTGTAGAAATATGCCAGTTGATCTCTTTACTGTCACCTTCTGATTTCTTGACAATGCTTTCCATGATCTGAACCCAAATGGAATTCATAGGTCAAGGGATCCTGGGTAGGTTACTTTCCCAGAGCAAAGAGCAGGAAAAGAAACAAATATATCTGGAAGGATATGCAGGAAGTAACCATTACTACTTACCATGTACAAACAGAAATTTCTTCCTATCCAGTTTTCAGTAAAGACAATTTCTAAGGAAAAATCTTACATCACTCTATACTCACGACTACTGTCAATAGAATTATTTCTTTGGGAGAGAAATAAGTAAGAGCATGGTTTCTAAAACATATTAATCTTTTCAATGTTATATTCCTCATATTTAATATATGTGTTAAACTCTGCGCTAATAGATTTTGCAAAGAAACAATTTCCTTTCACTTAATCTGCTAATGACAATGCCATTATTGGAAATTTTCATTGAACATAAGCAAAATCTTCAGTTTTATGTAATATATTTTTTAATTTGTTTACTCTAGTGTAGTTTAAGTCCAGCAATTTCAAGATAAACACAATCATATACACTATAAATTTTACTGGTTGTATGGTAGATTATGTTATAGTAGCATCAAGATTTGGAACTTGAACATTCAAAATCACATAGGATGCCTGAATGCTCTCAGCAAAGGTTAACTTTTGGATATTTTGGAATTCATAATTTCCATAATTGATATTATATTTTAGAGAAACTAGGTTTTACTAATAGTACTACTTTTTTATAATCCTTTTATCTTAAAATAAAAATGAAATATAATACAAATAAATCAGGTAATCATAGGTCTCTGAGAATGAGCAAGTTCTGAATTAAGTGGTCTTAATTATTGTACATTGCACTAACATTTTTTTAGCAAAACCCTACAAAGAGAAAACTAATTGAATATTTTATTCTACCTTCTTATTCTACCTACCTTGTTTATTTATCCAACCATTCATTCAATAAATACTTGCTAACTATCTGAAGTGTCATAAGTACTATGCTAGGTTGTTTATAGTTATTGTGGCTCATTGATTTTTGAGTAGTCCTTTCCATGTTGAATAGAGCTACTTGAGAGAAAGCTTGTCTTGGTTAAAATTAGATTTCCTTTATCTTCTAATTATATATGTTTCTGGAAACATATTTTATAAGTATATTAATGTTAGTAAGATATATAGAGTCAGTACATAATCAGGATTTATTAAAATGATCATAAACCATCTGAGGAATAACATTTTTTATGATCATGGCAGAGGTGGGATGATGGCTAGAGTCAGGCTAGGTGGATAGTCACCACCATTGTGTTATCTATTTCCATCTCCTAAAGCTATTTAAAAAATGCAAACAGTGACCAACCAGGTTTTGGGGAAATGCTTTGGTATCTTTGGTGGTATTTCAGATCCTCAATTTGGGGAATTAATAGTTATTAAAGAAAAAGCATTTCATAAACAAATGTCCTTATTCTATAAATGTCTAAGCAGATTTAATTTCTAAAAGATTTCCAAGTTACGATTTCAGTTCAATTCTGTGAAACACCGCTATGTCCCAGGAATTATACTGGGCATTGGAACTACTAAAATAAATAGAACATGGATTTTGACCTCAAGTAGCAAGTTATTATGTATCATCTATATATAGAAATAGTGGATAATATAGGGGGAAAGTATTTGGTCAAGCATTCTACAAGAAGGCAAATGCACTTCTACTTACTTCATAGTAAGACTCATCATTGAGGAAGTGAAATCCCCAAATAATTTGTAAATATGTCTTCCATGAGCCTAGGGAAAAATAATTTCACTTGAAATACACATGACTGACAATATACTTTTTGGCTGAAATGAATTTATTTAAAGAAAAAGTTGTAAATAAACTCATGTATTATTTGTCAAATATGTTAAGTAACGGTGTGCTGCACAGGGACCTGATGTCCTGGTGACACACTGATATGGTCTCTGTGTTGAACAGCCTTTGAATTAGGATCTGAACACAGACCATGGAGAATGTAAGATGTAAGATATCCTAACATTTTTTAAGTAAGTTTCAAACTAGCATTTACATAGTTCTTAGTAAGTATAAGAAAATCATAACAGTATCAAAATAAACTGTCCATAATGTGTAAATTTAATTCTATTTGTAATTATAATTTTGATTTATGCCAATATAATTTTATTTAGGTAAAAAATAGTATTAAAGGTTTTACTATTTAGGAGCACCTGGATGACTCAGTCAATTAAGCATCCAACTTTGGCTCAGGACATAATTTTACGGTTTGTGCTGTCAGCACAGAGCCTGCTTTGGATTCTCCATCCCCCTCTCTGCCTCTCCCCAGCTCACACTCCCTCTCTAAAAGTAAACAAACATTAAAAAAGTTTTACTATTTAATTTTTAGTGTTTTTTCCCATTCTATGGTTTTGTTAATAATTTATAACAGACTTTGAGACAGTAATATCTCTACCTGTGGTGAATCTACCTTGTAGAAATGGTGCTTTTTTTTTTTTTTGAGTTTGAGACTGATGAAAATTTAGCCCTAGAACACTAACATAAAGATTATTCTACTCAAAAATATAGTCAACTACATTTGTCTCTCCTAGTTTCAAAATCCCAGTAGAGAGAAATGGATTGGTTCAGCTTACATTAGGTGGTGCTTCCAGTGCGCTTTGCAACATAACTACGGATGGGGCCACTGAGCCAAGCAATCACTATAATTTACATCTTCTACATTCAGTTAATCTCACATTCAATAGGTTCAGTGTGTAGAATCTAGGTAGAGTATTCTTCTTTCTTGAAAGAATCATATTTTATGAAAAGAACTTCAACACAAAGTACAGAACGAATACGGAAACTCTATTTCAAATATTACTACTTAGATACCCCTAATTAGAATAGCTTCTTTTTAATCCCACTGAATTTATAAATTTTTATATATGTTTATATAATTTATATATAGTTATATAATTTATATATATGCAATATATATACTATATATATTATATATAGTTCATATATATAATTCTTTTCAGTAGACCCCATGCTGGGCATGGAGCCTGATGCAAAGCTCAAACTCATGACCCTATATTCAAGACCTGAGTTGCGATCAACATCTGAAGCTTAATCGACAGAGCCACTCAGGGGCTCCTGCAATGAGCTTTTTTTATAAGTAAACCTGGAAGTATTAATCAAAGTACCAAAAAGTAAGACATAAAAACAAACACAGTCATTCATTAATGGTGATGCTAATTTAATAACTATAAGATTATTGGTTTTTTGGTGGAGTCATTAGGATTTTCTATATATATATATCTTGTCATCTACAAATACTGACTTTTACTTCTTTGGTACCAATATTTATATTTTTTATTTCTTTCTCTTATGTGATTCCTGCTACTAAGAGATTCAGTACTATGTTGAATAGAAGTAGTAAGCGTGGACACACTTGTTTTGTTACTGATCTTAGAGGAAAACTCTCAGTTTTTCATCACTGAATGTGATGTTAGTTGTGGATTTTTCATAGATGGGTTTTATTATTTTGAGGTATGTCCCATCTAAACCCTACTTTGTTGAGAGCTTTTATCATGAATGAATATTGTTCTTTGCCAAATGTTTTTTTCTGTATCTACTGTGATGATCATATGGTTCTTATCCTTTTTCTTATTAATGTGATATATGACATTGATTTGTGAATATTGAACCACACTTTCATCCCTGGAATAAATCCCACTTGATTGTGGTGAATGATTTTTTTAATGTATTATGGGATTGGGTTTGCTAATATTTTGTTGGGGACTTTTGCATCTATGTTTATCAGAGATATTGGCCTGTAGTTTTCTTTTTTTGTTGTATCTTTGTCTGCTGTCGGTATCAGGGTAGTGCTGGCCTCATAGAATAAATTTGGAAGCTTTCCTTCCTTTTTTATTTTTTAGAATAGTTTGAGAAGAATAAGCATTAATCCTTCTTTAAATATTTGGTAGAATTCACCTGTGAAGCCATCTGCTCCCAGACTTTACTTTGTTGGAAGTTTTTTGATTACTGATTCAATTTCACAGCTAGTAATTGGCCTCTTCAAATTATCTATTTCTTCTTTATTCAGTTTTGGAAGATTATATGTTTCTAGGAATTTATCCATTTCCCCTAAGTTGCCGAGTGTATTATGGTTCAAAGTGTTAATGAATATGATCTACTTTTCAAGTTATTCACTTGTACTTTTTATAACTAATTTTGGATATTTCCTATATTTATAAAAACCAAGTGTTTATCCTCCCTCACACCTCTTCAGGTAACATTTCTCCACAATAAAAAAGAATAATACAATTTAGAAATAGCTTTTCCTGAATAAATATTTCAATATATTGTTTTATACTGCATGAGTGTGAAGAGTTATAAATTAGTGTAGGCACTCTATTTTCCTTATTTTATTATTTCTTCAGTCCCAGCAGGCTCTTGTGAGCAATCCTTGGAAATAGCAGTAAATGAGCACTTTGCGGCACTGTAAAGTGTAGGAGGCAGTGTTATTTTTGTGCCAAAGTGTGGGTGTTTGTCAGAATTAAGTCTCCTGGTTTTATGCCTATCTATATTGAGATTAGACTGAAGTACATGGACTGAAGTACAAATGAAAAATGGGAAGGGGAAATTCTATGTAGTATTCCCACTTACGTTTTAGAAAGAATGTTAGTAGTATGAATCAAAACAGACTTTCTTAGGCTGAACTTTCAAAGCCCCTTCAAACACATACAGCCCACTTTTCTTTTCATGCTGAAAATTGCATGCCACGAGACTGGATGGCCTATTTCCTAATAGTGAATTGTGATAAAAACATCTCCTAGAGATCAAAAAGTATGCTTTCCTATGAAACTGATCATTGTTTATTATTCACTTTTTTTTTTTTTTTTTTTTTTTTAGTTTAAAATCCTAGCTCATGAAGTTTTGCAAACATGATAGAAGAGTTGGTTGGTTGAAATTTTATAGGCTTGGTAGTCTGGGCATCTGAGTTTAAATCCCAGTTGCATCATGGATTTGTGTGTGATCATGAACCAACCTTGGCCAATTACATAAACCAATTTCAGTTCCAGCCTAAATGCCTCTAGAGGCCAATGTGTTGTGAAGGACCACCTGCTGCTATGTCCAGGTTTGCAGACTGGAACTCTTCTTAGAGTTTATTTTGAGATTTTCTGACATGTTGGAAAATCAAATGCTGCAACAAAAACAACAAAAATCTGTGACTGAAATCTTAAGCAATTTCATTTTAATAGGAATTTGGGATTGTAAATACTGTACTCTTTTTAGACTGAAAGTGTCTGTGAATGAGTAAATATCTAAAAAAGTCCTTTTCATAAAGCAGAAATGTTTTTAAATTTTTTAAATGTTTATTTATTTTTGAGAGACAGAGAGAGACAGAGCATGAGTAGGGTAGGGGCAGAGAGAGAGAGAGAGAGAGAGAGAGAGAGAGACATACAGAATTGGAGGCAGGTTCCAGGCTCTGAGCTGTCAGAGCCTCATTCTTTCTGCTATGACTATGTTGAAGGTGAAATATGGAGGCTGAGTTGCTACTCTAAAGGCTTTGGGGAAAAGGACGATATTAGAGAGAGAGAACCTAGGAAGAAAAGACGAAATCTCTCCCCTTCCTACTTCTCTTTAGTTTATGTTGAGTGTAAGCTCTGTGGTCCAAGATTTTCATAAAGAAATGTTGGGACTCTCCCACGTGCTCAACTGCCATTGAGTTTATGTGACAACCAGTGCCAAAACGTCACAATGGAAGCCATTCCTTGTACCTCAATTCTGGAAGCCACTTTAATGAATTTTTGCCCCCTTCTATATAGTGGCTAGATATGTAGTAAGTCAAAATGTACATTTCTGTTTTGTTTATTACCTCCTCACTAAATACTCTTACTGGTTCTAAGAGAGTCTGAACTTATTTTAGGTTTCTCATTATACAACCCTGAGTTGTCTAAATAATTGTGATTCTGCTTTGAAATGCCATAGCTCTACTTTTGTCTTTTGTTTCCTGCTTTATCACATGAGCTACAGTATACATTATTTTTAATAGAGGAAAAAAAAGTTTAGTATTTGAAGAGCTACTTCAAGAGCTAAGGAAGTAGAGAGGAAGAAGTTTTTTGAAAGGTATTCAGTCAAGGTATTGATTGACTGGGCTTGGTGATGTGATCAAACAACCAAAAATCAATCTCTAGTTTTCAAACAAGGAGCAAAGTAACCTAATTAATTATGAGTAGCCATATGATTGATCATATTATTAACCTACTATCACCTTTGTATGTCAGAGAAGGCATGACCAAAGAAATTAATTATAATTCTTAATTTCTAAGGGGTCCTAAGATTATAGATTCAAAGTAATTAGGAGGTGTTTTATTTACTCTATCTTTACAGTTTGATTTAACATACATCAAACTACTATAGGTGGTAGAAGGGAGAGGAGCAGGTTTTTGTTGTTATTGTTGGATATACAGGGACTTGAGGTGTCCTTTCTGCAACTTTCAGACCAAGGTTCTATGTTTGGTGCTGCAATAGTGACCACAACAGATAAACTAACCTTATTCATGGAACTCAGTGCTTCTCAAATCATCTATGGTGGGAGAACTTTGTCTTTCCTAAATCAATCATAAGTGATGCTTTTGTAAAGTACAAAAAAATAATTATCAAAAAATGAAATAATAAAAATAAAATGCAATTCCCAACTTTTCATTATTAGGTTCTACAACCATAGTATATGAGAAAAGAAAAGAATTATAAAATTGTATGCATTCACTGAGTATGAGTATATTAGGAATAATACAGAGAATTATTAATATACTTGTAATTTTTTGTTATTCTACAATCAGAACTAAACAAAAAGTTATGAAATGAATAGAAACTGTTCATATTAAAAACCTACATGTATAGTGTGAATGAGCATTTTATATATCAATTATTTAAATTTTAATGTGACACAAGCTTGCCTCCTGCTTGTTAATTTGTCTAATTTCTTTGGATTGAGTATAGCATTTCTTGCAAGGGATGATGTATAATCTAAACTGTTTCCATATCATATTAATAGCAGTCATAGAGGAGGAATGAATCTCAGACAAGTATGTTAACAGGATGGAAAAAGAGATTTTGAAGCAATTTCAGCAGTCTTAAGATATTCATTTTAAACTTTATCCAAATGAGGCAAGTTTGCTGCATTTTCAAAATTCATCTTCAGTCCTTCATTAGTATCCAGTTCCAGTATTTATCCTGTAAAGTTATATAGTTAAATACATTTTGATGAAAAATATTGATTTCAGGATCCATGAATTTCTATACCTAGGTCTTTTTAATGGAATATACAATTCAAAATGTCCTATCAATATTGCAAAATGGTCTGTGATCACTTTTTGCAAATGTCAATATGATGATATATTTTACTGATAATTGTACATAATGTATGTGTGGATCATGTCATAAATAATTGTTCTTAACAAGAAACTCTGTTCTTCCAAACTTCTAACTTTTCTGTTTTGCCCTTCAATCTTACCTGCCATTGCAAAAAAATGTTGCATTCCCTCTTTGCAAGAAGTATTAAGATCATTGAAGACATAAAATGTATCAGACAAATAAAGATGACTGGCTGTCTAACTCACATATTTAAAATTTGGGAATGGGCTGATTTTTTTTTTTTAATCCTCAAACATTCTCAACAAAAGTTTTTGCTTCTATAACTTTTGTGCCTCAGTATATAATAGAGTTGTTTATAATAAATTTATATCTGTGTATCATAAGAAATGAAAACAATCTTAGGGCACCTGGGTGACTCAGTGAATTAAATGTCCAGTTCTTGGTTTCGGCTTAGGTTATGGTCTCACAGTTCGTGAGTTCAAGCCCCATGTCAGGCTCCACTGCTGACAATGCACCCTGCTTGGGATTCTCTCTCCCCCTCGCTTTCTTCCCCTCCCCCACTCATTCTCTCTGTCTTTCTCAAAAAAAATAGGGGTGCCTGGGTGATTCAGTCAGTTAACTGTCCAACTTTGGCTCAGGTCATGATATCACGGCTCGTGAGTTCGAGTCCCATCTCGGGCTCTGTGCTGACAGCTCAGAGCCTGGAGCCTGCTTCAGATGCTTTGTCTCCCTCTCTCTCTGCTCCTCCCCTGCTTGCACTCTGTCTCTCTCTCTCTCTCTTACAAAAATAAATAAACATAAATAAATAAATAAATAAATAAACTTTTAAAAAGAAAAGGATCTTGCATTTGATACATTAGCTTTAACATAATTCACAGATCTTATTACACTGCCAAGAACCCTGATATTCAGCTGATATTTTTATTGTACAGAAACACTTTCTTGATGAAGAGAGCAACACACTGGTTTATGGTCTGCATTAGCTCCTTAATTAGAGTACTCTAAAATGTTTCCCTGTCATTATAGCTTTCCCATTGACTTCTACAAAAACCTTAAGCCACAAACTAAATTTGTTGAGACAGAGCACACACTTGGAAGTCATAGCAATGTCAAATCGCTAAAAAAGTTTCTAAGCATTTATTCTCAACTTCTGTAGTTATTTCTTTGCAGGTAAGTAATGAACAGTTTGTAACTGACACTTTGAGAAGCACTGTTGTGTAGGAAGTGAAGATAATGCCTACTTTGCAGAGGTGTGGTTATGATTACCAATAATCCCAGAAAAGTCCCTACCAAAGAGTAGGCATTCGGCTTAAAAGAACTATTAAACTGCATTGTACAATTATACTCTGTTTTAAGCAAATCTATAGATGTAGGAAGGGATAAATAAAATACTATGTGAACTTAAAAATGTGAACATTCTTATGGAGAAATGTATTTGTCTATCTATATCTTTGCATCTATGTGTACACATATAATGATATGGATATATTCTTAGGAGGACCTCCTGTAAGAAAAACTAACAAACTGCTAGAGAGTGGTGACAACATAGGCAGAAAAAGTGTATCAAATTAGGGAGATCAGACAAAACTCAAAATGGGAGATGGATTTTGAGATTAGCTTAAAAAGATGACAGAGCAAGCTGGGGCAGTTTAAGACAGTACCAAAATCTTTCTATGTATTTTGCCATTGTTCTCCTATCCCGGCACATTTTTCTGCTCATAGAATGTACTGGGGAAAGAGTGGATAGTCTATTTTGGCTGACAGTGCTTGAAAATCATTAACTCATATAGTCCTCACAATGGAGGTAATATCATGTGCCTTTTAGATATAAGGATACTTAAGCAGAGACAAGTTCAGTAACCTGCTCAAATTTGAAATGTGGGCAATGATATAACCCAAGGCAGTCTGACCTCACTTATAGCCTATGCTCACCAATGATTACAGTGCTCCCTCCTGGGGAAAAGATGGGAGTTAAGAATGGAAAAGTTAGAATGAATGCATATGAGGAAGATAATGGACAGAGGGTCTTTCCAATGAAACCTAAGGTAAGTACAAGGTATACTGTGAAGGGTGATTATAGGACGGAAGTATGACTATTCTGTGCTCTGGGAGGATCAAGCTGGCACTGCTGTGAATTAGGAATTAAAGCTACAAGTGGAGCAGGGAACTGAAAAGAAAGCAGGGTGGAGTCTCATTTCATTCCTTGATTGAGTGTAAGGGTATATAGAGGGTGAAAATCAATTGTAAGTTTAAATTGTTTAAAAGTCCCTAAAAAACTCACCCTGAATGTGAGAAGCAAGACCATCTAAGGAAAGAACAGCTGTGCATGCCTCATATCTCACTTCTGCTCTTAGATATTTGTCTGCTGAATGGAGTAGTGATCTTTCCCACACCAAAGGGGGCCAGATAAGTCAATTGAGAAGCAGTAAGAACCGAAACCAGGAAAAGAAAGAGGAACTGTTAAGAATCTCTGAGACCTTTGAATTTATACTGGAGATAAACTGACTTAATGTATAATTTAGGGAAAGGCCTGGGTAGGAATCAGTAATATCACTGATAACTCAGGTCTCAAGCCTCTGTGAATGTGATGCTCTAAGCAGAAATAGAGATTTTGTGAGGAGATGAATGTGAGGAGAATCAAAATGGTTGAAAAAGGGAGACAAACTGTTTTTGAAACCTTTCAAAAGGAAGAGTAATTTGCATTGAAAATTATGATTTGTATACATAAATGCATATATTATATAAACTGAGGTATATTTGATTTAGATGTTTGAGAACTAAATAAAACTAATAAGCATTTAAAGTAAAATCACCCTGAGAATATGTAATCAGATCACAGCAGAAAACACATGACACCATCGAAAGGTTCAAGTTAAGAGGGTTAAATGTAATGGTACAGAGGTGTGGGAAGCTCTGAGGGAACCAGCAAAAAACCAGTGACTCAGGGACCAATAATGCGAGAAACTATTCCTAAGCCTGAAATGACACTTGACCTAAGCTGTCACCAAACATGCAGCCACTATCAGCCCAAATGGCACCTTACCGCTCCCTTCGACCCCACAGTCTCTTTCCTTTGCCTCTGTTTGGCTGAATGTAATTGTAAGTGGAGAACAGGGGTGCTGTGGCATTGTATTCCATGGGAGTCAGATAAGGCCACATAGAGGACAAGGGGTAAAAATGGTGAAATCAGACACAACCATAATGACTAACAAAATTGTTCACTGAAACATATTTTCTTTTTTAATAATGCTTTTCTTTTTAAAAAATGTTTATTTATTTTGAGAGAGAGAGAGAGAACAAACAGGGGAGGGGCAGAGAGAGAGGAGAGAGAGAATCCCAAGCAGGCTCAGCATTATCTGTGGAGAGTCTATGCAGGGCTTGAACCCATGAACTGCGAGATCATGACCTGAGCTGAAATTAAGAGTCAGATGCTTAACTGACTGAGCCACCATGGCACCCCTATTCACTGAAACATCCTTAAAAAGGACTATCTGTAGGATTTGGAATATACGTCTGCTAATGTTTTCTGAATTAGCATTTTCTAAACAATCTTTTTTAGAGTCACTGAGTGCAGTTACTTTGAAGTACTAGGTCAGGTATCAAAGCTTACTCTTAATGCTACAAATGCTGCTTAGATATTTTCTTTACTTATGAGAAATATGGATTGTATTCAAAATTAATTAGAGTAGCAACTATTTTAATTAATAATTACAATGTTTTACAATCCCAGTAATATATCTTTGCAACTAAAATAATATAGCTCAGAGATTAGTTTTATAACCATATCAAGATAGTACCAATTACTGACTTGTTGTTTTAGTGCATGTTTTTATAGAAATGTAGCATAATTTAAAAAAAAACTTATCATGCTGATATAACTCATTTATTGTAAATTTTGAAAGTATATTATCAATTACTTTACTTGGAGAATTATAGAGCACCAAAAATTACTCATGGTATTTGTATAATAATTGGAAAGCTGGACTCTACTTTTTGTAGGGATTTAATGATTACTTTATACTATATTTCTATTAAAACAATGACAAATTACATGTGGATATTTCAATCATTAAAAGTTAATAATGAAATTAATGGCTTTCCTGATTGTAGGTTTTTAAATTTTTTCCAAATAATTTTTATGACATTCTCTCATGATTAGCATACACATATACAATAGAGATTGTTTTAATAGACAGAAATTGTTAAGAGATAGTATGAAATACTTCTTCTTTGTCTCAACTGCAGGATTAAAAGATTCCCCCTACATATTTCAAATGACACTGGGAAAATGAAAGATGGGGGCCAGAAAAGAATAAATACTTAAAAAAAAATTAAACCATGGGAAATTTCTGGAAGATTTATAACTATATTGGCTCATTGATTACTCAGAGGGCAGAAAGATATTCTCAGTGTGTGCTCTTTTATCCTAATGAAAAAGACTATTAACCCACCTCAAAATGTATATTAAAAGTTTTATTTTTGTTCAATGCAGAGCTCTATTTAACCCATTTGGAGAATAGGCCTCTACTTGAAAAGTAGCAGCCACTTTTGAAGAAGTATCACTGCAAAAATTACAAATCAAGTGGAAATGAGAAGTGAGATAGCGTTGTTATACTCTGATTGCAAGGTAAATGCAGTCAGAAACTATTGGATTCTTTGTGGTCCAGAGATTATGCAGAAAATTCTAATTTTACTAAGTTATCCAAATTGACTCCAAAATGGAAGGTCGCATAAGCAGGCTAGAAACTGCATCAAGGATGCCAAAAAGCACCATTAAAACTGCCTTTTCAGTGACCTTACAGTAAGAGTATTAAGGAAATCACAGTAGATTTCATTGAGATCATTCTTTTTATTGAATAAAATTGAACACTTAAGTAAATGAATAATCATTTTTGGACAACATAATATGAAAATATATGACCATAAAAACTTGATAGCCCTCCAGCAGTGCTTGTGGAAATTGCAATCTCTTACAAATGTTATAGTGGGTGGTAACTCAATAGAAAATTATAATGGCTGGCTAACTTGTGGTACATTTCATTTCTAAGGCATTTCATAAAATATGCATTTTTATTACTTTTTCAGGTGCATGTAGTAATGTATATATACTGTATTGTGTAGTGGGCTGTGTAGATTTACAAAAGTACTGTATTTTTTCTAGATCAAAAAGTATGACTTTAGAAATTCAAATGATTCTCAGTAATTTAGCAGTGAGGAGATTATTTTATGTATAGAAAGCTTATTTATTTTCAACCTGTTCTATCATTTTATAAATACCACTTGCTTGATTGTATAAATAAATAAATAAATAGTAGACCAGAGGTTGCTGAAGTGATAATTGATCAGAGAGGTTCACTTGAAATAGCTTCACAATGGAAGTATTCTTGAGGCTTATTTTTTTTTTAATTTATTTATTATTGAGAGACAGAGGGAGACAGAGCATGAATGGGGGAGGGGCAGAGAGAGAAGGAGACACAGAATCAGAAGCAGGCTCCAGGCTCTGAGCTGTCAGCACAGAGCCTGATACGGGGGCCTGAACCTGCAAACCACGAAATCATGACCTGAGCCAAAGTCGGTCGCTCAACCGACTGAGCTACCCAGGCGCCCCATCCAAGGTTTACTTTAATATAAGTGTTTAGAAGGAATAGTGAATGGCTCTGTGCTATAATTTCCCCCAAATACATTTAACCATGTGAAGAAATCTCTATGCATTTCTACCGGGGAATTTTATAGTACTTGAGCACCAACCATCTGTAAAATTTCCACCCTATAAAGAAAACAAAAAGAATTGCTATGATTGTTAAAGATTTATTTTTTTAAGTTTATGCATTTATTTTGAAAGAGAGTGAGAGAGACAGTGCGAGAGAGTGTGTGAGCGGGGGAGGGGCAAAGAGAGAGGGAGAGAGAGAATCCGGAGCAGGCTTCACACTGTCAGTGCAGAGCCCAACATGGGGGTTGATCTCAAGCACAGTGAGATCATGACCTGAGCAAAACCAAGAGCTGTATCCTTAACCCACTGAGCTGCCCAGGTGCCCCAAAGTTTTCTTAAAGCAAAGGCAAAGGCAAAGGCAAAGGCAAAAAACAAAAAAAAAAAAATTTTTTAAATGCATTAAATAATTTCTCTTTGACTTCATTTAAAATGAGATAAATTTTTATTATATATTCGCAAGTCCTTTAATGTCCATAAATATTATACTATCTATCCTTAAAAGTCATAAATCTGGGCATAGCAAACTAAACACTATCCCATATGTAAATCAAAGATTGCCATGGGGCTTTTAATTGGTTAGAGTTTTTAATTACATGGCCTTAAGAAAACTGGATATAGCACAGCCAAAAAATATACAAATTAAAAATCATCAGCTAATAAGAAAGATATGCAGAGATAAACAGAAATTCTACTTTCTACATTTTAATCGTGTTTTGTATAGTAGGTTTGTGTTATTATCATGTATTAAAGTCTTTCTGATCCACTGTGTTGAGCAACTATTTTTTAGGAATAATGATATATTTTTAGTCATCAGTACTCATCAGTGCTTACTTTACTTATCAGAACTTATTCAATCCTGTGGTCCCTGTTCTGCATTTGACTTGTAGTTAAATCTCCGTAGGCAATTGAACATGATGAATCTACCAGACACATGGGGACCAGAATACTTCCAATAATGGCCTCATATGCAGGGTTAAATACTTCTTGCTCTTCTCCCCATCCTTCTTCGGGGAAAAGAAGATTGGCTATGGGTATATAATAAGTGAATTAACATATCCCAGGTGAATTCTAATAGCCCACAAGGTGTTTACAGGCAACATTTTATTTAATCTCCTCGACTTGGAGATCCAGAGTCCCAGAGAAGTTAAGTAAGTTGTAAAGGGTTACAGAAGTCAAAATGGACACAACTGAAATATAACTACCATTGACCCTTGAACTACATGGGTTTCAACTGTGCAGATTATTTATATACAGACTTTTTTTATATAACTACAGTGCAGTACAATAAATGTATTTTCTCTTCCTAAAGACTTTCTTTCCTCTAGCTTACTTTATTGCAAGAATACAGTATATAATACATAAAACATACAAAATATGTGTTACTTGACTGTTTATGTTATTGGTAAAGCTTTTATTCAACAGCAGGCTAGTAGTACTGTTAAGTTTTAGAGGAATCAAAAATATATGTGGATCTTTGTCTATTCAGGGTTCCATGTCCTTAATAGTTTCATTGTTCAGGGGTCAACTGAATATTAGCCAAAGAATTAAAATGAGCTAACTGGATATTCATACAGTGTGGGTGTGTGGGAGTGTGCTTGCATACATACATAAATGTTTGTGTGTGGATGTTGAAATCATGGGTGTGCAGGCCTCTTGATCCCACTGAGATGATAGAAATGAAAATTAAAGACACGTTCTTAAACCTCTTAAAAAACATCAAAACTGTAGTGGACCAAAAAACAAACAAAAACACAAAAAAGGAAAGCTTTATTCTGCCGGCAGCCCTAGTAATTTTGTTGGGGTTTCCTTTTTTTCCCTCATATACTTGTGATTAATATTTTGGTAGACATATTTTGATAGCTTTTAAAAAGTGACACTTTAAAATTTGAAAAGTGTACAATGTAGCTAAAATGAGAATGGTTTCTCCTTCATTTTTTTTTTTTTCCTGACTTGTTGGCCTTATCCTGTTAATCACTGTATACGTTGAGCTGTAGGGAAATAATCAAGGATTGCCTAGAAGTTAAGCTCATAGGGGCATTTTTCATTTTGGAAACTTCAAGAAGCTGTGTTAGGGACTGTGAACCTCTAGGCAAGGCAGAGCCATAGAAACTCTTACTTTCAATTCTGAATTCCCCTGTATATCATATATTTTAGAGAATTGTAATTTTGTTTGATTGTTTGTTTATTTTGATGGTTGGTGTTTTTCCTAAAGAACCTTATGTGCTTTGTCTTTGATTACTTTTCTTAGTAAAAGAACTTGCAATTTAATCCCCAAAGGGAATCTTAGAGACCTTGTTTGTATGAATAAATATATATATACAGACTTGGTATAGACCAATTATTCTGCTATGTCATATTTTCTCTGGTAAAAATTCTCTAGCTGCTAAATTTTCCCTTTAATTAAGTCTTTTCATGGTATTCCCTTTTTTACTGAAAGTCATCATATTTCTAGTTAAGTTGTGGCTCTAAAGCACTGGATGTGTTTAAAAATCCTCAATGAGGAAAATATTTCCCTACCACTCTCATACAGGCTGATATTTTAAATGTCATAATTGCCCACAAATCGTCAGTTTTGAAAATGAGTTTTAGTTTTGAGGCACCAAATGGAATAAAAATGATGTTATTGACTCATAATGAAGGGATTAAAAGCACACTGATAGCATCTGACCTTTTATCATCATGTATTTAAAGAGCTTTCAGGGGAAAAAGAGAAAACTCCCTTTAAAGAGGATAGTGACTTTCTAGAGAAGTGCATTTTCTCTTAGTGTAGTGAGCTGAAAGTAGTCAAAGGAAAAGGCCCAGAAGGCATGATTGTAAAAATGACCATTTGCTACTGGTCTAGATAATTTATTCCAGTGAAAGAAAAGAAGATATTGTGGTCACATATAGCTTCAGGTTCTAATTCTTTCTACCTTCTGCTGACTGCTAACAATAATTAGAAATTTTTAGAGGAAACTGATCAAGGCCTAGAAGATCAGCTTCCTTCCTCAAGAGTCAATAGTGGAGGTCAGAATTAATTTGTTGCTTTAAAATGTGGAAATTACTCTCCATGTTTGAGAGCAGTATGTGGCACCCCTTAACTATATGATAAAAAGGGCCTTGAATTTCACTGTACGTGTGTGACATAAAGGATATCTATTTGGAAAGATTTAATGGGCATTGAATAGAGGGTAATAGAAACTGAATTGGAGTCATTTATGTTGTGCACTGAAGAAGATGGCCAGGGGAACTTCAAAGACAATCCCCCCTGCATGACTAAAACTGAACAGGCATTTCAAAGCTATCTTCCTTTTACATGAAACTAAATATCAATCTATTGACTTCAGAGTTTATATCTTTAAAGATTTTGATATGAGCAAAGGGGCATTGCTACAGCCATGTTAGTGGCTGACCAGCTACACTACAGTTCAGTTAATAGGAAAAATGATTTCAGGTGACTTTTAATTAATCATTTGAGGAAGAAACTGAACTTACTGATCATGGTTGTCATCAGAGAGACTGTTACCTTCCTAAGCTCTGAAAATGAAGGTCTCAGGGAGCTTGGGTGGCACAATAAGTTGAGCATTCAACTTGATTTTGGCTCAGGTCATGATCCCAGGGTCATGGGATGAAGCCCCGAGTTGGGCTCTGCTTGAGTTGAGTGTGGAGCCTCCTTAAGATTCTCTCTCTCTCTCTCTCTCTCTCTCTCTCTCTCTCTCTCTTTCTCTCTCTCTCTCTGTCTCCCCCTCTGCTCTGCTCCTCTGCCCCTCTCCCCTGCTCACATACTTTCTCTCTAAAAAAGATAGTAAAATAAATAAATAAATAAATAAATAAATAAATAAATAAAGTAAATGTCTGAGTTTCCATATGGGATACCTTGGTTGGTTAATAAGGGATGTTTTATAGTCTGAAATCAGAAATATGGTAAAGGCTATGTTCAAATCATATTTGAATTTATGAACTTATTTTAGAATACTCCTTGTGCTCCAAACAACACAAATTAAAAGAAACACAGCTAAGTACATTATGGAATTTTATGTTGATAGAGTTAAATTTGGGGATCTCTGCTTCATTCAGTGGAGTGAACCAATGCAATGAAAATAGAGTAAATAGCATGCTGTTCAACTGAATTTTATAATATTTTCCTGCTTCTGAAATAGAAACCCATCTAGGCATTTATAATAGTCTTTCTCCTTTTGCCTAAAATTCCACGAGGAAAAGAAACTCAGATACAGAGAAATACCACAACCTCGAGGAAGAATAATTCATCATGGTGGGTTTAAAGTGTCAGAACTGGGGTGGGGCGAAGGGAGCCTGGGAAGAAGGCACTGTGTGCACACAGGGGTTTTTGTTTTAGTTTTGCCAAGTGTGTGTCAGTTATATCTTATCATCATTCTCTGGAACTGACTGACGTGCTTCAGCAATCATTTTTGAGGTTCTATACACATGAGAATCTTGGACTAGAACAAGAAGCTTTCCTTAAAAATATCTAAGTGAACCCTGACAAACAACATACTGTTTAAAAAGTGCTCTGCTCTGTTGCTATTCTGCAGGCACATTATGTTAGAATGTATTTTTACCATAACACATACTTTTTGAAAGTAGACTCTATTAGGAGGTAATCATTTTTTAAAATATTTTTATGTTTATTTATGTTTGAGAGAGAGAGAGAGAGAGAGAGAGAATGGACAAGTGGGGGAGGGGCTGAAAGGGAGACACTGAATCTGTAGCAGGCTGCAGGCTCTGAGCTGTCAGTCAGAGCCCAGTGTGGGGCTCAAACTCACAAACAGCGAGATCTTGACCTGAGCCTAAGTCAGACACTCAACCAACTGGGCCACCCCGGCACACCAGGAGGTAATCATTTTAATCAAAATATGCAGTTACCTAGTCTTAAGTTATGTTAGGGAATTATTTAACTGAGATACAGTGATAAAAGATGACTGATGTAAGTCATCTTTATGATAGCTAATTATTCACAGGGTTCCTTCCTCTATATCTTTTATAAAATGTCTCCTATTGGCATAAGGTACATGAATACCAATTCACTGGAGCATTGCTATTGGCACACATAAATCAGATGAAGTATTGGTCACTTAGATAAATTTGAAGTATTTTTTTTTGACAACCATATTTTATAATCACTCATTTACATGCTCAGTTTGAATTTCAAGTAGCTATCTCATTTATGGTGGCTGAGGAACTAGTTAATGGAGGTACATGGTCAGTGTGGGAATCTCATTGCAGCACTTAAAAGCCATGTAAATTTGAACAAAGGTCTTGAAGTTTCTGCATCTTTATTTATTTATTTTTTATTTGTTTTGGGAGACAGGGTGGGGGGAGAGAGAGAGAGAGAGAGGTGGGGTAGGGCAGAGAGAGAGAGGGAGAGAGAATTCCAAGCAGGCTTTGTGCTGGTCATCACAGAGCCCAAATCAGGGCTGATCATATGAACCTTGAGATCACGACCCGAGGCAAAATCAAGAGTTGGTCACTTAACTGACTGAGCCCCCCTCCCCAGGCGCCCCATAAAGTTTTGGTGCCTGCTTATCAAATTTATCTCATAGATTAAAACCAGATGCTTAATCTGTAGTTTTCATGGAAAATAAAATGGTTGTCCCCTTGTTCAAAATTCATGACCGATTTCAAGTTGCCAACAACAGAACATTAAACCAAACCATTCCCAGCAGAGCTTCAAGCCACACATGGAGCCCTTATAAGCACAGGGCCCTAACCAAACAAGTTTAGAATTGTCATAAGGATTAAATGAGTTTGTAGTGGAAAGGATATAGACTATTTCCTAGCACATGTTAAACACTCAAAAATAATATGAACAATTATTTCTACAAAATTTGTCTTTGAGGTCCCTTGGCTATATTATGTTTTTTTGAAAAAAAAAGACCTTTAACTTAATAATCTATATTTTGTTTTGAAATTGTACAGCTATTAGAAGTAGCAACAAAATGTTGCCTCTGAAAAGCCAGGTGGTCAAATAAAGGTGTCATTCATCCCAAGAAGGAGTGCGGAGTAAGACATGAGGAAAGGTGGCATTCCTTGGGAAGACTTTTAGAGGAGTACGACAAGATCATGGGAGACTGGATTATAGAGAGAGAACTGTTTTGGGCACAAGCGATGGAAATCCAAGTTGATAGAGGCTAAAAAAATAGGGATATATTAGTAATTCCACTCTGAGAAGGATCGGTATAAAGTTAAGTCTCCAAATCAATTGCAGTCTTGAACTTGAATGTCATTTAGTTTCTCTTTCTTATATCATTGCTTTTTACTGCTTATTGCCTTCGAGTTCTCCAAATAGTGACTGGCTTGGTGAAAATGGGGGAAAAATGTCTTCAAACAACTTGTGACGTTAATTAACATCATTTGGCTTCCAAGAACAGAGAAGGGCTTTTCTTTCCTTTTTTGTCTTTTGAAAAGGTTCAAGGAAGAATGTATGATCTACTGTATTTGGTTACTGAAACAGTGCGTCCCAGACTTCTAAATTCTGGTGGGGTTGGGGATGAGTGTTCACAAAGTACAGACATGGTCATTGTGTCCAAAATAGAGCAATTCCACATAGCCTAATGGATAAGGTACCTGATTCCAGAATAGGGCAACACTGTGAAGGCAGACATGCTAATTCAGCTCCAAAGAGAAACTACATTTTCTCTAAAGGAGAGAGAAGTTAACATAGAGATTTAAAATAGCAATTGAGTAAAAACTGGGAAAAAATAAGTCAGAGTTTTGCCATCATGCTACAGCATAGAAGAAGGGAAAGTACTAGGTAAACAAGCCTATAGTAATGAAGTTTATCAGAAATTTCTAAATTTCTTATGAGGAACTTATTGTTGTTGATAAATTGTTCTAACTAGCTTGAAACTAGTCAGTGACTCTCTGTCTCTGTTATATCTCAGTATCAGATTTTAAAAAATACAGAGGTACAAGGCTTACCCCCAGAGATTCTGATTCAATTGGTTTGAAGCTTGCAGTAGTATTTTAAAGATGCCCCTGGTGAGTTTGACGTGCAGCCAAGATTGAAAATCACCAGGTATTTAACTAAATTACTTCCTATTGGCTCTGCACAATATTTTTATATTTGTACAATATATAAAACACCAGTCATAGATTTAAAATAATTATTTTTGCTTACAGTAATAGAATGGGGATGGGGTGCTTAAGGTACTAAGGTGATCTGGATGGTAGAAAGGTAAATAAACAGTTATTGTCTTCAAGGGACTTAAACCTGTAGCTTGAAATGTAATTGAAAGGCCCTTACGGCAAATCCACTTGAGGGTGCTTGCTAAAATTTCAGATGTCTTGGACTTACCGTGACCTACTGGATCAGAATCTGTGGGGATAGGACCCAGAACGTACATTTTACCACACTCCTCTCTTTAACATACGTGCATGAAAGTTTAAGAGTCATGATCTAGTGTCACATGCCTGCTTTCCTCCCAGCTATTATTTCTTGAAGCAAACCTAGCAGCCAAGACTGTGGTACCTTAATTAGCATCGCGGCTCTCCTGGCAGCTATAACTCATTGTGTAGCATAGTGCCTGGGAGGAATGAAAAATCAGCTTTGATTTGTCTTGTTTTGTTGAATTTTTTTGTCTGACTACCTGCATCAACCTTCATTTTAGTTATTGAAATAGTACTATTTCCTCTCTATTCTGTTAAAGGTGACTACTCTGAATTATAATGAAATTGCTATTTTTACATACCTCCGTCCCTTTTGTAATAGTTACAATAATTATAATAATGGGCTATATATTTTTCTCCTTTGCACTCAGGTCTTACTTTTTAAAAGGCTAATAATAAATAATAATAAACGATAAAAACATATGGTCATTAGTTTTTCTTTGCCCTCTTACTGTTTTAGCCTTGGGACTATTCCTTTTTATTAGGAATATATTCCTATTAAAATATATTTATATTCCACAGCCTGTGTTATGGAACTCGATGAATGCACATCGCTATTGGCATACTTACTTCCTGTACAAAATTCAGCTTTCTATCTAATTGATGACATTAACCAGGAAGAAGGGAAGTCAGTCTGAAAGAGTAAGGATGATCATATGTCAGAGCCACAAACGTGGAAGTCAGGGTCACTCATTACACAATTGAGAGGAAAACATCAAAATCTTATTTTCTTACATTACTCATTCACTAAAAACATGGAATTTAGTTACTATCTCTTACATTAACTAAATGGCTATGTGCTCTTTATGGATCTTATTAAATAGTTCATCCAGTAAAAAGGAACCATTGTATCATTGCCACTTGCCATTTGAAAGTTACAAGTAATTATGAGTAATAAAAAGGGGACAATAAAAGATAGCATCATTTCTTGCCATCTTTTATTACTCATGGAGACATGTCAATATAGAAAAAAAAGATTCTACTAGGAATTGTGTGTATCAAACTTCCCTATATTTGTTTATAATATACCTGTGCTTTTGTGTTTTAGACTTTTTCTGTAATTACTTGAATTTCATTCTACATGTGTCCTTTTTTTAACAGTCATGTTTCTTTAGTTCAATAAATGTTATCAGGCATTCTTTTACTGTTCCTATTGCATCAACCTTAATTAGCTTTTGATTACTGTTAATTTCACAGCATTTTCCCTTTAATAAGTTGCATCAAAATGCTTTCATTTCTGTTGCAGCAAGTTTAATTAGTTTTTGAGCTTTGTTTCTGTTTTCCCTTCCATTTTTAGAAAAAAAAATGATACCCACTTTCTTTGTTTCTGTGAGGATATCCATGACTAATAACTTGATATTCACCAGAAAACCTCACCTGAGACTTACCAATACAAAACCCTGGTAACTTGGAGCCTTTTCATTTGCATCAGGAATGTTTCCATATACTTACATATTTGTAGTTGGTTCTGATCACTTAAACATATTGTATAACTGGATTTTCCAGTTTTGAAAGGACTAATTTACTTTAAACAACTAGCATTCTCACTGACCCGCAAGTTTTGTTAAAGAAGGTGTTTAGCACTTCATGTATTCAAATATGTGACACAAAATATCTGTATTCTGTTGTCAATTGCGAGTCCTTTCCCAGGCCTCAGTTCTAAAGTTCAGCCAAGAAAGAATTCAGAGCCAAACTTCTTAAGCAAGAATTTAAAGCAGTTAATTCAATGGGGCACCTGAGTGGCTCATTTGGTTAAGTGTCTGACTTCAGCTCAGGTCATGGTCTCACAGTTTGTGGGTTCGAGCCCCGCGTCAGGCTCTGTGCTGACAACTCAGAGCCCAGAGCCTGCTTCAGATTCTTTGTCTCCTTCTCTCTCTGCCCCTCCCCTGCTCACTCTCTCTCTCTCTCTCTCTCTCTCTCAAAAAAAAAAAAAAAAAAAAAGTACTCTCCTGAGATTGAAGAGATTGCAGGCCCAGGTCTGTCTGGATAGGTCACAGCTAGGGTTGTATCTGACTAAGTTTGCAGCCAGTCATACAAGGGACTCTACTTACCGGTGGGTGGGAGGGGGAGTTTTTGACTTTATATGGTCCTTGTCCAAGCTGTTATGGCAGCCATTGGGAGGGGGTCCATTGAAACCACAATGTAAATGTATTATGAAGGTATAGGTCATTATAGGGTAATAGTCAAAGGAGAGAACTTATGCGTATTCCCTGGCCTCTGTCCAGGCTTTTCCATCCTTTTACTAGTATGAAAGTACTTGTTACCTGCTTCTTTCTAACTCACTGCCTACTCTATCACTTCTCAAAAATGTATTTTGCATTTTGTCTTAATGAACCGAACTGTTACTTCTAATACCTCTTAGGACACAATGGCACCCACACTACTTTTTGTAACTATAATAATTATTTGTAATTTTATTTTATTTTATTATTTTTTTTCAAGAGAAGGCACAAGTGAGCGAGGGGCAGAAAGAGAGAGAGAGAGAATCCCATGAGGTACAGAGAGAGAGAGAGAAAGAGAGAGAAGTGGAGCTCACCCAGCATGAGACTCAAACTCACAAACCAAGAGATCATGACCTCAACTGAAGTCAGATACTTAACCAACTGAGCCACCCAGGCGCCCTCATTGTATTTAACATGCTGCATGTATTTACTACTTTTGAAATAGTATGTATAAAATTGTAATACTACTTTTTGTATTTATAGCATATATAATCAATTCTTTGATATTTATTTGTACGACATGAACTATGAACTGGATCATCTATGCGGGTTAAAAACTTCTAATTACCTTCATCAAAGAAAAGTTAAGAAATAAGACCAAAGCAACTGTGCCCACAATGCATATTATTATTGAGAGACAACCATTCAAGTATCAATCATTCTAAGATGATTTGTGATATTCTATGTTATAGTAAATATTGTAATTGTAGTAATAATATAATAATCAATGTTACATAAATAATGGGGTTCAGTGAAAGAAATGTAAATCTTCAATTATAAAATTGATCACGTTGAATACTATGTTACACTCAGTTGATAACATGAAACTCTTCAGAGAGAAAATCAGCAATTGTAAAACTAAAAATTGAGTGTTACAGGTAATGGCATCCATTTGGCACACATCTAAATGTGCTTTCCTATGCTAGGTTAAATTATATATGGGGTGGGAGAAGAAGTAGAATAACAAAACAGAATTAAAGAGAAGGGGCTACAAGTCCAGTACTATATGAAATTAGTACTGTACTTAGAAAATACAGACCCTGGCATTTGAAGGAGCTTAAAGTTCATCTAGACTTACCATTCTTTCTGATGTTTCCTTCATTTCCATATCATTCTTCCAAATGCTCATTTAAACTTTGACTGTTGCTGTTAGAGAAAACTTCCTGCCTTCAAAGGCAGTCCATACTATCTTTAGGTAGTCCTGAAGTACTGATTTTAAGCTAGGTTGTTGCTTTCATATTTGGGTTCTAATTCTACTCAACCAATCCATTTGGGTGGTAGTTGGTTGGGGGGAGGGAGATTCATCTTGCATAATTAAGGTTCAGAATCACATGACACTTGTTTAGATTAATGGGTTTTACTAACAATTATATAGCAGTAAAGGTACTATATAGCAATAGAAATACATATATTTAAAATTTTTCCTTGTTTCGTATTTAGGCAGAGAATCACAGAATCTGTCACATCTTCTTTTGATGGAGCTTAAAATAACTCTAGTCTCTCTAATTTCATTGGTATGCCTTTGTTAAAAAGCCCTTATAATGGTGTTGGAAAGTTTTCAGGGCATGTGTTTGTAAAATCACAGTTTCTGTCTTGTAACTAATTGTAATGTATGTTTATTTTCTATAATAAACCCTTCTATCACACCACACATTACTGGTATGTTATGCCTTTTACATGTTTTTTTTTTCATTTAATTGCTTTAATGCATATATTTTCCAATCCTGCAGCTGCTGCAGAGGTTAAAAAAAGTCTACTAAGAAAACACTCACGATGAACCGTCATGATTAGTGCCTCTGCGTATTGCTCCAGAGAAAAACAAATTAGCACTAGAAGGAAAATCTGTTCTGGGAAGTCCCACACTGCTGGTGTAATGACCTATCCCCACAAGAGGATTGAATAGAATAGATCCATTGTGACTTCTCAAATGATCATGGCTGGCAGCCTCTGGAGATGAGGAACAACAGCTGAAGTGATAGAGAAAATAAAATGTTCTGCTTGAATGCAAGCTATATTTGCTTGCTTTCCCCAACCCTCTTTCAGGAAATGTTGCCCTTTCAAGACCAGGACACCTGCTGGGGTTTTTTTGTTTTTGGGGTTTTGTTTTTTGTTTTTGTTTTTGTTTTTGTTTTGGTGGTTGTTGTTGTTGTTATTGTTGTCAATGCTTTGTGGCAAAAACTAGACTTGGATCAATGAGATCTATCTTCTTGGGTCAAATAATTTCCTGTTAATGATCACTTACATTCATCTCAAATCTAAATTTCTTTCAGAAAGCTCTCCTCTAGACTAGACACCATCACATGTCTTCTTGGCAAGATGAGAAATTAGGAATCAGGAAAGCCACATATCTTCACCCCACCTTCTCTGCAGACCCCATTGAGGACCTGATGATTAAGAGAGGCATTCACTTATGTCTTAATTCAGCCTGTCTTCTGTTTATTGAACTCATCCTTATGTCAACTCTTTTAGTTATGACTTTTCCCTTACTGTTAACTTTTTGCGGGAGACAGGATTATGACTCGCAAATGATTTTAGATCAATTCATTAAATACAAGACTCATAAATTATTAGAATAGATACTGTAAACAAAAATTATTTAGCATTGATCCTTATACCTTAAATAGTAGATTAAAAATATTAAAAATACTTAATTACGGCCATGCATTCATATAGCAACCAGTTACAGGTGCTATCTCTAAGTACAAAACATAAGTGGATAATTGTAATTATATGCTAGTAGGACTACATACATGTGGAGAGGAAATAAGAATAGGAACCATACAACTATGATGAAATATTTAGTATCATTATGGTTTTAGAAGTTGCCATAACCTTTAGACACACTAAAAGCATCTTTTAAAAAATAAACATGGAATAATACCAAACTATGTTCTTAGATTATACTTATATCACACTTATAAAACTGTGAAATCTTATATTTTCTTTAGATAATTTATTTGGGTTTTTTACCAACATTAAATACACATATTAAACTTATAGTAGAACCACTGCCTTCTAACTACAGAGTTATCTTTATCACCTAGGATGTGGTCTATTTCTCTTTCTCTCTGTCCTTCTTTTCCTCAGTGAAAATTTATAATAGGTTACATGATAACTCTATAAATATTTATCATGAATCAAAAAGTTGTCATTAAAATGTAGTCCTACCTTGTTTATTATTTAAAATAAGGTACAATTTTTAATAACAAATATTTGAGGATTTCTAAACATTTCATTACCTCAATATTTAAAGGTAATAAATGTCTAGTTTGATTATGTTTCATCAGTTTAATAAATCTGAGCAAAATACTCTCATAGAATTAGGAGGGAAAAGTGTTAACTAACTATATGCAGAATTATCATTAATAGACATTTAAGCTGTCCTTTCTCCCAAGCCCAGCAGTATATTTGAATATCACCTTAATGCTCCCAGAAAACAACAGAAGCTGAAACTCCAGGAGCAACTCTAATGCAAATATGCTTTTATAACTTTCCAAAAATTAGGTCTAAGCAAGAGTTTTTATTATAAACCTTTTCAGAAAATTGTTCAGGTTTGTGTGTGTGTGTATGTGTGTGTGTGTGTGTGTGTGTGTGTGTGTGTGTGTTCTGAGGGTAGTTAATAGAAACAAAAACCTGATGTTCTTAGTTTAGCTATTAAAAGTGCATTGCCCCCCATTCCTACCCACCAAGGAGAGACAGGGCATCTAAGGACTCAGTTCTTCAGGTAGACTCTGGGTCCAGACCAGTACCACGTCTTAATAGCTACACGACCTATATAGAGAATGAAGCTCTCTAGCCTTTAATTTCCTCATCCCTCCAAGTAGGACATAATATTAATAATTTCTCCCTCATAGAGTTCTTGAGAGGAATATATGAGATAATCCAGGGATCAGGGATTTCTGAGCCGCAGAGAAATGTTTCTCCATATAACCTAATAATAGCCAATTACAAAAGATCACTGCATTTTTTTATCCTGAAGAATAGGTTTAGGCTTTATAGGGTAAGTGTAGCATTCTTACCTATGATTTGGTGTCCTTTGGCAAACTTACTTATAATATTTCCCTTTTTAGCTTTTATGGAATAAAAACAAACACATTTTAAAAAAATTAAAATGAAAGCCATGAGAAATATAAGAGGCATATTTGTTGCTCTAGCTTTAAGAGGATTGATTTGGTCACAGTAAGAACTTCTAAAATGATGAGAAACAAAAAAAGAAAACGAGAGGCCTCAGTTCAAAATGAATGTGATATTCTGTTCAATCATACTTGGAACATAATAAGTGAAAGACTTTCTGAAGAAAATATTCAGTTCAATGATTAAAATTTGCATTTGTTTGGGGTGCCTGGGTGGCTCAGTTGGTTAAGCGTCCAACTTCTGCTCAGGTCATGATCTTGCGGTTCATGGGTTCGAGCCCCGTATAGGGTTCCGTGCTGACAGCTCAGAGCCTGGAGTCTGTTTCAGATTCCCTGTCTCCCTCTCTCTCTGCCCCTCCCCTGCTCATACTCTCTCTCTGTCTCAAAAATAAACAAAAAAATTTTTTTTTAATTAGCATTTGTTTTCCATATATTGCTCTATATAAAATAACTATAATTGAAAGATCTAAAATGTTAACCTTTAATAATGAGGGTCTAATCTCCAATCATTCCTGACATTAGTATATTGATAACATATATACATGTGCATATAATATATGTAATGCGAGACGGTAAAACAAATCTTAAGGTAACAAAGTTAAATTGTGATCAGAAGTTGGGGTGGGATATTCAACTCTCTTCAAGAATGCTTTGGTGATAGGGGCTCTGAGACTTGGCTTTGTCTTTGAATCAAACTTTACAGGTGACCCTGAACTCAAATTGAACTCTTAGGGCCATAGAACTCTTAGCTAGAGTGAGCGTGGAGCTGGGGCTGCCTGGCAAATCCTGCCTCTGATCACGGGAAAGGGAAAAATTCAAAGTGAATAAGAAAATCACAGGTCATCCTTTCTGTAGTAGAAGATTGAAGGAGGACAACAAAGGCATTTGAATTCTGAAACTTACAATTACTCCTATTTTATTGCATATTAGGTGTCAAACTTCAGAACATAAAAATAGAGAGTTTTTACTGACTGAGATATTACTATATTTTTAGTGAAAAAAAGATGAGTTTGGAATTTTTTCCAGCCTTGCATTTCAATTTCTACTTATAAATGCTTAAATATAGAAAAGCCAATATTCATTCATTTACTTAATCATTCAACCAACGTATAAGAAGCATCCAGTATGCTCTAGAATGACTGAGCAACAGACAGTTAGAGGAACAATTGGAAATAAGTAGATTTTTTTGTTTCAGTTTCTAATATTCCTATCTGGTATTTTCCAACTTGAAGATGTCTGAAATAAATGGGTTGGGAGTTTAAGAAAAAGGATGTTCAGGGAACATTTTGCCAAAAAAGACTGAATTTTAAGGGCATATAACTATTTGTAATTAAGTAAAAATGAAAATACAAATTTAAGATTATGTGCCTACTACTTTTCCCTTTGACCTAATGGTCAAATGGCTGGATATGAAAATAATGATAGAGCCCTATCAAGATGCATTCAGATTAGAATGAGATCTACTTGGTTAGTATAATTGTTCAATTTTGCTGCCAGAGCCCTGTAAGTCAGAATATTATTTTCAAGTCATAGTTTATTGCATACCAGCACCATGGTCTTCAAGGGAAAAAAGGGTAATGATGTTGATATTAACAGTATGCCAGCTTGTTAATAACTTCCATTCTGGCATACTAACTTAAACATGATAGGATTTATTTAAAATGGTAATTGTTTCTTCTATGAAGAATTTTTCTCATTACGTATTAGCTAATCCCTCTCCCAAAGCAGTATCTAGACTACCTTGTATACTTAACAAAAATGGAGTAAACTAGAAAAAACAATTTATCTCCGATCATTCTTCCACCACAAAGAAACAAACAAAAACAACAACACACTCACACACACAAACACAAACAAATTACAAAATGGATTTTCATTATAGGCACCAATGGAATTATCAGTGATTTTTATCTCAGTATTTGATACATTAAGGCTCATCTTTAGTCTTTGAGTCAGTTAGGGACTGACTTTACAAAATCTTTGCAAAGATTTTGCTAATTTCCCCTATCCCAAAACTTAAGAAATACCTCTCTGGCTAGGTGTATTTCATGTTTTTCTTAGTTTTATACAATATTTGAATTTTCAGCATATAATATTTTTGAAGAAAATAATTGATATGTTAATAAAAACAAATGAAAAAATGTAAAAACCTGAATTTGATTTCTCATTGAGTTTTTCAATATTGCTAATGTAATTTCAGATGAATGTGTTGATAGAATAAAACATCTTCATAACGGTATTATATATGCTGACAATAACTAAATTATAAACATCTTTATTGTATATGTTGGCTTTGCCTTGAGTTTTTAACTTTCATGGTCATAACGAAAAATACAGTAACTCTTATTTAAACCATTCTTCTAAATAATGGTAAGTAATTTTCCCTCAAATTGGAACCTAAATTTAAGAAATTCATATAATGGAATAACTGGAAGAAACTAGATACATAGATAGATAGATGTAGATATAAATATAGATATAGATGATATAGGTATAGATAGATTTTTTAAATTGTATTTAATGAACAACTTCATTCACTTACTATGTGCCAGGCACTGGTCTACTTTATTTAATCCTGATGACCAACCTAAAAGTGGGGTCCTTTATTAACCTATATTATAGATGAAGAAATTGAACCTCAGAGAATTTAAATAACTTTACTAAATTCACACAGTTGTTAATTGGCAGAATCAAAATATGAATCCAGTAGTTTAAACTTGTCATATTCCATTTGGTGAAAATTATTCATATGACCCAAAGAAATGAAAGAGGACTGAGTTATGTAGTTTCTACCTCCAAGAGATAATTCCACAGAATGGTAGATGGAACCTGAATTTCAGAAGTACACCCAGGCATCTGTAATGCAATCGTATTACCCAAAAATTAGCCAATGCTCTTTTATATACAGAGAAATGCCATTAGTTCATTGATTAGAGTCAGTGTCAGGAGTATGAAAGATCAGTAGATTGTATGCTTTCCTGTAACGGTAATGTTTTGACGATGGTTGTATGTTGCTCTCCATTTAAACAACTACTGATAACTTTGAAAATATATGTCGATCACTGATTACTGAATTTGCTATCAATCCATTTCCTGAAGAATTTTAACCCCAAATGAATTTCTTTCAATTAAAAATCAACATTCTTGTCTTGTAAAACATATCTTGAATTTTAAAATAATCCTTTCCAAAAACTACTTTCAGCTTCAGAATTTGGCAGCAGTCACACCTTGTTTAATAGCTTGAATGGAATATGTAGCATACTCCATCAGAAATAAACCTTGCTAAAACAGCTCACTATACTTCTTATCTGGTTAGCTCACCAGGAGCACCATGTTTTGAGTATCTATCAATATAACCCACTCCAGTTCAGGAATTTATTTAGCACCAGGATTTCCAAAATAGGGAAATTATTTGTTGGCTTGTTTGTTTCATTTTGTTTCCGTGGAACACTTTTGGGTCTTGACTTTAACAGACATTCCCTTAGATCAGATACGTCCAAATTTAATGCATGCTAGACTCAAGAGAGCACAGTAAATTGTTATGTACAGGACTTCTCAGAGACTTTGCTCTCAGATGCTCTTGCACACAGGGTATTACCGAGAGGAGGATTTAACAGAGAAATACTTTAGCTTGAGACACACTAATCCACACAAACATAATTGAAGGTGTTTTAAATTCAGGACACCATCAAGAATGTTAAGGATGACTGACTCTGTAATAAGAAATGAAAACTTTGTATATTTTACTGTTCATTAGCTCAGTGCTTTCCAAATGTTTTCATGTCTTGGCACAGATAGAAAATGACAATATTTATATGGCAAACTCAGGTAAATAGACAAGGGTGCTTGTGCCCGGGAGCTATGGGTCCAGAGGCTCTATTTTTGGAAGGGTGAGGGGATTATAATCACTGTGCTGGTCAGTTACAGCAGAATAAGTTGTAGTTTGCAAAGAAATCAAGGCCAACTCTTGAACAGAGTGACTATGAAACTGCTCTTTGTTCTGGTCTATTCGAATGCTACTTTCCTGTCACATAGTATGTCGATTTCAAGATGCTTCACCCTATGCCTTCTGTGTATCTGCTCCATCTCTGAATTATTTCGATTTGCATAAAGTTCTTCCTGATTGCATCTTCAAATGCTGAAGGTTCGTTTTAAATATAAGCTTTATCTTAGTGTCTTGAGAAAACTTTGTGAAAGCAAAGATTCCTTTCATTCTGCTCTGCACAGCCTTGGCTGCCTACAGCGTAACCTTGGGAATGGAGTATGTTCACGGTCTGTCTAATCTGAGCCATGGTGACCTTTCACTGGATACCAAAACCTCTACTGTAGTGAAGTAAGGGGAAGGCTTTCAAAAATCTGGCGGAGAACGGTCTTCTAATTTGATCCAGTTGAAAGTAGTTCTCTCTTGTACAAAAAAGCCGGGTATAATGGCACTGCCAGTGTAACTCTCAAAATCTCTCCTCCCCTGTAAACCTTTAATTCATTTTATGCCCAATAATTTATAGATACGCTAACAGATTTTGATTATTTCTATTTAAAACAAAATTGTGGTTTGGATTATTTTGTTTGAGAAAATTTATAAGTGAATGTGCTGTCTATTTCATGTTTAAATTTGGAGTCTGGAGGACAATTGTGACATTTTTCAATTGTTTCTCACGATTAATTGAAATAAGCGTAGGAAGGTGAAGATTCTTTCCAGCTGTGACTTCACTGTTGGTACGATCTTTCTTAAATTGCTCACAGTTTTTTCTACCATTTGTCTTTTCATGTAAAATCATTTTACAAACAAAGGTGAAAGTTCAGTCACTTACCATGTCCACAGGTTGTAAAATAATTCATGACTCCTCTTAGGAATCAGAATAGTTTTCAGGAACAATTTTTGTATCACCTTGTAAAATCAAGAAAACAAAAGTACTCCAAATCTATTATTCTAGTTACTTTATTATTTTTCATAAATTTAATTCTCACTATAATTCCAGCTTAAAATAAATTTCCTGAAATCAGCATTATGCTTTCAAAGTTTTTGTCATACAGAAAAAGGAAAATTTTAAGTTAGATCAGAAACTACGTACATATTAACAATTTGTACAGATACTCAGATCTGACAAAAATAATATTAAAAACTGTCTGACTATGAAACTCCACAACCAAACACCTGGTTTGTATAAATCTATGTTTACTTACAATGATATTACAATTAGCATGAAATATTTCTAATGTAAGCTGTTGAGCCAGTTTTAAAAAGTAAAAATAAAACAAATGATTCTGAGTTAGAGTTTTTACATTATTCAGTTGCTCCTAGTAAAGTATGTTATTTCTTATAGCTGAAGTATTTGTTCATTTGTAATGTCATCTTATTACTGCAGATTATTTCTACTTCAAAGCTAGTCTCTGTACTTCTGGGTATGTTATTTTATTTATTTTCTTATCAGAATTAGGTTAATCTTCCTAAAACATTTTTTTCAGATTATTTCAACTGTCTGTAAAATCTGCAAAGGCTCTCTATTGCCTATGGTATGTGCTTCATTCTACTCTTCGATGTTCTTTTTTTGAATAATTCAAGGTCTATTTCCCACCATTACTCAAATAATCTACTTTGCTCTACCAGGCTTTAATAGCATACTCATGCTTCAGCTGCTTTTAGTTCTTTTTTTTGCTGCCCACTACTTGAACACCTCTCCTCCAATTTGTTTCTCAAATCTCGTTCATTCTCCTTTTCTAATGCCCAGGGCAGAGGCTCTCTTCTCAAGGTCATGACCACTGTGAAAAACACTGGCTTGATTTCTCTGAGTTGTTATGGGAGTGAAAATTTTGCATTTTGCATATTTTTGCTTTCATGCCTAATTTTAAACACTGATGGCCATTTGTTCACTGAAAATATATTTACTGAGTGCTTTTATATACCAGGTCAGGTTTTGGGAACGAAGTGCACAGTTGTAGACAAAACAGTAGTCTCACCTTTCAACATACTTATAGTTCATTAATTGGAGGCTAACAATAAATGCTCACCAGAAACCCTCTCAAATAAAACACAATTACAAATTGTGAGAAGTGTTGTCTTAAAGAAAGGACTGGGTGCAATAAAGAATAATAACATGAAAACCTAAGGTAGTAAGGAAGAATTTGGTAAGGGCAAGGTTCTCTCAAGAATGTACATTTAGCTGAGACCAGAAAGGTAAGTAATAGTTAGCTAAAGGGAGCAGAAGGACAACAGAGGGGCTAAATGGGAATGAGTGAGAATAAAGAATTTGGAAAAATAATTTATAAAATCTATAAAATTTGATGAATATAAGAGATAAAAAAGAGAGAGATCAAGGATTGCTATATTGAGCAACTTAGGCAGATGGGGTGCTATTTAGTAAGATAATGAAGAATGAAGGAAAACAAGGGAGAAGGGGAGGCTGAATAAGTAAGTGGTTTATTTTAATTGTTTCTTAAGTTTGAAATTCTTGTAATATGTCTACATGAAAATATCATATAGATAGACACATGAGTCTAAGGGTCAGAAACTTATCTGCATCACTGAAAGAGCCTTCAAAATAACTGATCATTTTCTCCCTGTGTAATATCTCTGATTTCCTGTAATGAGTTAGATTTCTATTTTCTCTGTCCAGAGTGAGTGCATTTGTTTGCTTATTAGATAGACTGTCTATATGTTGGTTGGCCTCTGTTTTCTTGGAAATAAAATACTGTTCCTGTAACAGCTCCAAGTACACAATAGACATTCAATAATATTTGTTGCATGCATGAATAAATGAATAGATAAATGAATTAGAGATTTCAGTGGGACATGTATATTTGTCTTTTTTCTCTCCCAAAGACTGATAACTGGTTGCAGACAAACATCTTGTCTTGATCTTCTTTGAGATCCATTACCTTGTGAAACCACTAACAGACATTAAATAAATACTCATTGATTCATGGATATTCAAGTGAGATACACTGGTTCAGTTGAACAATTCCAGAATTTGTCTGAAAGAAGTCATCTCATTTACCCTTTTTTCCCCAAATTTGATAGGGAATATGGAGAGAGAAAAATGTGTTGATAGGAATAAGACAAAGATACAGAAAAGCAAAGATAATACAAACCTAGAAACTGGTGATGTTAAGGCATAAAGACAAAGAGAAGAGGCTTGTAATCACTTTCATGTCTAAAATTATATCTTGTGACATTTTGTTTCAGCTGAAATAATCCAGTTAACATTATAGTTTCCACATTATTTAGATAGAACTAAACACTTCATACTATACTTATTTGTTTACAGATGATTAACCCCATGAAAATCTCTTTCTTAGTCTCAGCACATGGCGCACAGAAGTCAATTAGTATTTTTTTGTTGAATGAATTAATGATGCGTATTGCTAGTAAATTTTCTTTTCAACCTAAAAATTCAGCAAAATTCCTGGATATAGGTAAGAACTCTTAAAATCCCAGCTGGGCCAGTGATTTTAATTTTAAGCAATATTTCTAAAAATATGTTCATTCTCTGCCAGTATTGTCATTAGAACATTAGCA
Source organism: Cryptoprocta ferox (assembly GCA_028646485.1). Lineage (NCBI taxonomy): Eukaryota > Metazoa > Chordata > Mammalia > Carnivora > Eupleridae > Cryptoprocta > Cryptoprocta ferox. Next base: position 36,173,775 of record CM053573.1, read on the forward strand.
GTAATTAAAACCATAAGTGGAAGTTCTAGATGACTGGGCAGCTAAAAAAGAGCAATTAAGCATCATAGGCAGGAAGAAACTTGCATTTTCCACATAATCAATTGTATAGTTAATAAAAGAAGCATTAGAGGCCAAGGGGAGCAAAAACAAACAAATAAAAATAGAGAAAGAAAGACAGAAAACATAAATAATGGTAATGAATAGGACACTTATCTATCTTAAATTGCTTCCATTTTTTATTCTTTTAATACAAAATCCAAAATTAAAGGCAATTAAGCAAATATTACATCAAAGTCTTAACATTATTAAATTACAAAACATAAGCTAGGTAATTCTCTTACCCTTGTGGTTTATGAAATTGCTAGAATGACTTGATTAAAATGGCCTTGACATGCATGGTTACTTTCCTTTTATCCCTCTTGTAAATATGTAATAGACCCAAAGAGAAGGAAAGAATAAAACGTTACTTAGAGAAATACGAAATATTTCTTCAGTCCGCTGAAAATTAGAAACTATGCAGTGAGATTGAAAAAATAATACAATTAAAGGGAAAGCATGAAAATAAATAGTAGTTTATCTAATACTTAGATCTTTTCCGTAGAAAATTTAAAGAGAAGGAAACAGTAAAATAATAGGTAAATGCTATTGGTAATCCAAATAATATTGTGCTTGAAATTCCAGTTAGAACAATAGAATAGATTTTTCTGGGCCTTTGCTCAAGGACTAACCTCTCCATGAGCCAATGTCCTCCTTTAGATTATCAAACATTTAAATGCACTAATGTAAAATATATCATTCTGAGCTCTGTGGTGATGCTATGATGAGCCAGTGATGATTAAAGACCTTAGAAGCTTATGAAGGAGACAAAGGCATATGTGGTCAGCTGATTGCAGAACTATCTGGCATATAGTAGGACAAGATATTATGTAACAGATAAAATTTTTAAAAAGAGCTCTGCAAGAAAAGCTTCACCTGTTTATTTACCCTAGATATTCTGTAAGTAGGTAATTGGAATGTCCTTCCAGATACTATATGCCACAATCACTCTGAAAGTGCTTATAAAATAATCCATTTGCATATTACATCCCTAACTCAGATATCCACCTATAGTCCTGTTTTTTTTTGGCCCCTTACCAGTATGGATACATCTTAATAACTCTCCACATGGCCCAGAGTATTCTACTTTATGACTACACTATAGCGAATATATCAATATTTTGTATTAAGAGGGAGAAGTTTACATCTTACACTCATGGGGAACTTGTTATCAGATTCCATCAAGATCCCTTCCCTCCCCTTCTACCAATTAAGGGTTTTCTCCTGATTTTGTCTACTCTCCTCTCCTTCTAACATATCCTCTCCTCCTCTGTCTAGAACTACACACTTCTGTCCCATTAGTTACCTTCCCACTTCAGTCCAGCTGAAGTTCAAGAAATAAAAGGGCTGCAATGTTTTGGGAACACCCTACGTCTAACACAGAGAACTCACCACCTACTGAGTCTCAAGCTTTCCCTTGGGTCTCTTTCCTCAGCCCAAGCTCTCCCTAAACTAAGTCTTTGAGACACTTGCACTGTCCTTCAGATGAGTCTAACAAATAAACTGTGTACATGTCATTATATGCTAATCATGATGCTCTTCCCTTGTTAATTTTAAAATTTCATATTAAACTGCAGAGCATCCTGATTCAGTGATATACATAGATTTCCAATGTAGCCTTTTGACAGAATGAAGGATTTATTCAAGAGGGATTTGGCAAAATTTGCCATTTTTTCCTTCTGTAAAGACTTCAAGGATTTTTAAAATGTTTTTTTTTTTCACTTTTAAGAAGCATTTTAATCTTGGGCAATCATACACACTTACAGGCTGAGTAAGAGAGAGATCAATGCAACACATTGCATTAGTTCATACTTATCCTATAATTTCTTACTCCTCTTTATAATTCTTGGAACTGAAACATTTCACTTAAAGTGATGAAAATGATTTCCTTTTGCTATCATCTAGCTGTCATCAGTAGTAAGGAAATATAAAGCTTGTGTAGTTCTACATAGGTGGACATTATAAAAATATCTTTATTTTGTAATGACTTTTTAGTCTACTGTTGCAACAATATTGTATGTAGGCTTATTTCTTTTAGAAATCTATGTTAATACATTTTATCTCCAAATATACTGGTGACAAACCACAAAGTCTTTAATTATATAAGAAAAATGGCACACATTCAGTTAAGTACTCTATACTCTTTCATAAAGGGTTTGTTGGCTTTTGACCAGTTTCTCTTTTGACTATTAAACTTTTCCTGCAGTAATGGATTATCTCAAACTATATGCTGTTATTTCAGGAACATCAAAAATGTTTAAAATTTTCTTTTGTAGTCTATATTATTAAATCACTGTCAGAAACATGTTCAAAGATTACAGACATTGAGAGATAATGTGTAATCAGGGATTGTTTGGAAATGGCAAGATGAAAAACTTGAGAAGTTTATTTAGGTTTTAATGTTGAATAATTGGAAAAAACTCAATTTTGTTAATTAGCTCTTGGAACTCTGTGAGACCAAATGAAGAACTATCTCATTTTGTTAGTCTTTATTAATATAGTAAGAAATAAAAGCTTGCCTATAAATCACATTTAGGAACAATGAAGAGTCAGTGCATGGAAAATAAAAACTCTTTCTCCCTTTTAAAGTTGGGGTGAGATGGGCAAAGCAATAGACCATATGTGGTATTTTCTGAAGGATGTTGAGGCCAGAGATAGAATAAAATAAACAAGGCAAGATCTTGATCTTAGCCAAAGTATGGTAGAAAGCCCCAGGGAATCTAGGATAAGGCAGGGAAGTTCTGGGGAATACTTGCAGCAGAGTGCTCCCTGCCTACTATAAATTCTTTTGTTTTTGTTATTTTTGTTTTACAAATCCCAGACTCAATTTTGTAGGTGTGCCTGGCTAATTTAAAGGGACAGAAAGAACAAACTGATGCTGAGAAAATACAATCATTTTTATAACTATATTCCCACAAACTTGGAGGATAATTAGGAGAAGGCCCTGGCATTATTGTTTTCTTTACTATCAGAATATTTTTTAATTCATTACATTTAATTTTTACCATCATCAGCAATGCAGATTAAAGAAGAATAAATACCTTTGTTTACTAACACACTGTCAGCAAAAACAAAACACAAGTCTAATTTTAGTTGCTTTATTTTGATAATTGTAGTAAACTTATAAATTAAGAAAGTATTGTCATATTTATAGTATTCATTATTTTCATTCCATAAATGGATTTTCCATTTATTTCTCTTTGCACTTCCATTTAAGCCACTCACGCATTAAACTTTGAAAACATCCTATTCCTAAGTGTTATATTTATTAATATTAATATTTATCTGTTACATCTTGAGCTAATCAGATTGCTATATTATGAATCTATTGACATCTGCATATTTAATTATGAAGTATAAAACGTTGTTGAACTCTATATGGTTTTAAGAGTTTCAATATATACTCTTGAACACTATTTACATACTTAGTAGCAATTCATTCATTCATTCCAAAATATTCCTTGATTACTTATTGTGTGCCACCTACTCTTTTGAAGTCAGTGGGTATTGAAGGGTAATAAGTTATGAAGTAGAAAAAATAATAAACTTACATATTGATCATACCAACATACCATCAAAAATTTTGAGTTTTACTTTGAGGAGGATAGGAGGCCATTGGAGGGGTCAAAGAACAATAATGACATGAACTGATTTGGGCAGGATCACACTGGCTGCTGTTGAGAATAGACTATAGAGGGGGAGGGGTATTAGGGTTCTCCAGAGAAAGAGAACCAATAAGAGATGATAGATGGATAGATCGTACACAGAGAGATAGACACGTGCACACAGATATACATATGCAAAATGAGATTTATTATAGTAACCTGGCGTATGGAATTATGCAGGAAGAGAAGTCCTGTAATCTGCTGTTTCCAAGCTGGAGACCCAGGAAAGCTGGTGGTAGAGTTCAAAGGCCTGAGACTCAGAAAGCCAATGGTATAGATTCCAGTCACATTTTGCCTGAGAACCAAAAACCCTGAGAGTAGAAAAAGATTAATGTTCAGCTCAAATAGTCAGAGTGAATTCCACCAGTTCAAATACTAATCTCTTCCAGAAAGACCTTCACAAATAAACCCAGAAATGTTTAACAAGAGATCTTGGCATCCTGCATATAAAGGGTAACCTCTAAGATAGAAATCTCAATAATTCAAATGAGAGATGTTGTGGCTTAAGCTAGGGTGTTAACAGTAGAATTGGTAAGAAGTGCTCAACTTCCTGATATGTAACTGAAGATAGAGCTAAAAGCATTTGTTATGGTTGGATGTAGGATGTGAGGAAAAAGGGGGAGTTAAGCATGATTTTATGGTTTATGGCTTAAGCAAGAATGGAGTTGATTTGAAATGAGATGGGGAAGTATCAGGAGAAGAAATTTGGGGAAGAATATCAAGAATTTTGTTTTGAACACAAAATTGGAGATGCCTTCAAATGGAGCTGTGGAATGGGCAGTTGTATATATCCTCTGGAGTTCAGGGAATATGTATAAGCTGCAGGTATAAATTCTTGAATAAATGGTTACATATTCTTAAACATATTAACCTAGATTTCTCTCATTAGATATTTGTCAATGGTGATAGTAATAAAAGATATTCAACTTAACAAATATTTATTTGCCAGTTGCTAAAAAATAATGATGAATAAGAAACATGGTCCTTGCCTTTATCCACCTTAAAATATATTGGGATGGGCAGATCATTTACCGTTTGTTGTAATTTATACTTTCACTAATAAGTGAGAATAACTCAAAGCTGATAATATCATAAATAAGTCAAATATAACTTGAAAAATAATTTAATATACACACCCTAGTATATTATCAAAAACATATGCATTCAAACTTCATCCTTTACCCCACTTTGACATTTCTTCCATCTGTCTATTCAATCTATTTCATGCTCCACAAGAGCAATAATTTTATTAATAAATAGCACGAACAAAAATTAATTATACAAATTATTCATTACTTGTCACAGCTACTTTCACTTTAGTCAGAGAAACAACTCTGATCATGATCCTGTATATTTTATTCTCAAAACTTTCTTAAGTTAATGATGACTCATTTTATTTCAATAACTTTGCTTTTGCTATTTTATTTTGCAGTAAGAGACTAACCATTGTGGTCTTCACAATTAGGATACATCTTCTTTTTCTTGTAAATAATTCACTGCTATTTATTTCTGAGTGCTTATCAAGGAAGTACAATTTTATAATTATGTGATGAAAGCACTGCACAACATCTATCTAAACAGGTAATTCTAAGCAGTTGGCCTCCTACACATTGTATATTTTCCATAGAACACTGAAGTTGAAATCATAAGGAAAGTTTTTAAGCCACAATTAATTGAAATATATTTCTATATTATTTCCAAGTTTATGCCAACATGGTCTAGGCAATGGTGGCAATATTAGTTTCCAAAATGAAAATAATACAAATTTACCCTAATTTTTACCTAGAATAATCATAGTAACTCACAATTTTTTGCATCATGTAATTATTATTTTCAGTTAATCTGTTAATTGTCACATCTAAGTGATTCCAGATTTTACCTTTCGGGAAAGAAGACGGGGTCACTTAATATCAAACTACTCTTTACGGATTATTTTAATTGTAAGATGAAATGCAAACTATATCATTAACACATTTGACCTTGATTTGGTTTTTCAATAAATGAGAACCAGTTTCTCCTCTTTCTCTTCCTTCATTTTTATATATTTTAACTGAGATGAAAATTTTAATTATTGTATGTTGAAAATTGGTTTTAGCTTATTAAAAGAATACATTCCATGTTGAACAAAGAAATGCATTTCAGAGAAGCCAGAAATCAAGAATAAATTATTTTTGATGATGAGTGTCATCATCAATAAATGCTTTCTTATTTTATTATATGTTTAAAAATACAAAAAATATAGTGAATTATATAACAAATATCAGTGTTTACCTAATTTAGCATCATAAAAATTACATCATTTTGCAATACTTACTTCAGATTCTACGTATGGAAATAAAACATTACAAAGTAAAGTCCCTTGTTTCCTCATCCCTAATAAAGTCATTTTCATTCTCTCAGAAATAATCAAGGCCCTTAATTTGGTGTTCATCACTTCCTTGTGTGTTTTATGTTGTTGATACATGCATATTATTTATAATGTTTGAATATTACTATATATTATTTTTGCATCTTTCAAACAAATAAAATTGCATTATGTGAAACTTTGTCAATTATTGACACTTTTGAGATTTACCTGCATTAATTCAACGTTTACATTTGTTTATTTTCACTGTTACATACTATTCCTTTATAGAAAAATACCACAAATATATACTATTTGTCCATAGAAATTTTACATTTACAAATAGTATTAGAAGAAATGTTCTTGTACTGTGGGATGAATTTCTGTACCATACCAACTTGTAATTTGGCTGAGTTTAAATGTATGAATCACTTTAAACTTCTCTAGATATTCACTAATTGTTCTCTAAAGTATTTATGCCAATTTATATTACTACTAACAATGTATAAGAATCCCATGATTCTATAACTTTGCCATTATGCTTCTTATACTGTTAAACATTTAAATTGTTGCCAATCCCCAAAGTGTGATATAGTTAATTTACATTTTATGACTACAAGTGAGTTTCCCAGTGTTTTTCTACAAATCTAGGTTATTCTATTTTTCATTTTTATCTGTTCATATCCTTTGCCCATTTTTTTAAAATATGCTTTTTCTGATGCATTTATTTTTATGTGTCTTGGATACTAATCTTCTGTCAGTTATGTATTTTGACAGTATCTTATCCAATTGGTAACTTGTCATTTGCCATTTAGTTTTCTTTTAGTTTTATTGAAGTATAATTGACATGCAGCTGTTTTTTTACCATTTTTAATGTCTTTGGTTGAACTGAAGTTGTACATTTTAATGTAGTCAATTTAGCAATAATCTTGTTTATGGTGTGTGCATTTGTATTTTGTTTAAGAAAGCCATCCCTATTTTTAAGTTCTTTTACGTTGTGTTCTAGAAAAATTGTCTATCTGTAGGCATTTTATTAATTTTTCCATATATAAGTTATGTATGGGTGCCTCCTCTGGATTAGGTGATACTCTAGGTGCTTTGGATAGCTTTGGGAACATGACAAAGATTCTGTCCTTTTACAACTTGAATTCTATTGGATAAAAACAGAAAATTTAAAAGATAAGGAACTGTCCCATAATGATACTAAACCAAAAAATGTAGTAAGGGCGAAAAAGTGTGAAATGGAGGGTGGAGGGAGGGGTGTGTGAAATTTTGTTAATGGTGGCAAGACAAGGCCTTATTAAAGAGGTGGGATTTGAGTAAAGACCTGGAGGGAATGGTGGAGTTAACCTTTCTCTGAGTAAAGAGCTTTTGAAAGCAAGAGGACAAGTGGCTGCTGAATGAACAAAGATAAGGAAGGCAAAGTGGCTGCTGAATGAACTAGGAAAGTCACAAGAGAGTGAGCAGTAGACCATATCCATGAGGGCTTTTAAGATCAGAATAAGGATTTCTAATTTTACTCTGAGAAAAATGGGAAGCACCGAAGGGTTTTGAACAAAGGAGTAACCTACTCTGACTTAACATTTTAAGAGGATCACTCAGGATGCTATGCTGAAAATAGACTGAGATGAAAGGGTGGAATCAGAGAGACATGTTTAGTAATCCAGGTAAATATCAGGATGGCTGGATCCATGGTGAAAATGGTAGAGGGATGAGAGGTGGTGAATTGGGGACACATTTTGAGTATATAGCTGCCAGCATTTGCTGATAGATCGATGTCTGGTAGGTAAAAATAGAGGCATATGAACAATTCAAAAGTTTCTTTTTCCAAAGCAACTAGATTACTGGAATTTTTAGTAGACAGGGAAGACTAAAAGAATTGGGTTAGGTAGGAAATGCTACCAAAAACTCTGCTTTGAACATGTTAATCCTGAATGCTTTTTAGACATTTGATAGAGGTGTCAAATCAGTTGAATATATATGTCATAAATTCAGGGGAAAGGTCCAGTCTGGAGATGTAAATATGGGAGTTGTCAGCATAGGGATGCCAATATCTTCCCAAGTGAAGATATTGAAGTAAAGGAAGGATGAGAAGGTTGCAGGGGGTTAATCTTGCTTGCAAGTGTGCCCCCTAGAACCCAAAACCACACTTGGTAATACTCTGTATGCTTAGTACATATACAAATACAGGGTTTGCTGAATGACTAAATTTGAAAACTGACCATGAAATCCAAGCTGCATAAGGTTAGGGAGAATGGGTGACAGTGACAGTGTGGAAGAATCAAAAGATTTAAGTTTCTGGTTGGATTAAAGGAGTCTCAGAGGGATGTACTGGAGAGATGAGAGTTGGTGGCAGAAAGTAGAATGTGTGCAAAATGTGGAAGGGCTTAATACTGGTTATGATAAAGGGAGGAGAGTGGCTGAGTGGGGGAGTGGAGAATGAGCTCTCTGATGGGAGGAAGTCAAGGAAAAATGAGCACAACTGGAATGATCATTGATATGAAAGTTAAAATCAGCAATTCCCTTCTATTCCAGGATTTTTAAGTTTTAACATGAATGTTATAAGTTTCATAAAATACTTTTATGTATCTTTTGAGATCATTATTGGCTTTTCCTCCTTTATTTGTTGGCATGGCAAAATAAATTGACTTTTCCATACTTAGAAACACCTTGCATGATTGGAATAAACCCAGATTGTTAAGGATGTATTATCTTTTATATATATCAGTGGATTCTATTGCTAAGTATTTTGGTTAGTAGTCTTTGCTCATGATAGATTAACCTATAACTTTTCTTTTTAATATGTATCTTTAGTTTTGGTAAAATTTCAACAATTTTCCATTCAAATAATGTTATATTTATATAATAAATTTATACAATATAATATTATATAATAATAATAATAAGTATTATTTAGTTCTTCTGGATATACTATTAGATTTATTTTGGGGGCTCTCAATAGTGCCTCTGGTGTTCAATTGCTGTCATTTACACATATAATAAATATATATCCTTTTCTTTCTGAGCTATTTGCTACTGAATTCCTCAAGGAGATCTATAAATTTGATAATTCCATTTTTAATTTCAGTGACTATATTTTTTAACATTTTTGCTACTGAATTCCTCTAAGAGAGCTACAAATTTGATAATTCCATTTTTTATTTCAGTGACTGTATTTTCTAACACTAAAATTACTTCTGTTCAGGTTGACCTTTGTCTTTTTTTTTCATTTCTTCCTGTTTTTATTTTATAATTTTGTACTTTATCTAAATGGAAATTAGCCTTTCATTTATTAATGGAAACATCTTAAACAGACTCATTTTATATTCTCTGTCCAACTGAGATATAGTATTTATTCAATTTTGTTTTATACACTCTTTGGAAGTGGGAAAAAATTTCTTTTTCCTGTCTCTCTCCTTCTTTTCCTTCTCTCTCTCACTTTCTCACCTGGCTAGCTCTTTCCTATCTGGAGGTTTTATATTATCTTATCTCTTACCACTTACTTTCCTGGGCCCAAGACCCAGACCCACTCACTCTTTTTTTTTTTTTTTTTTTTTTTTTTCCCGTTAAGGCATATCTGGGCGTGGTGATCTGGTTAGAGAGCCAGCTTGCTCAGTTCTTGATTAAAAGGCTCTGTCTGTGTGCTCACAGCCTGAGACCTGGGGGTTGCTTGAAGCCATAGCCCAGATGGTGCTGAGTTTTATTTTTAGCTTCCTTCAGAATTGGGGAGCTTCACTCCAGGCCCTGGCTTTGAGAACTTTCTATTCCTGGTTCTGTTTGTCTGAGAGCACTTAAATCCCTTTAACTCCATAGGAGCAAACTTTAGACCTGGAGGTAAAGAGGCCTGCAGCTTTGCAACCACTCTTCACTTTGTTATATGGTTCTTTTCAGCTTATTTTACATGAAGGGCGAGTTTGTGTGTCTGTCATTTTTTTCTTTGTATTTTTACTATTATTATTATATATTTGCAATAATTGTGTTGAGTCAAATGTGAACCTCTGCACTTCCTTACCTGGAAATCCTGGTTTATTTGAATCAGTCCCCCCCCCCCCTCAGTGGGATACATATTTGTTGGATAACATATAAAATCTGATATAAACAAAAAATTGTTAATGATTGTTAATGAATTCTATGAACATTCCCAGCAAAAAACATTTTTTAAAAATTTTGCAGTCAGATGTTGAAAGTTTGTTTCCTTCAAATGATAATAGGACTATAACGTTTTCTAGTTATTATAGAAACTATAATGTGGTTTAGTTTCTATAACTAACTGTCATGTGGACACAGATGATTCAGGTACATGCATGATATTGCTCTTGAGGAACCTAATGTACAATAGACACAGTGTTAACATACATAATTATATCATAGAGATTGATAAATCCCCAAAGAGAACTCTATTTAAATAATTCAAAGAAATGGGGCATCTTAGTGTAGATGGGAAGTATAATTTCTATACAAAGAACTATAAGAGCATCAGCTTATCAAAATAAATAGGATTTGGAACTCAGAGATATGTAGGAGGATGCCCCACACAGAGGGATCTAGGAGAAGAGAGGCCCAGAAATGGGCAAGTTAGCAACCATACCAGTGAGTATTTACCTTTAGCTGGGAAGGACCAAATAAACGTGGATGGGCAGGAACTAGAATATACTTGTGTGTGTGGAAATACGTGCTCCTTTTCTGGGCCTGCCCACCCTTTTACAAGACCACCCTTCCTTTTGCAAGAGCTAATTCTCTGCCCTTTGGTCTCCCACCCCAGCTGCCAGGTCATGGCCTAACTTCATATTTAAATTTCCATAAAAGTTTTCTTGATTCATTAGATTCTTGTTTAGTTACTTTCTATCCCCAGCTCTGATTTCAGAATTTTATACTGCATTATCATTCACTTGTTTTCATGTCTTTTTGCAGTTATCACATAGGTATTTTATAGCTGTATGTTTAATCTTCTCCAAATTGCAAGCTCTTCAAAATAAATACAGGTACTTACTACTTCTTTGGAACTTCCTCTATACATATTCAGTGTTATGAAAAAATGTTTTAATTAATAATTTATGTATTTGGAAGAAACCTATATTAGAAAAACAATCCACATCCTAGGTATTTTCCTTTTGTTGTTGTTTATCTCAATTTGTCTCTATATCTCTGTGCAATTCTTTCACTATGACTCTCCTACCCTCTCTCTGCCTGAACATGTATTTTGTGGATACACGAATATACACATATCTGCACACACATACATGAACATATTTAATCTCTATGAACAATACATCTAGAAGAAATAGTCTTTAAGAGGGGTAACATATAACTTTTCATATAATAAAACTGTAAATTCCTTTATTTATTTACTTTTTAGGTAAAGACAGTATCTTAGAAAGGTAGAAAAGTAAGGTGTCCTTAAAACCATCAATTCAGTCCTTTTATATATGTATAAAAGGTAACAACTGTATGTCAAAGACAGTGTTTGTGTCTATGTGCCGTCAATCACTTTCCCTCTTTTATTAGTCTCAGATAGAAGATAAACAACAAGACTGACAGTTTTGTGTCCTTTGCCATTTTATGTCACCATCACAGACAGGACGATATTATGTCATCATTCAAGACTGTCACATTTAGCGTATTCTTCTATTTGTCTTAAAGACTGTTTTCCTTGTAATCCTCATAAATAAACACACAAATCACCTGTTGATTATATATTATTCTATTATGGAAATATTTTCTCACAATATAATGTCCTCTATCATAGATGAAAGCATTTATTGCAACTGCCAAAGCCTCCAGAATTTAAAGATGTTTTGTTTTGAAAAAATGTTTCTTAAGTGAAAGAATAAATATGACAAGATATGTGGCTTTTCTTTTTCAAAATTCTCTATTATGAGGAAATTGTCATAAATTTCTACATCTGTATAACATGTACATTAAACAGTGAATTTTGGTATTTTAAACATAAACCCTTGAAGTATTTAGTACTATAATAAGAAATGCTTTTTTAAAAGTAAATTATGTTTATTTTGTGGTGGATAGGATATTTCTTTAAATAATGTATGTTTGCTCAGAAAACTGATATCTGAGCTGAAATAATGATAAAAACTAGTGAAATGGAAAGACTTTAATATGATTAATATGATAATCACAACTTCCTTTTTCTCTTTCTATTTTTTGGAACTTCATCTACTTCCTCATTGTCTTAATTCCACATTTATATTAAGATTTTATAGTATATTTACTGCCAAAAAGCAGACTAAATAAATGAAGGGGATCTATAACTAGTTAATAACCAATTTCAGTAACCATATAATCAATATTAAAAACACAATTTGCTATTTTATATTTTCTAAAGTTTTAGTGTTTTAAAGATATAACTTAGTTGCTAGAAATGAAAAAATTCAGAGAAGTACAAAGAAGCAGGAAAAAATCACCTGAAATTATAATAGTCTCATACATACTTTTCTATTTAATCATAAAACTGACACCAATCTGAACACTTAATTTTGCTTCTGTTTTCAATTAGGGTTATTTTATTTTCCTATGTTGAAGGTCTAAATGCCTAAAATATGAAGTCTTCTTAATATTCTATCAAAACTTTGTTTCCTAATATTTGATATTAAGTACTTTTAATTATTATGAGTAATGTGATGATGACTATATTTATGCATATAACTGACAGCTTGTTCTTATGATTTTCTTCCTTTTATAATAAAAAATATTTTCAAGTGATTTTCCTAAAAAAGGGAAATAAATAGTATTTTTCTGAGACCTTGCATATCTAACAATTTTTCTGTTGCAACATTGTATAGAAGATCAACTGGTTATAAAATTTTTGCCTTTCATTCTCAAAGTTGTGGTGCAATTGCTCCCTTTGTTTCAGCAATTCAATAAATTTTAGAATGAAAAATCAGATTAATTTTAGCCATAGAAATTATTCTACTGATGTGTCTTTAGTTACATTCGTCACAATTTTTCTCAGTGATATCTTCTCTGTGTGTTTGCGCGCACACACACACACACACACACACACGCATGCACACACACACAAAACAGAAGACTATATATGTAGTTTCTCTTGTTGCTTGGACTACCTTTTATTTTGCATTCTAAGAGATCTCAAATTGAATATCTACATCTCGATTTCCATTTTCACTACATTGATATGGTTTTGACTGTTGCCTTTACTTTGAACTTAAATTCTTTTGTATTTTTAATCTACCATCATCTTTTTGTTATTATATCCTGTTTTCATTATATTTCAGATAATTCTTCCTCTGTCTCTTTCTGCTGTTTTTAAATAGAATTTGTAACTTCCTGTAGCCTACTATGGATTCTAAACCCTTGCATAATAATTTCTCTGATTCCTATAGCAAATTCTATAATAATTCTTTGGGATTATGTCCCTTTCTTTTTTTAAATATTTTTAAAGTTTATTTATTTTTTATTTTATTTTATTTTTTTGAGAGTGAGAGAGAGAGAGACAGAGTGCAAGAGAGGGGGGGCAGAGAGAGAGTGGGAGGCATATAATCTGAAGCAGGCTCCAGGCTGTAAGCTGTCAGGACAGAGCCCAGCTCGGAGCTCAAACTCAGGAACCTCCAGATCATGACCTGAGCTGAAGTCCAGGTGCCCCAATGTCTCTTTCTTTTAATCAGTAGTATTTTTAATAGGACCCATATTATTTTTTATTTAATTCATTTTGGTTACTTGCAGCAATGCTAGCTTCATTAACAAACAAAGTCATAAATTTCAGGAGTTAAAAGCAACAGGATTTTTATTCTCGCTGATGTAGTGTTCAATACAGAAGTTTTAGTGTCCTATGCCCTTTCACTCTGTGGGTATTCAGGAACCTGGCGTTCTTCAATTTCATGGCATTTTTATCACCTGGAGCTGTAAAATCCTCCACTGCCAAACAGGTGAAGGAAGAAGGGAGAATGGTAAGTTCCACCAACTTCTTAAAAACCTCAGCAATGAAATGAAATATGTCACTACTCACATTCCTCACATTCCATTGGTTAAATCTAGTCACATGGCTTTGCTTCAAAGTAAAGGGTTGCTGAGACATGTAGCTCTTCATTGAATAACTACCTTCTGAATTTAATATGGGATTGAGAACACCTTTTTTTTTATTTTGGGGGGGGGGGTAGAAAACTAGTCATCCTAGCCTCATTCGTCCTTTGAAATGGAAAGATCTACCAAATCTAATGTATGATGGCATTTAATATGTGAATATTACTTCTTATTCCAAAAGTAAATAATAGATAAATATGTTAGCTCCTAGCACAATCCCCAGTGTCTAGTTTGGCTAATCACAAAAAGCTCTGTAGATTTCAGGTGGGGTCTCACCTGTCCTGATTTTTCTGGGATCTCAGCTATCACTAACAAATCAGACTTCAGTATCCCTTGCAGTCCTCATGGTGTGTTGCTACCCAAGTTCTCCCTGTTCCCATATTCTGCCTACATTTCACCTGTGAATACAATGTACTACTGCCCCTTCTAGATCCGATTTGGATGGCAGGATAATGCTTTCATTTTGCCTAATGGGTTATTATAATATAAGATCCCTGGAGCTTAGTGGGAAAAGGATTGTTTACTTCAAAAAGCAGAACTTATTTGGTGTTTGAAGGCTGTTCTTTTCTTTTCTTTTCACCTCTTTTCTTTTCTTTTCTTTTCCGATAGAGAATTCCCAGAAAGTGTTGAGGCATATATAAGAAAATACAGTTTTATAGCAGATTACTTCTAAAATGTGTAATTATGTGATTTTCTTATTCTATTCTGCATTGGAAACCTATTTTTTTTTTACACTCTTCCCTTTCATATTGTCTTCATTATATTAGTGACTCTTGCTAAGAGAGAGGCAGGTTCTTTTTTACAGAATAGGCTCGTGGTTGGACTGCCTCAGTCTCCACGGCCAAGCCAAGCTCAAAGCTCAAAAGGCTAGACCTCAGTGCTTCGTATGAAAGCTGTGGGGTCAGCAAGTATAGGAACCTTTGAAGCAGTATATATTGTGCTATGGGTTTCCATCCTGAGAATTAGCATGAGTAGTGTGTGTTCAGTGCTTTCTCTCTGGGTTTCAGAAGGCACCTCCACAGTATATCTCATTTCAACCCACGACAAAGTAGGAATGAATTCAAGGTCTCTACTAAACCATTATATTTAATGCAATCAAACACAATGTGTTCTTTTATTATAGATTTCACATGATGTGTCTAATTTGATGTATATTTTTTCTCATCTTTTCAGTAAGTTTTGGAATATTACTTATGTGGATTACTGGAGAAGAGTCCTTTTCTATACTCTCTCCTAAAAGCCTTTTATAAAATTAGCTTTTATAAGTCACTCCTCATGTGTCCTTGGCTTCCCAACTTCAATGATTTTAGTTGTGCAATGGATTTTTGTCCTACACTATTTCAAATTGCCCCCTCATTTATTTATTTACACAATTATTTATATGTACCACAAAAATACATAGTAGTCTATGTATTTATATAAATTATATGAACTCTTATATACAATCTAAATAATTTTATCTATATTATAGGTAATACTGTATAAGTAAGGTAATAAAAGCATATGAAAATTTCCACAAATTTTGTACTTTAGTTGTGATATATTAAGATATGTTACCTCCTCTTTTTTGTAATCACTGAATTTATTTGCCATTTGCTAAAATTTGTCATAAGTAAAATTTGAGTGTCCTACATTTTTATACATTGATAGGCTTCTGAAAGTTATCATATAATTTAATATGAATTAGCACTTTTAAATTTTTTAGTGTTCGTTTTATTTTAGAGGGAGGTGGGGGGAGGGGCAGAGAGAGAGGGAGACAAATTATCCAAAGCAGGCTTCAGGCCCTGAGATGTCAGCAAAGAGCCCAATGAGGGGCTGAAACTTGTGAATTGCCAAGATCATGACCTGAGCCGAAGTCAGAGGCTTAACTGACGGAGCCACCTAGGCACCCCAAATTAACACTTTAAAAAAAAAATTAAATAACTAAGATAAATAAAAGTCAAATTATGTAATATAAAGAAAGAAAATTCAAGCAGTATAGGAATATTTCAATTTAAACTCAGAAAGTAGAATGTCATCCTTCAAATTCTACATGGTAAATTGTGGTTTATTTTATTGCTCTGACATTCATTACATTCCCATTAAATGTTTGATTTATGCAAGAAGATATTTTAGAAATAATATTCATGATCAATATTAATTTGCTGATTTTTCAGAGACAGTGTTTACCTTCTAGAAGATTCACACTCTCCTCCTCCCCCACATAAGATGAAAAATTGAGGAAGGAATCAAGATAAAGTTATTAAACTTTCAGTCATAAAGTTAATTAGCTATGAAAAAATTAAATACCTTTCATAAAAATCTATAAACTATTATTAATGAAATCTGTATATGGTTATGCCTGAATTTCAAAAATATAAAAATGATTTTCTTAAATGTATTAACAGATTCCTAGATTTTCAAACTTTGTGTAATGTAGAATTTACATTGTCCTCTAAATGAAGGAAAAGCTGTGAATATTTAATCCAAATTTCAGGCTTTAGGAGATTAGACTGGTATTACTGGTATTACTACAAATGAGCACAACATAGTATTGAGTGATTTTCTCTCCCTTTGTTACAAATACTAATTCAAGGCTTTCACAAGGTATGGGGCCCTATAAAGTTACAAGATCACAAAACACCAAAGGCTGGTTTCTCTATCTAATGAAGGCAGATGTTTTTCATTCCCAATGTACCTTTGTATATGCATTTCCATAATAGAATGACACATAATCTTCTTGTCTCTTTGATATAAATGCTCTATGAGAGTTATACCACATGGCTACATATGGTGGTTTTATGGTGGGATGTAAAAAATGAATTTCATATGTCTGTAAGGAGACCAATATATTGTAGGTTGTTGGAAAGAATGAGAGCTTACAGAAACAGTTCCATTCAAATACCACATCTTCTTTTGTTCTATGAATCCAGGCAAATAGCTGTATCATATTGTGAACTGTATCAAATACTGAAAGATATTTTCTCAAGGAAAATAAGAAATAATGTGACAAACACCTAGGGAAATATTGTTTTGAAGAGCAAACAAAATATGGGTGTTCCATGAGAGGGAGGTGTATGCAAAACAACTTCCCAAAGCCAAAAGAGCTTCAAGACCTAAGAAAAAGACTAACAAATCTAGTTTGACAAGAAATGGCTTATTAAGGGGACTTACTAACAGAACTAGTCTTGGGCAGCTGCTAGATCAGTAGATGGTCACAACCCCACCTCCCATAAGACCTGCTTTTATGACCTTAGAGGCTGGGAGTACAGCCTGGGGGGCCACCCAAGAGAGGAATGTTTCCCCTTAGGTGTGTGCCTCATAATCATATCTCCAGGGTAGATTAAGAATTTTATGCCCCTAGGGTGTACTTAAGGATGTGGTTAAACAAAAGGAAAGAATGAATGTGAGTGTGACTAGCTGTGCTCAAGATTTCAGATTACAGAACAGTCATTATGGTGGATTTGTCCAAAATGATGTTAGTCTGGTTCACACAATGGGGAAAAAAAAGTTTTGTTTTGTTTTTTTCCGTATAAGATCCTTGAAAATGTATATGAGAATTTTGTAATTTTTAAATTTTGATAATCATCTACTAACAATCTTTCCTTATAAAACTACCCTCATTGAACATTGAACAATATAATGTATTATATGCAGTTGAGTGGTGTTCATGTTAGGATGAAGCTTCTATTGATCATGGCCTTTATTCACTAAACGAGGAGAATATAGTTGCACAGATAGCAGTATTTGAGCATTTTCAATATGTAATGAATCCGAATTAACATTTATAAATTATAATTTATAAATTTAATTAATGGTTAATTATATTTAATTATTAATATAAATTATAAATTTATATTTTATAATTTATAAGCTTTGAGGTGTAAAAAAAACTCTGAAGACTGAAGTTGCTAAAATCGTATGTTCCTACTTTACTTGCAGGACATGTTTTGTTGATATGTTGCTACTAGTAATGGTATGTTTATTTGATGTGTTTCTCAAATGCAGACTATACCAAATGTGCAGATTGTTGAATCTTTTGACATTTTAGATCTGAATTTTATACACTAAACTTCTGTTATGTTCTTATGCCATCTGACAAATGGTATATTCTTTTCTCCTTAACCTATTTTTTGAAGCGAGAAATGCACCATTAATATGAATGAAATGCCTCTATTTTTTATATAGGCAAGATGATATTAAGGAGACAGAATCATTTATATAAGAATATTTTATGTATTGCAGTTTTATACACACATACACACACACACACACGCACACAGAGCAGTGCACTACTATTTTTCCACTTTGTCCAAAATGGATTTTGTCATTTAGAATTTCACCTTTTACCAACTAGATATGTATGTGTGCTTCTTCATGACTTTTTGCTGCTGTCTCCCTAGATACTTTCTTTAGCATTCTCATTCATTTGAGGAGAATACTAAAGCCTAGGAGAAAGAGAAACCATTTTGAAAGCATGCACACTAATTTTCTAAAGATGAAATTTTGAAAAACAGTTGATTATATGAATAGTTCTTATTGAATTATTAACTTATAAGTGACATTATTTTCAGCATAAAACTCAGTCAAACTAGAACTACATATTGAGCACAATGTGTAATTCATATCAGATGATAAAATATGGATGGATAATAAATACTGTTAATAAAATTAAGGAGTAACTCATTATTTGAAAACACCTTTAAAAATCTACCAAAAATTTTTAATAAGATGAAAGCATACATAAGGTATAATATAACATTTAGTAATTCCTAATCACTGAAATCAGGAATTATTTTGATAGAATGCATTTAGGAATTGAATTTTTGATTGAATTTAATAAGTGTTACTCCTAAAAATTTTTCAAAAGTCACCTGGACATATTCTCCTGGAATGTGGGAAAGACATAAACATCCCTGCCAAGAGACCAGGCAGTCATTACTTGAACAACTTTTTTGGCAGAGTGCACTGTCTCATGAGCTTGCTCAAAACAATTGTGAAGAGCTCAATAGATAAAAAGGCACTCTCCTTATTAAACCCAAATCAATTTCTCACTAGCTTCTAACATCCAATGGGTTTGACTAGGATAAATATGATCTCCCATTTATGTGCCAATAACCGCTTCCTCCTCTACCTTCCATGTTTTCTTTTCCAGTGAAACCATCCCCAGATTAAAAAAAAAAAAAAAAAGAAAAGAAAAGAAAAAAATAATTGGCACTACTTTCATTCTTTCTCAAAATATACTATACAGATTGTCAAAGAGATGAATTAATATATACTGATAATATATGGGGTGAGGGTATGTGTGTGCATGGTAGCAGCTATTTTCCTTCTCAAGCAGTTATCTTAGTGAAAATTTATTTAGAATTCTCAAATACAGAGTTGACATTTCAGAGGATTTGTCATTGTCTAAAGAAAATGTGGAATTGTTTCATAATTGGCTTAGAGTTATATTAGTTTAAGAAGACATATAGAATTTTATTTCAAATTGTTATCAGAATTGAAATGAATATTGTATATCTATTTGGCAACATGTATACACATATGTACATAATTAATATACATTTACAATTAATACAAACCGTCCTGAATATTTTTTATTCTAAAAATAATTAACAGTAATTCACCTCCCATTTTCTAAAACTAGAGTCATGCTCATAGGTTAGAGGATGGCATAGTCAATACAAAATAACTATACTGTTACTTTCATAGATATTTCTTCTTTTCTCAATCTAAAGCAGTGTTGAGGAGAACATATTCAAAAGAATAGATTCATAATATTTTCATAATTTAGTATTTCAACAGAATATTTGTATCAAAACACAACAGTTATGACTATTATAGAGAAACTGTGTTATCTACTGCTTTCCAATCTTCCTAAATATCTATATTAATTTTTCTATAGAAACATCGGAGCATACAGATACAGTGGCACAAACAAGACTACAGTAACAAGGCAGGAACTAACTGCTCACTAATCTCTCTCCTTCCTGTGCAGACAGCCAGACTACATTTGCCAGACTCCCTTAAAGTATGTTCATGAACCTGAACATGAAATGGGAGCTGAAGTAGTCTATGCACTTGTAGGCCTCTACTGTTACCATTTCTGACCCATGCTCCTGGGGCTCACTTCCTCTCAGAAGATGTTCATAGTCAAAAGTTAAAGATATAAGCTTATGTCCCTAATACTTCTATAGTGTACATTACCATCCACCAATAACCTTGAGCTGTCCTTCACTGTTATGTGTTAAAAAACTCTTTTTTTTACTATTAATCTAAGTCACCCTATATCCAAAAGCAAATCCATATTGTAAAGACAGTGAGTATAATGATATATAGATGGTTAGCTAGAGATACAAAAGAACATTTAAATATATTTGCTTTGGCTTTACAAAGTTCTTTTTGCCATATGACATTGTCAAAATGGGAGTAAGATAGCTATCTATCTTTAAGAGAAGGAATAAACTGTTATTGCCTGACTCCACAGATTAAGAAGGTGTATGGCATAGGTCACTCTAAAGTACGGGACGGCAACTGTACTGCCTTAGATTTTTTTAAATGTCAGCTACATAATTAAATTATATTATAATGTAGAAAGAACTTATTAATGGAGTTTTAAAAAATGAATTTTGTTTTGTTTGAATTGTGAAAATATGTATTATATTTTATTTTTAAAATTTTGATCTCTACTAATGACACTTTGGCCTTCTACAAGTAAGAAAAAATTAATGATTTAGAACCTAAAAATCAAAAGCAGCAAACTCCTTTTAAGTCAAATTTTACAAAATGAAAATTTATCAGGTACAAGGAATCTATGAGAGCATAAAATTTTCAATGTCATTATCACATTAAAATACGTCATTTCTTTGATCATACTGTCCTTACTTATCTTACTTTATGACAGAATTTGCCAGGTTCACCTGCTGTTTTATACATTTGTACTTCCACTTGATAATTCATTCACTTTTCCAATAGAGAGAAAGGGTATTATCTTTAGGGCACTATGTGATTTATTATGGGCATGAGGAAACAGTCTCATCCATGGCTGGATGTTCCAAATGATGACCATTTAGTAAGATAAATGGTACATATCAGTATATAAATGCTGGACCATGTAATGTTCACTTTTAATCTCATTGGCTCAACAAGTGATTATTGACCTTCATGCAGATTCCTGCCCTGGAAGAATAAAGGAACACATCAATGTAGTTGGAGGTGGACAGCATAGAGGAGTTTATCAAGGAAACAATATGTTAGTTGGCCTGAATAAGTATGACCTTGAGACATGCAGAGGAAATAATATACCTTTAGTAAAGAGGCATGGATTACTTACCATGTTTGAACATATGCTCTTATACTTTTAAATTATTAGGCATTTTGAGGAAGGATAGGGAAATAGAGTAGAAAAGTAGGGATTATGTTACATGATGAAAGGTTTAAATGTTGTGTTATAGAAGAGACAATAGGGAAGGGATATAGATCTATAGATCGGGCTTTAAGGACTTAGTAGAGCGGAGGCCCCTCCATCAGAATGGATCATGAGGAGGACATTATGAGGAAGAGATGCAAGCCTCAGCAAAGACAACAAGATTGGAAAATAGAAATATCGTGGAGCTTATATTTAGTCCTCAGACATATTAATAAATTTTCCATATCCAAGTTTACTAATTACTAGTATATTTTAGGTGTCATAACATTTTGCTTTTTCTAATGTTTCATAATAATAGACAACAAATATGGGAATGAGAATAGTGAATTTTTGTTTTTATACACTTGAAGTAAGAAAATCTTGGATTTAAAAATTGAAATTCCATCACTGGAAAGAAAATCTTCCTTCAAATAGTGATACAGTTTCCAGATTTATTGCTTGGGTTCTGTTCACATTTTCTATTCTAAAACTCCATTTACTATGGCTTCAGTAAAAATCCAGTCCAAGCTGAAACTTGTTATACCGAATATCCACTCTGGAGCAATGGTTGTTTTTACCAATTTTCCAGAAGATTGATTTAGATTGTTTTGTGTTCTATGACTGCAAAGAACAAAACAGAAAAGGATTCACTAGCTTGATATTTTACTCTGTCTGTGTTAATTCCTTTATTTCTGTCTGTAGTACAATTACAAATAACAATACTGATTATAAACAGTATTCGATTATACTATTAACAAAATATTTGGGCTATTAATAGAATAACACCTTTATAAAAATGAATAAGTATGGCTAGGTTTCCTTTTTACCATTTTTACAGTATCTTGAGGCATATTTTGATATCATACCTGTCAACATACCAATCATAAGTTCTGACAAGTGTTAAGCCGTGGATCTGTGGCCCATTTGAAGACTATTAGAGCTTATTTGACTTACTTTTTCTTTCTGATTTATTAGGATACAGATTTAATTAGTATAAAAATCATTCTGTTATACCAAAATAAAGTTGACCTCACTAAAGCTTTAATTCCTTGTTCTAATTCTTTTCCTTGGGGACAGTAGAGATATCAGCTGAAAAAAACAGGGGTTAGCAGATTGCATGCATCAGGTTGCTTAGTGAACAGTTCTAGAGAAATCAGTAGGGGCAAAGCAGAGTAGGCAGTTAGCCTGAATCTTGGTAAACAATGTGCAGGGAACAGACCTATTGCAGGAGTTGGAAAACAAAGCAGAATGCTGGTCCGGGCAACCTTAAAACAACAAAGTCAGAATCGTGGGAAGGAGTCTATTGTCAGGCAGCAGGCAGCAAAATAAACTTGATATTGAATCAAAGGGAAGCATTCTTAGGTATGACTTTCCCATAGGCAGAACTCAGCTTATTGTATGGACACATCTAACTCTCTCTAGGAATCAAGTAGGGACACTTGGATGGTAGGGAGTTAAGCAGCAGTCAAAGAGAATGAAGGCTGACACCTCCATAGTTCTTGAAATCCCATCACATTGGTGATGTTAAACTTTAAAAAATGAGAGTTATTGGTTGGATAATAAATGCATTTTTAAGGGACTCCTGCATGGCTCAGTCAGTTATGCATCTAATTCTTGGTTTTGGCTCAAGTCATGATCTCATGGTTTCATGAGTTCGAGCCCTGCAATGAGGTTCTGCATAGCTGGTAGTGCAGAGCCTCCTTGGGATTCTCTCTCTCTCTCTCTCTCTCTCTCTCTCCCTCTCTCCCTCTCTCTCTCCCTCCCTCCCTCCCTCTCCTTTTCCCATTCACTCTTTCTCAAAATACATAAATAAACTTTAATAAATAAATGAATAAGTAAATGTATTTTTAAAACTTCTAAATGTTTGCAGTGATTGTCTTGGCTAACGTCCATCGGTGTAGGAGAGTATGCTTTTGGAAACTTATGTTCAACATTGAGAATTTAAGTAGCCAAGATGACACTTGAAATTACTTGTCACCCTGATGTAGATTTTTTTCTTAGTACTTGTCTATAAAATATAGTGAATATTTATAACAATTGTCTATAAAATATAGTGAACACAACAATAAAGTCATTAAGAATACAATATCCATTTAGCATAAAAATTTTTCTAAAATGAAGTTAATATATACAATTATAGAATATTATATGCAAAAGGTTGATGGTCCACATATGAAATTTAATGCATTAAATTATTAATTGGCATCCATATACCATGGTATGTGTAAAGCCTCATGGGAAATACAGAGTGATATAACATAATCTTTATTTAAGAAAGTTTTAGGTAAAATGAGAACTAGGACAAAATGCAAAAACAATGAGATTGTTTTGCAATTTTTAATAGTCTCTTAAAAGTGATTACACAACAAAATATGTTTTTTATCATTATTTAAGCACCATAAAGTGTGACATGAATTATTTATTACTCACTGGAAACCAAGTTATATTTGAAAATGTTTCTTGCAAGAAGTTTGTGATCACCTGTATAAATAACATAACACTTAATGGAGGAAAACTATTAATACAAATATGCGTAAATTATTATCAGGTTCTTAAATGAATAATGTCAGTTAAATAAAATAATACTAATGTTATTAAGTTCATTTTTTAAAACTAGTTAATATATAACTTATTAACTGTGGCCAGTAACTTTTGTTAGAAATTAAGTATAAAATGCAACTAAAATCCTCCAAGTAATTGCCTTGAGAATTTTTATTTTATATAACATGCATCCCAAATATTCATATGATTGATAAATCATTTAAAACCAATGGTATATTGGGAAAATAATTGTTCCCAGCGCTAAGTTTTATTTAATAGATTCTTACTCATTGGTCAGTGCTTCTTATTTGCAGCTGAGATTAAATTCTCCAGAGCTCAGAGTTTTGAGCCATGAAATCACTTCCCCAGTGGGTGGCAGTCACCTAATAACTGGTGTGGTATGAACTCAGAGTAGCCCACTTTCCCGTTCGCTCTTTTTTAAAAAATTTTTTAATGTTTATTTTTGAGACAGAGAGAGCGAACATAGGGGAGGGGCAGAGAGAGAGAGAGGGAGACACACAATCAGAAGCAGGCTCCAAGCTCCATGCTGTCAGCACAGAGCCCAACACAGGGCTTGAACCCATGAACTATGAGACCATGGTATGAGCTGAAGTCGGACACTTAACTGACTGAGCCACCCAGGTGCCCCCCAATTAGCTTATTTTTAATCTCTGTGATGTGTGAGCAATTGCCTTTTATTCTTTTATTACATAGTCATTTCTTCTCTTCAATTATGTTTAAAATCTTTTTTTAATGAGATCTTTGAGTTTTTTATTTTTTGAAAGTTAAGGAAAGGATTTTTTTTTTTAAAGATTGAATCCACTTCAACTAACAATATCACAATTCTTTATTAAGTTTCACTATACGTTTGGGACTTACTATGTGGAAAAGTTAAGTCATACAAATTTTCTCTTATTAGCTACTGCTTTTTGTGTTCAATTGAAAACCATTAGCTAACATGACAATACCTTCAGAGATCACTCATTCAGTATTTCAAATCATTTTCCAATGAACTATCACTATGTTAAAAATTTTCAGAGCATGATGTTTCTGGTTCTTTTATGCTCAACAGTGTCTAACCGGGACACTTTTTTTCTTGTTTTTTTTTTTTTTTTTGGCTTCTCTCCCATAGGGGAGCCTGTGGAGATATATTCAAGAGGACTTCCTAGTTCAGTTCTTTTTCACTCTGCTCTTATCATATACAGACAGAGTTTGGCTCTAAGCTTCATTTCAATAGCCATTCACTGACTACCTCCTGTGAAGATAGTGATGGTGCAGGGCACTGAGATGGTGAAGACAAGGATCCTGCTCATAAGGAACCCACTGAGTTATAGTATATCCCTCTCTGGACTTTTAAAGGCTTTCCTTTATTCTTTCATACTAGAAATGTTATATAGTAAACTGCAGATGACATCATAAGTATTTACAAACTTGAAAAGATTAATACTACAGATGTACGATTTGTTTAAAATATTCAGTCCAATGAGAATCTCCTTAGGCAAAGTATTATCAAGGAAATTAACACAATAAATAGTTCCTTTTCTAATTGTGTCAATTTCATGGTTCTTGGAATTATGTTTTCAGGTTTTGAATATGTATTTATGTGTTTCAGTGCTCTAAACCATATTCCTTATTTTTCCACTCAATTATTATTATCTCTGCCCCACACTCCACAGACTGGGGCACAAATTTGAGTGACTTGTTTAGTTTCCTATGGTTAATTAGGGAGAGAGTTTACATTAAACTGCAGATATTCTGCAGAGCCTAGTCTTCAGTCAGGCTGGTAGGAATCATGTAACGACTCAAAATATTGTATGATTTGGTAAGCTAAATCAATGGGGACACTTTAAGATACTAAAATACTCAGGTTCTCATAATGATTCTAAACTCAAAATATCTTAATATATCATTGTAGATTTACTTTAAGGGACTTTACATACTACATGAAATCATTTAGTTCAACTCATAATCAAAGATGAAAATAAATTGGGAATTATTATCCACAGGAAATCTGACTGTGGATATAAGTGCCTAAAGTAGGCATTTTAATTCCCAGGTCATTGCTTTTAGCTATACTCCATGCAAATGGTCTAAATATTAAAGTTTTATATTTGTATATATTGAGTAATGCAGTTTGACTCTGGTGATGTTATATAGTTCCCACAGAATAGTCTGACCAAAAAAGAGTTAAATTTATTTTGCTAAGATTCACTGAAAATTGTAAGCTCTGTCACTCTGTCAGTGGGGACTGTGTTAGAAGAAATGAAATTGAACACAGGGGGTAAGTAACAAGCCTTACTCGTATAACATCATGGCAGAAACCTTGGGTTTTTCCTTTTGGTGACCTCTTTTTTGAAGAAACAAGAAATACGTGATAAATATTTTTCTTAAATAAATCACAGTTTTGAAGAGTGGTTGATATAGCCTGAGGTCCTATTGGAGAAGTAACGAATCTGTGTCCCACTGTTTTCCTCTGGAAACTGAACAAGGTATATATATATATATATATATATATATATATATATATATATGCATTAGTGCATGTAGGAGATAGACTATGAAATAGATATTTTTTAAATGTCTACTGTATCTTAATAGAGTCACAAATACAACATAATCAGACTTGCCTTACGTTTTATATTCAATAAGATTAGTTTCAAAAATATTTATAAGCATATGTCTCTTTATAGAATTAGAGTTAATAAAGAATGGTAGCAGAGGGACTACAATCATCATTAAGGTGTGTGTTATTTGAGTGTCTGGGAGGATTTTTTTAATGAATATATTTAAAACCATGACAATTTAGAATTATCCCAAATATTACATATTGTATTATTGCCTGCTCCTTTCACAAAACATAGAGGGAAGGTACAGGAAATTTAAGAATATTTGGCACTTGGGATCCCCCTCCTGTTCTGTGGCAAATGTGTATAATAAATTTTAAACTCTGATATCTTGATTACTACCCTATTCCTTCAAATATACATAAAATTTTTTAATTGAGTTTTTATTGTAGATTCACACTCAGCTGTGTGAAATAATAGAGAGATTTCAACAACCCTTGACCCAAATAACATCTTGCAAAGATATCACGACTAGCAAACTGACACTGATATAGTCAATCAATCTTATCTGGTTTCCTCAATTTTACATGTACTCCTATCTGTGTGTGTGTGTGTTCTATTAAATTTTATTTCATGTGTAATTTCACATATCCATCACCATAGCCAAAATACAAAACAGTTTCCATACCACAAGGATCACTTTTTGCTATCCTTTAATAATCACATCCATGTCCCTCCCCCTCCCTTCTACCGCTTAGTATCTTTAACCCTTGGTAAACACTAATCTCTTTTCTATCTTTATAATTTTATTATTTCAAGACACTATATAAATGTATTTTATTTGTATTTATAGATTTTTTGAGCATATTACTTTGTATATTTTCTTAGTAGTTCCTCTGGGATTAAAATATACATATGTGATTTACCACAGTCTACAAGTAGTAATTGTTTACCATTTTGAGTAAAGTATGGAAACCTTACTTCTTTGAGATCCCTTTGTCCTGTCCATTTTTTACTTGTCTTGAGTATTCCTTCTATATTTGCTCAACATTGCATCAATCAATGTAATTATTGTTTCAAACATCATATAATGGAGACAACTCAGGAGAAGTCTAGTCTATATTGCATTTACCTATGTTTGTGTTCTTTCCCTTGTTCTTTCTTCCTTCCTGATGCTTCCAAGATACTTTTTTTTCTAAAGAACTTAATTTTTCAAGACAGATCTGCTAGAGAAAGATGTTCTTAGCTTTCCTTCTTCTAAGAATATATGTACTGCCTTTTGATTCCTGCCGTTTAGCTTCCCTGGATAAGAATTCACTGTTGGTATTTCTTTTCTTTCAGCACTTGAATAAGGTGCCACTCCCTCTGGCCTTCATAATTTCAAATGAGAAATTCATTGTCATTTAAATTGATGTTCTCTTATAGGGTATATGTCCTTCTCTCTGGCTGCTTTAAAGATTTTTTTTTTTTTTGTCTTCCAGTTTAATTTTGATGTATCTTGATATAAACTTCTTTGGGTTTATCACTTTTGAGATTAATTTGTCTTATCAATTCTGTGCATTACATTTATGTCTTTTGGCAAATTTGCAGTTTGGGACCATTATTTCTTCAATTCCTTTCAGCCCCAATCTCTTTCACTTATTTGAAATATGTATGGTACCAATATTGCATATTTGGTTATTGCCCCACAGGTCTCTGAGGCTCTCTTTTATTTTTTCCCCAATCTATTCTCTTTCTCTTATTCAAATTGAGTTAATTATTAATTACATTGCCCTATCTTTAAGTTTACTAATACCATGCTCTGTCATCTCTACTGTACTGTTAAGCCAATTTAGTGAGTTTTTATTTTCATTACTGTATTTTTTATCTTCTATAATTTCCATCTGATTTTTTTTATCATTTCTTTGCTGAGTTTTTTCTATTTTTTGTTTCAAGATAACTACTAATTGATTGCTGATGTATTTTAATGATGGCTTCTTTAAATTATTTGTCACATAATTAAATTTGTTTCAACTCAGAGTTGGTGGTGTCTATTGATTATTTTTCCCCCTCAAGTTATGATTTTCCTGGTATTTGGTGTAACCAGTGATGTTTTTATTATATCCTGGACATTCTAGCTATTATGTTAGGAGATTCTGGATTCTACTTTAATCTTTTATTCAAGGGGGAAGTCACCCTGTTTAGGTTTAACATACAGGTCCTGGCTTACATTTTCAGGTCATGGTTGAACCAACAATTGACTTTTCAGAGCCAAAGGGTACTATTTGATCAGCTTGAAGTATATAGTTCTACTAGGGGTCGACCTGGTCCCCACTGTAACCACTTAAAGAGGCAGAGGATCTTCCACAGGTCAGGCTGCCTGATGGCTCTAGCAGGGGTATGTGGTTCTCTAGCTCATAGGAAGATCACGTTAAGGGCTGGGTACTTGTCAGAGATGGATCACTTCTCTTCCCTCGCTGCCCAGTTGATCACTATCCCCAGTCACTGAAGGGAAGTCTCCCGCCCAGTGGGGAAAGAGATTGATTTCCATGGCCACTTATAGTTAGTGACACTCCCGCTTGATTCCCCTTGCAGGTGGCCCAGTCTTTTCCAAAGATGGTGGCAGGACTTGCATTTGATATGTGATAAAAAAAAAAAAATTAGTCTACCTAGGCTACCTTCTGTTGCTAAGTTGTCAATTAGAAGAAGCCAAACCTCAATTCCCTTTTATTATTAGTTGGGAAACCACTGTTTTGTTCCTTGGGTTCCAGTGTCCCTAACCAGTGCTATTTCCTCTTTCTATCTTTTAGAGTTCTCCTTTAGTTGCCTCTTGCTTGATACTGAGCTTTATAGCTGTACTTAGTAGGAAATATAATAATATTCAAACTTTTTAATATTTTTGCCAAAATGAAATTCTGTGCTAGAAAAGGTGGTGTGAACCAAAGAATATGCTAAAAGTATTTAACAGATGGTACAGTAGAGGTACCAACCAATCAAGGCAAATTTAAACATTCAGCATCTTACAGGTGCTTTTCAGCTGAAAGTTAGCTCTGGTTTAAAGGAAGTTCAACAGGTTTCTCTACTGTAGAGAAAATGCATTTAATATGCTAATGTGACTTGTTGGTCTTTTGGAAGGAATGCAGCTATCACAGTTTTCCCAAATTTATCTGTGCATATAAGTGAAAACTGTTTATAGTTTTTCTAGATACTAGAATTTCATGAAAGCCTGTGGAGGGAAGCCATTATTATCACCACCAACAATCTATCTCATATGAAGTATTGTACTAGATGCAATCATTTAATTAAAAAGTTATTTCTGAGAACATTATGGAACACCTAATTCTACTTTGATTTTTTTTTAAAAATCTGATAAAATATTTCCATATATTTAAATCTTCCTTTAAACTGTATCAGGAAATAAGATTTAGATGAGATTTATGGCCAAAGACAATATTTATTGTGTTGTGCTAGTAATATTTAGTCTAACAGTACTGACTTTTTCTAATATTGCTATTTTCATTTTCAATGTTTTCTCTTTCCAGCTTTAAGGGACAACAGGATTGAGCTGGTTCGAGCTTCCTGGCATGAATTGAGTATCAGCGTCAGTGATGTGTCTCTCTCCGATGAAGGGCAATACACCTGTTCTTTATTTACAATGCCTGTCAAAACTTCCAAGGCCTATCTCACAGTTTTGGGTAAGTACAAGGAACCAACACTATGTCATCACAAGCTACAGCAACATGATTCAATAACAAATATATATTTTGAGGATCATATTAATAGATATAGTTTAATCTCTTTTCTGCTATATTTTAACAAGAGGCATTTGAAAAGTCACTTAATCACTTGCCCCATTTTAGAAATAGACAAAGTGAGGTGTAACAGTTTGTATGACTTCCCGGGAGCACCTATTCTGTTTCTTAGTGAGCTATAGATACCAGGTTTCTTGATTTTCAACTACATTTCTTTGTGTCAAATCATCCAGATATTGGAAATCTGGTGATCCTTTTATAAAATAATAGAATAATGATCATGGCGAATTCAGTGTGTCTATGGAGTGGTCCTCCATTTTATTGTATAAATCATCTGAGAGGATTCTTCTCTAATCCTTATAGCTTTCAAATATGACTTCTTTGTTTGTATTAGTGCATTTAAATGACGCTGACATTTCTGAGTCTTATCTTTTAACTTTGTAGTTTTCTAGATTCTTAAGGGAAGAAAGAACATAATGTCCGTCTACATGTAACTCTGTGGTTTTATTTTCTAAATACTGAGCCTTTTCCCCAAAGGTTACAGTGACACAAAAAAGAAGCATTACATTCATAGAGATTCAAAGGAAATAAAGTTGCAGCTAAGGGCTCTCTGTGATTCTGCAGACGTCATGGCCCAATCAGCTGAAATTGCTGCAGTTCATTGAAACACACCTGCGTACTGAACAAGTTAGAGGAGTTTAAAGATTGATTTTTTTGGCCCCTAGCTTGTCTTCCTTTTTTATAGATAAAGGCATAACACTGCTTATAAAAGAACTAATGCATGTTGTTCTCTTAGGTAGGAATATTAAAGTTAATCCAGCTAGTGAATTGGTTTTGTACCTGCGACATGAAATATGTTACTTTGCAAGTCCCACTGGGACTATTTTATAAAAATCTTCATCAGTTTGCCACTATAGACAAAATATATCCACTAAAACGGAGTATTTCAAGATAACAACTGCCTCAGGTTAATGCATTGTTCTGTAGAGAGCCACCTTGAAACCCCAACAAAGGACAACAGGTTGATTTCAGTTTATTAAATGATGGTATGGCATAGATTAAAAGAAAGCATATGAATGTGAACAGAAAAAAAAAATCCAACTAATCAGAGCATGTTGACCTGTCATTTATCATTGTTGTTCTTGTTATTGTTTTCATTTATATTTCTCTTATTGGTGCTTTCCAGCATTCTTATATTTTATTCTTTTCAAATTGAATTAAATAGTACAATTAAGATATTTCAGTCTACGTTTATTATTGAATGATTTTAAAAGAACTTTTGATAAACCTCTGCCGTAACAAGAGAATATTACCCAAGATATATGAAATGTTCTGTTATTTAAATCATCCATGTACTATCTCTGCATATTAGTTATCTGCTTAGTCACTGGATGACTTGGACTAGAAAAAGTAGTAGTGGTTAGCATCAAAAATAATATGCATCATGCCTCACAAAACCACTATTTCATTTCTAATACAAATGACAAAACCTCTGTGTAGGAATAAGAAAACTATTGTTGCAGTTATTGATAAATCTCTTATTCTAAAATGCATTTTTGAACAATGTGCAGAGGATAATAATATCTTTTTAAGCTTTAAGAATTATGAAATCAGGAATGTAAAGTGATCTTTTAGTTAAATCACAATTTTCTAAAGAATAAAGAAATGTGCTTTGTGGGTTTTTTCTCCCATTGCAAACAATTTACCTTCTTAAATCCTTATACCGATAAGTCTTAAGATATACTGAATAGCTGTTTTGAAGATTTACAAAGTGTATTTTTTGCAAGTAAAACTTTAAAAGCTACTTTGAACTAAATGCATTTTAAATGCTTTCTGGATAACGCACACACGTATATAAGGTAGTTCCCCACCCCATCCCCATCCCGGATTTCATCTTCCACAGTTTAAGTTACCCATGATCCACCTCGGTCTGGAAGCAGATGATCCTCCTCTGACTTCTCGTTGGGCCAATAGTAGCCTAACGTTATTACATCACAATTTATGACTTAAGACATTTACCTCACTTCCTCTTATCACGTAGGCATTTTATCTTCTCACATCCTCACAAGTAGGGTGAGTGCAGTACGACACTGCATTCACATGACTTCTGTTATGGCGTATTGTTATAATTGTTCCATTTCATTATTAGTTATTGTTGTTAATCTTTTACGATGCCTAGTTTATAAATTAAACTTTATTATAGGTATGTATGGATAGGAGAAAAACATAGTTTATATTGTGTTCAGTACAGTTTCAGGTCCACTGAGGGTCTTGCAACGTATCTCTCTTAGGTAAGGGGTGAGGGGGAACTACTGAATATACATACATACATGTGTTTGTGTAGATATATACATAATTTTTCTCTCTCTACATATTATAGAGATATTTTAAGCAGCTTATTTTATTATATAACACTTTATTATTTTCTCTTGAAGTTATTGTCAATTAACAACCCATTTTGGCTTGTGAAAGTAATAGTCATAAGAATGAATCAGCCCTGGAGATTGATGTTTACTCTATTTGCTTAAATTCCAGGTGTTCCTGAGAAACCTCAAATCAGTGGATTTTCATCGCCGGTTATGGAGGGAGACTTGATGCAGCTGACTTGTAAAACATCTGGTAGTAAGCCTGCAGCTGATATAAGATGGTTCAAGAATGACAAAGAGATTAAAGGTAACAGGAAAAGGTCCCCAAGTCACAAGTAACGTGCTGAAACTAGTAGGAAGTGTTATATGCAGGACTATTTACATTTTCTTTTTCAAACAATAGTCACTCTTTGAATAAGTGTAATTTAAACCAAATTTACCCATTTCTTAAATTAGGTAATTCTGGAAGGTATATCAATATAATCTCTGTGTGCCCCATTTTCCACTTACAAGTCTAACAATAATGTATACTTCATGAAAAAGTTGGAGAAATTAAGGAGTTATGTATAAAAAACACAAAGATTCATGGTTGGCAGTAGTGAGCACTAAGTACATGTTATATACTATTATTTCCAAACTCCTCTATAGTATTTATATTACAGACAGAAATTTCATGAATTATGTTTTCAATTCATTGATTTTTGGGATTACAAAGTTCTGAGGATAGAATTGGCTAAACATCAATAACTGATTACTGGCAGTTCCCACAGGGAGCAAAAAGGGTACTCATCTCAGTAAAAATGCACAGTAATTTGAATATTATTAAGTATAGCTCTGCTTTTCATACAACTAAATTTAGACACACACACACACACACACAACCTTTAGATGGGAAATAAGTTTATAAAGGAGATGCCTAGTGAGATTAGTAGTGGTGTTTGTTTGTTGTTTGTCCCCCTCCCCCCCCCCACACACAATACAAGTATCTTGGACCTGATGTCACATGCACATTAAAATCTAAGAATTGTTTATGGTGATTGTTAAAAATGTTTCCTATGTACATAGTAATAATTTATGTATTATTCTAAAGGTAACCTGCTAGGAGATTGGTTTATGCAAACCGTTCCATTTTAACTGGTAATTCAAATATCTTATGTTAGATTAACAAGAATTCTTACTAATGCACATGCTGGTCCAGCAGATATGATAATACAGTATAAGATTATATTATATAGGATTCTATATTATATATAGAAAATTATTATATAAGATATTATATAATATAGATTGCCTCTATTACTAAGAAATTAAAGGTTTATGATCTATTTAATTATCCTCTTTTCCATTTTATTACTCTTTCTGTATATTTCTCTCAAAATAAGGACTTATCTTTAATTTATCCCTAATCACTACTTTTGTTTCAGAACTTCTATTAAATACATTTTCTCAAACAAACTTTACAGAAACAAGTCCACAAGACACAAGTTAGACATGTTGCTATGCTAAGATAAACTTTCAAGTTGGTATAAAACCTGATCATATATTCTGCCAGGGCTCAGTAACACCCATTCTAATTCTACCTTTAGTATATGTTTGTTATGTCTGAACTTAGTTAGATCTTTGCTAAATGGACCATCTACACTGCCTTCAGAGTTACCATACTATGACAAAGAACTCATCCAGCCACTTTTCTGTTTAAGCACTTCTGATCAAAAGCCATAATCTGTAAAATAATTTTAAATCTGACTTCCTTGTCCTAGGAGAAAGATCCAGTCAGTTCTTCTTGGGGACTCTCCTTCAATTGCTTTATTCCCTACATTAATTCTAACATAGTTTGTTAGTTCTTCTCAATTTCTTGGCATTTTGTTTGTTTCAAGGGTTTGTCTCATATTCTCAGGGAGGTCAGAGACTAACATACTAGTACTTCATCAATATTGACTGTTTTTAACGTTGTAGCCTGAAGGGAATTCTATATTGTACTCAAATTTTAGAAAATGCCTTAGTTTTTGACAAATTTGGCTTGTGCTCTGAACGCCAAATAGATTTGATTATGTCCTCAATAAGTAGGAGACTTTTGTTTACATGTAAAAACATGAAAAGATGAAAAGTTTGATCTTATAAACACCATACTTGAAAATCATCTGGGTCAAAAAAGAAAAAGAAAAGAAAGTCATGTGAGTCAAGACTAGAAAAAAAAAACAAGACAAAAACTATTTACAGAATCAGCATATGGTTCTGTGCTCCATTCAAAAGTAGTAAGGCCTTCTTTATCTATGTGTTCTCCAATGCATGACCATCATAGAGCACTTATTATGCCTGAACTTGCATTCATCTCTATAGCTTTTTTAATTTTTTGTTTTACATTTATTTATTTTCGAGAGACAGAGCAAGACAGAGCATGAGCAAGGGAGGGGCAGAGAGAGAAGGAGACACAGAACCTGAAGCAGGCTCCACGCTCTGAGCTGTCAGCACAGAGCCTGATGTGGGGCTTGAACCCACCAACCGTGAGATCATGACCTGAGCTGAAGTCAGACACCTAACCAACTGAGCCACGCAGGCACCCGTTTATAGCTTTTTAAAATAATATTTTATAATAATTCTTTTGCATGCTGATATAGCTTGTCTTCACAATGATAAGGTGGACTTCCTGAATGCATTAAACTATTTTTATAGGTGTATATGGAAGTATGCTGTGTGCAATACTCTACGCTGAATGCATTCATTACTCTCTCTGTCCTCTAGAAATGCTCAGTGAACATTCACTCTAAAATCCCTCAGCAAACACTCCTCACTGAAAGGAACTTTCAATCCTTATCTTGCACTCCTGTCTTTTCAGAGATCAAAATCTGACTTCCTATTACCATTTAACAATTTTTACTATAATATCACTTGACACTTTTTAAAAAGACAATCCCTAGAGTAAAGCAATAGGAAAAGATAAGCTAATCAACTTAAATTAAATTAAATTGAATAAGAAATTGTTAAAATGCTTCCTGATTACTCAGAATTCTATAATGCATGAGTGAAGATCCTGATGAAGAAAATAAGAACTTTGACCTGGAGATATTTAAGATATCTTTGGGGATGAGAAGCAAGTTATGGAGAATATTTCCCTTTACAGAGGAATATGTAACTAATGTAAATCCTAGATATTATAGTCAAGAGAAAAGATTATTTTCCTTATGTTTAACTCAACATTTGTAAGTTCAGCATACTGACACTGTGTTAAGTTTCAGACTCTATATAATGGATATGACTTCTGAGTTCAGGAGGAGTCATTTTTCTTTGTTTTCTTTTTCCTCCATCATAATCTAACATATGAATATAATTTCCAAGTTTCTGGTTAAAAGTTGTTTGAAAGTTATAGCTGATCATGTTTTCTTGGCTAAGATATTTCCGTGATAGATTATGAAGCACTGTTTCTCAAACTTTAGCTGGTATCCTCACCTACAGAGCCTGTTCAATCTCAGATGATATGGTCCTGTCTCCAGATTTTCTAATGAAGTAGGTCTCTGTTGGAATGTGAGAACCTACGTTGTTAGCACTGTGTTACATGTGTGAGTGATACTGATGCTTGTATTTGGGAACCGCATTGGTATAGAGACCATAAACTTGAGAACCATCAGTAATTTATATAAAAGTCTTGTCTCTGTCTCTGAACTTCGGTTTTCTCACATTATAATGTGATTATAATGTTTGCCTAAATGTGCTGTTGCAAGATTTTGTTTGAGCCAATGTGTATAAATGTTTTCACAATATGAGAAATTACTGAAAGCTTTTTAGATGTTATCATTGTTACTACTATTATTATTACTATCTTCAGGCAACTGTGATTAATGAGTTGTAGCATCCCCGAATTAGTCCTAGAAATATAAACAAATAAAATCATTCCTTTAAGGTATTCACATTTGGAGGCTGGACATAGAAATCTAAGATTTAACAGGCATAGCAATAGATGCATAAATCGGCTCTAGATTTTGTACCAAAAAAGAAGCAGAGATCAGCCCCACTTTGTGGGAGAGGTAACGACTTAACAATTCATTGATGAATACAGGCACTCAGTAAATAGCTGTTAAATAGAATAAATTCATCATAGAGGTCGTAGGTGGAAGTAGGTGGTAGAGAATTCCAAGGAAAGAAACAATGTATTTATGTGGAAAGAAAGCATGTTTGAAGTAACCATGAAACTTTCTGTGGGATACAGGTATGAGAGGTAAGCAGGAAGGCCAGTCTTGGAAAATCTTTTTCCATATTAAGGAATTAAGGAGTTTGGAATTTATTCTGTAGGCAGTGATTGAGACTCTTTTTTTTTTTTTTTTTTTTTTTTGCATAAGCTTTAAAGAGTAGAATGAAACATAATTTTCATCTAACCTTCTCCCACCATGAGTCTAACTCAGAAATCCATTTGGTGCATCTGGATAGCTCTGTACTCAAAACCACAGGTGGTTTCATTGCAGCTTTTAATCTTCTGTGTAGCAAGGAAGTCTGAATATTTGCCATTTAGTGTGGGGGAAAAAGATGAGCATTGACTTTTTAAATGCACTAGCTCCTTGAGAACTTATATTTTATAAACTTTACAAACCTTTATAAAGTTTAATAAGTTTTTATTTCATGTATAAGTTTACTAGTTGGCAGCTTGAGCAGTTACTATCATAGGATCTTAAGATTTTCTTTTCCAGCTAACCAGCTTTTGCATTAGGGTGTGAGGCAGAATTCCATGACAACTGTCAATGACCCACATCCTTGTATAATCTCTTCCCCTTGAGTGTTGGATGCACTTCTGAATATAGTATATGTGGTATCACTTCAGTGATCATGTTACCTTATATGGCAAAAGGGATTTTTGCAGCTATAATTATGTGTCCCTTTTGAGTTTATCAAAGGGAAATTGTCAAGGGCAGGCCTGACATAATAAGGTGTCTTTATAAAAGAATGCATTGTCAGAGAGACATTCTCCTCCTGGCCTGGAACAAAGTAAACCACTTTCTTGTGAACTGTCTATGGGGGTCATGTGGCAAAGGACTGTGGGTGACCTCTAGTTGCCGAAAGCAGTTTCTGAGTGACAGCTAGTGAAAAATGGGGACCTCAGGCATACAGCCTCAAGGAAATCAACTTACCAACAACCAGTGAGCTTGAAGAAAGACCCTAAAACTCAGATGGGAATCACAGCCCCAGCCAACACCTTGAATTCAGCTGGTGACACTGAGGAGAGGACCAGGCTAAGCTTTCTCTGGACTCCTAACCCATAGACTTTGTGAGATAATGAATGTGTGTTGCTTAATCCATTAAGCTTATGGTAATTTGTTCTGCAGCAATAACAGAAAATTGAGATCTAGAGAAGCAGAATAATTTCTCTGGCAAAGACTGGGCTTCAGTATTCTAAGACCTAGCACTTGAGTTTGGGGAGAAATCTGAGGGCTGGAAGAGTATTTAAGAGATTTTTCAAACATGAGTTAATAAGGCACTAACCTAATGGATAAAATGGAATTTAAAAGAGGGGGTGTATAAATTTGAAAGACAGTCAAATTGTAGATGAACTTGGTGAATGATTCTGACAGATGAAGCAACAACAAAAGTCAAGACATTATAATTTGGTTGTTTGACTTAGGTAAAGAGCATATGGTAATAAGAAAGGCATTAGGTGGGGTGCTGGGTGGCTCAGTCAATTAAGCATCGATTTCAGCTCAGGTCATGATCTCATGATTTGTGAGTTCGAACCCTGCATCAGGCTCCATGCTGACAGTGCAGAGCCTGCTTGGGACTCTGTCTCTCTCCTTCTCTCTCTGCCCTTCCTGCACTCTCTCTCAAAATAAATAAATAAACTTAAAAAAGAGAAAGGCATTAGAAAAATTAGTTCATATATATGTGATAATATATTATTTAAAATATTGAAGTTGAAGTAATTATATAGAATCTAAAAGTTAAACTTAGTAGGCTTTTGGAGTTAGGTGACTTATGTCTAGAAAAGGGATTTTGACCATAAAAAGGTCTGTGTTATCTTACAATGAGGAACATTTTTAGTTCTAGCCTTTTTAAATAATCATCACTCTTCATATGTGCTGTACTTCCCCCCGCACCGCACCCCTCAGAATTATGCTATGAAGGATGTGCATATCCAGCAAAGCCTGACTTTGTGGTGAGTCATTGAAGCTTGTCAGTATCTAATATTTCCTGTAAATAACAAGTATTACTTACTTATTATACATTGTGTGTTTCAAATGTTTGACCATCAAGCTTAAGTTAGTTTTAGCTGTGTTTCTCTGTGTGAACAGGTTTTTTGACATTCAATATAATGTCAATCAAAAATAATGCAAAAGCTCATTGCAAATATAGCATAATTTTACTGTAAGTGTACTTAGTAAATAACTTTTCAGCATTTGGAAGCATAAGAGTGAATTTCTGAACTCTGTGTTTCTCAAAAGGTGGACTTTATGTTATTTGGGTTAGAATCACCTGAGATGCTAGTTAAAAAATGCCGATTCCATAAAAAAATGCTGATTCCTGGTATTACTGCATACTTTTAAAATTAGAATTCCTCGATGTCAGACCTAGAAATCCTAATATTTATTAAGTACGTCTGGTGATTCTTAGCTCACTATTTTTTGAGAATGCATAGGATTAGAGACCACTAAGCCAAGTATTAATAGATATTCAAGGTAAAAAGGA
Source organism: Cryptoprocta ferox (assembly GCA_028646485.1). Classification (NCBI taxonomy): domain Eukaryota; kingdom Metazoa; phylum Chordata; class Mammalia; order Carnivora; family Eupleridae; genus Cryptoprocta; species Cryptoprocta ferox. Next base: position 36,213,190 of record CM053573.1, read on the forward strand.
AGGGGGTTCTAATCTACTAAATTTAGAAAGAAATTCTTAATATTCCATGTACATTCTAAGTCTGTTCTTACAGGGAGATTCTCTAAAGCTAAGTCAAAATATACTTTAGCATATTAACATTTCTGAAAATTAGTACAAAAATTCCTTTAGCCAACATCTTAGCAGTATTCTTTGACCACTTGTTTGTTTTTATTTGTTTCATTGTTTTTTTGTTGTTTTCCATGGAATTCTATGAAATCTCCTTTGAAAAATGGTAGATTATGTATTTAATTTAAATATTCTGTTTGGTGGTTCAAAGCTAGATTCAGCCTAATGCTTCATTTAAAGTCAGTTTTATAAAACTTTAATTTGAATGACAGCAATATTAACATATAACACAGGGATTGTGAATTCTCTGAAGCTAAACATAAAAGAAAATAAAAAGGAAAGATTTGTGTCCCCTGAGTTTAAAATCCCTGTATCATGTATGATAAGGATTAACTAAAAGTATTAATATTCAAACTTGTACACCATAAATGAATGGTTTTTCTTGTTCTTGTATTTATACTTACCACTTTGGAAATGTCCTGGCCACCTAAATCTGAATCATTCTGGACATGTATTAAATGATGAAAGAAAATAGCACAAACAATACCTGTATGTGGGTTGTGTTTGTGTGTGTGTGTGAGAAGAGAACATGCAAAATTTGGAGGTTTCTGAATGCTGTTAAGATAGTACCTCAAGATGCTGCAGGCTACACTATGAGGCACATAAAGGGTGCATGTGTGGCTCAGTTGGTTGGGCTTCTGACTTCAACTCAAGTCATGATCTCAGGGTTGGTGGGTTCAAGCCCCATGTCAGGCTGTATGCTGGCAGTGTAGAACTTGCTTGGGATTCTCTGTCTCCCTCTCTCTCTGCCCCTACCCCACCTGTGCTCTCTCCCCACCCTCTCTCAAAAATAAATAAACATTAACAAAAATTTATTTTAAAAAAGACATCTTATGGAAAGAGATAAAACAAACATTTCATATAAGTGAGAATGGTTAATGAAAGCAAATAATCACATAAAAAAACATTGAGAAACTTTCCTTTTTAATATTTTTGTTTCTTAAAAACAGCTTTATTGAGATAGAATAGAAAACAATCTACACATATTTGAAGTGGACATTTTGGTGCATTTTCACACATGTACATAATAATGAAATGTTACCACAGTCAAGTTTATGAACATATTCATCATCTACAAAATTTGTTTATACTCTTTAATAATCCTTTCCTCCCCCACTCCCCATTTCATGCTCAAAGAAGAACTACTCTGCTGATTTATGTCATTATAGATAGTTTACATTTTCTAGAATTTTAAGTAGACTCATTTAATAGCCTCTTCCCTCTGATTTTTCTTAGCATAAATATTTTGAGATTCATCCATGTTGTTGCATATATATATTGCTGATAAGTATTCTATTGTATGGATCTATACCATAATTTGTTTATTTATTCACCTAGTGATAGACATTTGGGTTGTTTATAGTTTGGGGCTGTTGTGCTAAAGCAGTCATGAGCATTTGTGTATACATCTTTCTGTGTACATATGCTTTCATTTCTCTTGGGTAAATGACTAGGAGCAGAATGACTGAGTCATATAGCAGACATATGTTCAATTTTTCAAGACATTTTCAAACTGTTTTCCAAAGTGGCTGTACTACTTTATGAAGTCCAACTTTTCCATTTTATCATTATTTATTTGTTACTTGTATGAATCACGCTTTGGTGTTATGTGTTTGATATATTTTCCTACCCAAGATCACAAAGAATTACTGTCATAAATTTCATATGTGTAGTTTTTAAATGTATTTTGAGTTATTTTGTATTTTAAATGCCCTTACATTTTATTTCTATGACCTGTATTATTTCTAGGTCAGTTTCAATAGATTGATTGATCTCATTATAGAAAGCATCTTTCTGCTTCTTTGAATGCAGTTTTTGATTGGATTCCAGACATTGTGAATTTTACTTTTTGGTGCTGAATATTCTCATACTTGTGTAAGTCTTATTAAGCTTCCTTCTGGTTAAGTTACTTACAGTTTAATACTTTCAGAGTTTTTAAAATTTTTCTCAGGTAAGAGCAGAGAGGTATTTACCCTAGGAACTATTGTTTTCTTGTTACTAAGGTAAAATCCTTCTGAGTGCCCAGTGTGCCAGTTACAAGGTTTTTCAGTCAGGTTGGTTAAAACAGGCACTATTCCCAGCCCTGTGTGAGCATCATGTACTATCTCATCTGATCTTTTTAGATGGTTTTTATCCCAGCCTCAGTTTCCTCCCATAGATACACTGATCAGTACTTACTTTGCTGAATACTGGAAAAGAGATCTCCGGAGATCTCTCTTTGTGCAACTCTTTTTTTCATACTTTTCCCTGAAAACTTAAAATAATACTTTTGTTTAATGGCAGTGCATTTTTATTATGTCTGTTTTCTTGTTTTAAGGTGATACAATTAATTTAAGAGAATATACATGAATAAGGGTGAAATGTGCCCCTACTCACTTTGACATAATAGTTTACTTCTTTTTTTTATTTTTTTAATGTTTTATTTAGTTTTGAGACAGAGACAGAGCATGAGAGGGGGAGGGGCAGAGAGAGAGGGAGACACAGAATCCGAAGCAGGCTCCAGGCTCTGAACTGTCAGCACAGAGCCGGACGCAGGGCTTGAACCTACAAACTGCAAGATCATGACCTGTGCCGAAGTCGGATGCTTACCCGACTGAGCCACCCAGGCGCCCCGATAGTTTGCTTCTTTTGAGTGACGCTCACTCTTGATAATCAGGGTGCTGGGGGAGTGGCTGTAGACTAGTTTTCGTGACTTGCCTCTCTGGCCTGAAATGTCTATTCTATGAGTGAACTAGGGTGAGAGCCATGAAGGTCTTCATATTCTTGGTTTATGAGTCTGGACTGGGTAGGGAAATAGATCCCCAATCTCTCAGCCAGACTCAGATGGAATCAAGCCTCTGCATCTAAGAAGGAGTGAGAGGAATATGGGGGTGAGACCGCCTAACTCTACAGGGAAAATTATAAAGTCTTTGAAAGGGAGCCGGTGAGGAAGAGGAGTCCCATCTTCTTGGAGACATTCTCCAGGAGGCAAGCTTCCCTTGTGCTGAGTTAGAGGTGGGGTGAAGGTAGGGAGCAGGTAATGTCGTAAGTACCACAGATCATATTTATTCTCACTAATATTTTATCAATTTTCTTGAATAATTGTTTCTTAATTTGTTGTATACTATTAGCACAACTTTTATATTTTAGCACAATTAGCACATAAATACGTGTGCATTTAAATAATTTTCACCAGTCCTGGTTGTTTTGCTGGAGAAGGAGTCTGCAGAGTCCTTTATGTTGGCTATTCAGGAAGTCATCCTCTGATTTCTCTTTTATACTCATGTCTTTTGAAAATGTTGACCCATAAATTATTATAATATATGATCTTTCAAGTATCTTCCTTTATTTATTCTTATCAATGTTTTATCTCTCATTTCTTGTTATTTTTTCAGAAGAAAACTATATTTCTCTTCTTGACCAGTTTATATTTGAAATTTATTTTTTGCCTCTATATGACATGAAACTATTTCATAATTTCCCTTTTCCTGATAATTATAGGTAATTTTTAATTATGTTCTTTTATGAGCTTTATATGAAAGGATCATGTATGAATTTTAAGAAGAGATTTAACAGCTTGATGTATTTCTAGTTCAGTTTTTTTTTTTATTTTTATCTTTTGTAGAGGTAGAGCACAAGTGGGTGAGGGGGGCAGAGGGAAAGAGAGAATCTTAATCAGGCTCCACACTTTGTGTAAAGCCTGACACGGGGCTGGATCCCATGACCCTGGGATCATGAGCTGAGCCGAAATCAAGACTCAGACGCTCAACTGACAGAGTCACCCCGGCACCCCTAAATAAGTATTTTTAATTAGTCTTTTTAATAATGATATTGCCAATCTTCTCTCTCCCTTTTTATCTAGAGTTAAATATATCTGAACTCCCACCTTTGGAAGTTCTCTGATACAGGGAACTCTGATCTAGCTGGGATGCACTAAGGATTGCTATGCTTAAGGAAAATAGTGAAAGGAAGAACCGAAGGACAAGTACAGGGCAAATATAAATCTGAGTAAAAGAAAAGAAGTGACAATCAATAGTAGTCAATAAGAGTAGAGAAAGATAATAAAAAAATAGAACTGCATCAGATAAAGATTATTTATTTGCATGTAGTGTGTCTGATTTCCAATCGTTGATAACTTATCTCCAGCTTTTGTACTTGTCCAACATGGAAACTGCTCACTTATTCAGAGGTTAGACCAACAACATCTTCAGTTTTTCAGGAGAGTGATGATAAGATGATTAGACAGAGAGAGAGAGAGAGAGAGAGAGAGAGAGAGAGGCAAATCATGAGAGACTCTTAACTATAGAGAGGATAAATGGAGGGGAGGTGGGCAGGGGATGGGTTAACTGGGTGATGGGTATTAAGAAGGGCACTTGTGATGAACACTGGAGTGTTATATGTAAATGATGAGTCACTAAATTCTACTCCAAAAAGCAATATTACACTATATCTTAACTAACTAGAATTTAAGTAAAAACTTTAAAAAATTTTTAAAAATTAAATCTACTATACAGAAAAATGGTAACAATTAACAACTGCCCACAGCTCATACGTGTTGACATGGTTTTAATCTACCAGACTAAGGAAAGGAATGATTTACCTGATTGAATATGGCCATTATTCTAATTAATTAAGAACAGACTTATTAAGGATCTATGATGTTCCAAACTGGATATGAGAACTATGCAGAACTATAAAAATAAGAATATTTAGAGAGAAAAGGTAGAAAAGGGAGGTAAGAGGGGGAAGAAATAATGGAAGAAAAACAAAAATTAATAAAAAAAGCAAGACAGAAACAAAATTTAAATTTTAAATTATCCCTTATTTTATGACACATGAATTATATTGAATCTTGTGAATGGCCTAGTGGGTAATTGGAATTTAAAAATGACATGTTGCTCAGAAAACAATATAACCTGTTGAAAACTGATTAATAAAACTTTTGTAGGACATGGTATGGAGAAACATTATAACATTCAGAAGGCTAATTTTTGCAACACAGATGTTTTACTGATGCAAATGATTCATTTTCACAACATGTAGATGAGGGGCTGGTTGATTTTTCTTACATGTGCTGAATGCTATAAGAGTCCATAAAATAAATTGTTTGATAACTAGAAAATTGCATCACCATAGGTGTCTCAAAGGAGTTACACTTACCTGCTGCTTATAGTATTTACTCAAATGGATAGGTATTTTTATTTTCTTATAGAGTTTACTCTAATGGATGGGATTTACATTTTTTTTCTGACATCTTTTATCATCTTTTTGGGCCTATAATAAAACATCTTTTAAAGTGGAAAGTAGAAGAAATCTTTCAGTCTTTAGTAGAAGAAAGGACATTATAATCCATACAAATATAGTGAATACCCTGAGGCATCAGACTTAGGTAATTTTTTTTCCCAGTCATGCAGTCTGGTCTTTTTGATTCAGCCTAAACACACACACACACACACACACACACACACACACACACACACACACAAAACCAGTGCACAAAATATAAAATATTTTCTTAGAAAGTGCTACAAGTGAAAGTTGACTTCTCACATCCAAACTTCCGGTTAATGGTACTGAGGTTCACTCCACCTACTCTCAATTGAAAAGAGGTTATAGTAAGATTTTTCTGGCCATGGGCAAGTGAAAGGAACATGAGGAAACCTAGCTAAAGCCATAAAGGTTATTCCTTGGATATAAGGAGCTTACTTACTTAGGCTTCATAATGCCTTACCTCCTTTCTGTCTACGATTTCTACCAGCTATCTTCTTCTTCCTCTATTTTGCACAGTTTACTCTACCTCATGAATTATGGTCTCCCAGTAGACTGACTAAATCATGGCTTTCCCAGAACTAGGAAATGTAGGAACTGTGGCATGTAAGTGTGCATGCATGCTCAAGCGTGTGTTTTTAACTTCAATTATTCTTTGAATTCTTCAAGGTTTTAAATCATGTTAAGATAAATGATAGAGAAAGGGTACCTGGGTGGCTCACTCAGTTAAGGGTCCAACTCTTGATATTGGCTCAGTTCATGAGATTGAGCCACACATTGGCTCTGTGGTGAGCATGGAGCCTGCTTGTGATTCTCTCTCTCCCTCTCTCTCTGCCCTTTCTCCATGCTTGCTCATGTGCCCTATCTCTCAAAATGAATAAATAAACATTTTCAAAAAGGATATATGATAGAGAATCTGGAACGTACTAGTTTAATCACATTGTTTAATCATATTGTTTCTGCTTAGGGAAAAAGCCTCATGCCTGCCACCCTGGAGATTAGTCACCCTGGGCTCAGGTACCTCTTCAGATTTAGTTATACCTGATTCAACTCACATGCTACAGAACATGGCCATTTATAGAGAGGAGATGTCTACAAAAGAAATTACATAGGAGAGGAATTTACCATTAAAAGACAAACCTGGTTATGGCAAACACTGTGAATTCACATTCATTAAGTATTGGTGCTATAGAGGATTACAAATTTGTTTTCACATTTCAATATAATTTTTAGATTTTATGATTCTAATTTCATTAGATATAAAATATTAAGGAGTCTCTAATAAAACATTGTGGTCTGGGATTAGACTTGCACAAGGCTGCTACTTCTTCCCCTATCATCCTCTTTTTGGAGGTTTGTATTTATGAACAATAGGTAGAGTGTAAACTAAGCTCAAATTGCCCAATTTAAATTTCACAAACTATGCAGAATGTATCTCATAGCTCATGAACATGCTGTGTAAGTCAGAAAAAGGAACACCTTGCTGAAACTGACAAATGCTATATTTTAGCTCATGATATTAGTATTGCAGAAATAATAAGCAATATTCATATTACTGCTGATTATTCAAAGAAAGTGATAATAAAATAAAGAAGATTTTCTTGAAGACAAGCTAATCTCTATCTCGGTTCTCACAACAATTTTTAACTAATTTTCTAAGTAACCATTCTTCCCCAAAATAGTCTATCTCCCATACTTTTTTCAAAAGATATATTTGATAATGTGAGGATCAGAGAAAAGATCTGATATTATTAATTCTTGAACTGTTATTTTCTTGTATTTTGAACATAACCAATAATTTTTAAAATATTTAAATAATATATTTTTCTATTTGTCTACCTCACTGGATTGGGATTTATTTCTTCACTTAACCTTTTATATTCAAAATCTGACATGGCAGAATCAAACACATGGCAAGAGCTCAAGGTTTTTATCTAGAGAATAAGTGAATCACTTGTGCCAAAATGGCCAGAGACTTTACCTTGATAATTTTTAAGGATGGTGACTCTTCTTTACTGGATGCTCTCTTGGACTGAGCAAACTAGTTCTAAATATCCTTCTAAGGTACAGGAACTAAATACAGAATTAAATAACTATAACTGTTGAACTAAATATAGAATTAGTCACTTGGCTGAAAGTGATCTAAGACTTTACCTAAATAATTTTCCAAGAAGAAGATTCTACTCCTTTCTGATTGTTTTACTAGACTAAGCAATATATATAGTTCTTCGTGCTCTTCTAAGGTACTTAATCTTAATACATATTTGAATGTTCCTAAGCCACCAAGCAATGATGGAACAAGGTCCACTTTTTGTTTTTTTGAAGGAGAATGACTCTTAGAGCTCATTAGGTGCTAGAAGGATTTGCATTAATATAAGAAAAACTGATTAACATAAAAGGCAATGATACTGAATATGGAACAACAGCTAAATTAATTAGTAAAGAAAAATAAGATGAAACCCAAAGTGAAATTAACAAGCAAATTCTTCTCACAAAGCCTTTTACATTTACCAGTGGTGGGTCACAAACTGTTTTTTTGTTTTTTGTTAGTACTTTTAGTTACTACAAAGAGAGAGACATCATCAGTTAATTATTATGTCCACAAAACAGTGTATAAAATAGGTCTAAAATTTCCTGGTACTGAGAGTCAAGAGAGAAAGAGAATTCCTCTCTGAGTCCACATGTTTCAGACAAATGTGTATGTGTTGAATGGAGTCAGCCGTAGAGGATATATAATAAGATCCATACAGTATGTACTCATAGCACCTTTCAATATAGGCCTGTGGGATAACACTGAAGAGAAACTTAATCAGGGGTGCCTGGGTGGCTCAGTCAGTTAGGCATCGACTCTTGGTTTCAACTCTGATCATGATCTCACAGCTCAAGAGTTCAAGTCCCACACCAGGCTTTGCGCTGATATTGCAGAATCCACTTGGTATTCTCTCTCACCCTTGTCTCTCTGCCCCTCCCCTGCTCATGTATGTGTGCACTCTCTCTCTCTCAAAATAAATAAACTTAAAAAAATTAAAATACACATCTAAGTTACTGAATGAGTAAATTTATAAAATTATAGCTGAGTTGCTTATCTTCTAAAAATGATGTGTTGAGTTTTAGAAAATTTGACCTACAGAACTTCTTTTAAACCATAATAATACAATATATCCAGTTGTCCAAAGTTGTTACTTTAAATCTTTGACATAATGTTACCTTGTATAATGTGCACATTTTCTCTTCCCTGTGGCAGGAGGACATACATTCAGCTTACTAACAAATTGTCAAATCATTAAACGACCATTAATACAGATTCAGAATGATTCCCTGAAATTACTATCTGATCCAACATAAAACACTTTTACAAACCCAGACTTTGAAAATAATAATAAAGTTCAAGTTCTCTGTAAACATCAATATCTGAGGTTGTAACCCTGCAGCTTTGATCGTGGCTAGAAAACTAAAGGTCCAAATAGATCAGGAGAAGTTACATAATATCCTACATAATTCCTAAGAGTTATCTCTGAATTATGAGAAGTTATGGCATTTCCAGTACTGGAAATAGGTAGGAGCTGTGTCTAAATCTTGCCTTGTTCTCATGGGGCTGTGGCATACTGGCCTCCCAAAGAATTAAAAGGAAACCGGCCCATGTGAAATAATGTCCAATAAAGAAGACTACCACAGGATGCAGAACACGATTTCCCTTTATAAAAATGGGATGTTCTTCTTTCTGGATCTGTTTAAATGTAATCAAAATCACAAAAGTGCAGAATGCAGATGCATCACAAAAATTTAAAATGCAGTACTCAGGTTGATTAGAACCACTGTGGAGACAAGGTAACTTTCCAAGGAACATTACTTCAGAGGACTTCCTTTTTAAATATCCGGTCCAAAAGTGTCTGGAAACTACAGATATAGAAGTAGGTGACCTAACATTATGAATCTGGAAAGACCGATGTAGAGGAAGTTCCTGAGATTTGATATTTTATGAAAAGTTTTGAATGTAAAAAACAAAACAAAACAACAAGAAGAACAACAAAACACCTAGATGACCTTTGTTCCTTGTCTAACCTGATTTGGTGCTTGTTAATTTGTTAATTTGCTCACAATTACATCTGGCTTTTTTTCCCCACCTTAGCTCTTGGTGAGATAAAAATTTAAAATACCAAATATACACTAAAAACATTTTTTTAAAAAGGGAAGGGCACCTTGGTGGCTCATTTGAGCATCTGACTTCAGCTCAGGTCATGATCTCGCAGCTTGTGGGTTCAAGTCCCACATAGGGCTCTGTGTTGACAGCTCAGAGCCTGGAGCCTGCTTTGTATTCTGTCTCTGTCACTCTCTGCCCTTGCCCTGCTCATGCTCTCTCTCTCTCTCTCTCTCTCTCAAAAATAAATAAACTCAAATTTTTTTAAAAAAATAAATGTTCAGGAAAATAACACTCAGCAAGAAGCATACTTGAGGAACTTTCCTAGGCAGATTTATTTTTATTTTTTTATTATAGAAAATTTCTAACATATACAACAATAGCATCCAAAAGCAACCACCCACCCAAAGCAACTGCTGCTCTGATTATTTAAGTACAAGTGCTAAAAGTTCAGAACCTCCTTTGGAAAAAGATAGAGGGGTTGCTGCAAGGATTATGAGCAACATAATCCTACAAATATCTCTTTTTATTTCTTGCTCTCAACTTGTGCTGATAATCATATCAATGCATTATATATGAAATGCATACTTTGAAAAATGTAAAATACAAAAAAGAAATGCATATTTTAAAAGACTCAAGACTCATATTTTGAAAGGCTGGGTAACTCAGTCACTTGAGCCTATGACTCCTGATTTTGTCTCAGGTCATGATCTCACAGTTCATGAGTTTGAGCTCCGTGCTGAGCTATGCACCCACAGCACAGAGACTGCTTGCGATTCTCCCTCTTCCTCTCTGTGGCCTTTCCCTGCACTCACTTACACTCTCTCTCTCTCTCTCTCTCTCTCTCTCTCTCTTTCTCAAAAATAAATAAATAAACCTAAAATATGTATTTAATAATTAAAATAAAACAGTAAAGGTAGAATGCAATCTAAGGAAGAAAAGAAATTAAAATGTTAAAGATGGACTGAGAGGGAGAGAGAAGAGTAGACAGAGTAAGTTCCAATATTTCCTCTTCATCCTTGGTTACATCTCTGGTATTAATGTATCCACTTTACCCTTCCTTCTCAAAATATATCCTTGGGCCAGCAGTTGACTTTCAGTCTCCCTCCCACAAAATATTGAATCAGAATCTGCATTTTACCAAGATCCAAAGGTGATGTATATGTCCATTCCATTTTGAAAAATACTGCTGTAGATCACAATGTTAATGAATTGACATGCTGAAGGAGAAAAAATGGAAACTCTGAAACAAGACAGAACATGATACAAGAATACATATGCAATCAGCAAACTGTGTAATATAAAGAAAATTTCTATTGATTCTATAACTGTGAATGCATCAGTTATTTTATAAAGATAGAAAGCAAAAATAGATATAAATTTTAAGTACTATTTCCTGCCTGTTTTGTGGAGGGGGGATTGAAGGAAAAAATCAGCATAAAATATAGAGAAAGATAATATGAATGGCTTTTCTTGATTTTTTTTTTCTTTTCATCTTACTGCTTTTAGGAAGCCTATAAGCTGTCACATAAGCTAATATTAAAAGAAACAAATTATACTTTTGTTTATTCTACTTGAATGATGCTTGTTAAAATTTTATGTTATATACAATTGCTATCAGATTTTATGTGTCCAATTAATATTACATTAACTGATACTTTTGTAAAGGAATCGGCAAAAGGAAGCAGATGTTTGGGTTCTTAAAATACAGCTGTTATTAAAATTAAACAATTAGCAGCAATATTTTGGAATAATTTTTCATATATTGTATAACACAATTATAAAAGTGGTTTGTTAAGAGATCTAAATTTTCTTACACTGTCTCTGCTTAGAGCTACAAACAGCACATTGAACATGAATTTATAGGAAATAATATAAAATACAGAAATTAGGCAGCATTTGTATAAATCTATGACATTGAAAACTAAGTGAGCATCATAGACATAGGACAAAGGACTATAATCGTATCTGTATTATCCTGACATATTTTGACTAAAAGGAGATAATTCCATTTTTTACTCTAATATTTTTTAACTGAGATTGAAACTAATTGTCAAATCTAAAAATCTCAGGAATGACTTTGGTTAGCATAAATGAGGTATTTCATGAAACAAATATTTATGGAGAAACTTGTATCCTTATGATTGATTTATAGTTATAAGATAGAATGAGATTTTTATGTTCTTCCCCTACTTTTCAAATGTTAGATATTTTTCTTACTTTCAGACTTGCCTAAATTACAGAAAAAAAATTTTAATGGTAAAATCTTAGGTATTTTTTCCCTAATTTGTGAAGACAATGATAATGTATTTTCAAGAACAATGTACAGAACATTTACCTAATTTTATCCTGAAGTAATATTTATTTAATTTTATTTTTGTAATCAAACAATAAGGTAAAGTCAGACTTCTCTGGAAATAAGTAAAACTGAATGGGCCATGCAAAGTATCTACCCACCAAATACCTGAAAGTTGGTATTAATTTCAAAGTCAAATCTTTGCATGGAGAAAGTGACTTATGTTACTTTGTTGTCATTAATAAGTCTTTAAATGTTTTAAAAATAAATTATTTAATACATGGTAAAATCAAATATTGTATGCACTTTATACAACCTAACTCTTTTTCTGCAAATATTGTTCATTTGAAATGAATAAGAAAATAGAATAGCTTTCTCTGAACTATATTTAAGATCTTATTATAATATCTTAACTTCAGCTTATCATTTTGATTTCTAATACATTAAAATTACCTTCTTATCAACTACTTTAGATTTAAGAAATTTTAAATTAAATGAAAATATTATTAAACCTCTTTTCCATAGAGAACAAATAATGCCTGAATGCACCATTTAACGATGAATATTAATCATGCACAATAAGTTTAAATATCAACAAATGAATTCACATCTTGAGAAAAGTATTCCTCAAGATTTATTTCATTCATGCTGAAATAAATTCTTCAGCCAAGTGAAGAGCATTTATCTCAATGTAAATTTCACTGCAAATACATATTTTTAAATATTCAAAATATTCAGATGACTGTCCTCTTCTTTTTTTTATTCAAGTAACATTTCTTTGATTGATTTATTTATTTTTATTTCATGCTTTTATTTAAATTCCAGTTAGTTAACATACAGTGTACTATTGGTTTCAGAAGTAGAGTTTAGTGATTCATCACTTGCATATAACACCCAGTTCTTATCACAAGTACCCTCCTTAATACCCATCACCCATTTAGTCCATCCCCCACCCACCTCCTTCTATCAATCCTCAATTTGTTCTCTAAAGTTAAGAGTCTGTTTTATGGTTTGCCAGTCTCTCTCTCTCTCTCTCTCTCTCTCTCTCTCTCTCTCACGCCGTTACTTTGTTTTGTTTTTTAAATTCCACATGAGTGAAATCACCTGGTATTTGCCTGTTGCCTTTCTTTCTTTCTTTCTTTCTTTCTTTCTTTCTTTCTTTCTTTCCTTCCTTCTTTCTTTCTTTCTTTCTTTCTTTCTTTCTTTCTTTCTTTCTTCTTTCTTTTTCTTTCTTTCTTTCTTCTTTCCTTTTGAGAGAGAGACACAGAGAGAGAGAGAGAGGTGGGCAGAAGGAGACAGAGAGAGAATCTTAAGCAGCTTCCATGCTCAGCACAGAGGCTGATGTGAGATTCAATCCCATGACCCTGGGATCATAACCTGAGTTTAAATCAAGAGTCGGACACAGAAACTTTTTATCTGCATGAAATCCCAATAGTTCACATTTGCTTTTGTTTCCTTTGCCTCCAGAGATATATCTAGAAAGAAGTTGCTACGCATGAGGACAAAGAGGTTGCTGCCTAGGTTCTTCTGTAGCATTACGATGGTTTCAGATCTCACAAATAGGTTTTTCATTTACTTTTATTTTATTATTGTATATGGTGTAAGAAAGTGGTCCAGTTTCATTCTTTTGCATGTTTCTTTCCAGTTTTCCCAACACCATTTGTTGAAAAGACCATCTTTTTTCCATTGGATATTCTTTCCTGCAGTGTTGAAGATTAGTTGACTATATAGTTGTGGGTCTGTTTCTAATTCTCTATTCTGTTCCATGGATCTATGTGCCTATTTTTGTGCCAGTACCATATCTTGTTGATCACTACAGCTTTGTAATGTAACTTGGAGTCTGGAATTGTGATGCCTCCAGCTTTGCTTTTCTTTTCCAAGATTGCTTTGGCTACTTGGGTTTTTTTGTGGTTCCATGCAGATTTTAGAATTGTTTGTTCTAACTCTGTTGGTGTTTTGACAGGGATTGCATTAAACCTGTAGATTACTTTGGGTGTAAGGACATTTTAACAATACTTGTTCATTCAGTCCATGAGTATGGAATGTTTTTCCATTTCTTTGTGTCATCTTCAATGTCTTTCATAAGTGTTCTATAGTTTTAAGAGTACAGATCTCGTACCTCTTTGGTTAGGTTGATTCCTAGGTATCTTATGGGTTTTGGGACAATTGTGAATGGAATCAGTTCCTTGATTTCTCTCTGCTGCTTCATTGTTGGTGTATGAAAATGCAACAGATTTCTGTATGTTGATTTTGTATCCTGTGACTTCTCGAATTCATGTATCAGTTCTATCAATTTTTTGGTGAGGCTTTCAGGTTTTCTACATAGAGTATCATGTCATTTGCAAGTAGTGAAAGTTTGACTTCTTCATTGGTTATTCGGATGCCTTTGATTTCTTCTTGTTGTCTGATTGCTGAGGCTAGTATTTCCAGACTATGTTAAATAACAGTGGTAAGAGTGGACATCCCTGTCTTGTTCCTGACCTTAGAGGAAAAGCTCTGTTTTCCCCATTGAGGATGATATTAGCTGTGGGTTTTTTGTATACAGGCTTTATGATGTCGAAGTATGTTCCCTCTATCCCTACTTTGTTGGGGGTTTATATCAAGAATCGATGCTGTACTTTGTCAAATGCTTTCTCTGCAAATTTTGAGAGGATCATATGGTTCTTATCCTTTCTTTTATTAATGTGGTATACCACATTGATTGATTTGTGAATATTGAACCACCATGCAGCCTAGAAATAAACCCCACTTGATTGTGGTGAATGATTCTTTTAATGTACTGTTGGATTTGATTTGCTAGTACCTTGCTGAGAATTTTTGCATCCATGTCCTCTTTTATTATTTTTTAAAATTTGATTTAGATCCAACGTAGTTAACAAGTTAACATTTAGTGCAATAATGGATTCAGGAGTAGAACCCAGTGATTCATCACTTGCATATAGCACCTAGTGCTCATCCTAACAAGTGCCCTCCTTAATGCCCATCACCCATATAGTCCATTCCCCCACACAACACCCTGCCAGCAACCCCCAGTGTGTTCTCTGTATCTAAGAGTCTCTTATGGTTTGCCTCCCTCTCTGTTTTTATCTTAATTTTCCTTCTCTTTCCCTATGTTCACCTGTTTTGTTTCTTAAATTCTACATATGAGTGAGATGGAACAAGAATGTATATTACTAAGCAAAATAAGTCAGTGAAAGACAAACACCATATGATCTCTTACTTTCTTTAGCAAAGAAGACAACTTTCTCATTGTAGGTGTTCTTTGGGAACTATGTTTATCTCACATTGTTCATGTTGAAATTATAGCTCAAATACATTGTACTTTCTTTTAGGCATAACACGATGTTTTGAATTTGCTCTTCCCAACTATACTTGTGGCTCAGAGATTTAAGATTATCTTATGCAACACTTAAATATAAAGAAAGGAGATGAATATTATAAAATGTCCTGATTTCCCAAATGGAGTATAAAAATTATCTTGCGCTTTAGTTTCTTTAGAAACAAAACTCTGCATTCCACCTTTTGCTTTTATTGATGTATTCACCTTTTAAAATTTATTTCTGAAGTAGCTGTATCCTTGCTCAAATTAAAATGGAATAAATGTTAAATTAACAAATATTTGCTTTTTAAAAATTGAAAAAGGTGGAGGGATGGTGCTTCCAGTTGTGTCTCAAGTAAATGAAATCTGTTACATTTTGAAGGATGATGTCACGGAGTTTTAAAATTTACATTTTATTTTCAGATGTAAAGTATTTAAAAGAAGAGGATGCCAATCGCAAGACATTCACTGTTAGCAGCACACTGGATTTCCGAGTGGACCGGAGCGATGATGGTGTGGCTGTAATCTGCAGAGTAGACCACGAATCCCTCAATGCCACCCCTCAGGTGGCTATGCAGGTGCTAGAAATACACTGTAAGTAAACACTGCTCCCTTCCCATGATCTCAGCAGAAGAAACTCTCTTCATCTGCATTTAAAATCATTTCCAAATGTCCTGAAGTTACCACATAGGTGCAGCAAAATCTACAGCAAAATGAAGTACGACTATCCTCACTGGTATTCATCACATTCAGAGGAAAGTAGTCCTTGCCAGAGTATTATTCTTGACAAGGAAGAGAAATAGGTTAAAACTTTTAATTCTCTTCACATGATGACTTGATGTAAGTATACTCATCTGGGTGGGGTAGGAAGAGTGGTCATTTTGGCAGAGTCAGTGAGGGTTGGGAATCTGAGAGGGCCTTGATGGACGTTACTGTATGAAAGTAACTTGGTTAATCACAAATGTGTTGTGCTATCTGTGCGTTTAACATGAGACAATTTTTACCTTCTATACGAGATAATCTAACTTTTATAAATACAGAGGCATATCCATTATGGTTTTTTCAACATCATCATTACTTACAAGTGATAGGAACAACATTAATTGGATGTCTCCAATTGGCAAGGAGCAGTGCTAACTGCTTTGCTGGCCTTATTTAATCTCATGTCTCATGTTTGGGCATCAGCATAAAAACCTGATGATGATTAGTTACTCTTTTTAATCACAAGTGATGGATGAGGACACTGAATATTATAGTGGTTGAGTCACTTGGCCAAGTTCACACAACTAGCAAATGGTAGACTTGTAAACATGACATTGTTAGTAGTTAGCATGGCATTTGGAATATAACACGTGATTTATAAATATTTATCCACAAGAAGATGAATCAACTGAGATATATAAGAAAAAGTTGAAGAAAGTAGAGCCCAGAGGATTGTATTTCTGAATTGTATTACTTCATTTTTTTTAATATTGAAAATTTTTCTTTGCTTTTACTATTTGTGATAAAGTTATAGTTTGAGTTTAGAATTTGTGTGTGATACAAAATTACATTAAATCCTAAAATGTTAAATATAAGTACTAGTCTTTTAATAGACCTCACTGGATTTTGTTTTTATTTATTTATTCAACAAGAACTTGTTGGGACCCTACTATGAAACAGACATTGTTTTGGGCACTGAGGTTATGTAAGTGACCAAAAAAGATTAACAGTAACAAAACAAGTTAAGATTGTCTTCATGTGTCAGAATTACCACCACCAGCAACAAACTCCAGTTCTCTTATAGCATCCATTTTAGGTGGGAATGATAGAAAAGCAAAATAAATAAAAATAACATATAGCATGCTATGTATTAAGTGCTGTGGGGAAAAAATAGAGCAGAGGTGATGAGGAGTGTAATCTGAGAAATGAGAATGGATATATATATATAAAATATATATATACACATATATAATATATATACATATATATACACATATATACACATATACTCATGCATATATACAATGGTTATATGTAAATATATATGTATTATAAGTATATATTTATATGTAAATATATATGCTGTTTATATTATACATATATTTAAATGGAATATATATATATATATATATATAATACAGAGGGAAGAGCAAGTACAAAGGCCATGAGGTAGGAGTATGTGTGATGTTTTTTGTGTTTCTTAGAACAGCAAGAATACCAGTAAGATCAGGATAGATTAGAAAACTGGAGAGTATTTATGAGAGAAGATCAGAGAACTACCATGGGGACCAGGCTTTTTTTTCCCCACTTTTTAGTAAAAAATGTCAATCTGATTATGATGTTTAATTATTTCCCACTGTTTTGATTATTCTTAGTTTACTAGTAATGGAAATTATCATAATATTTTAAATACTTTCAATTATATTAAGTTAGTTTCTTAATTTTCCTCCTGTTATTGAAACAGATTCTGCAGCAAACAACTTTTAGAGCCCAAACTGAGATTATTTGCAAATTTCAGCATGTATTTGCAGTGACACATTGGAACAATTACTGAAACTTCTTGAGCTTTGATTATAAATTAGATAATTAGGTTCTTCAAGGATCAAACTAGACAATATTTTTGTGGTATTTAATGAACGTTCTACAAACACCAGTTCCCTTAGTTAGTTCAGGCTGCTGTAACAAATATACTCATAGACTGGGTGGCTTATAAGCAAAAGTTTATTTCTCATACTTTCGTAGGCTGGAAGTCCAAGGCCAAGAAACAGTAAGGGGCCTCATCCTGGTTCATAGTGTCTGCACATGGCAGAAGGAGCTAAAGAGCTCTCTGGTTTGTTTTGTTTTGTTTTGTTTTTGTAAGGGCACTAAGCTCAGTCATAATCTTCCAAAAGCCGCCTACCTCCTAATACATCACATTGGGAATTAGGTTTCAACATATGAATTATGGAGGGACAAAAACATTCAGCCTATAGCACCTTCCATTTTTAGTCTTATTTCACCAATGTCTTTAAACATGTGGAAGATTATTTAAATTGATATGTTAAGAGGACCCCAGTTATCAGCATCTTGATTTAAACTTTTTTTTCACTTACATATAAAGCAAAGTAAGATTTTAAAAATAATGTTTGATTGCCGATTTAAGTATAATTTTTAACATATAATAAAAGAAAATAATACAAATTAAGTTATAAAAATATTAAAGGTCAGCGCCCAAGATTAATCATTGAAACCCACGAATAGTGAAGCTAATCAGATATACTTAGTTTGCTATGGCAAAGAAGAAGTTCATACCAGAGGAATCTCTGGTCCTGGTAAAATAGTTTGAAGAGGGTTTGTCCTGAATATTCAAAAGAGGGTTCTAGGTTGAATGCTGCCAACACTGGGGACAAATTGCTGATGTATATGTTGACAGCTTTTACCTGGAAAGCAGACATTAAAGCAGAACTAGATTTGCTGTTATAAAGATGCAGCAGTTCATCATGCTAATTTTTTGTGGTTGGTGAGTGTCCTGGTCTGTCTTATTTCAGACCTGAACATGGAGTAGACTTGCCTTTGTCTTCTTACACTCCACAGTCATAGAGCAGCTCCAACTGATTATTGTTTAGATTCTAAGGAATTGTTTATGTTTGTTGAGAATATTTCAGCCTAGCTGTCAGATGCCAATTGTTAGCTGCCAAAGTCATTTTCGCTTTTTTGGGAGTCTAAAATGGAGCCATTATATATATGCTTCCTGGGCATTTTTTGCTGTTCACTGTATTTCAATGTGCATTATTAAGTGAACTTCATGGAGGAAGGCAATTGAATTCCCTCAATTTTTAGAAAGTTTTACATAAAAAATGTTATACTTGCTGTCCAATTAAAACAGCAACTCATTTTATCATGGTTTAATATGTAAGTGGCTGAAGGCAGAGACCATATCTATTTAAATTATATATTTCAGCATCTAGCATACCACCATTCAAGTATATGAAAGTAATTAAAACTAACTGATGATAATGCTGAATGTTCCTTTAGGGATGCAGAACATTCCCCAGAAATGAAACAAGGGGTAGAGAGTGGAGAGAGGGCATTTAGCAATAGTTTGCATTAAAATTTGGTCAAATTGAGCAAATTGTGTATGGTCTTAATGGCTCTGCATAGGTACACATGTGCAATATACATGATGTGAAAATTTCCATGGATGTAAGTAGGACAAAATAGAAAGAATTGAAAAAGAAAGAAGATGGTTAGTCTAGAATTTGTGGAAAATAAATTTAGGATTTCCACAGTGTTTTACAATGGTCCTATCATGAAAAACCACAAAGATTGGCTCAAATGGAGTGCCAGAGTAAAAGAGCTGCCACTGTTTTCTGGGATGAGTGACCAGAGTAAATATATACCCTACAATAGTGGAAAGTTGAGACTATGCATGAGATTAAAATCCTGTGAAAAGGCAGGTTTGATAAGAAATTAAAAAGGAGAGGGGTGCCTGGGTGGTTCTGACCTCAGCTCAGGTCATGATCTCACAATTTACAAGTGTGAGTCCTTCATCTGGCTCTGTGCTGACAGCTCAGAGCCTGGAGCCTGCTTTAGATTCTGTCCCCCTCTCTCACTGCCCCTCCCCAGCTCATTCTCTGTCTCTGTCTCAAAAATAAAGAAATATTAAAAAATAATTTTAAAAAATTAGAAAGGAGAGTTAAACACATAGTGTGAAGAACAAAAAATACATAATAGGAGGAACTGTATTTCTAAGGCTATGCTTTAACTCCATAACCCTGTGATTCAAAATTTAGAAGGACTCAGCCTATAAAGTATGTCACAGCAACATTCATTTCTTTATAAAATATTAATCCTAAATTTTAATGCTACTATGAAGGGAGATAGTTTCTTTTAGCATAAAATTTAAGAAACTCTAGACTCACTGTGAACCTGCAAATTTCACACAACGGATAACAGCATACTTTGTACCTGAGCCAAGGAAAAGCCACTTTTTTTTTACAGATGGAAATTCTAATTCATCTTTCTATTTTTATGAAGATCTCTTTGAAAACAATAACTTTTTATTTGTCTGATTTAATTTTTAGAAGAACAGATTGTATAAGTCAGATTTTATTTAATTCTCAGTAAGAATAATATATCTTCATGAACAGAAATATGCACAAAACACAGAAAAGAAGAAAATAACTGAACATTCATTTTCTATACATGACACTGACAAAACTTCATAAAAAGGCAGCTATTATTCAAAAGGAGAAACATAAGAGACAGATTAGTAAAGTATTTCAGAATAGTGAATGCTCTGAGAAAGTATTTTAGTACTATGGCGTTGAACTGCCAATATGGGTAAATAAGAACCCAAACTTTACATCTCTTGCGTGTATGCGTGTTTTAAGTGAATTATATATATACTATATACATATATGTATGTATATGTATATAATATATTATAAATAATTCATCAAATAATGAAATCTTATGCTACATTAATATTTGTTTAGTGGTTCCCATTTGGTAACAGTGCTATTCTTTACCTATAAGTAACTGTTTACACATGCATATCATAAACAAATTTTAAAACAACACATAGTTAAAATAGTTCACTGAAGAAAATCTGCTTGTGAACCTAAACAAAATCCATGTAAGCAACCATATAAAAAAACCATATATGCTAGCTGTAAGCAACCCAAAAAGAAAAAAAAGAACAGAAGGAAGGAAGGAAGGAAGGAAGGAAGAAGAGAGGAATGGAGAGAGTGAGGGAAGGAGGAAGATAGGAAGGAGGAAGGCAAGAAGGCAGACAGTAAGGGAGGCAAGACAGAAAGAAGGAAAGAAGGAAGGGAGGAAAGAAGGAAGGAGGGAAGGAAATATAGATGGAAGCTGCAGTGTTAAAATTGTGTATTTAAGTGAGATCAGTTAGGGAGCACCTGGCTGACTCAGTTGGTAGAGTTTGTGACTCTCAGTGTCAGGGTCATGAGTTCATACCCCATGTTGGGCATGGAACCTATGTAAAATAAAAATATAAAATATATATATATATATGAGATCAATTAGGTTAATGACTGAAAATAAATCTATTCTATATCTTTAAATAACAGAAAAATTATGGATTTATTTGTTGCTATAATAGTATTTTTATAAGGAAATAAATGGTCAATATATTCCTGACCTTTACCTTCCTGAAGCTTTTAATTTCCATTCTAGCTAATATGCAAATGAATAATCAATTTTTCCCTTAATACCTTGTTAAAAATGTATTGCTAAAGAAATCCTTTTTTTTCTCTTTTAAACAGAATTACTTTATTCCTAGATGAGCTGAATTCATGACTATACATTATTTGCTACTTTTCTGGACTGTTTAATGTACATGATCAGTTCTCCCTTTAGCTCTACTTATCCTAATTAAAAAAAAATTAAGATTCTAGGGCACCTGGGTGGCTCAGTCAGTTAAGCTTCCTAAGCTTCTGGCTTCAGCTCAGGTCATGATCTGTTTGTGGTTTTGAGCCCCACATCAGGTTCTCTGCTGTCAGCAAAGAGCCCACTTCAGATTCTCTGCCATCCTCTCTCTTTGCCTCTTCCCCACTGGAGCTCTCTCTCTCCGTCTCTCAAAAATAAATAGGGGCGCCTGGGTGGCTCAGTCGGCTAAGCATCCCACTTCGGCTCAGGTCACGGTCAGTGAGTTCAAGCCCCATATGGGGCTCTGTGCTGATGGCTCAGAGCCTGGAGCCTGCTTCTGATTCTGTGTCCCTCTCTCTCTCTCTCTGCCCTTTCCCTGCTCATGCTTGGTCTCTCTCCATCTCAAAAATTAATAAAAACACTAAATAAATAAATAAACAAACAAACAAACACTTAAAAACTTAAGATTCTGATTATAGAAGAGATTCAATACATAAGGGTTTGAGAGATTTTAACTGTTTTGTTTACATCTCCATTTATATCTCTACTGTAGATATACGTCATATAGAACAGACATATTTGCAGATGCATGCAGATATTCTTCATTAAATGGAGTTTTTTTTAATGTTTACTTATTTTTGAGAGACAGAGAGACAGAGCATGAGCAGGGGAGGGGGAGAGAAAGAGAGGGAGACACAGAAACCAAAGCAGGCTCCAGGCTCTGAGCTGTCAGCACAGAGCCCAATGCAAGGCTCGAACCCACAACTGCAAGACCATGACCTGAGCTGAAGTCAGATACTTAACCAACTGAGCCACCCAGGCACCCCACTAAATGTAGTTTTTTATTGTCCTTTTTTATTTATAAAAATATTACGTTCTCACCTACTCAATCCTCCCTTACCTCTCCAGCCCAGGTCAATGTCTTTTAAATTGTCCTGTGTTAGTTCTATCAACTATACTTCTACCACTTGTCTATTTGTTATGGAAAGCACTTAATTAAATGTTTCAGGCTATCTAGGTTTATTAGACAGAAAGGTGAGTGTTACAAGTAGAATTTCAAAATAAAATATCTCACTTATTTGGCATCTCATTTGTGAAATGCTGATTATCTAATTACCTTGTCTATCACAAATTATCTGTGGTCCAGAGACACAAAATGTAAGAGTCAGGAAAGGTGAAATGAGAAGTATCTGTGGGTTAAATTTCCAAAAATTAAAACAAATTGTTACTTTGATTAACAAAATGCCATGTTTATGCCTGAGGATACTGTGGAAGGATTTTGAAGCTTCAAAATATTTCACAAAACTCATGAAATGAATACATTTTAGAATCATGAAGTGATCTATCATGCCTAGAAAAAAGACATTTTTCTATATTAATAAAGGTAGCCTAATGTTCAACCTATGAGGTCCCAATAGTTTTTTTTAATTTTTTAATTGAAGTAGAATTGACATATAATATTCCCTTAGTTTCAGATGTACATTATAGTGATTTGATATTTTCATATATTACAAAATGATCACCAGAAGTTTAGATACCATCTGTCAGCATACAAAGTTATTACAATATTATTAACTATATTCCCATATTACATCCCCAGGACATTTTTATTTTATAACTGGGAGTTTGTACCTCTAAATCCCCTTTACCTGTTTCACACATCTCTCAATTCTTCCCCCTTTGGGCAACCTACAGTTATTTTTCCCTCTCTCTCTATGGGTCTGTTTCTGTTTTGTTCATTTGCTTGTTTTGTTTTTTAGATTCCACATATATGTGAAAGTGAATGCATATGGTATTTGTCTTTTTCTGTCTGACTTATTTTACTTACCATAATACCTTGTGGGTGTACCCATGTTGTTGGAAAAGGCAAGATTTCCTTCTTTCTATGGCTGAGTAATATTCCATCACACACACACACACACACACACACACACACACACACACACCATCTTTTTCATCCATTCAACTATTGATAGACACTTAAGTTGCTTCCATATGTTGACTATTGCAAATAATGCTGCAATGCACATAAGGGTGCATATCTCTCTTGAGATTGGTGTTTTTGTTTGCTTTAGATGGAACTGTTGGATCCTAGAGTTGTTCTAATTTTAATTTTTTGAGGAAACTCCATTATATTTTCCATAAGTGGCTGCTCCAATTTACTTTCCCACAACAGTGCATAAAGTTTCCCTTTTCTCCACATTTTCACCAAAACTTGTTATTTTGTATTTTTTTTTTTTGATAATAGCCATTCTGACAAGCATGAGGTGATAATCTGTGTGGTTTTGATTTGTATTTCCCTGATGATGAGTGATGTTAAACATCTTTTCATATACTTGTTAAACATCTATATGTCTTATTTGTAAACATATATTCAAGGCCTCTGCTCATTCTTTAATGGAGTTATTTTATTTTCTTGTTATTAAATTGCATATTTTCTTTACATATTTTGTAAAGTGATCCTTTATCAGATGTATGATTTGCAAATATCTTCTTCCATTCAGTAGGTTGTCTTTTATTTTGTTGATGGTTTCCTTCACTGTGCAAAAACTTTTTAGTTTGATGGAATCCCATGTTTTTCTGTATTTTAGCTTTTGTTGTCTTTGCCTGGGAAGAGTTGTTCAAAAAACATTGCAAAGACTGATGTCAAAGAGTGTCCTGTCCATGCTTTCTTTTATGAGTTTTATGGTTTAAGTCTTAAAATTGAAATCTTTAAACCATCTTAAATTCATTTTCATATATGGTTGTCCAATAGATTTTTAAACTTTTTCAGGGAGGATACATTCATATATTTCCCACAGTGATACATTATTGACATGTATCATGAAATAATTATTCTTTTATGTGTAAAAGAATATTATATTTGGTCCTTGCAATATTGAATTATTATTATTATTATTATTATTTTACATTTATTTATTTTTGAGAGACAGAGAGAGACAGAGCATGAACAGGGGAGGGACAGAGAGAGAAAGAGACACAGAATCTGAAGCAGCCTCCAGGCTCTGAGCTAGTGGTCAGCACAGAGCCCGATGTGGGGCTCAAACTCACTAACTGTGAGATCATGACCTGAGCCGAAGTTGGACAGTCAACCTACTGAGCCACCCAGTAGCCCCTGAATTATTATTTAAACACCAAATATTTTAAGTGATCTGAGTGCATGGATTCAATATGTTACTATAAAGTTTCTTTTATTAGTAGAAATAAACATTTTTTGTGTTATTAAATCTCAGCCAAGAGAAGTGTGTAAGTTTGTGAGTACTGATTTCAAATTTTAACAAATATTAAACTCATATATTAAACTAATCCAGTGTATTCTTAACCAGCCTTTCTTAATCAAGCTTATTATAAAGTGCGCATTTACAAAATTTTTAGAAGTTTTAACGTTATTTTAAGCACACATTTTTTAAAAGTTTTAAAATTTTTAGAAGCTTTAAAATTATTTCAAGCTATTCAAAAATAGTTCCCAAATGATGGAATGTATAAATGGTACAGATGACAATGTATCTTTTTCAGTTAATTTTAAGTCAATTTAATTGAGAATAAAACCTGGATAAGAAAGTGAGGCAGAAAAGATTTTGACACGTAAAACCTAATATTGAGAAAATAAGCACAAGTTATTAATATCCAATATTTTTAACTTCTGATTTAATAGCATTCTGTTTTAGAAATCTATTTTTAAAATATAGTTTAAGGCTGATTTTTCCAAAGAGACTACATATTTTGATTAGTGTCCTATATTTTACTAGTGTCCTAATATTTTCAAATTATTCTAGTTCTATTTTCTGATTGAACTATAATACATACACAATTATACACACACACATTTCTAAGAGAAAACAGATGGTTAGAAAACTATAGTCAATTGATGTATTGAACTTTATTAGATTAGCTCTTAATACACTTAATAGTATTACTATTTACCATCTGAGTCCAAAAGACTTTGTTTTTAATTAATAGGGTGTATTTTTAAGAGCAGTTTTCGGTTCATAAAAATTTGAACAAAAAGTACAAAGTTCCCATATATACCCTTACCCTAGCCCCCTCTCACTTTTTTCCCCTATTATTAACATCATATATTATTGTGGTCCATATATTAACAATTGATGAACTAATATTGATAGATTTTTCTTTTAAAACATCCATAATTTACATTAGTATTCACAATTTAAGTTTTATGATTCTATAAGGTTTTGACGAGTGTATAATGTCCTACAGCTATGGTTACAATATCATATAAAATACATTCATTGCCCTAAAAGCCCCTGTGCTTCACCACTTGATTGCCCCTTCCCTCTCCTCAACTCCCTGGTAACCTGTGATCTATTAACTACTTGTATAGGTTTACCTTTTCTAGGATGTCATACAGTTGGAGTTATATAGCTTATAGTCTTCTCATACTGTTTTCTTTCACATAGAAATATACATATAAGGTTCTGATGTGTCTTTTTTGGCTTGAGAGCACATTTCTTTTTATTACTAACTAATATTCTATTGTCTGGATATACCAAGGTTTGTTTATCCATTTACCTATTGAAAAAAATCTTAGTTACTTCCAAATTCCGGCAGTTATGGATAACACTACTATAAATATCTGTGCACAAGTTTATGTTTGAGCAGAAATTTTCAACTTTGAATAAATGGCATTCAAGTTTTAATTAGAAAAATTTTGGCAAAAGGCAAATAATTTGATTATGAAATGAAGAGGCAACGTATCTTTATGTTACTAAGACTAAAACATAAAATTTAGAAAATCTAAACATGTTTATCTTGTACTATAAATCGTATTGCTGGATTGTATGTCAAGACTATATTTAGCTTTGTAATAAACTACAAACCATCTTGAAAAATGGCTACCTTATTTACATTCCCACCAGTGATGAATGAATGTCCCTGTTCCTCCATGTCCTCACAAGCACTTGGAATCATCAGTGTTTTGGATTTAGGCCATTCTAAATAGTGGTGGTATCTCATTTTAATTTGCAACTACATAATGTCTTATGATGCTGAGCATCTTTTCATATGCTATTTTCCACTTGCATATCTTCTTGGGTGAGGTGTCTATTTAGATTTTTGCCAAGTTTTTAATTGCATTCTTGTTTTCCATGTTGAGTTTTAAGAGTTAGTTATTTGTACATTTTGGATACCAGTCACTTATCATACACATCCTTTGTGAATAGTTTCACCCATTGTCTTTTCATTTTTTTAAAGTGTCTTTCTCAAGAGCAAACATATTTTATTTAAATAAAGTTCAGCTTTTCGTTTTTTCTCTCTCATGGGTTATACTTTTTGTGTTGTATCTAAAAAGTTGTCACTAAACTCAAGGTCATCTAGATTTCTTCTATCTTATCTTTTAGAAGTTTTATAGTTTTGCGCATTACATGTAGGTCTATGACCCATTTTGAGTTAATTTTTGTGAAAGATTTAAGGTCTGTATTTGGATTCATGTTTTTGCATGTGGATGTCCAGTTGTTCTGGCATTTGTTAAAAAGACTATCATTTCTTCATTGAATTGCATTTGCTCCTTTGTTGAAGATCCGTTGACTATATATATGTGGGGCTCTCTCTGAGTTCTCTATTCTGTTCCTTTATCTATTTATTTTTGTATTAATACCATACTGCCTAGGTTACTGTCTTGAAGTAAGTAGTGTCAATCCTCAGACCTTCTTCTTCTTCAATATCGTAATTTCATCAATATTTATACATTTATAATTAAAATTATTATAACTTTGATTATATTATAATTAACACAAATATAATCACCAATATATTAAACTTTATTATACTAATGATATGTCAGGAAAGAATGTAATTATCGTTTACCATCTGGGCCTAAGAGCCATATTGTTTTTAGATTTTTAGGTTGTAAGTTATTTTTTGAACAATGTGAAGATGTAATAATAAAGGGATAATGAAAAATAACTTTGTTAGACTCTTTAATAATAGTTTAAATATAGCAAACTTGGATTTCTAGTCCATATTTCCCCTGATTTGATTATATGTATACCCCAAATGGACAACAACTGTCATGTATGTTCCTGGAAGATATCATATTGTAAATATCAAGTCCAGATTTCAAATATATGTCTACTGTGTCCTATTTAGTCGTTGTTTCTGGTTCTTCTTTCACTTGATTTGTCAGAATTAAACGCTTGTAAAAACTTGGAGGTTCCTAATTTTCTCAAAGGGAGTAACATATCTTTGTTCTTTAATTGCAAACATTTTTATTTTTTGATTTATAAGCACAAGCTAAATTAAAAAATGAAATGAATTTAAATTTTATTATTACCAAATGACTTCAGCATTTATCCACTTATGAACTATACAAATTTTTATGCACAGAAATCATAAAAAATGAAAAAAACGTCATATTTCCTTTTTAACAAAAGCTAGTTGCAAAATATTATGTGATGAAGACCTTTCCTTTGTTTCCTTAGAAACAAATTGTTTACTTATTGATTTTTGAGTTTAATAAAATTCATCTAGGATTTCATAAGTGAAGACTTCTGTTTCACCATCATTATATTCTTGAGTCCTAATGTTTTCTCTTTGCATTTATTATCTGATCTATCTAATAATTTTGAGATGTCTTTCTCTGTCAATTTTCTTCTCTTGCCATTCTGAGCAGGAAATGAAAGATTCAGAATTCTCAACTGATCATTAAAGCTAAGGAACCAACCAACAAGCAAACAAAACTAGAATGATGGTGTTTTTATTTCCAGATTTCTTTTCTGCTACCATGAAAGAAAATATAAAACCTGATCAACCCTATAACGTAAATGGGGATCAGGCAACAATGATGCTTTATACCACTCTCATATAATCATATCTCATATAAACACACCAGCGCTGTTTAATAGAATTTTATGTAATGATGGAAATGTTCTTATCTGTCTCAAGATAGTAAGTAGCCAATATCTAGGTACGTGTGACGACTAAGCACTTGAAAGGTAGATCTTATGACTAATGAAGTGTGCTTAAATTTTATTTATTTGTAATCAATTTATATGGAAATTTACATAGCAATATGCCACTAGTTGTTACTTTACTGTACACCATTATTATAGATGATTTTATCATACTTCCATTTTCATATTATGTCATTCCTTTTACCATACTTGGGGATAATTGATGAGTTAAGGTCGAGTTAATGGTGAAGTAATTCATAAAATGCTAAAGTAGCAAGATTTTTCATACTACAGAAAATATAACACCAGTATAAGTTCATAATGTTATTTTAGATTTACGAAAGAGCCCAGTGTTTTCATGTCATAATTGAAAAGTAAATTTTGAAAAGTAGATTTTCTCTTTGTTTTTTGGAGAACTTGTAAAAAAGGGTACAAATCATGAAATGCTGTCTCTAAAAATATAACTTTCAAAAAGAAGCTCAACAACTAAAATTGGGGCCTTTGGACTCTAATAATATGCTAAGGGTTAACCTTGCCTATCTTTTTAGGAAGACAATTTTTATTTATATTATTAAGAACAAGGCTAGTGATTTTCATAATTATTACAGAGTGGCATACAGTTTTATTGTGCCCTCAAAATTCCTTTCAATTTTCTTTGTGATGCCTATGAGTTTAGAATTTGCTATTTAGTTTTTGGTTTAAGTGTAGGACGATCACATTGGAGCTCATAAGTGAGTAAGTAGTGATCACAGTCCATCTGTTCTTTGAGGCGGTAGGTAAGATGTGCCATATAGAGATAGGCCTTGCTTTTACAAGATTACCATGTTTGGTGCCCAAATACAAGTTAACAACCACTGTGGTGATGTAGAAGCTTTTAAAGAAAATATATTTGGAAAATAGTGTGACCTTGAAAATCAATACTGCATTTTTAAAAGTTCTTATTCTGAAGTCAGATAAGACTAGGTTGGAATTCAAGCTTCTCTAAGTGACTTTATGCTAGTCACCCTAAACCTAATTTCCTCATTTGGAAAGTGTACCTACTTCATATTTTTTGCAAGGATTAAATCAAGTAATGTATTAGAGTCCTTGATTTTTCATTATTATTATTATTATTATTATATAATTATTATTATTATTAGGAAAGTAACATACCTTATGGATGCAAACAAGCTTAGCAAATACTTTTTATGAGGTCTGTATATTGTGAGAGAAAATATAAAAACTTGAGAATACAAAACAGGAAACCTGTGAAATAAGTAAAAAGAAAATAGATTGTTTGCCTTATAATTTTGCCCAAGACATACACTATTTACCAAAATGGAAAAAGAAAAAGTCAATCTTAAATCTGGTGATTTGGCAAAGGGAAATAAATTAGAGTGAAAAAGATAAGTGCCATATGGATTTCATTCATATGTAGAATCTGAAAAACAAAACAATGAATAAACAAACAAAAAGTAGAATCAGACCTTTAAATACAAAGAACAAACTGATGGCTGCCAGGGGGAAAGGATGGGGGGGCAGAATGGGCAAAATGGGTGAAAGGGAGTGGGAGACACAGGCTTCCAGTTATGGAGTGAATAAGTCACGGGAATAAAAGGCACAGCACTGGGAATATAGTAAATGATACCATATTAGCATTGTATGGTGACAGACAGTAGCTACACTTGTAGTAAGCACAGCATAGAGATGTTGAACCACTATGATGTACACCTGAAACAAGTAGACTATCGTTTGTCACTTATACTCAATACAAAAATTAAAAATTTGATATCAGAAAAATAAAAATAATTTTTAATATATTTTTTCTTTCAATTAATGAAAGCTACAAATAAAACCTTTTTATCCTAACGGAGAAATTTCATGGAGACAATCTGCCATAGCTATGTAGTTATTTTTTGATCTGGCTTTTCTCAGTTTAGACATATTTCAAAATATACCATTAAATGTAAAGATTATTTATTGTAGTTTTGTGGTGATGATGATGATGGTTTTGGCCTTTGTCATATTTAACAAAATTATGTAAAAGGGGACATTTTAAAGATTGGGTAACATATGAAACAAAAACAAATGATAGGTGGCTAAATGGTTAACAAAGATTAGATGAGATACTAACTCCCACACTGGGTTGTATAGTTTTATATCAGGTCATCATATTTGACTTAACCTATGCATTGTCTATTAATGTATGTTTGTTAAATAAACACTCAGTGCTTAGGCCATTCCCTAGCAGATTTATATAATCTAAAACAACCTTATGTTAATGTGTTCATTTCATTGTTTACTGTTTCTTTTTGCATTCCCATGATGAATTCTAGTCATGGAGACTTTGATACATTTTCTTTAAAATAGTATCAAAAACACAAAGAACTTGAAAATGTCTAGAAACACAGTGAGTTCTGATTTTTTAGTTTCATCCTTTAAACAATGAATTGGAGCTTTTTTTTTTTTAATGAGCTTTCAGAAGTGTCAAAATATCCTATGTGGTCATGAAATTTAACAAGTTGCTTTCCCGATGCCTTTGCCTAAGTAATCCATCTCCAGTGTTGAAGCCATCAACTAACTCAATTTGTCTGTTGACCAGCAGCCCCCCTCCCGAGCACAGCTAACTCTATCAACAACATTGAATCAATAACTATGAATTTTACATCACCTTATCAATCATTAAATACAAGAGAGCTTCATTCAATAAATTCCTAAATTTTATTTTTAATTATTATAAATTCCTAAATTATAAATCCTTTCATTCCATAGATATGTTATGATTATGCTAACAACTAGAATAAAAATTGGAGAAGCAATTATTTTAAGCTAAAATGTAAGTAAGGATAATAAATGAAATAGAGAAAATACATTTAATATTATAGAGCCCACAGTTCTAGAAATTTACAAATTGGAATTTGTATTGATGTATTTATTATCTGTGTTTTCATTGCAACCTTTTTCTTTTACTTAAAATCTTCATGTGGCTCAACTTTATAATAAAGACATTTTGCTTCTAATAACTCCCTAATCTATTCAGTTTTAAGCACTGCCAAATATCTTCTAAACCTTGATGCTGAGCCTGATACTCACTTGATCACAAACTTAAGATGGCTTCTTATTGCCTCTAACATGATGTCCAAACTCTTTAGCCTGACACGTAAGGTTTTGAAAATATACCCCCTACAATACTGTTCTCAGCACCCATTTAGAGATAACATATCCTATACGTTACATTATTTCTAGATGTCTCACATACAACTTCATACTCAGCCCACATCTTTACATCAACCCTTTGTTCGACTCTTTGTTTTGACTTTTCTTTTTTTCTTTACCTCTAGAAAAATTATGCCAGTTCAAATACTATGTAATCTTTGAACTGTTTTAAGTGCCACCTCTCTGGGTTACTTTCTTTGTTTCTGACAAATACATATAATCCCTCCCTTCCTTACGCACATAATTCATCAAATGCTGTGTTGCTTTCAATTTTGAATTTTGCATGATTTTGAACTGTACATGATTTATCTTATTTGAATAAATTACTATGGGTTACTATATTTGTGGATCTATAGTGCTTGAAAAGTGGTAGGGGTCTTGTACACACACTAATTTGTATACATTTTTTGAATACATAAAATATTGTCACAAAAATAGTTTTTCACTAGAATTAAAAGGAATTTCATAGACTGTTGAAGTAAAAGTATCTGATAGTTTTGAGTATTCTCTTGACAATGTTGTGAGTTAAAAGGAAAGTGAGAGTTTGAGCTTTACTGTAAAATTACAAACAGGAAAAATAAATTGGACATCTTAGAAAAAGTCAGTCTTACACAGAGGAAATAGAGAGCAGATAGTGCTACAGCTGAAATGGTCCTGCTTAACTGTTGGACTGAGTTTGCTTTTCAGCTTTTTATTTCAGGAAAGTGTTATAATGGCCTTACTCAGAGTATTCAGCAATTCCTTCATTTCAGAAGTAGAGATTTGAGGAAAGACCAAGCATCCCATAGAAATGTACATGGTTTCACAATTCTCTGGTGGTTCTTAACCGGTTGCAACAAGGAAGAGCTATATATGTAATGAATAGAATGAATGTAAATGTTTTACAGAAAGGCACGATTGTCATCTTGGGCCAGGTGATTCTTTCTGTTGCAGGGGCTGTCTTGTGCATTGAAGGATGTTTAGCAACCTTCCTGGGCTCTGTCTGTGAGATGTTAGTAGTATCCCTTCTACATCTCACCAACACTGTAAGGAGCAAAAATGTCTCTAGATAGTGTCAAATGTCCTGGGGCAGGGGAGGGCAAAATTGCTTCTAATTGAGAACTATTAGTTAGAGAAAACTCCAAAGGTGAATCGATATCTAATTTTCTTTAGTATTTATGTAATTATTGAGAGATACTTATAAGGTTGCTAATTAAATTATTTTGTTCAGAAACCTTTATAGAATAACATTGCTATAAGGCAAAGAATCACAACTATTTCATCTACAAAATACTTAAAAGTTTTCAATTGTTCTTGGTAGAAATTTGCTGTAGGAATATTTCTGTATTGTTTTATAGAGAAGAGAAATACATTGTTGAGAAAGATTATGTCAACTATATGGTCACCTAATCTTTGAGGAGGCTATATCAAAATAAATAATAAGAAAAGGGAATATGTTTCTTTGTTTTTAAAATATTTTCCCAGTTTTATTGATATATAATTTTGATATATAATTTATACAATACTATAACACTGTTTTAGTTTAAGGTATTCAACATAATTATTCATAAAGATAATTAAATATATATATGTAGTTAACATCTATTACTGTACATAGTTACAATTATTTTTCTTGTGATGAGAACTTTTAAGGTCTGTTCTCTTAGCAATTTTCAAATATGCATACAGTATTGTTAACTATAGGCATCATGCTATACATTACACCTTCAGAATTATAAATCTTATAACTGGAAATTTGTACCTTTTAACCACCATCTCACAAAAGAATATTTTCATCTGTCAAAGAGGAAAATGATGTGAGAGGAAGATTTAAGAGAGTTTTTTTGTTTTTTTTTTTTTTTGAAAAGAGGAGAGACAAATAGGCTGACGGTCTATTTGGTTTACACCTAGAATTCAGTGACAATGCCAGATAGCTTTTATAACTTGTAGATCATACGGAGTCAAAGCAAATGTTTCACCAGTTTCCAATTCAACCAGATGAAGACAGAGTTGATTTTGAAGAACAATAGAAGAAACAGAAGTTTCTACAAAAAGTACCAATCCCTAGTGTCATCTAAGAGGGAACAGGAAGGCAAATTTATTGAGGTGTGGATAAGATCAGGGAAACAAGATTCAAACCGTGTAAGTGATCTGTGACTTTGTAACTGGGGTAAGTGACTCCTCTGAGCCTTAGTTTCATGTTCTGCACAATAAGTCACCCAAGGTCTACCTCGCATGCTGTATAAAAGAGTTCAATGAGCCAATACATATAGAGCATTTGCAATAATGACTTTTACCAAGTATTTGATCAATGTTCATTTTATTAGAAGATTGCTGTGTCAAATAAATTCGATTTTATAACATGCTGGTGGCCCTAACCTGTAGTTGGAAAATATCATAGAAATCTGTTATTCATTCATTCAATAAATATTTAATTGAGGGCCAGGAGTTATATAAGGGCCAAGGATAAACCAGTGAACAAGTTAGACATAATCTCTGCTCTGGTGAGCTTGCTTTTCTAAGAATATGCTAAGCACTCGGTAGCACTATTTATGAAAACTAACACTAGAACTTTACATGTTACAGTGTGAATGTTACAATGTGTAATATTATCATGTTACAATTGTGGTGAAACAATGGATACAAATGTGTAATAGTACAATGACTTATATGTTTTAGGAACTGTATAAATGTTAAATGAATTATTTGGGACCACTCATAGGAAATAACTTTTGTGAGCACAGAAAATGATCAAGGTAATATTTTGCTTTTAACCAAGGATGCACCTAATGCCATGGGCAATGCAATGGACTGTTGCTTTAAGTTATAAAACATCTTTGTTGACTCAATATATTATGCTGTATGAATGGTACAGTATATAGCTAATGATACTTTAGTAAGCTAATAGATGTTCCCTTATGTTTATTTCTCTTATTTAGCATTTTTTCATCATCCAGAATAGGCTGATGTTATTTTATATAGTCTTAAATTTCCATTGTATTTCTTTGATTACAGAAGAGCTAAGGTGTTTTTTCCTTTCTTTTTTTTATTGGTAAAACATTTGATTTAAAACTTCTTTTTATTCACCTACAGAACCCTTAGTGATGGATAAATGTTGAACCACTGACACTAAATACTTTAAGAGCTTGTGCTTTCAAGATTGTCCATTAGGTGGTTTAATAGTAGCTTCATCACAGATCTTTTCTCCTTTCTAAAATCCTTGTTAAGAGTATAGAAAATCCATTTCACTGGATCAATATCTCTCCTTTGATTCAAATCCTAAGTTGTTGAAGGAAAACAGGAGGTGTCCTTCCTTCCCAAGTTGATAAAGCTTTTAAAATTTTGAATAAAAATAGTAATTGTGCATTAATCTATCCCTTGATAGTAATTGTGCTTGTTTCTAAATGAAACCCAGAATTTGTCAGATAAGTAAAAGAAATAATGCTTCAGAATAAAGTGTGTTTTCTTTCCACATTTTAGTAATTTTAAAAATAGATTTTAAAGAGTGATATTGTTCCTACAAAAGCCTTGGAAAGGAAATGTTATGCTTTTCAAATATCTCCTAATGTTGCTTGTGTGCTAGTAAGTACTGAACATTATTTGTGGATGAATGAATATATCCCTATTTCCTTATTTCTTATGCAAAACTTTTTCATTTGCTTGCATTTTGAGAGATATGAGAAGCAACTCATTCATTTATTCATTCAACATATAAAGAACACTTACAACCTTTCAGGCATTTTGTTAGATTCTGACAGCATACAATTAAATTGGTTAAGACCTTGGCTCTTGAAGGCTCAAAATGTGGTGAATGAAGCAGCCATGTAAAAGATATATATATATATATATATATATTTTACTAAGTGCAGTGTTTTATATTAACAGTATATATCCTGTATTATGAAATAAGTTAAACTGAATTATTTATTGTTCTCTGCCATTTGTATGTGCTTATTACGTATTATATATGTATTATGTATTATATATGTTTATATGCTATAGACATAGAAGTTATTAAAAAAAACAGAAGTGTAACATATAAGACAAAGCTAAGATAAATTCATAGCAGTAATAATGCATTTTTACTGACCTCCTTATTTACTATCATTAATTGGTACAGTACAATGTATTATATTAGTAATGTAAAAACAGAATACAATAGATATCCACAAACTACTAAAGAAAAATGCTATTTGTTTTGTGAATAAGTGAAACAGGATGAAATGCAATTCATATTCCATGTAGGAATAGGTTATTCCTGAGGCAAGCCTGGAATTACTATTTAAGTATACTGTAGTTTAAAAAAAATTCCCAGTCCTGAGGTGTCTGGGTGGCACAGTTGGTTAAGTGTTAGACTCTTGATTTTGGCTTGGATCATGATCTCACAGTTTGTGAATTCAAGCCCAGCGATGGGCTCTGCACTGACAGCATGGAGCCTGCTTGGGATTCTCTCTCTCCTCCTCTCTTTCTCTAAATGAAATAAATAAATAAACTTTCAAAAATATTCCCAATCCATTTGAAATGAGAAACTACAACCAAGAAGAAAATCTATAAATAACTTAAGAAATAAGAAACTTAAGAAAAATGAGCATAAAAAAGTTTAAAATTATTAACAGATGACTTGGCAAAGGCATCCAATAAAAGTTTTGGATTATATAGTATTTACTTTCTCATTCCTGTTTATATCTTGGTTAGTGAAAAGATTAATTGGCTAATACATGCATAAATTTAAGATCATTTTTAAAAACATGATCATATTATCTGTTGTACATTGTGACAGTTTTTAGAAGTGACACTTTCTCCATTCGTTTTGATATATAACAAAATAAATTGAGGAGAAACTATGTTTACATGTTGTTTTCAATTATTAAAATAAATATTTTGAAGAAATCCTAGAGATTGAAGATTCTTAAATTTAACTCAGTTTTTGAAATGACTATAACTTTTGGTTTGTCTTTTTGTTGGCTAAGATAACTGAATAAGTATTGGAGTTCTATACCAATTTAAATATATTTTATAGAATATTATTGATATTTCACTAAAATAATTTTAACCTAGCAGTGCTTGATCAACTCCCTGTGGATATGACAAAATTACTGATGAAAATAAAATAGGAGTAGTAATGACAGATATCTTTATCGTTAAGTAAAA
The DNA here is from genome assembly GCA_028646485.1 of Cryptoprocta ferox. Taxonomy (NCBI): domain Eukaryota; kingdom Metazoa; phylum Chordata; class Mammalia; order Carnivora; family Eupleridae; genus Cryptoprocta; species Cryptoprocta ferox. The sequence continues at coordinate 36,249,921 of CM053573.1, forward strand.
GCCTATTAAAGCCCAAATTACTTTTTGTTATTTAAAAAAATTATTTGGGGCATCTGGGTGACTCAATCAGTTAAGCATCCAACTTCAGCTCAGGTCATGATCTCATGGCTTGTTAGTTCAAGCCCTGTATCAGGCTCTGTGCTGACAGCTCAGAGCCTGGAGCCTGCCTCAGATTCTGTGTGTCCCTCTCTCTCTGTCCTTCCCCCACTAGCACTCTGTCTCTCTCTCCTCTCTGTCTCTCTCTCCCCAAAATAAATAAACATTAAAAAAGTTTTAATAAAAATTATTTGAGAAATAAGTTTGGAATATAATCACATTATTGTAGTATTTGATATGGTAAAAAATGTAATTTTGTGTATATTGTTAAAGTGGAATATTTAAAGAGGAATGCTGACTTACATGGAAACATAAACTAGAATTTTGGCTAATTAAATAAATTTCTTCACAATTCAGTGATACCCCTGCCAAAATCAGAAGAGAGAAAACTAGTTTATTTATGAGATATTTGCATTAAAAAACAAATTGGCATTTTTATAATCATGAAAAGTTGTTATCTAATGTTATCTAACACAGAAGATTTATACAAGGAAGAGAGTCAGCAATAGAAATTTAATTAAATTAAATATGAGCTAAGAGTAAAAGTCTAAGGTTTATAACATGAATATTTAAGATTAATTTTGCATACAACAGACTGCAACAAAATTTCAATTAAGCATTTTTAATATTTTAGAATTAATATACCAAACTGATAAGAAAATATAACAAAATCTTTAGTGTATTCATTCTTCTAAGAATTTATTTATCAAGCACAGATTTTGTATAATGCATTTTGTGAGATACTGAGGAAATAGCAGTGACTGTTTTAAAATTACCTACATGTGAAAAAAAGAACATGGAGAAGAGGTATCTCTTCTTTCAAACTTGAGGGTAATGAATACATGCCCTTAGCAAGTGATATTTGAGTTGAGGTTTAAAAGAGTTAAATAAGCTCCCCAGAATGGAGCATTTCAGATAATTTGTATAAAAGCAGGATTAGACACATTTATTAAAGGACCTGAAAGAAAATATACTTATCTGGAATTCAAAGAATGAAAATGTATGATAGAAGACAAGAGAGTAGTGTACAGATTACATGAAACTGAAAGGCTATCTTACTAATTTTGCTGTTAATCTTAAAACCAAAGATTAACCATGCAGAAAATTGATAGTACCAGATTTATGTCTTGACAAGACAACTTTGTTAAGTTCTAAGAGTTAGATTTAGGGGGACAAAAATTAACATGAGAGACACCATTCACTACTGGGGTAAACTAGATAAAAAAGTAGTAGCTGTGGAGCTACAAAAAGGAAATGAATAGATGTGAAAACTATTCAGGAGGTAGATCAACCAGACCTGATTAACTGCTTGATGATAGAAATACAAGGACACAGGAGGTGTCTGGTGTGTGTAGCTGGGTGGAGGCTGGTAGTATCTATAGAGCTAGAAATTGCTGGATGAAGAACATGGAGGTAAGAGTTGGGAGACCTTGAGTTCATTTAGGACATAATAAAGGCACCGTGTCTTTTAGACATTCAAGTGGACATGTCAGACAGGTGCTGCATATATGTACATGTGGTTTGTGGTAGAGAGCTGCTCTAGGATGTAAACCTGAGAATGATTGGTGAGTAGATAGAAACTGAAGAGATGACTGTGGCTGAAAGGATCCAACCAGAATTGTCGGAGTACATATCATGAATTCCATTCTTGGTGATCTCAATATTTAGAGGCTAAGCGCAAAAAGACAACTCAACAGAACCTGAGAGAGAATAATCAGAGATATAAGAGTTGAATCAGAAATAGGGAGTGATGGGGTATGGAGAGGTATCTTAAACCTAGCAAAGATAATTCTTAGGCATATAAAACTAATCAACATTTTGAGTAATTCTGAAGTAAAATAGAAGAGCCTTGTGTTATATCCCTCAATATTGGTTACTTCAGAGGTTATTTGGTGGTCTTCCTGAAAGTTCCTGAAAGTATCTATATCTAGCTCTATAGATACTACCAGCCTCCACCCAGCTACACACACCAGACACCTCCTGTGTCCTTGTATTTCTATCATCAATCAGTTAATCAGGACTGGTTGATCTACCTCCTGAATAGTTTTCACATCTATTCATTTCCTTTTTATAGCTCCACAGCTTTACATGCAAAACATATTACATGCTTCAGCATTTTCTATACTTAAAATTCTGTATTTTGGATACAAAAGGAATCCTGAAACATGCTTCAGGGGATAATTTGCCAAACAAATTCTCACTTCTAATAAACTATGTATACAACCAGCAGACCTAGGAGAACTCAGACCATATTCTGTTTTCCTCTATTCTAACAGCTACCCACTGCTATATATTTTACCTTACTGAAGCAGATTCTAGTGGTGACTTGCCCATATCCCTTTGGCCTACACCATTTCTGTGCACTGAGTACACTAGGAGTGCCAGAGAAATAATATCCCCTGCTTCCTCTAGAGTAATCCTCAGCCAAACACTAATGAAAATTGGTAAATAGTCCCTAAATACTGCTGTCCCTTGCTCATTGAATAAGATAACTCCAAGCCATTCCCTGCATTGTCTCTCAGAGTTCCACAGCAGAATCGAATCCCTGTTGCCAATTGTGTAATCTGCTCAAGAGCACATTCTTTATTTACTTCTTTCTCCTCCTGTCTCACTTTCTAGTCCTTCGTAATATCATGTCCATAAAAGTCATGTCTCAGGGTCTGTTTGTTAGGTTTCTGTATTTGTCAGGGTTCTCCAGAGAAACAAAACTAATAAAATGTATACATAGAGAAAGAGATTTATTATAAGGGATTGGCTCACACAGTTATGGAGGCTGCAAATCCCAAGACCTGCAGGCTGAATCACCAAGCTAGAGACCCAGAAGAGCTGATGATTTAGTTCCAAAGTCCTAATAAATTAGGAGAGCTGGTGTTATTGAGTCTGAAGGCCAATTGTTTCAAGACCCAGGAAGAGCAAATGTTTCAGTTTGAGTCCAAAACAGGAAAAAAAAAAAAAAGCCCATCTTCTAGCTTGAAGGCCATCAGACAGAATCCTCTCTTATTTGGGGAAGGATCATCTTTTTCGTTTTATCTAGGCCTTCAACTCCTCTGACAAGGCCCACCCTCATTAGGGAGTGCAATCTACTTTACTTAGTCTGCTGATTTAAATGTTGATCTCTTATTAAAAAAAAAAAAAAAATACCCTCACTGAAATGCCCAGAATAAGGTTTGGGCAAGTACTTGGTTCCCCTTGGTGCAGTCAAGTTGACACATAAGATGAATCATCAGACACCCAAGTTAACGCAACTCTTTTTCCTAGAATCATATTTTTCTGATCTTTCTTCTCCTACTTCTTTCTCTGGAATTAAACCTTGTTTTTATTTGTCAGGATGAAATTACATATATGTATATATGTCTAAGTTCCAAAGACAATAGACCTCATTTTCCAGAATCATTCTGACTCACACTTGTTACCCTGAATAATTGTTAACATTTTGCCTTCACTTTTTAAAATGTTCTGCTTTGAAGAAAATATTACACAGTCATCAGAGTCAATAACTGATTCCATAAATGTTATGGTGATAATCGAAAAATTACCAAAGTGTAATTTAATCTTTTATTAAAAATTTTCTCTCCTGGTTAAAAGTATAATGAATGTATGATATATTTCTTCAAATTGTTTTTTTCCTAGGTTATTTCACATTGAAACTATTTACCATAATATATATGGAATGCTTATTTGCAACCAGGATATTATTATTGATTATCATGAATATATTGTTGAAAGGACTGAAAAATAATGTACTTAAAACATATACATAATTTATAAGTATGATATAAGGTCTTCCACAGGATCATAGTTTACAGTTTGGTATATGACAAAGCTGAGTAATATTTTCCTGAAGGAAGAGAACAAACCTAAAAATTACAATTGAGATAATTTAATTGGTTTCAAAGTCAGACAGTGAGTATCACCTCAGGGTGGTTCAGTTCTTCCATCACAGCTAAGGAAAGGGAATATAATTGTGACTATCTGGAGCATCCAGAGCCTACTTTGTTTACTGATGAGGATGCAAAGATAAGAGCAGGAGGCAATCCCGTGTCGATCGGCATTCCATGTTATGTTGGCCGCACAATGCCAGGACTAGCAATAAGCAAAACAGTTGTAAGAATAAGCAGACGTAATAAGCAACGAGCATGTTTATATCATCACTGTTTTTAAGCTTATTTTCCAGTTCTATGAAATATGTCTCTATGTTGATTAAATAATATCATGTGCCGTGAAAATTATGTCTTAAAGTATTTTTGAATCCTCTTTCACCAAGGATAATTTTATTGCTAAATGGAAATAAAATATTTTATAATAATTATGTTGTAGCATATATAATAAAATGTTAACTTCTAGTAATTTTCAAAATAACTATTTTAAATTATTTGCTAACTGTACTTTAAAGCAAGCAACAAGTGCCAAGTAGTGCATTACTGCATTTTCAAAAAGATTCTGCATAAAGCTCATGAGACAGTATGCTTATGATCCTGAGTTCTTTGTGGGTTCTTTATTGTGACTCCTGGTATTCCAGCCACAGAAAAGTGCTGTTATTCAAATGTACATAAATGCATTCGGTCCATAATAATAGTATTCATAGCCATCTATAAATAGCGGAAGAAACGATTGTATGGAATGCTTGATATTCATCTGAACCACCTCTTGCAATTTCACTTTTATATTCAGATTTCAGAACTAAGACAACAGTGGTGCTCATGACATATTCAGATATTTTTGTCAGCTTTTCACAGATAGGATGGTAGCTTCTTAAACTTGTATACTCTGTTTCACTAACTTTAAGAAATCCCTTGTAAATATACACAATAGTAAGAAAACGACGGAACCTACACTCTGATGTGCAACTATTAAATACATAGTTTTATGTGTATTTAGTGACGTTTCTTAATATTCGTTTCCATTTTTCCTAGATACACCATCAGTCAAGATTATACCATCCACTCCTTTTCCACAAGAAGGACAGCCATTAATTTTGACTTGTGAATCCAAAGGAAAACCACTGTAAGTTATTTAATGAGCAATAAAACTTTTCACTTGTTCTCCTAGACTGCTTTGATTTTAGGCTTTAACAGCAGAAATCCACTGTTTTTGTCTTTTCTTGGTGGGCAAAGTGATCTCTAGAACAGAAATCCCCTGAACCATGTCTTCATTAAGTATCTGTGGAAGATTGGTCTTTTACTTTGTCATCCAGTGAAGTTTCTGAGAAGGCTTCCAGCTGTGATTTTTTTCCCTTTTATTTCTAGTAAGATATTTCAACCTGAAAGGAAAGTGGGCTTAACCAGTCACTGTTTACATCATGAGATTGATAGAAGTTACACATTGCTGAACTTACTTCTCCCAGGAAAGTCTTTGAAAATGTTGAAACATCCTCAAAATATCCCCAAGTTTTAAAATTAAATGGGAACTCATTTTTGTAATAAGGGAAATCAATCTACATTTCAATGTAGCCCCCATGAGATATAATTTGTGAATGCGATATGCTTCATTTTCAATTGTAAGGTGATTTTATTATTAGATTATACAAGTCCTAAATCTCTTCAAGTTTAATATTTTACTATTTGGCATTCATGTTTATAAAGATGAAACATGTTTATAAACATGGAAAATCTATTTTTATACGAAATTCAAGTGTGAATTATCTAAATATGGATTACTCAAAGACTATTTGACAGTAATTTGATCATTCTAATATAGTAACTGGATTGAACTGAAATTTATTTAATTATTTTAAAAGCTTTCAATTGATTTGTATTTCTGTTTAAATTTTAATAGGAAAAATTTAATTGTTTTCAGTATATAATGATGGTGGGGTTGCTTCTGTGTAAATCAAGTTAAATGCCTAAAAAAATATTCCTAATAATATTTGTTATTTAAGTGTATATTTCTTATTATTCCATGAGAAATTTTTCTAAAAGACTTTTAAGGCAGAAGCCTGAAATATCAACTCTTCAATTATGTGGTATTATAATTTTTAACACACTAAGTGAATTCACACTTTCTTTATCAAAGTTTTGATATTTTAAAACTGTTCTCTCCTCCAGTAATTTTTTTCTGAAGATATAAATAATACTGATTTAAAGAACATTCAGTAAATTCATTATTTTTCTTCTATCTTTTAAAACACACTTTAAGGCATTTTAGACCTTGAAAGGAAAAACTTTTTCATAGTAGCTTGCTACATATGTACTCTGCAATTCTCTTATATAGTTCTCACCTTCTGATAAGCTTAAATTGCTTATAGAAAACATTTTTCTACCGCAGTATGCTGAGTGTAACCGTGCATTTCAGTATTATAGCTTTAACAAGAACTTTTGGCTACAAGCTCAGTACTTTCAACTAGAGAAAGAAGTGGAATGGACTTTATTCAGCTTCAGACATGCTTCAACCCTAATTTCTTTAGTCCTGATTCTGTGTATCTAACAACACAATTTCTTTCCTAACTTTTTCTTCCATCTCCCCTCCTGTTGCTTTCACTTATTATTTCCCAAGTCAGTCTGTTCTCTCTGTTTGCTTCTGCTTCTGTTGTTTTGTTTTGTTTTTGCTTTTCTTCCTCCTTATAATCTCAGAGGTCAGCATACATATGAGGACACAAAAGGACTCAGGATGAGGGCAGAGCAAAGGAGTTTTGCTTTTACCTTTTCTTCACTGATCTGCTCCAAAGCAAATATGTGTACATTTGGAATATGTGTACAACTTAGGCAATTAAATGAGATGAGGATGGGAAATAAATATATCCCTGTTCAGATAGTATCTAATTACCTGTCAATGATCTACTCTTTGGTTCCATATCTACTTCCTACAATAGAAACAGCATTTAATTTATGTGAATAATTTGTTTGGGAGGTCTACATAATTGGATCTTTAGGTAGTCCATTTCCCCCAGCTCAGATATGGTTGAATAATTTATGGTTGTGTCTTATTGTGGGTCTCTGTTCCAGTTACCTAGAAATAAGCATGGGTGGTGTATTACTCCTCTGCACTGCAGAGGGATGCAAAGTACAATAGCCTGTCATTTATTTATTTTACTTGGTAATACAAAGCTTCCAGAAGTTTGGGAAATAGAAAATGTTACTTTTGTCAGAAAAATTCTGATTAATATCATATCACTTTGGAAGAAGATAAAGGACGTAAGAAGATACTCCTTATTTTGCAGCAAACTAAATCTCAACAATGTTAACCAAATTTCCTTTATTCATCCAAGTTTAAAATGGATGACTCGGGATTTAAATTCAGTTCAATCAGTGCCCCAGACATACATTCCTCCAGCTATTTTCTGCTACTTCAATTGCTGAGTTTCAATTGTCACTTATGTTAGCCAAAGTAACTTTTGAAGAACTAGAATGGGCCCTACAATAATGTTTAGCCCTGAAGATGAACCCCTGGATGCCTAAAAGCGAAAAACTGGCTAGTCTCAGGAAATATTTTCCTTTTGCCATCCTTTTTTTTTTTTAATCAGGCCTTTTTCTATATACATGCCCTTTCTGGAAACTTGCCAAACTCCTAACAAACTGACTGTTTCTAGCAGGAGGTTATAACCACATAAAAATATCCCTAGTTAAGTATAATATCTTCTGGTGACTACCTTGTAAGCTCCCTAAGAGTTAAAATGGTCTTTCTATTTTATCTTTATCCTTATGGTTCCCAATGTTATATTCTGTATGCTACAGTCTACAAATAAATGTGTATTAACTTATTCTCTTGTATTGTACACTCATTTGCAATTTCCTTTTTGCCAGGCCATTGACATTAGAGAAATAGCCATCTTCTTTGAGTCCTTCCGGTCTTCAGATAACTGTTTCTCTTCTGTTCTTCCAAATCATCTTAAAATACACTCTTCTGTATTTTCAAACCATCATTTCTAGTAAATGAAGGCTTTAACCTCTTTAAAGACAGGGTAATTCCTAGCCTCTCTTTAGTTTTATTCTATCCCCAACAGTGCCAGATGAGGCAGATAGGACAAAAAACAAGGGAAGACTGAAAAGAAATCATTGGATTTTCCCAGAAGGAAATCTTACTGATCATAAAGAAAACAGTCTCATTAGAGCAAATAGAACAGAAGGCAAATTGAAATGGATTAATCAGGGAATTAGTAGGTGGTGGGGAAGTAAAGAAGATGGAAAGACCACCCATTTCAGAAAATGAATCATGAAAAGTAGAACGGAATGAGAAAAGAAATTTATGTCAAACAGGGTTTTAAAATAAAAAGAATAGTAGAGAGATTGTCCGTATTTTGAGATAGAATTTTTTTAAAAGCCTAAAGAATGGGAGTGAAAAAGACTTATGTGATATCATATACACCCAGTGGGCAGGCTCAAATTTCCTGTCTTACTCTGGTCACCACTGTCAGAGTTCTGCTCTGTTACTTTGTAGGTCTTACACCTGATTCCCCATTTTGTTATTTTGAAACCACTAAGGAGCAACACCATGGCTTTTCATTTGCCTGATCCACCTTGAATAAGCAGGTGAAAAATTAGGAATGGTTAATGGACATATGATTCCTTTTCATTTTGTACCTTTAATCCATGATGAAATCTTTATTGTTTCTTTAAAAAATATTTGACCGAGGGGCACCTGGGTGGCTCAGACGGTTAAGCGTCTGACTCTTGATTTTGGCTGAGGTCATAATTTCAAAGTTTGTGAGTGTGAGCCCTGTGTTGGGCTCTGTGCTGACCGTGCAGAACCTGCTTGAGATTCCCCTCTCTCTGTCTCCCCTGCTCACTCGCTCTCACTCTCTCTCTCTCAAAATAAACAAATAAACATTAAAAAATATTTGACCGATGTATAATTCCCTGAAGATGAGTTATTCAGCTATTAGGCATATGGATAATAGACAAAATAACACCACTATCTTTTGTATAAATCATAAAATGATAGCATGGTTCAATTAGAACTGAGACTCATGTTCCTAACCTGCCCTCCTGTATGCTAATGTTGTTTTCCTTGTTCTAAATGTGAGGGCCCCAGTGACTGTTTATGAACAATCATGCCTTATTTGCCTGCTTTGGACAGAAGCCTTTTGCTGTTTTCCTGTGGAACAGCTGCATAACTTGGGCCAGGACCAAATTGTTCCACTTGACATTACTATAGAGGCATTGTATTCTTTCCTTAAAAGAGAGATTACTGTACATGTCTGTCTATTGTTTTAATTTTAGTTTAAAGTGAGGACAGAGCTAATGCCAACCACTTTTCTTTCAAGTCCCCAGAGTTTTTGCAACCTTCTTCTTTCTTTGGCTGAATTCCCAGACAGCTTTCAGGCAGTAGCATTCTCCATTTATAGAAGTAGAGAAAGAAAAAAGCTGTTACATTACATTAAAGTCATGACCTTAAAAGGTATGGGGTTGCCCCCCACACGCCATAGCTAAAGAGTCATCATTTATTTTAATCAAATGTTTAACACTATGTAAATTTGCTTCACAAAAACAGTGGGACATTTTCAGTCAAATAAATGTATATTTGGCATTTAGTCTCTATAAGAAAATAATTATAGGTATGGATAAAGTTTTCTCTGTATCCACCATGATGTTTATATTTTCTTACAATTTTACCTTACGGTAACCACAACTTTTCTTATGTTTTGGCATAAATCTAGTATAGATAATAGCATAGCACATAACATCCACTGTTCTGTATAAGAAGAAAGATTTTACTCTTTAGGAAGACAGATAACATACCATATAACAACTAGTGAGGTATTTTAGAGGTACAATTATGCAATCTATTTTCAAAGTGATCAAGAATTTAAGAAGAAATCTGATAAGAACATATCAATACATTTGATGTATTTTCCTATTAGCATAATAGAAATGAAAAATGAGATGTAAATTAAGGCAAAACAGTTTTATTATATCAAGTCAGTTTTCTCAGCCTAAAATGACCTTTTTAAAATCATAGGTTATTTATTATTTGTTGTACAATCTAATCACAGACAGAAGAAATAACAAAGTAAACCAGGAGTTAAAGAAAGCAAGTCATTGTCAAAGTGAAATGTTTAGGCCAAAACTGGACAAAACATAAATTTAAAAAAATATATTGATCTACAGTAATAGCAATGTCATATCATTTGACCTAACGCAAAACAGATGTTTATTACATGATAGTTATTTCTTTCCTGCTATCTATGTTATAGAAAGTCATCTAGTTCATCATCAAGGTCTGTATTTCTGTTCAGATATGATGCCTACGTGGTCATGCTCTGGGGCATCAAAAGCTGTGGGGTGCATTAGAAAGAGAAACACAAAAATAGGTTTGAATTATACATCTGTGGATATCTGTGGCTGGAGTGGATTTGAACAAGTCATTTACCTACATGAAGTATTTTATTTTTAATTAATAAATTTTACTTTTCAGAGCAGTTGTAGGTTCATGATGAAATGGAGTAGAAAGTACAGAGTTCCCGTATACCCCTGTCCCCACACATGTTCAACATCTCCTACTATCAACATCCCATACAAACAGTGATGCCTTTATTACAAACCATGAGCCTACGTGGACCCATCATTTTTACCACAAAATCCGTAGTTTATATCAGGGTTCAATCTTATTTTCTAAAAATTAATAAAATTAAATCTAGTGAACAAATTGTTTTAAAGATTAGTAACAATGTATATGAAATTTCTGCTTCTAAATAATTTCATAATAAATAATAATCATGAAGATGATGATAAATTATGATTTTGTCAAAGAATTACATATGGTACATTTTACCAAATTTCAAACTTGGGCATCTTAATTATATATTTAATACATATACTAATATTAGACTGCTATGGTAATCCTAGAAACTGAGATACCATCTCAAATTTCTTCTATGGCTCCGAAATTCAGGGTTCCAAGCACAATGAACATGCTCTAGGACAATGGTTTGTGACTTTCAAAAGCCTGTTTGAACAGCAAAGATATCTATACCAGAGTCATGGCTGATTGAACTGACTGAGTAACATGGCTATGTTAGTTGAGGTTAAGGTAATAATGAGGTGCTGGAAGAGATGTAGAGGCATGAACCCCTGTCAGGGTCAAAATATAATATAGCTTGAAATGGGAAACTGGAAAATACTGAGCCACAGGTGCAGTACCTTCATAGTGTTAAAGGTAGAAAAAGTTTTAGAATAATTGGAATGGACTGGAAGGGATAGAGAATGAGTTCTGGTCCCACAAATGTGAAAAAGGCTACACTCTAAAGCAGTTCTGCTGGGATGAAAGAGACTAACCAGTTAGCAAGTTTTGATAGAAAGCCAAAGCAGGAGATCTGAACACCTTACACAACTGAAATTAGTGAAAGGCATGATTCATGAGTGTTTGAAAATCCAGGGTCTCTGATGTATAAAACCTCATTTTGATATGGTTTCCCAAATTCTCTTATGCTTATTGTCTTATTTAAACCAATCAACTATCTTGTTGTAAAAGACTTTCAAATTCATAGTCATTTCTAGTTTATAGATGAGGAAAATAAGTCTTGCGGGGGTTATGTGATAAATGGTTAGCTAATAAATGATAGAACTGAGATTACAAACATGCTTTAAAAAATTTTAACAACACTGGAACACCTGCGTGGCTCAGTCATTTGAACATAGGACTTCAGTTCAGGTCATGATCTCAGGGTTCATGAGTTCAAGCCCCGCACTGCACTCTGTGCTGTTAGTGTGGAGCCCCACCTGCACTCTCTCTCTCTCTCTCTCTCTCTCTCTCTCTCTCTCAAAAATAAATAAACAAAAAAACAAAAAATAACAACACTAATGGTCATGTTTTCTTGTTTACCCAATGTTTTCATTTCTCCTATTTTACTGATTTTTCACAATAACCAGGTGAAGTTGGCAAGAATGAGAGCTTTCAATATGTAAAACAAAATGTAATTTATAAAACAATTAGCACTTATGTAAGCTCAAACTGTTAGCATATCTAAGTATTTCTAAAGAGTTTCTAAATATATCTAAATAACTTCTGACTAGCTTTTATGATTAGGTATATTTGTTTTTTTTAATTTTTTTATGTTTATTTATTTTTGAGAGAGAGAGACAGAGAGACAGAGAGACAGAGCACTAGTGGGGAGGGACAGAGAGAGAGAGGGAGACACAGAATCTGAAGCAGGCTGTAGGCTCCAGGCTCTGAGCTGTCAGCACTGAGCCTGATGTGGGGCTCGAAATCACAAACCATGAGATCATGACCTGAGCCGAAGTTTGATGCTTAACCCATGGAGCCAACAAGGCGCCCCTAGGTATATTTGTTTTATTGTGACATATTCTTGTCTTTAAAAAGCAGATTATATTCTTAATTTTATATATCTTTAAGAAGATTAAGACTGCAGGTTACAACCAAAAGTCAATGCCAATGCAAATGCAAAACCAACACAAGGGAATATAGTGTGAAGTCCTAAAGGGTGAGCAGAATGAGCAGGAAGTTAAAAGAAAACACTCCTTACAAGTATGTTTGTTTTCTTAAGTGCTATGCTTACAGTATCACCAAAATAATTGGTGGAATAAACAAATTATTTCCTTACCATTTAGATATTCTCACAATGTCAGTCATTGGCACAATAAAAGTTAGAGAACATTTAGATTGTTTTTTGTTTGTATGTGTGTGTGTGTGTGTGTGTGTGTGTGTGTGTGTGTTGCTTGTGTTCCAAGCAAAAATATCTAGATTCAAATTTGACTTAATTAATTAAAGTTAAAGGCCATATAGCCAGTTTCTTCTACCATGTTTTTAAAGGTATAAAACTTGGGAAATTAGCTCTAGGCTTTCATAATTAAAAAGCCTGTATATTCATGTGCTGTCCTTCCCATATGAATTTCTTTTCTGAGGCCCATATGGTCTTTTGCTTCCATCTCATGGCTTCAAAATTTAATCACACATTGACTCTCTGGAAACACACAAGTGGTTATCTTGGAAATGAGACCAAATATATTTGGTTTTGTTTTCGAAACAAGAAGCTGACTCTCAGTAATCTCCACTGCTGTTATTTAGGCTGGGCATCTGTGGTGTGTTGGGCACTCAATCATTTTCAATTAAATGTTCCTGTGTCTTGCAAAAGTCCCATAAGAGTGTGCAGTACCACGATTATAGATCCATAGAGGAAATGTACTTTTGAACATTTCTAGGTAAGCAGTTTTCATGCAACAAAAAGCCAATTATTTTGAGGGATTATGTAAATGTTCATTTGGAAACTAACACAAAGATGTCTCAGGATGTTTAAGACACCATTGTGGAATGATGCTGTCATATATGTTGATGGAATTTTTAAGATGTGGACTTTTAGGCTCATGGGTTTAAAAATCTGTGGGTTTCTATGTATTAATTATGAGATTACATCCTAGTATTTTACTCTTTATCTAAAGATATATAAACATTGCATGTGTATTTATATAAAAACAAGTTATCAAAATGGTAATTGTACGAAAATTGCAAAAACAAAAATCACTCTTAACATTAGAAAAACCTAAAATCCTATAATACTATACCTCATCCTTTTTTTATATCTCATCCTTAATTAAAAAACATTTAACCCTTTGTTCAGCAAGTGCTATTCAATAAGATTTGTTTTTTTATCCTTGAAATATTTTTTATATTTATTGAGTGATTGATTTTTATTTAAATTCAAGTTAGTTAACATACAGTGTAGTCTTGGCTTCAGTAGAACCCAGTGATTCATCTCTTACATATGACACCCAGTGCTCATCCTGAAAAGTGCCTCCTTAATGCCCATCACCTGTTTAAACCATCCCTCCGACCCACCCCCTTCAAGCATCCCTCAGTTTGTTCTGTATATTTAAGAATCTCTTATGGTTTTGCCTCTCTTTCGGTTTTTATCTTATTTTTCCTTCTCTTCTCTTATGTTCATCTGTTGAGTTTCTCAAAGTCCACTTATGAGTGAAATCATATATGTCTTTCTCTGACTGACTTATTTCGCTTAGCATAATACTCTAGTTCCATCCACATTGTTGCAAATGGCAAGATTTCATTCTTTTTTATCACTGAGTAGTAGTATGCCATTATGTGTATGAATGTATATTCATATATATACGTGTGTGTGTGTGTGTGTATATATATATATGTGTGTGTGTGTGTGTGTGTGTCATAATGTTAGAGCTAACATCCCTCTGGTGGTCACCAGTCAACTTAAGGAGAAAGTGATTATTCTCTGCTTGTGTTAAATATCTTGACTATGACTTTTGCATAATATGTGAAGGAAACAAAATGTGGAAGCTGAAATTAATTCAATTAAAAGTGAAATAGAAGAATCTTTTTTTTTTAGCTAAGTATCCAAACCATTCAAAATATTCCAACTTGAGAAACATAAACCTTTATCAATACTTCTCGGTTGTGGTAAATTCATTCTTCTTAGATCTCTTTCTTCACTGTTGTATGTGCCATTCACCTGATTATATATATATTTACTTTAGAGAAGATGGGCCGAATCAGTAACAAGGGCATTTTAGAGACAGCAAATCCAAGAATACGATAAAATATCATCCTTGTTCTTAATTTTTTTTAAATTTTACATCCTTGTTCTTTTGAGGGAAATGTAGAATAATAAATATCTTTCTCCTTTGAAAAGAAAAAGTCATTCTCAAAAGGACACTAAAAAGCAGTCTGTATGTACTTTTTATAAACCAAATCAATACAAGAAATGTCCTTAGTATAAAATGAGGATAAACACCCTAAAAGTGCTAAAACCATATCAGTTAGATTCGTATTTAATGTTGAATATTCCTAATCAAATATAATTTACATATGCTAATTATTTCATGGGTTTTCATAATGCTTTGATTTTATAAAATCTATCTTCCATGAAGATAAGTGCTCATTCACATATGCGATTTGTCTGGTAGAACTCTTTTCTTTTATTTATCTATCTAATGAAAGCATAGTTGACATATAACATTATGTTACTTTCAGATGTATAATACAGTGATCGGACATTTATATACATTATGAGATAAATGCTGACCACAAAAAGTATAGTTACTATTGGTCACCATACAAAGTTATTATAATATTATTGACTATATTCCTATACTGTACTTTTTATCACATGACTGTTTTATTTTATAACTGGAAATTTGTACCTCTTAATCCCCTTCACCCATTTTTTTTTATTTTTTTTTATTTTATTTTTATTTATTTATTTATTTATTTTAACTTTATAGTTTATTGTCAGGTTAGTTTCCATATAACACCCAGTGCTCTTCCCCACAAGTGACCTCCACCAAGACCGTCACCCCGCTTTACCTTTTCCCCTTCCCCTTCCCCCCTCAGTTTGTTTTCAGGATTCAAGAGTCTCTCGTGTTTTTTCTCCCTCCCTCTCCCTAACTCTTTTTCCTCCTTCCCCTCCCCATTGTCCTCTATTGGGTTTCTCCTGTTAGACCTATGAGTGCGAACATATGGTATCTGTCCTTCTCCGCCTGACTTATTTC
>CM053573.1:36265926-36420280 GCA_028646485.1 Cryptoprocta ferox
TTGAGGTTGTCTTCTTTCTGGCGTCTGTTTCTTCTTTCCCCCACTTGCAAATCCAAGTTTTATCCCTTCAGTCCTTCTCAGTTCAATCCATACGGGCGTGCTCGGATTACAGAGCTCCCTGCTCTTCCGCCATCTTGTCCTCCCCTTGGTCTCCCCTTCACCCATTTTGCCATCCCTCCACACCCTTCCCCTTTGACAAACACCAGTTTGTTCTCTATATTTATGAATCTTTTTCCTTTGTCTTGTATTTTAGATTTCACATATAAGTGAAATCATACAATATTTGTCTTTCTCTTCCTGACTTATTTCACTTAACATAATGCCCTCTGAGGCTATCCATGTTGTTGCAAATGGCAAGATTTCGGGCATTATATGGTTGAGTAATATTCCACTGTGTGTATATATGTATGTCTTCTTTATCCATTTATCTATGGATAGATTCTTAGGTTGTTTTTTGTGTCTTGGGTATTGTAAATAATGTTACAATTAATATAGGGGCACATATATCTTTTTGAATTAGTATTTTTGTTTTCTTCAGATAAATACCCAGAAGTGGAATTGCTGGATTATATAACATTTCTATTTTTAATTTTCTGAGGAAACTCCATACTATATTCCATATTGTCTGCACCTATTTACATACCCACCAACAGTGTACAAGGGTTTCCTTTTTACTACATTCTCGCCAACACTTGTTATTTCTTGTCTTTTTGATGAGTGCCATTATAGCAGGTGTGAGGTGATATCTCATGGTGGCTCCAATTTGGCTTTCCATGATGATTAGTGATATTGAACACCTTTTCATGCCAATTGGCCATCTGGATATTATCTTTGGAGAAATGTTTATTGAGGTCCACTGCCCATTTTTAACCTGTTTGTTTTGGTGTTGAATCATATGAATTCATTATATATTTTGGATATCAATCCATTATTAGATATATCATTTTGCAAATATTTTCTCCTATTCAGTAAGTTGTCTTTTTGTTTTAATGGTTTCCTTTGCTGTGCAGAAGCTTTTTAATTTTATGTAGACCCAGTAGTTAATTTTTGCTTGTGTTTTCCTTGCCTGAGGAGACAGATAAAATGTGTGTGTGTGTGTGTGTGTGTGTGTGTGTGTGTGTGTGTGTGTGTTTGTGTGTATTGCTAAGCCCGGTGACAAGAATTTGCTACCTGTTTTCTCTTAGTTTTATGGTTTCAGGTCTTTTATTTAGGAACTTAATCTATTTTGAGTTTATTTTTGTGTATGGTGGAAGAAAGTAATTCAGTTTCTTTTACATACAGCTGTCCGGTTTTCCCAACAGCGCTTATTAAAGAGACTATCTTTTTCCCACTGTGTATTCTTACTTCCTTTGTTGTAGATTAATTGGCCATGAAAGTGCAGTTTATTTCTGGGCACCTTATTCTGTTCCATTTATCTACTTGTCTGTTTTTATGCCAGTACCATCCTATATTGTTCACTATATTTTTGTAGTATAATGTGAAATCTGGTAATGTGATACCTCCAGCTTTGATACCTTTCAATCTTCTTTCTCAAGATTGCTTTTGGATATTTGGGGTCTTTTGTGCTTCCATACAAATTTTAGGATTATTTTTTCTAGTCTCATGAAAAATGCTATTGGTATTTTGATTATGACTGCATTGAATCTATAGATTGCTTTGGGTAATATGGACATTTTACAGTGTTCATTCAATCCATGAACATGGAATATATTTCCATTTATTTATATTATCTTCACTTTATTTTATCAGTGTCTTAAAGTTTTCAGAGTATAGATCTCTTACCTCTTTGGTTAAACTTCAACTTAGGTTTTTTATTTTCTTTGATATGATTATAAATTTGATTGTTTTCTTAATTCATATTTCTGCTGGTTCCAAATAAGTGTGAATAAATGTTACAGATTTATGCATATTAATTTTGTACTCTGCAACTTTAATGAATTCATTCATTAGTTCTAAGAGATTTTTTTGCAGTCTTTAAAGTTTTATATATGTAGTATCATGCCATCTGAAATAGTAAAACTAAGAAAATTATTATTCCTCTGAAAGCCATGTACTCAAACAATCTAAAGACATTTTCTTGCATTATACAGGTTTTTACAATGTGGGGTATATTGATTCACTTTTTCAGTAACAATCTCAATTAAACAGAAGCCCCTAAACTTCACAGTTTGAAAAAATTTAAATGGTAAACAATATCCCAAATTATAGAAAATATGAATATTTACAAAAGTCTCTAATTAGAATAGGAAGAATCTGCCAGTAATTAATGATGGCTTTATAGCTCAACTCTTGCAAATTCAGAGTACCAGAAATATTTGGGATGTTTCAAGGAAAGAAGAAAGAAAAGAGAACCAAGATAAAAGTAGAAGAAGAGAACGGCAACCACTGTGACTTGGGACAAGCAGATGTCTCTGAAATGGTGTGCTATCACCATCTTCAACTTCATCCCTGGCACTCAAGATCACAAGGACAGGGATGAACATGGTGAGGTGACTATATAAAAGCAAGATTAAAGCTACAATAACTGTGCAGCTCTAGGACAAGAAAACCTATAGGCCGTAGGAGCTCTCACTGTGGGTCAGTGTTTTTCAAATTGCTGGTTGTGGCATATGAATGAGTCATAAGATGAGTTAACAAACTGTTTTTGAAGGTCAAATGTAAAATAGAAAATAATAGAATTACAAAGGTAAATATAGAGAAATAAAGAAGAAAAAGAAAAGTAAAGAAAATGTCACAGTGCATTAAAAAGAGTAAGCTTTTATTTCCTGTTTGTGCATTATGTAAGGTTATAAAATATATTTTTCAGTAGATCACACCTCAGAATGTTTGAAAACCATTGCATTAACACCAACTGAGGTGAAGTTGAAGTCTAAATCACTTCAGTTCTCTAAAACCATCAGTATACAAAAATGTATGTTCAGACTAAAGAGATGTTAGCTCCAAAAAAGAAAAAAAAATAGCCAAATGCCACTAAGAATGTGATGTTAAATAATGCAGGTAAGTTGGGTCTTTTGAGAAGGATTTCATTCAAATGATTAAAATATACTTTCAAAAATTTAAGTCTTAAATTTCAATTTTCTTTTTCATTGCCTTATATGGAACATTTAATTCCCCAGCTACCAGATAAATGATGTACATTTTACTTTTATCTTTCTAAGACCATTGGTTTTAATATGAGAAAAGAAACAAGTCATGGAGCAGAAGCATTTCTATAACAGTAACATAGTGTTTAACATAAGTATTATATCTTATAAGGTTAATCAGCATTATTTTATACTAGGAGAAGAAATGGATTGTAAAGTAACTCTTATATGGAAAATAGGATCCCATCATTGTAATGTACTCTGGAACTGAATGGTTTTTAGACATCTGATTAAGATACTTATAGATATATTGTATATAGCAACAAATTGCCCTTTTAATATACACAGGTTAAGTGTTAGTTTCTGAAAAACTTAAACTCATAAGTTTTTGATTTAAAAAAAAGTGAAAATGTTCCAAAATCCAGTTTAGCCAAAGGAAGATTTCAGAAGTGATTAAGTTTCAAATAAGTTTAAAAAATATTTTAATAAGCATGATTGTTTTTATATATATCATGGAGATTTTATGCTTATTGTACATACATAGAAGAATTTATTATTACTTAGATCAGGGAATGGGTGTTTACTCAAGATTTCTTGATCTTTTAACCAGGAATTAATATTTTATATTTACCAAAGAAAAGAAATGTTAAGTATAGATAAGGCATGGGTAATTGTTTTGCTTTAGCATAAAGCCCTTGAGAGATCATCTTAAGCATTTGTCACAATCTTGAATATTTTTTCTTCAGTGCTAAAATCTGTCACTCCTTCAAGATCATAGCAATCTTATCTTTTCTAGGGATAATCTTTTATGTGTTGTGCCACAAATTGGCTAGAATTATACAGTTTGCAGTATGACTGCATTAGTTCTCAAAAGTGTTAAAATAATCATCAATGAACACTATCTTTTCAATAAAAAGGGTCCAGGATTTCATAGATAACTCTCAAAAAGACCATTATTTTCAAGTCTTCTAGAGAGCACTTACCTATTACATATAGGTTATTTTCTGTTTCAACTACAAGCTTTTAAACTTGAAGGCAAGAAGAGCCTTAAAAAAAAAAAAAAAACAGAATCAAGTAGCATATGCTCAGATTAATCAGGATAGAAGTCCTTTTTTATTTGCTACCGAGGTTTTGAACCTAAATGATGAATTTAACATTGACGTTATTGTCCCATCTAAATCTAATCTTTAGTGTAATGAGACTTCTACTTGACACTGTAGTCATGTAATAGTTGATTTCAGGAATTTACATGAGTGAGTAGACAGATTCAGAATCAGGGTGTCAATCTTCAATTTAATGGAAGAAGAAGGCTTGAATTTTCCACTTCAAACTGACTTCATTTATTACTGCATTAAACACCTTTGACCCCATCAGACAGAAGTACTTTTGGTGGTATTTGAGTTAGGGGCTTCATTGTTGAGCTTTTTAACAGGAATCACTGAGCTCAAACTGCAAATAGAAAAAAATACAATTCATTGCTCTTCTTAAAAATAATTGTACAGGTTAGGGAAATATCATATCCATGCCGAGCAAAGACTAACCTATAAAAATTATGAGGATAAAGCATCTGATTGAAGAAAATGTCCAGAAACCACTAAACACAAAAGGCCATGGAGACCAGCAAGGAAAAAAGGCTAAGAAACCATTCGACAATTTTTCCCTCTGATACAAAACACACAAAGGCATACTTATTAAATAAGTCAGTACAAATAACTGCAAAAGGATAGAAATACAATGGAAAATCATTTATTTAAGAGATAATTTTTTTTAAATTCCTTCATCTGAGTAATTTCTTCAAGCCTCTCCTTCCTTTTTTCTCTTTACTTACTGTACTATTTCAGCCCTACATATTTGAAATATGAGGGCAGAGCCAACTTAACAAATGATATTAGCTGTATCAAAATATAAATTTTGTAAAAATACATATTTTAAATATTATATTAAAAAGTTTAGAAGGCAAAAAATGTGTATACATAATCATATATTCTAAATAATGTTTATAATGATACATGAAGCATATTCTCACAGATCAGAAAAGCAAACAAACTTTGTAAATACATGTAAATTTACTTTGTGAATACTCAAAGATGTAGAGAAAATATTTACTTTGGCTTTAAATTTGTTTTTTTTTAATAATATAAAATTGTTTTTCTCATTGCTCTTCATGCTTATTCTTGCATGATAACTTCAAGAACAGTATTTAAACAAACAAACCATTTACCCTCTCTTCATTTTTTCTTTACCTTGTTTTGATGTTCTGATAAAGACAAAGAGAAAACAGAAAAGTTTGTTTCATCATGACTGGGAATTAAGCAAATAAGCACAATGGAAGGGAAAAAGAAAACAGCAATCTTGATAGCATTTAAGACTGATTAAAGAGAGAAGTAGGTAGTAGAGGGGAATTGAGGATTAAAGGTAAATAGTGAATTCATCAGTTAGGATTGGAAGTTTTGATGCACACTAAAACAGTGAGCTGAGAAGATGGGAGGTTATGATTTAAATACTTGATATTTTCAGCTTCAGAATAATGAAGTAAGGACGATAACTAAGTTTAGTGTGTGGCCATGGCTGAGGTTAGGTTAACAAAATAACTATCAAATATGAGGGGATCAGGAAACTGAGGGGTCAAGGTATTGGATGGGTAATAAATGTAAATGTTTAAGTTGGTGAATTTTTGAAGATATTCTTGTTCATATGACATTATTCTCTTTTGACTTCAGTCAGACCTCTTGGACCTCATTCTCTTTCTTTTCTCAACCCATAAGTGAAAATATTCCAAAATATTCAGTCATCTATCCTTTTGTTTTCCTTCTTGAGCTTGGCTCCGATATCTCTCTAAAATAAATCCAGTTCTGCCCTCAGCCCTGATTTCTAATTTCTCATTTCCTTATTGCTGAATAAAAATGTATTTCTTGTTTTTCTCCTAGCACTTGAACTCAGCATGTCCCAAAGTGAAACCATCAACTTTCCCTATCTGCTATATCTCAATTTGTTTTTATCATGATTTATTTTTTGTTTGTCTATTTATTTGTTTATTTTGCTGGTTGTTTGGTGGTATGTTGGTTTTGCATTGTTATTTTTTCTTATTTAAGACTGAGATTTCTCCTATTACATAGACTGGACATCATAAAGAGAGTAGCTCCTCTCTCTTCATTAACACCATACATTTTCTTGTTCCAAAAAGTTGTGTTTACTTCCCCAAGAGTCATTCTATTACCTTCTGCTTTCCTTTACTAACTGCAACTTTATGTAGGATGTGGTTTTCACTCGTAAGAACTCTGTATATGGTCTCTTTATTGAACTTCCTTTTTCACATATTTCACATTGCTATACCTAAAGGAAACTCTGATCAGAAATACTCACTTCTTAAAAGCCTTAGCAATGTACTTTTATTTTTCATAAAGCATAGATATTTTAGCCTTGCATCCAAAGTCAGGCTTGAGTTATGAGCCAAAAAATATACAGTTTTGGGGGGTTACCTTCCCCTAACACATTTCTATACCCCAAATCTTTCCTTTTTTTTTTTTTTTTGCTTTTGTTCATTGTTCATTTTGTGACCAGAATGTTCCCTACCGCATTTCATCTCCTTCCTATACTAATGACAGCATCAGTCTTTTGGCCTAACACTAAAATAATACTTTTTTTTCATTTTCAGCTTTTGTCTTATAAACTTTGTCTTGGACTAAGCTCCTGATGAGCATATTTGGTCCTGTTTTTTCATATCAGCTTACATCTTGGCTTTTGATTTTATTACTCCCAACTCAGTTATCCTATTAAGTTACTTTAATTTCGCCCTTTCATAATTTATCTTAGCAAATCACAATATTACCTATTATTAACCCTATTCTCTTCTCTTGGCACTTGTCATGTTTAAATCCATCTTTTTAAAAATATGTCCTCTGGAGGGCAAGCATCTTATCTTGCATTCTGACTTCTCTTGAGTTGGCATCATCCATTTCTACTACTCAAAATCCTACCAGAATTAAAGACACTAATCAAGAGTTTTTGCTGTAATGTCCCTAATATAGGTATGATTAATCTTTATATGTTTTATAACTCTTTTATATCATTTACCATGCCCTGCAAGTTTTATGGTTGATGATGGTTGATGACATATATCTTATATAAACTACTAAAAGGTAATATTACAGAGAAATGTTTATTTTTCTCACATGCCTTATAATTTCTGGTTCAAAAACTTGCACATATTTGTTTGTTGATAGTTGTTAGATATTAATTACATACACTTATGAAGTGCCTATTCAACAAACAACAACAAAAATCTTCCTTGATCTCTTATCTGTTTTAAGATTATAAATGTAAGAGTAGAACATTTTCTGGTAATTATACTCATTGAAACTCATTGAAAACTACTTTAAATGTTCCTGAAGTTTTGTTTTCCTTTGAGCAAAATGTGTCTATAAAAACAGACACATAAATGTTTCATTGATTATGTTTTAAAATGAACTTCAACCGTGATAAGTAAAATATTCAAAGTTAACTTGGATAATATAAAAATTCCTTGATGTTTTAAAAATTGCTTCCATAAAAAGTTTGAAATCCATATTAGGAATGAAAGTAAAGCAAATTTTATCACAATTAAGTTGCACAGCAATCAAATCTGAGGAAAGATTGCAGCTTGATGAATTCTCCAAGGTCCTAGATGAATGTTTTTTAATAATTAAGAATATATTTAAAAATATATGTAGAATGTTATTTACAAATTATTTTCAGAAACCTCTCGTTTGATCCTCAGTAACAAGATAATCTTTTTTGTATCTTTAAACTTGAAGTGGTTAATGTAATAAATAGCTTGAAAAGTAATCCCTTTCAATTTTTCCTGTGTGGCAGCCACATCCTTTGCTTTCAATAGAGACCCATTACAAAATTATATTTTGAATTGGTCACAGCTTTAAGAAAGGCTACACCTTGAACTTGCTTTGTATTTATATTTTAAATTTTAAGAAGAGGAGTAAACAATACCAGCTTCTAATTTTTTCCTCTTCTCTTTTTTTCTTCTACCTCACTTGGTTGGCAATGCTTGGGCTGTAGTTTATGGATACAACCTCCATCTACTCAATGAAGAACTGCCTGGGCTAGACTCCCTCAGAATCCTTCTTCTCAGAACCCCATAAATTTAAGTTTTCCTACTTGAACCGAATTTTAAACTCACTTGTAGGTTTGCATTTAATTTCTCTCCCTCCATTTGTTTTCTCTCTCTCCATTTTTCTAAAAATTTGATAGCATAAGCACAGTTTTATACAGAGACTCTTCAGTATAATTTCTTGATTTAAACATTTTTGCTTAAAGCAGAAAAAGGGATCAAGATGTTTATGTAACTTCTACCACCTTCTTTCACTTTAGAGTAAAAATATCACAGGAAATAGAGGCTCATTGAGCTTAAAAAGAAGCTTCCTAGTATTAAATCTTGAATCACATCTTCTACGACCTGGGAATTTTTAAACTGAAATAAAGACAATGGTCATCTTCATGTGCCATATGATTATAAGTACATAAGTATACAAGGCACCAAGTTATTAACTATAATTTCCTGTTTTGTCTTATATGAAAGAAATGTAAGATACATGTATTTGTAAGTTTCTTTCTTTTTTTTTTTTTAACTTTGAGCCAGAACAAGGTGTTTACTTGGATACTATTACAGTGACTTATTTTTTCTTTCATTTTCATAAGTTTCATTTCATAAGACTAATTTTAGTGTTAGATCCCAACAGGTACTGTGCTTATGAAGGAAAAGGCTCTGCAGAGCTCAAAGGAGATAGAACCATTTGGGAAAAGGAATATATGGGAGAGTATATCTATTTCACAGTTTGGAAGACCTTTTACTCCTGTCTACTTCTAGAAGGATACCAGGAGAATTCTTTTTTAGGAGATCTGCATTAAGACACTTGTTTTTCCATTACCAAACTGCTTTATTTCTTTATTCTTCTTTATTCTTTTTCTCAAGCAAGATCCTAAAAGACGATGAGAGCTAAGAAGGCAAAGCAAGATTCCATTGCCATCAATAGCTAGGCAGTAATGATCCCATATACAGTTGGAAGAATCAGGACTATTCCTATGGTATAACTTTACAGAATAAGTGCCCCAAAGACCAAATAAAAATTTTCAGTGGAAATGAGTAATCAGGTTTGTACCCAGTTCAAGATATTAAATAGACTGCTAATTAGTCCGGAGGAGTTGTGGCAATTCCTTCTCACACTAATTTATAAATAAGGAGTTATTCAAGATGTCTGAGAATCTATCATTAGATATCTAGAAAACAAAACATGTTTTAAAAATTCTGTTAAAGTAAGACAACTCCACTAAGACCTTAGAAAATAAGAGAATTAATGCCCAAGGATGTTTGGTTTCTTCTTTCACTTTTTTTTGTTCTGTTTTTTGTTATTGTCATTGTTTTCTGTCATTGTATGAAGAAACTGCTGCAAAATGTCATTAGGTGCATAAAGAAAGGGGAAAAAACACATCTTTTTAGTCCTATAGATATGGTAGACAGAATCATAAATCAAATGTTATCTCCCACAGAAGATTTTCAAATTCTAATATCAGGGCTTTTTAAGGGGAAACTGAATTGACTATATTAATGTTCTCACTATGGAGTTATATAGGGTTATCTCATGCCTGATGCTGTGTCACTGTCCTGTTACTCTTGGTGTCTAGTTCCTACTCTTTTTCAGCCTTATCACATAGAAACTATAGACTGGAACCACTTTTTAAATGATCTCCTTTGGTTGCCTGAACAGCAGGGAAGATTGTTATTCATTTGCAGCAAGAAACTCAATCATTTCTGGGTTCCAATTAGAGAGAGCCTAGGGGCCCTCTTTATTAAGATGAAACACAAATTGTATCAAGACTTGCTAAACCACTTAATATTTTTATGGTGATATTAAGAAGCTTGAACATTTTAAGTACTAATTGGAATATGTGTAGGGTATTTTTAATCGATGTATAAACTTTAACCTCCATTTCATTAAAATTGCATCTTATGGTGCTAACTTTTTTTGCCACCTTGAAGATTTACCATACAGAGTAGGATCAAGAATCCTGCAATGTTCAGTGTCAGCAGTGACTTACATTGCTAAAATCTTCTCGTAACCATTTATGCAGGTGTTTTTTCATTACTTTCTAAAAAACAATATCTTTTTAGAAAATGGTTTTTTAATATAGACGACTTAAGTATTTATCTAGAGCTTTGACTTCATTTCTACTTACACAATGTAAAAATAATATCTAAATTTAATTTTATGAATACAGGGTCAAATACTTTAAGATGTAAATGAAATCTTGTAAGCAGAAGCAGAGAAAAATTATGACAGTTTGGATTTGGGGGGCATAATTTTGATTGTATGGAAATGTATAGATATATACATATAATTATACCTGTGTATGTTTAAAAAATTTGACTTACACATCAGAGAAGTACTGCTTCTTAATAAAATATTTCCATTGAGTAGTATTTTAGGGATGAATTTTTTCAAATTCTAATTATCCTTAATATAATTTATTTTAATGTTGACTTTATGTAGCTTTGTAGAAAAGACGTACCTTCTGATATTTCTATTATATGCAGTAAGTCATAGTTTTATTGTGCCAGTTTTGCCTCTTCAAAAGGTACAATATTATCCAGGCTATCAGTTTTTTTTTAAGTTTATTTATTTACTTTGAGAGACAGAGAGACCTCCCGTCTGTGAGCAGGGGAGGGCAGAGAGAGGGAGAGAATCCCAAGCATGCTCCATGTTGTCAGCGCAGAGCCCAACGTGGGACTCGATCCCATGAACTGCGAGGTCATGATCTGAGTTGAAATCAAAAGTAGGTACCTTACCTGACTGAGCCACTCAGATGTCCCCAGGCGATAAGTTTAAAAATAAGAATTAGTAAATTCAACGATCAACTAACAGATGTGGGATACATGAAGCAAGTTGAGAAATATTAGTGGTTTGGGCTTTATTAAAGATACTATGAGAGTGAGTTGTCTATATAATTTGATGATATAAATAATTGTATTTTCCAATATTTTTGGATAACTATTTTTTTGTTTGTTTGTTTTCCCTAAAATGCCTCTTCAGAAATTTCACAGGCACAGCCCTGACTGTCTTGTCTTCTCTTTGTTCTCTCCCCAAGTATTTTTACTCCTTAAACTAAATCATTCTTTCATCACATTGCTGATCTGCTTGTTTTAATACTATTTCCTTTATCTTTCATTACTTGGTTCATAACTTTCATCACTTCTACAGCATTTTGTCAGAAAAATACCTTTGTCTTAGAAAAGGTGGTATAGTCATAGGTACCACTTATTAAGACATATGTCCTAATTGTATTCATAATAACAAAACAGAGTAAATGTTTTCACCAAAATAAACAAATAATTAAAGCTGTTTCAAAAATAATTTCTGATGATGTGATAAAATCATGTTTAAATAGAACATTTGTCATATAAGAATTAGGAAAATATGCATCATGTTAGAAAGCAAGAGATAGTGGACAAAGCATTGACTACAGCGTCAGACCAGGGTTTGGATATATCTCTGATGCATATTCTTACATGCATTAAATTTTTAAAAAATTGTATCAAAGTGTTCTTGTGAGAAGTGTAGAATATATTGATAATATATCTAGGATAGCTACCATTATCAATACATGCTGGTAGGTATTATTAACTACCTAGGTATTATTAACTAATCCCTACAATTAACAATTATATAAGTATATAAAATATTTGAAGATAGAAGTCCATGTTTCACTTATCCTTTCTTCTCTAAAAGCAGGTTTTGAGATGGTAATTCTTTGAAAACAGTTTAATTAAAAGAGAACTATCTGTTTCTAAAAGTTCCTAAAACCTTTTTTAGATTCTACATATAAGTATGATCATACAGTGTTTGTCTCTCTGTCTTACTGTTTTACTTAGCCTAATGTCATCAAGGCCCATCCGTTTTGTCTCAAAAAAGTAGGATTTTATTTTTAATGGCTGAATAATATTCTATTATATTTGGTATATGGTTTCTTTATCCATTCACCCATCGATGGACACATAGGTTATTCAATGTTTTGGCTGTTACAAACAATGGTGCAATGAACATAGTGTGCAGATGTCTCGTTGAGATAGTGATTTTGTTTCCTTTGGATATTTACTCAAAAGTGGAATTTCTGGATAAACTGGTAGTTCTATTTTTAATAATTTGAGGAAATTCAATGCTGTTTTCCATACTGGCTGCACCAATTTATATTCCCACCAATAGTGTGCAAGCATTCTCTTTTCTCCACGTCCACCCTAACACTTGTTATTTCTAGACTTTTTGATAATTAGGCGTTCTAACAGGTATGAGGTGATATCGCATTATGGTTTTGATTTGCATTTATCCAATGATTAATGATGTTGAACATAATTTCATGTAATTGTTGTCCATTTTTACATCTTCTTTGAAAGAATGTTTACTCGATTCTACTGCCAATATTTTAATTAGGCCATTTTTGCTTCTGAGTTGCACAAGTTCCTTATGTATTTTGTATACTTACTCCTTTAGCAGATAGAAGATTTGCAAATATTTTCTCCCATTCTTTAGATTGCCTTTCATTTCGTTAATGGTTTCCATTATGTGCAGAAACTTTGTATTTATTTTATTTTTTAAAGTTTTTATTTAAATTCCAATTAATTAACATACAGTGTTATATTAGATTCAGGTGTATATTATAGTGCTTCAACACTTCCATACAACACCCGGTGCTCATCACAGCAAGTACACTCCTTAATCCCCATAACCTAATTTACTCATTCCCCCTTGTAACCATCAATTTTTCCTCTATGGTTAAAAGTCTGTCTCTTGATTTGCCTCCCTCTCTCTTTTTTCCCCTTGTTCATTTTTCTTTCTTGAATTCCACATATGAATGAAATCGTATGGTATTTGTCTTTCTCTGACTTATTTCTCTTAGCATAATACTCTCTAGATACATCCATGTTACAAATGGCAAAATTTCATTCTTTTTTATGGCTGAGTAATATTCTATTGTGTATATATATATCACATCTCCTTTATCCATTCATCAGTTGGTGGACATTTGGGCTATTTCCATAATTTGACTATTGCAGATAATGGAGCAATAAACATCAGGGGTACATGTGCAGAAGTATTTAGTTTGACATAGTCCCATTTGTTTATTTTTGCTTTTTTTTGCCTTTGCTCTTGGTGTCATCCAAAAGATCATTGTCAACACCAATAATAGGAAGATTTTTCCATATTTTCTTTTTCTAGAAGATTTAGAGTTTCAGGACGTAAATTCAAACTTTAATCCATTTTGAGTTGATTTTTGTGTAAGGTAGACATTCAGGATCCAGTTTCATTATTTTGCATTTAGCTGTTCAGTTTTTCCAGCATCATTTATTGAAGAGACTATCATTTCTTCATAGCATATTCTTGCCACCTTTTTCAAAAATTAATTGGCCACACATGTGTGAGTTTATTTCTGGGCCCCCTACTTTATTCCACTGATCTATATGTCTGCATTTATTCCAATAGCATACTGTTTTAATTACCCTAGTTTTGTAATATAGTTTGAAATCAGGAAGTGTGATGCCTCCACCCAACGTCTTTCTTCTTTCTCAAAATTGGGTATTTCTGGTTCTGTAAAAATTTTAGGATTGGTTTATTTCTGTTAAAAATGCCATTGGAATTTTGATAGGGACTGATTTGAATCTGTAGATCACTTTAATAGTATGGACACTTAATATTAATTGTTCTAATCAATGAACATGGGTTATCTTTCCATATGTATGTGTTCTCTTTCATTTCTTTCATCAATGTCTTACAGGTTTTAGTGTATAGATTTTTTTACCTCAAATTTTTCCTAAATATTTTATTCTTTTTGATGCAGTTGTAAATGGGACTGTCTTCTTAATTTCTTTCTGATAGTTCATTGTTAACATATAGAAATATAATTGATTTTGTATATTCATTGTGTGTATCCTGTAACTTTACCAAATTCATTTATTAGTTTTAACAGTTATTGGTGAAGACTTTAGTGTTTTCTTAATATCATGTCATCAGCAAATGGAGGCAGTTTTACTTCTTCCTTTCCTGTTTAGATGCCTTTCATTTTTTCCCCACTTAATTGCTTTGGCTAGGACTTTCAATTCAATGTTAAATAAAGGTTGCCAGAGACAGGGGATAGGGTAGTGGGTAAAGGTGGGTAGTGATACAAACTCCCAGTTATAAGATAAATAAGTTCTGGGGATGTAATGTACAACATGCTAGCTATAACGAACAATGTTGTATTTTCTATTTGAATGTTGCTAGAGAGTAGATATTGAAAGTTCTCATCACAAGAAAAAATATAACTATGTGAGGTGATGGATGTTAACTAAGGTTGTTGTGGTAATTATTTTGCATTATATACATATATTAATCATTCTGTTGTATACTTTAATACATTGTTAGATATCAATTATACCTCAATAAAACTAGGAGATTAAAAGAGACCGTTTCCAACAGGAAAAACCTGTTGGGGGATGGGAAAGGCAGGGAACATAAGTGGGAGAAGCTTCAGGTGGCCTTAGGCAAAGCTCTGTCACAGTGGTAGCCCCAGGTGCAAAGGTATAATTCCAAGTACTTCTAGAAATGGCTACTCCAGTAACCGAAGTACAGTCCTCCAGAAATTAGTAGGTATGCGCCATTAGCATCAGGATCAGGACCACAGGATGCTATAATGATACTACAAATTAGTTCCTTAATAGATGTCTGCTTAGCTAAGCAGAATAGAATTAAATTGTATTTGCCATATCTCCAGATCTTCTCTGTAAGAGCATGGCCATTGTTTGGTACCTTATAGAAGTTAGCATATGGATATGCTCAGAATTATTGTTAAATATTTATAAATTGCTTAATTTATTTAATTTATATGATATGAAACCTTTCTCATTTTTCGTATCTATATGCATATTTAAATCCAATAGGCCAGAACCTGTTTTGTGGACAAAGGATGGTGGAGAATTGCCAGATCCTGATCGAATGGTTGTGAGTGGTAGGGAGCTAAACATTCTTTTCCTGAACAAAACGGATAATGGTACATATCGATGTGAAGCCACAAACACCATTGGCCAAAGCAGCGCAGAGTATGTTCTCATTGTACACGGTGAGTACTTTTTTGACATCATTGTATGTGAAAAAAATGAATGACCTTAAAGACTTTAAATTTATCACAATCTTTGGAATAATAAACTGAAATTTAAGCAGGTTTTTTTTTTCTTTCAGGACTTTTCATAAAAGATTCACAATTAATGTGTTCCAAGTCAAATTAATAATATAAAATTACAACATACACTAAAAATAAAAATTATTTTTATAAAAGGTTTTCCTTATTACAAATATAGAAGTTTTGGTGGCAATGAGTAAATAATAGTGGTTTTCTTTAAATTTTACAAATAAAAGCTTTTAGTTATAAATCATAATCATGAAACTTAAATCCCTTAAGTTAATTTTGGTTGTATTATCATAAACACATATACTTTGTTATGATAACTGGTTTCACAAAGTATTATAGCATGTTACTGAGATGTAGCAAAGACAGAGGTGTGCGGTACTAATAACTGCACTAATTTCTTATGAACAATGATTTGAAATACCCACAGATATTTTTTCTTCACTGCGCTAATCTCACAATTTGAGTAAATGTAACAAAATGCCAGAAATAAGTACCAGTACCCAAGATGAAGAGAATCTCTGTTTTTCCAAACCTTCAAAAGCCACAATTATTGTCTATGAGATAGCTTTAACATGTTGCTGGGTAGAGATGAACTTTTATGAAATTGATAAATAATGCAATAGACAAAATTAGTCAAGTTTCTTTATTGCAATACTTCTCAAAGTTCATTGAATATGCCAGGGAATCTCATGAATTTCCAAGAGAAAGAAGCATTAGATAATGGAAGGATATAAGATATATTTCATCATGAAAACATATTTTAAGACTAGTAGTGTGTTACACAATGTTAAGTATTCCAAATGAGTGTTCTATAAAACATGATGTAATAAATCCATTATATCTTAAAATCATGGAGAGAGGATATTTTATATTTTCCCATGAATCTAATCATAAATTATTATAAGAAGTATAAATTCATTCTCTACCTTTCCAAAAAAGAATTTTGGGGGTAAAGTCTTATTCTTTGTAAAGGGATTGCATTTTAGGGAAAAAAATTAATCTAGTTTGTGTTCCCCCCTACCCAGGGATTTATTTTGTTGTGACGCAGGCCAAAATTGAAGAAAAAGGATATATTAAATCAATATACAAATTTAATATTTTGAAATTACTTCAGTGTAGGCAGTCTCTCAATTCTTAATACCACTTTGTTATTGAAGCTGAAAGAAGTAAACTGACTTCAGTAAATAGACTGTCCACATATAAACTTCCTGAAGATAGAGCTGAAAGATTGATTTCTACCATCTTGAGTTGTGCAGATTACAACTTTGGGGACTATCACCCTAATCAAATTAGATTCATAAACTGGAATTAAACGTGGTAACCCCCTGCAGACACACCCTGCCAGGCTTACTGCCAGAGAGAGTGGCACAACCACTGGGTGTGTCAAGAAGATAAGTGAGATCCTGGGAGCAGGACCCAGGAGTAGCTTTCAGTTCATGCTGACCTGTATGTTTAGATCATGCAGTCACGGAAGTGTAGTCTGATTCACTCTTAACTTTCTAAGAGCTTCTCCCTAACAGTTTTTGGGAACCTGTGGGCATGTTGTATAGCATGTCACATTGTGTCGAAAGCAATGTGACATAATAAATATAAAGAATTAGAAGGGAAGTGACAGACAAAATATTATACTTAGATGCAAAGTATGTCACTCTTTTTTTTTTTTAAGTAATTCAAATGGAGCAAATGCATATGTTTTCCCAGTGTTTGCAAGCTAGCCAACAGCATGATTTCCTAAATAGCCAAGCTACCTTTAGGTATTTGGCAGTTGACATATTTCTAATAAATACTTCTCTAACCACTTTGTAAGAAGTCATTTCTGGCTTTGCTTTTTGAACTACAATTCATCAAAAGCACCCCATAGATTAATGTTATTCATGCTGCTAGATAAATGCTGTGAAGTTCAACAGTGGTTTACCTAGGATTATTGACACGCGTAATGAGAGGCTCGATGAAACAGTGAAGCCATATTACACTGTGTTTAAAAAGGGCTCCAATTGGGTTCATTACAAAATAAAGGTTTTTTTCCCCTTTGCACACAGGCTATAATGTTTCATTAGTCACTGGTTGTATAAATATAAAAAGCTACTCTCTTCTGTTAATGGTTTGGCTGTTTCAAAACCCTACTAAATGATGAAATTTGAGTGGCATTTCAATCTATAATGAATGCTGTATGCATTTCGGAATGGAGTGATAAGTGATCATTTGTGAGAACTTTACCCTTTTATCTTTTACACCGAGGTTGATTTTACATTAGCTGTGATAATTTAATATAGCTGTACCACAGAAGGGCCTTTCATGAGCTGAGACTGTGTCTTTGCCTCTACCACAGTTGCCTTGGTTCTATTGATTCTTAACTTGATGGAGGTCTGAGCACTTTCCTGTGAAATCATCTGCTATCTAGATGCCATCCTAATGGTTAGATTTTATTCTTTGGGTGTCAGTGGAAGTACATTATTTAAATGTTATCACATTTAGTTGTTAACAGCGCTGACATTTTGTGTTATGGTCACTGGAGGGCTTTTTTCCCTCTCTCCTAATTACACCTTTACAAATTTCAGCTTTAGAACTACAGATGGTACTTTGAAACTGCCAGTCTAAAATTCACCCTCAGTGAAAGGTCTAACAAAATTTAGCATACAAATACTTGCAGGATAAAAATTATACTTATGAAATATTTGTATTGTGCCAGTTCCATTGGGAAAGAAAGTAGCATTTTTCATTAACAAGCTCAGCAATGGAAAAATTTATCTGCTAAATTGGTAGCCTTAGTTATTTTATTAATTCATGTGAACAGAATAGAAGTTGTTTTGCTTGTTTTATACACATGTATAAAAATATTGAAGTCATTCTCATGTTTTAATTGGTATCATGCTATTTATTTATTTAGAAAGGCTGATTATTTCCATGTCAATTGTGTTTAAACATGCTGTTGCATTGATGTTTTTACGATTTGGAGAACTCAGATCAAGAGAAAAATTCATTCACCAAATAAATCTTTAGCATGTATTACTGCATAAAAAAGTACTATAGGAGCAAAGGTGAACAAAACTCAAGAAGTTTAGAATTGAACATGGAAGATGAGTTAACCATTCAAGTAGTTATAATACCAAAATAAAAGAACTAGAGGAGCATGGACTTACAATGATGTAGCTGTTCAGAGTCTTTGAAAGTGTGGTCCAAGTATCTGGACTAAAAAAAAAAAAAATAGTAACACAGCACTTCTGAATTATTAAAAGACAAATGGTATATATCATAAATGTACCCAACATAGTGTCAGGTGCATAATAATCAAACTATTATTATTCTGTTACTGGTAGCCTTATGATACCAAAGGAAATCTCAACCTAATGCTCTAGTAAAAAACTTACTCAAGAGTTACATGCAATTTAATGCCCACAGTCTTCCATGAATGGTACCCAGAGCATGAATTAGGTTATCTCTGTTGAACAACAAGACAATTGTAAATTCTTGCTAACTAAGCAGTAGAAAATATCTTGAAGAGGGTTCAGGAGAAAAGCTATAATTACTTGTGTTTCTCTAATGCAACATCAAGTTCAGAGGGTTTAGATACCATATCTTCTCCCCAGGAAAAGACCTCCCAGATACAC
Source organism: Cryptoprocta ferox (assembly GCA_028646485.1). NCBI lineage: Eukaryota > Metazoa > Chordata > Mammalia > Carnivora > Eupleridae > Cryptoprocta > Cryptoprocta ferox. Next base: position 36,284,825 of record CM053573.1, read on the forward strand.
ACCTTCCAAGTAGAGAGAACATAGAAGATATTATTTTATCACATGAGGAATGGCTGCAGAGAATTAAAGATGATCTTGGGCTAATCTTATTTTGTGGATGGAGGCAACCCAAGTCCTTATATTTATTTGTCATCAACTGATGTGAAATATATATTCTTTTGAATGTGTCAGAAACATAGAGCACGCAGGAAAATTGAGAATGAATATGGAGAGTGAGAACACAAATCAGTACATTTCCTTCAAGTCTTTAACTTTGTTCTCAATGACCCGTATCTTTCACCTCCCTTAACATTCATGCTACAGAAATTTGTAACCACTCCTCAAAATACAAATGGAAGAGAATAGATGTTGGAACGCTTTAGTATCATTTGCACCCTCAAAACCCTCCCCAAGATTTGGAAAGAAGTATAGCAATAAAATAGAAAAAAAATAAGTCGCTTATTTCTTCTTCTACCAGTAGTGGCATTAACTATGGCAGGTCTAGGTTGTAGGAGAGTAACAGGAAGTCAGATTAGAGTTTCAGTGGAGAACCCACTCCACTCAGAACCCAACTCAGTGTTGTCTCAGACAATCATAACAGAGTTGAGCATGATTCTAGAAAGGTTTGCATATCTCCCATCTCTCTTCAAACATATTCTTCCTATTACCATAAGAACTCTTATATGAGATTTAAAATTATTTTGCTACTGCTATAATATTCCTTTACTTCATTATTTTTCTACTTGTGTGGATAAACTTTTGAAACAATTCATTACTTCTTCATTATCTTAACTTACCATTCTTGTTGTGAATGAAATTATCCACTACAGACCCTGACACATTTTTACTTTTATGTGTAGATATTTTGCTTTTCTAGCAAATTTTAGCTTTACGACCACATAAAAACAAGTAAAATCCTCCATAACTAGTATAATTATAGTAGAAAGTAAAAAATAATAAAAGGTTTCTTTATATTTCTGTAATGTCAATCAGTTTACTGACAGTCACTGACTTGATATCTCTAAAATTTCACTTGACAGTTACGGTTTGTTTTATTTATTTGATCATGTATCTGTTGAAATGAAGACTGATAAAAAATATGATATTGCTTTTTTTATGTTTCCAGGATAATTTACCACAGAAATAACACACACACACACACACACACACACACACACACACACACACAATATAAGATCCATCACATTTTATTGTTAGTTAATAAGAACCATCATAAAAAGAGTGTTTCAGATTTTTAATAGTAAGAGAGAATATTACTGCTAGAAATATCTGTGTGTTTCAGTATAGTGAAAGGTATCAAGCTATTAAATATGCCTTTTCAGCTTTTAAAAATCAATATAACTACTATTTTCATTTCACTCTGCTTTTATTGTAAATAATAAATATCAGAAATACTCAGAGTTGTAACACACAGATATTGCAGACTTCTGCATCAAGCCAAGTACCTAGCTTTGTTGCACATTTTAGACATACATCTTTTTCAGAGATTATACATTAAGTATAGGCTCACTTTCAGTCTTCAGTGCTGAAATTTTCCCTTTCACTTGATTTGCTTACCATGGGAGAGAGGCAAATTGAGTCACGGAGGATAGGCTTTCTTTCACTTTAGAAAAAATGTCCAAGTCACCTATCATCTCCTTCAAAATTTCACTAGGGTGTAGAACATAAGTTCAGTTGCTTTAGGGTTATTAGTACCTGACCCTAAACTTGGCAAAATAATTAATACATGTATAGGTGAATGAGGTAATAATTATGAAACAGATTAGGGCTATCATAAACTAATATCTTAAACTTATTTTTAAACATCTCTTACCGTAATAACTAACAAATATGTTTATAATATATACATTTCTAGTCTTGAAATATATGTTACACGTATTCGTGTCATGATTATCAGTGATTTGAAAGCTCTTGAGAATTCTCATCACATTAAAGTGAAAAATGTACCTCTGTGATTCATAGTAAATATGTAGCTAGACTAAAAAGTTGGCAGTAACATATACATTTACTGTTACATTTATCTAGCAATGAAACATTTGGAAACACTGAGAAGCTACATGACTTTTTTTCCCCCCTCTTAGTTGTAGTGTTAGGAGAGGTGCAACAGATCACTGTGGAACTAAGAGAGTGAATATTTGAGTTCACAAGGGTGGGTGGGCAGGGAGAAAGAGAAGCCTGGATTATGGACAGATGCACAGCCTAGTAAACATTAAAAAGGGATTCAGCTAAAATCTGTTTCCTCACATGGAAACAGACCTACCAGTTGGTAAATTAATTCTGTATAGTCATAATGAGCATTTTTCCTTTGGAGAAGTTTTCTTTAGAAGCGTAGATGGGAAAATACACAGTGTGGGAAGAAAAGGAGAGAAAAGACATCCATATGGAGCAAAAAACAGTGCACTCGTGGGAGAGTCCTATGGTTGCTGCCCTTATCTCTGGTGTAGAGTCTGCAGACAGCAAGCTAGTTGGACGAGTCTTAAAACAGTGCCTTCTTTAATTGCTGAGATAAAACATCAGCTCTGGACATGAATACAGCAGGGAGAGCTGGGTTGCCTGTGGGAAAGGCACACCTTTGCATAAATATGCTGTTGAACACTGCAGAGAGAAGTGGAATAGGATCAAATAGTGGAAACAGGAGCACTTTTGCATTATAAAACATTAAAAAAGTTGCATATGTGCAGGCATACATAACACGATGTTGAGGTTTAATTCCATCCCTTTCTTTTAAGATGAGCATGAATTGGATAAAATGAGGTTTTACCTTACAGGGTAAAAATTCCATTCATAGACAGAACTCTACCATTCTGCAGTAAATGTTTCTATGGTACCTACTTGGACTACTGGCTAAAATGTCCATGGGGAAAACCCTCATTCTGCTTGAAGGAAGGAGAGTCCACTACCCAACAACTGTAGCATTGTAAATATATTTTCTTACACTATTTATACTTAATATTTTGTATCGGTTATAGTAAGGTAAACAGAAGAATAGAATTCATGACTCTAAGTCTTTCTAGATTTTTTAAGTGGAAATAAGGCTAGGTTGTAGCTTTTCAAAGATGTACAGAGCTCTTGTATTCAAGTGTCTGAGCACTAACTGGCAAATTCATTTAGAATTCAAGCACTATTCAATGGCCCAATGGGGAAAATTTAAGCATTTGTTTTCAGAAACAATGGCTCACCTAACTAGAAGATACATTTTTCATAAAACCTGCTTTGTGGTTTCTTACGATGTAATTTTTACTAACAATGTAACAACACATCATGTGCTTGTTCCAGAATCTAAGAATTATCCTTGATTCCACTTTAAACTAACCTCCTATTCATCAGCAAGTTCTGATGATGCTATTTCCAAACCATGTGTTCAGAATGTGCACTTGTCTCCATTATTCTCTCTAGCCTACACTATTGACTTACATGTCTACCATCTCTTTCCCACACAGCTGTAACATATAAATGTTTTAAATACATATTCCTTCATACCTTTCTACTATTTAAATTTTTCCAAAGCCATTTCATCACATTTAGTGTAAAACCCAAATTCTTATTAACCTAGCCTACCAAACCATACAGAATATGCTACTACCCACATATGTGACATTTCATTACTCTCTACACAATCACTTGTTTCTCTGGTCCTCCTTCAACTCCTCTAAGACATTGAGCTCAATCTCTTTTAAGTAAGTTTGCTCCTGCCCAGAAATGTTGTCCAGGAAGTACAAGGAATTCTGTCATGAACACTGGTATTTGCAAGAGTGATTTCTTATCACTCAGATCTCAGATGAAACAAATTTGAGAGGGGACATTTTTGTCCCACTCCAATCTAAAATGTCCCCAATCACACATCACTTAATTTTAATTTTCTGCAGGACATTTATCATTATTTGGTATTTTAGTTGTGTATTTGTATATTTGATTGTATAAATGTGTATGTATACATATATGTATGCATTTGTGTTTATATACATTATATATATGTATCTGTATACATGAATATATTCTGTATCCATCCAGTAGATTACTACTTTCTTAAAAGCATAGATCTTACAAGTCTGTATCTCTAGCTCTTAGAACAATGCCTTCTAAATAGTAAGCAATCAATAAATGCTTCTTCAATGATTAAATTTCTTTGTATATCTCTACCTTTGGCACTCTCTCTCTCTCTTTTCAACAGAAGAAACATTAATAAAATATGTATGAATGTATACATATATACATACATAAATGCCCATATCCACATATATGCATGCGTGTGTGTGTGTGTGTGTGTGTGTGTGTGTGTCTTGACTTCTGAACAAAAATGGGAAAACTGATATTCATTCTTTGGTTACCCAAATCAAGACCTTTAAGTTTCATCTCATATTAGGAGAAGTGAGATCTAGAGGTATATTTATTTGGCAATCCATATGTAAATGATGCCTTATATAGTTAAGCAGTGTATGAAATGAACACCTGTGTATAGAAGAATTAATATCTTTAATAAAAATCCTAGAAATTATAAACAACATAATTGACTTCACATGCCCTTTTTTTTTTTTTTTGCAAAATTATGTCATTATTGCTTACTAACAATTGGATTTATTTTCTTTGGACATTTGTAACATCACTTATAAAGATAACATTTATTTCTGGCCAAATATAAAATGTTTTCTGAATACCGATATCACAAAGTTATAGTACCTATATTTTATTATTTCAGGAAATCTTTCTTCAGAGGTGTTTATTATTTCAGGAAAATATGAAATTCCATAGTAAGAAATACTTCAGTAAAATATTCACTTTCTATTTAGAGCGTATTTTAGATGTAAATAACTTGGGGAAGGTTATCAGTTTGTATAACTAAATCCCATGTGAAAACAAGTTGATTTAATAATCTATTATAAGATTAGGAAAGATCTTTCTTTATGTTAGAACTCTGAATATTAGGGATATAGGTCAGGATCTGGATTTCTCCATCAATGGTTTTCTACTAGATCACACTTCCCCTGTGTATATTCATATATGATTTGAGGTTTTTTTTTCTTTAATGCGTGTCAGAACTATTCTCCGAAAAACAACCCTTCATCCTCACAGAATAAGCATTTGACCAACTCATCTGATTTACTTTTTGGTAAAGGACTTTTAAGAAGGAGCGCACAGTCTGACACAGGTGAAGTTAAATAGTGTAGGATCATCCACTTGAAAGGATTTTTCCTACTTTAAATTTTACTTTACATTTGTCAGTTTGGAATGTGAAGAAGTATTTTAAAAGAAAAAAATGCATACTTTTTATTCAAATAACAGACTGATTTTATTCATAAACTTTCCTTGTAATTACCACAGAACCGTTGGTTACCGCCTACAGTTGAAAATTGCAGTACTTTTCATTTTTTAAAAACAGCTTTTTTTTTTATTGTAAAAGGATTCCATTTAGTACGTGAAGCCAGTGGAAGCTATCAGAGGGATGAAAAGGGATTCACTCCAATCTAATTTTTAAAAGGGCCCCTTTTTATGAAGCAGACGGGGTTACCATACAACTCTTGAGGAGGAAGCACGCACTGGCGAGTTGGGGCCTTGTCAACCTGGTGGTTGTCATTTAAGTAAGAGCCTTGGTGCTGTTATCCATTCTTATGCTATAATCCAAATAGGCTGCTACATGTAGCTGAACATAATGGGAACAGATAAACGCCCTTCTCTGCACAGGTGAAAAAGCAAATACAGTACATTTTTCCTCTTACAATTGCTTCCAATGGCAGTGCAATTATCAGTAAGAAGGTTAAGGATGCCCTGTTATTTTTAAGGTTAGGAAATGTGGATGGCTTCTATCACAAAGATACTTCTTACCTTAATACTTCTAATATATGTTGAGTTCTGACTCTTCTGTATCTCCACTAATAATCCTTGGTTTGGACTCACTCTTGATTACCCTGGGACCACCCAGGGGAGTTAGTGACATAAAGCAGAAAGAAAGTAGACATATGGAGTCCAGACTAAATGGTAGAAATTTTTCTCCCTATTGAACACTAGTCCTTAGAGAGAAACAAGCAGCTTGGGCTTCTGGGACTCTTTAGACTTAATTTTGCTTAGAAAATCCATTCTGAATGGGCCAGAATGCCATTTTTAAAAAGAGAAACTGCCACCAAACAAAACAGGTTGACAAGTTAGAAATTATTGTACACTGCATTTGTAGAGAACAGAACATACCTTTAACCTGAAAAGCTCGTTATTGGAAAAAAGGTGCTACACCACTCTTCAATTTATTGTATACAGTGCCTGTTGGAACTGATTTCATTTTAACAAGGTTATACAGGATCTGCTGTGCTCTAATAAGCTCCAGTAACAAAATGTGGTTGTATTTTGTTAAATTCCTTCATTAGGATGTGATTAGAAAGGGTACTTTTCTATTTTTTGAATTGGATGACATGATTTAGAGCTCTGACACTTTTTAAAACATTGAAAAACTGTATTCAGAATATAGGATTCTTCAGTGTGCTACATCTTAATTTTTTAAATAATCATTTGGACTTGAAGACTCTTAGCAGAAATTTCTAAAAACTATCTCATACATCGTATTAGGAAGGGGGAGGAATTTTTTTGCACACATTAACCATGAATAAGGCTCAATTACTGATTCATGTTATTAAAAATGATACTATTCCCTATCTACTGACATCATTGTCATTATCACCAGTAGAAGCATTATTTATAAGGTGCTAGTCAAATTCAAAGCATAGAACCAGTACCTGAAGGAAGCCCAGAGGTGTATCATAGATTCTGTTCTGTTATCTGTGTATATTTTGCATACTGTGTACTTTATTATTAATAAGAATTTGAATAATAGAGTATATTAATATATTATGTAAATTAGAGAAATAGCATCACACATGTATTTTATTCTCCACTGGGGGAGAGAAAGAGAGGCATGGAGATAGTGAGAGGCCCATAACCATAACTTTGGTTGTGCTCATAGTGGTGTGTCATGAATATGAGCATTATTGTCATGGGGGTCTTGGTAAGAAAGTGAGGGAAGCACTGCATAAAGTCAAAAAGCATGATGCATATTCAGAGAGAAAGGCAATCAGTTGATATTTGGTTAGTCAAGGAAGTCTTCACAGAGCAGGTCCAAATCAGGCAGGAACTTGGGAGGAGCATTTTACTAGCTATATTAAGAAAGGGATACAGATTAGAAAATACTAGGGGGTTGAATCAGAGTAAACTTGTCCCAAGGAAAAATGATATTTTAAAAAACAAAGGTATGTTGACTTATAACAACTGAGCCTATAGTTAATTGGAGAGATAGATGTATATATATATATATATATATGTAAATAAGACAGTAATGTTGACTTATAACAACTGAGCCTATAGTTAATTGGAGAGATAGATGTATATATATATATATATATATATATATATATATGTAAATAAGACAGTAATGTAATATATTACAAGCATGTATAGAAAAAAGTATATGCTAAGTGCCTTGAAAGTGCTTTGAAGGAAGATATTGACTGCAGAATTTGGAAATGTCTTACAGATTAGATCATATTTAAACTAAACTTAAAACACAAGAAATGTAATGATGAATGTTGTGTAACAGGATGTGGCTCTGAGAACATGGCAGCAAAGAGAAGAACAGCAAGAGCAGAATCTAGAATTTTGGGAAAAGACTTGTGTTAGGAGCAGATGTCTCCTTGTGTGCTTGACTTCCACTTCTTTGCTCATGTTAACTGGGCCCTATGAAAAATAAAGAAGCCAGACACGTGCCCTGAGAAACTTTAGTCCCTGTTGTCCCAGCATAGTGCCTGAAAACAATGGTGGACGCAGTTTGGAATTCTTCATGGCAGAATCAAGCAGGTTGATCAGGGGTGACAATGGACTGCTGAAAGTGTCAGAACAAAGGTTAGCCATGGTCCCTGGACACAGATTTTAGTTTTTTGATTCAACAAGCTCGTTGTGTGAGCTGAAATTGTGCTTTTGTGAGTGAATAGGTCCTTATAGAAGTATTCCATACTATTTATACTGCATTTATTTGTAACCCAGCATTCAGGCACATGAATAACTTTTGCTGCCTACTTAGACTTTGCCTGCAGTAATATGCATCGTACAATGACTAAATTTTGGGTTCTGACTGACATTATTGAAATACTCCTCAATTTTTCTTTTACATGAAAACAGTATATATGTTACCACTGAAATGATAAGTGTAATTTATTGTAATTCACACTTTATGTGTAGGTAAGAAACTCTAAGCAAATGTTTTCATTCTTGGAACCTTTACTTTTCTCAGTTTCCTATTAAAAATGCTCACTTTTTCCTTTAAACAAATCCCTGAATTTTCTATAGTAGATGTCTATCTAAACAAATCAAATCTAATTATTTTTACTTTGTTCACTTCCCAAAATACCGTTGTTATCCACTATATGTTTTATCAGTTACTCACTCTTCATTCTTTATGACTTAACCTCTAGAAAATATATAGTACAGTTCATTTCTTTTGTAAATTGTAAATTCTGAACTTTTTATTGGTAACCACTTTTTTCAGGAAAAATCAATATTATTTGATTGAAATAAGACCTTTTCTAAGGAAAGTAGCAATAAAAATTTGACCCCATCTTTTGTATTATAGAAATCAGAGATGAAATGTGATGTAGTTAATTGATTGGCTTACTATATAGTTATCATTTCTGAATTTTAATATTCCTAAATTATGTCACAAACCATTTTCTCCATTTTTCTAATTTGTAGTTATTTAGTGTCCATGCTCAGACATCCTTTCATCATATGATGTTAACAAATAAGGCATATATTAAGATCTTCTAAAATTGACAAGTCTATTCAGCAAATTACACACAATATTAATATGGCTGCAGATTGTCTTGCTTGAACAGAGTAAATTAATGTCAAATCAGGATTCAGTTATTTTGATTATGTGTGTGCGCATGTGTATAATTCTTCTGAGTGTAGATTAGTGTATTTTTATTCTTGAGAAAAATAATGGATGTGTCTTAAAAGGGGTAAAAAATGACCTGCATTTTCTATCCTGTACTATACTTGATTGAGCAATTTGTATGACTATATAATGGTTTTAAAAATGTACAGAATTCTAGCCACTTCTAAAATGAAACAAACGATTGGTACTAGTGTTTCTAATCTCATGTTTCCTTACAAAAATGTAGTTCCATCTTCACTATCAATGTCTAAGTAAAAGACCAAAAGTGAATGAACCAAACCAAATCTCTTAAACATTTGCTAAAGGATGCCAAATGTTGCTACTCGGTTATAGGATGAAAACCAGAGATGAGTATTTTAACTTAGAAAAGGCAGCTCAGAGTCCTTTTCTAATTTCTACTCTTAGAGGAGTTACACTCAGGCAGCTAAAATAAATAATCTTGAGATGGAAGTGTTGGAGAAATCTCTCCATTATACTCATATGGAATAAAATATTCTCTCTGTACCATAACATACATATATATGCATATATACTTAAATTTAGAGACAAGGAAGCTCTATCTCAAAGTTCTGTCACCCATTAAGTGGCAATAATAATAGATAACTTCAAAATTTGTCATGATCTTTTATTACTGATCACAATAGGATTTGCTTTAGTGAGCCCTCCTGACCTTTCACCCTTTTCCTGAAGGTCTCAAATTAGGTGAAAACAAAGAGAGTTCATAAGGAGACATGGAGGACAGGAGTCTCCGGTCAGGCTTACACTGCTTCCAGAGTAGCAGGAAAGGGGAGCAGAGAAGGATTTTTTTAGGAGAAGTAATATAATCTTTTAGCTTTATATTAACTAGATGGTGCTGTAAAAAAAATGGACTTTTCTAGATACCCTAACATATGTTATATGCTTATAATGCTCTGAAAACTTTCATTTATTCACCTTCTAAGTGAATCCTAATTCTAACAACAAAGTAGGCAGAGTTTTTCCCTTCAAGGATTAGTTGTCAAGTGTGGAGACTGACATCAATGAAATCAGAGCAAACAGAAAGCTTATATAGAAGAGAGAAGTATCATACATTTTTTTCTCTCTCTAAGAATTCCAACTAATCTTATGTTGTTGAATTTCCAGTTGATTCTGATTACTCTTCTGGTGTTGAATATTTAGATTATTTCAACTTTTGCTCCTTTACAATAGAACAAATAATTGGACAAACAAGAATGTGCCATAGGATAAAGGAAAATGTTTAAAATGTTTCAGAACACATAGGATGAGATAAAGTTAGTAGTGATTAAAAACATGGAACAGTGATTGAGAGAGATTTCTTGTTTGAGAGACACTTTTCTTGACCCAAGTCTCATTTGGCCATGGTGCTTTCCATTGAATTGCTTCTAGCAGATTTGTTTTTAGGTACATATGAAGTCAAGAGGGAAGGATGAGAGAGGATGATGAGCAGATAAAGAGGAGTCAGTATGAGTCAATAATGCTTTGTAGTGTTATCTCATCTGTCTGGATACTTCAAAAGATTCTATGGTGATTCTCTTAAAGTAGATTAACAATTATTAAAACTGTTGTTTTCTTAATCCTTCAAATGTTAGCCAAAGAAAAATGCTATTTTGCATGCATTTTCACAATTATAAGAAATAAAGATATTGTTTGGTTTATACAAAAAAATTCATAGTACCTGAAAATATATGGACTCTTTCCAAAACAAATCAAGCTGATTTTCATTGATATGGAATAAAGAAAAAAAAGATCCAAATAATGTGGTTTTTTTGGCTAAACTAAAAAAATGGACAAACAAAAACACTAAAAGCTATTATTTGTATTACACTTCTCAGGAATTGAATGATATTAGCTAATTTTGAAAGGCTGCTTTTTAGATCTAATGGAATTTTATTTTAACTCATTGTCTGGTAGCTAATAACCTAATGTTTATCATCTGTGCTAGGTTTGGTAGTAACAGGTTCTTTATATGGAGTTTTATAGGACTAATATTATTATACGTAGTATATGTACTTGATAACCTTTTAAGTTATTTCCCTTTGCATAAATTAAATGTATAGGTTTTGAGATCCTAATGAGCAAAGGATTTTACTAGCAGACGAAGAATGTATTATTTTCTATTTTAGATATGCCTGAAAATAAAAATTACTCATGTTTTTTTAATTTAGAAAATGTCTTTCATTTACTTCCAGCCTGCCTAAACCATTTAGGAAAGCTTACCATGAAAATAAGAAGGTATTATAAAAATTAGTAAATAAGAAGTATATGTGCACATGTACATACTATTTATTCAGATTATAATGTTGTTAAAGTCAGTTCTATTTTATGACCATGGTAATCGCACACCAGGCAATACCCATTTTCTCTAGTGATTAATGTAGCACCACTGAGTTTTTAGAAGGTTGTTTTCTTAATTTGAATGTCTAGGAAGCATTTTCCCTGTTGAAAAACAGGTGTAAACATCAATACCCAGGATAAGAGAGTGAGCTCCTACTGTTTTCTGATGTCTCCAGTGTAGAGAATTCAGCAGGTTAAAGTCTGAGGGTTGAGTAGGGCTAATTTATCAGAAATAAAAAACTAGAAAATTTTTGGTGCGACTCAAAGAGTTTAACTGAGAGAATGACAGGAAATCTTTTAACAGCAAAATAATCTGTCAAACACTTTGAATATTTAGGAACTGTGTGGCAAACATGTGAAATCAAACCCCAGCACAGTAATTACAGGTAATTTGTGAACTGTTTCTCATTTCCTCACTGTGTAAATTATATGCCTATCCACTTGAGACAAGATTTGACTCTTTGAGAATCTTACTGAGATTCTGTAGCTTGACACTGGCCCTATTGTTTCAGTGTTCCCTATGCTGCTCTTCAAATTCTCATTCAGTTTTGAGTGAAAGGAGGAAAAATTTCGGTGTAAAGCTCTAAGTTATTCTTCCTGTTTCCTATGTTTTCTATATTTGAATCTACTGTTAACTTTCGGCAACTTTGATTATGGATCAGGTGTTGAATATTATGTTCAAGTCTATGTTCAAGTCCATCACCTCTCCTATGTATGCCAAATAAAATAAATCATAAACCTTTCAGAATATTGGGTTCCGTGCTAGTTGACTCAATACCTGTTAAAGACTCCTAGGTACTGCAAAATTGTTAGAAGGCGTTACCAGCTAATCAGGGTAAGAATTGCAAGACTCTAAGCTGTACATTAACATCATTTGTGAGAAAAGGAAAAGCAAAGTAATAATAATAACAATAAGCTTCTTTTTTTGTTTGTTTCTAAAGATTGCTCTCATCTTATTTTCTACCATTGTTTTCCTAAAAGAAAAAAAATCAAAGACATTTAACACACATATACTCATCCATCATTAACATTTCTTTAATCTTATATGGTGGTGTTATTTGTGTTTATTTCTGTTGTGTATTTTCTTTGTTTACTTCTTTGACAAAGCATGTCATTTTTTGTTTTACCTAGTTGTATTTTGCTACTGCATGTCACATGTTTTAAATGACTCAGTGAACAAATGAATTCTTGTCATTTTAAATTTCACTCTAAATATTACAAACAATCTGCTCATTCTCAAACATTGCTCCACGTTTTTGTTTTGGGTGGGAGCATGCAAAAGAAGTGAACCAAAAAATGGCAAGAACCGTGTGGTATGGCCAGCTTTGTACCTGATAATCTGTTGAAGCCTGTTAAAGTTAAACCTAAATAAGATGTATGTATTTATAATTTGAATCATTTGTGTTTCTCTTTTGTTTGCATGATATGATTTTGTTTTATATTTTGTTTTTTTCCACTCACCAGATGTTCCCAACACTTTGCTTCCCACTACTATCATCCCCTCCCTTACCACTGCAACAGTCACAACCACTGTAGCCATAACAACCAGCCCAACCACATCTGCAACAACCAGCAGCACAAGAGGTACAGTATGCTTCTTTGTTATGGCCTGGAAAGCGCAGTTAATGAAGCTTTAAAGGGTTTTTTTTTAAAGGGTAGAAAAATTGAGATCCAATTTTACTTAATTATAAGAAGTAATTAAGTCACCTAAATTACTATCAGTTAGGGTTATTGGAATAGAATAGGAGACAAGATGTTGCATTTTAATTTTTTTAGTGCCACTTATGACTACTATGAAAATATTCCGGAATATAGGCTAAAAGTATATGGAGCAAACACTGAGCAAAACTAAGTGTGAAGCTGGGACACTTTTTTTTTTTTTTTTTTGCCTTGCCTTGTAAATGTAAACAAAGAAATAAGATGTTCAAGGTTGCAGAGGTAGCTTTTGCTTTTTAAAGACCTGAGTTTAATGTAAATGACTTATTCCTCTGCCATTAGATTAAAAATACCCACAGTGTTGAATGTGTTCAACAATTGGCATAATTCATGGGGTCATTATAAACTATTCACCATGTAGAACTTTTCAGTAAATATTGAACATGTCATCCTAAAGTGATTCTCTGAGTAGATCTATTTGTTCTACTAACAGAATGTTCTGAAAACGAATATCGGTAAAGTTGTTCAGTATGATAGGAATTCACATGTGGCTCCATGAGTAATTTCTGGTATTGGTTTATTAATAAATATTTTTGCCTGAAGGAGAGCAACCTTGAAGAAATTGAAATAATCCTTAAAGGCAAAAAAATAGTTACATGATGGTTCAGAAATATAAAAAAGCATTCCTGAGCAGTCATTAAGTGGTTAGTAGGTGATGAAAAAATTAAAAAGAATTGTCATGAGTGCATAACAACATGTTTTAGACTTAATTTTTGCATTAGAAATGTTCATAGAGGATTTGTCCTACTTAAGTCTGTCTTTTTGTACTTCTACATGTTTTATGTCATGTTGGCTTTACTAATATGTATTAAACTTAACAATTTAACTTGAAATCATGGGGACTTTACATTAATATATATGTAATCAAAGTTTACTAAGGACTGGCTTAACATTATTTTCCTTCAATTAGACTCTCTGTTTTTCTTGAGATCTTTATTAATTTTTAATATTAGATTGAGTTTCTAGCTTTGATGTAACAGTTACAGTATTTTTCACTTGTTTCTGAAAAATTCTGGTATTTGATAATTATTAATTTTTGATAATCATGTCAACTCTATTATATGATATATAAGATTGATAACTGAAGTTTAATGACAGTAGCAATAAGAATTTCTCAAAAATTCTTGTTTATTTTAATATTACTAGACAAATGGTATTTGAACTAAATCTACAAGTGAGAAGAATTTAAATATCTTTCTCATATAAATTTATGAGAAAATCAGGTAAAAGTAATAAAAATGAAAACAGGTAAAAAATACTTTGTGATATTATATGAAAGATACCTAAATTTTTACTTTGCTTCAATTTATTATTTTTTCAAAGATTTTTACAAATAGCAATTTAAATAAAATGTAATTGCTGAATGCTAAGAAAATCTCTATGATAATGTTAAGTTCTGACTATACGGACAAGTCACTTTGATGGAAAAGGACAATGACATAATGACTTAATTTTTTTAAAGATCTTCTTATAACAACAGCAACAAAAAATTACCGAGGCACCTGCGTGGCTTAGTTGGTTAAGCATCCGGCTCTTGATTTCAGCTCAGATCATGTGTTCAAGCCTTGTGCTGGCCTCTGTGCTGGCAGCACGGAGCCTACTTGGGATTCTCTCTCTCTGTCTCTCTCTCTCTGTCTCTCTCTCTCTCTCTCTGCCCCCTCCCCTGCTTGTGCTCTCTCTCTCTCTCAAATTAAACACAAAAAAATTTCTAACAGTCAATTATTCTTTCCTTCTTCAAAAAAAATTTTTTGAGGACTTGCTATCTATATATGTCGCTATGCCAGGTTGTACAATTATAGAAATTAAACATATTGTATCTAAAATTACTAGCAATTAAATTAATGGATTCTGCGCCATCCCTAAGTAACCAGTTTCTGTGCATAATTAAGAAAAAGTATTCATGCTCTTTGTGAATATATATATATGTGTGTGTATACACACACACACACACACACACACACACGCCATTCCCTGTTATTTTTACCTAACAGTTGAAAAACAATATTTTTCAAATGGCACCAAGATATGTGGAAAGAAAAATATATTTTATAAGTTAGGCAATTCATAGTAGTTATTTTGTATAGAAAAAAAATAGAAGTACTGACATTAAATATTAATCTAATGCCTATTTTCTCTCCTATGTTCAACAAACCCCTGGGGGTGGGGAAAGTCACTGAGTGCACCTGTATCATTAATGTTCTAGACCATATTTGAGGAAGTAGAAGGTTCCGTCGGTACATAAACATTGTTATGAATTTTTTTTTATTTTATGTTTTTATCTGTTTAATTACCAGTTCCATTTACTGGAATGTGAAGTTCATCAGAGCTAGGACCTTAATTGTCTCACTTTTAAAAAAATTTTAATTTATTTGAGTAGAGTTGGCATACAGTGTTATATTTGTTTCAGGTGTGCAGCAGAGGGATTTAACACATTTATCCATTATGCTGTGTTCACCACAAGTGTAGCTACCATCTGTCATCATACAGTGCTATTGTAACATCATTGACAATATTCCTTATCCTGTGCCTTCTATTACCATGACTTATTCATTCCATAACTGGAAGCCTGTATCTCCCACTCCCCCTTACCCATTTTGCCCGCCCCCTAATCCCTGCCTCTCTAGCAATCATCGGTTTATTCTTTGTATAAATCAGGTCTGATTCCGCTTTTTGTTTGTCTTATTCTTTGTTTTTTTAGATTCCACATATGAGTGAAATCATACTCTATTTATCTTTCTCAGTCTGACTTGTTTCACTTAGCATAAAACTCTAAGGCTAACTATGTTGTCGCAAATGGCACAATCTCATCCTTTTTTTATGATTAATACTCACGTGTGTATGTATGTTTGTGTGTGTGCTTGTGTACACCACATCTTCCTTATGGACATGTTCCTTCATGATGCTTCCTTAAGCATCCATTCATCTATCAAGTGGACATTTAAGTTGCTCTCATTTCCTGGCTATTATAAATAATGCTTCAATAAACATAGGGGTGCATATTTCTTTTTGAATTAGTGTTTTCATTTTATTTGGGCAAATACCCAGTCGTCGAATTATTGGATCATATGGTATTTCTATTTTTAAATTTTTGAGGAAGCTCTTTACTGTTTTACACATTGTTGTGAATTTTTACACAATTGTTTTTCAAGTTGTATGATATTCCCTTATTTGTATATTACCTATTAGAGCTTTGAGATTCAATTATATTTTAAATTTAATTCATTTATTCATAAATTAATAAAAGATGTTTCAAAATTATAGTTTAAAAAGGATTGTAATAATATATTGCCTAAGAAAATCTGAGAGCTGAAGAGAACTCAATATTTTCATCTTACAGTTTTTTTTAAGTTTGCTTGTTTCACCCCTTTCATTCCGTAAAGTAACCATATTTGATTTTAGGAGGTTTAAATGATATTTCTTCAAATTTCATAAACTATAATATTTTACCTACCTATCTATATATTTAATAAATGACTACAAATAAATCACCATTCACTTCTTTATCTACACTCTTTCACCACTACTAAGTTTTCCATCCTGAGATATGATGAACATAACTATAGAAAACAAACTGAGGGAGGTGGTCAGGGGTTGGACTAGATGGGTGATAGGTATAGAGAGGACAGTTGTGAGGAGAACTGGGTATCACATGTGATGAATCAGTAAATTGTCCTCCTAAAACCAATATTACACTATATGTTGACTAATTAGAATTTAAATAAAATTTTGAAAAGAAATACATTTAAAGAATTACACCTATGGCTATATTAGAAATCAAGGTGAAATAGAACAAAAGAAACTCCTCAAATCCCTCAAATCATCAGTCAAAACCCTGAGAATTTTCACATCTCTTCAATTTGTACATGAAATGCATCCCCCTTAGGAGGAATAGGAACTTCAACCATGTGGAATGGAAGCTGGCCATTAGCACTGTTTTGTTACAAATAAGGGTGTTAAGACATAGAGAAGCTAGCGAACTTCAGCTGTCATGGGAAAGATAGAAAATAAGTGTGCCCTAGAGGTATCTTTGGATGTGAGTTTTGGTTCTTTTGTTCACAAGGTCTTTGGTCTTGCACCATGAGCCAAATTAGGCTTTAGCATTTTTATCAGAAAAATGAGAAGCACTTAATAGAACCATTTAATTCCTGGGTTGTCTTACGGATTGGATAATATCTAGAGTTCTGGAAATACAATCAACGATCAATGTATGATGGGATTATTTCTCAGTTATTTTTAGTAAAACATATGTGTTTATCTATAGTTGTATAATACAATTACTGATAATTATATGTATATAATAACTGATAATTATATGTATAAAATCGTTGTAACTGTTTTTGGTGTTAGTATACTAATTACTTTTAAGCCTAATTTTTATTGATTATATGAAAAAATAAGATGTTACTATAGTATATAGAATTTATTTATAAATATAACAATAGTTTATAAACTCCATGAAGTTTATAGTATTTGTATAGTATAGTATTTGTAGCATATACCTAAAATCTGAACACTTTATGATCTCTTATAATTTTTTCATTACAAGAGACTATTGCTATAAGACATTTTAATTTCTGCATTTGGAAATGGCAGGGTTTGTTAAGTCTAGTGACCTGATTAATTCTATCATTCAATTCAGATGGCATATACATACTCTCTTATAAATGTTTCCTGTGTTTTTTTTATCACTGTGATAAATGCTAATGAGTTAAATATGATAATTTATAACATGGTTCCAAATGACCTGATGTGATTTCTACTATTAATATTGTTTTAGCATGGTGTGTTTAATTTGAAAACATTTTTCATTTTGATCATATCATAGTTTTAATTTTATAATAACTATGTCATAATCTAGGAAACTTTAACAGCACCCTCATTTTACAGATAACAATAATAAAATATTAAAAATTCTAAAACCATATATGAGACAATGACTTATATCACTGATTATGTCTATTCACATGATTTTTAAAATTAGAGTTCACCAGTGAATGTTTTATACTCATCAAGACAAAAAACTTCAGAACTCCTAATTGCAGTTTCTGGCTCTGCAAAACTGCAGAGTATAAAGTATAATAAGTATACATTTTAAGTATAAAAATGAGATGATGGGGCACCTAAGTGACTCAGTTGGTTAAGCGATTAAACGTCTGACTTGGGTTTAGGTCATGATCTCACAAAGTGAGTTCAAGCCCTGCATCTGGCTCTGTGCTAACAGCTCAGAGCCTGGAGCCTGCTTTGGATTCTGTGTCTCCCCTCTCTCTCTGCCCCTCCCCTGCTTGTGCTCTCTCTCTCTCAAAAATAAATGAACATTTTTAAAAAATGACATGATAGATATAAAGAGAAGATACAAAATATCTGATATTCTTCCCATTCTACTACTAAGTCTGTTCAAATACTTCATGGATTTCAGAATACCAAATAGGGAAACATAATTCCTAAACTTGATGAAAGTGTTTATATAGTTTATCTATGTAAACATCTAAATGAATTCTTGGTTCAAATATGAATTTGGTTTTACATTAGGCTTTGAAATGGTAAAATAATTTTATATTAATAATATTACATCATTTGTCAAGTAATTCTTTTTTTTTAATGTTTGTTTATTTATTTTGAGAGAGAGAGAGAACCCAGGAAGGGCTGAGAGAGAGGAAGAGAGAGAATCCCAGGCAGGCTCCGCACTGTCAGCACATAGCCCAATGCAGGGCTCAAACTCATGAACAGTGAGATCATGACCTGAGCCAAATTCAAGAGTCTGAGGCTTAATCAACTGAGCCACCCAGGCACCCCATTTGTCTAGTAATTCTTATCCAATTTATTAATTATAATGACGCTACTTACAATGGAATCTTATTTAAGCACAGCATTGGTAAACAAAACAAAGGATATCTTTTAAAAATTTAAGAAATTGACCATTATCAACCTACCTACAATTAGAGTAATAATGACCAAACTCACAAAATTTAAAGATGTATACCATTGTGTTGATCCCACCCTACTGACAGTAATGCTTTCAGCTAGGAATGCCTGAGGCACTGTCCTGGGTAGGTCCCTAATACTTATAGGACCCCCAGACATTTCCTCCACCAGGGCCGATGTTGTGGCTGGACTAGCTTTAGTGGTTCTTATGATCTCGGGATACATTTTAGAGAGAAACCATCTGAAACTTTGAGTGACAAAATTTATTACTCACAGTTCCTAGAAGGCCACAGAGTGAGACAATGGGCAGAAAGAAAGAGAGTGTGACTGGATCTGGGGCTCTGCCTTTATTAGGGTATCTAAGGGTTTGGGGGTTCACTAATTGGCAAATTTAAAGCATAAGAGCAGGAATGAGGGCACAGTAAGGAAGAAGTGGGGTTACTCAAAGCAATCAGTTATCTAGGTTATTCATGGCTTTCTGAAAGAGGAAGCTTCACAAGTGGGGCAGCCTAGTGCCTTATCTGGTTGTTTTACCAGCAGCTGTATCCTACTGTATTCTACTGTATTCCAGCCATATCCTACTGTATTCTACTGCTGGTAATATGTTTATTCAAGGTGAATGTCTTTTGAAATAGATACCTTGATAATCAAAAGATTAATGTCAGTCTCTTCCACTGCAAGTTCTCAAATCTTCTCAATTAAGTGACATGCTAATTTTGTTACTTATATTTAAAAATGTAATATTAAGTGAAATATTTTAAATCATCCATGTAGAATAAAATTAATTTTAGCATATACCATAGCTCTTTAGCCCATATGCTGCCATTGCATTTTTTTTATGTTTTAATTATTTTTGAGAGAGAGCACAAGTAGAGCAGGGGAGGGACGTAGAAAGAGGGGAATAGATCCAAAGTGGGCTCTGTGCTGACAGCAGGGAGCCTGATGCGGGGCTCGAACTCACAAACCATGAGATCATGACCTGAGCCTAAGTCAGATGCCCTTAACCGAGTGAGCCACCCAGGCATTTCATTTTTAAATCATGTGAATGGCGGGGGACTGGGTGGCTCAGTTGGCTAAATATCTGACTTCGGCTTAGATCATGATCTCACAGTCCGTCAGTTTGAGCCCCATGTCGGGCTCTGTGCTGACAGCTCGAGCCTGGAGCCTGCTTCAGGTTCTGTGTCCCCATCTCTCTCTGCCCCTCCCCTGCTTGTACTCTGTCTCTCTTTCTCTCTCCCTCTCTCAAAAATAAGTAAACCTTAAAAATAAATAAATAAATCATATGAATGACATAAAACTTAATTATTTAAATGTAAATGAGGATAGGGACCTATTTGACCATTAAGTATAATCCTAAATTATTGTTGTCTAAAAGATCTTAATACTTTCTTCTCTAAAGATTCCTTGAAGTAAATCTATGTGACTTGTAAAAAAAAAAAAAACTTCATCAACACAAAGTTAAACTATAGCAAAAAAAAAAATTGTTAAACTACGTGGTGCCAGCATAGAGAAATTGAGACAAATTGTGAAATCATATATGTATTTCATTTCATATGATATGGTCATTTTTAATGAACTACAGTTGCCTATAACATTGATTATGAAATAGTATTTTAAAACCAGACTTGCTTACTTCAATTGTCATTTCCTTTCTCTGGCTTCAAAATACCATAAGCTACAGTAAAATTAACACAAAATGCATACATGTGTACTTCAAACCACTGTCTGAAGCATCTATTTAATTAAATCAGCTTTAAAAGCATAATGATCTGACCGATGCTTCTATTTTCTATTTTCTTTATATCAAAAGAAATTCTAGTCTATCTTTATTTTATTTTTATTTGGTTTTATTGTGGCACCTCCTTCCCTTTTTGGTATAGGTACTTTAAAAAATTGAATACAAAATTATAAACATTTAACAGAATAAAAAAAAGCCAGCACTGAGAAGAATAAATGAAGTCATTATAGCTCTGAGTTAGTCACTATAAATGCACTCAAACAGAGCATTTGCAATGGTAAAATATATCATCTTGACACAGTTAAGTCCCAAAGTGTGCAAATCAAGAAGTTGTTTATGAGCTTGTATTATGAGTGTTTAGCTATTAAAAATGTTTCTGGTTTTATTGGTGGTAATAAAACACAATTTGCATGGTGTTGTGAGCTTTTAAAAATTAAGTGTCAATATGTTGGGTTTTTTTCAGTTGACAAAAATTAAGTAATAATTCAGGCTCCAGATGGCCTATATAGAGAGACCTGCTTATCTCTAAAAACCCAGGTTTACACATTTAAGCTGTAAGTGTAGCTAAACTTCCATTAGTCTTTTTAAAAACAACACTTATTATATGAAGTTGACTCAGTTTTAAAATTAGACATATGAAACATAGCTTATAATGAACATAGAGTACTAAAAATGCTTCTACTTGGAAAGAGCAAGCAACATGTATGGCCCATAGTTGAGGACACTTTCAACCTGGGTACAAATATTGTTTTGTTAATACTGAAGGGAGTGGCTACAGTCTGGACCAGGGAGGGAACATTGACTGGGGGTCCTAGTCTCTTAGTCAGCTATAGACCCACACATTTGAAAAATGGCAATGTTTCATTTTAAATTATTCCAAGATACCATAGAAGGCTAAAGACTTTTTCTTTTCTTTTCTTTTCTTTTTTTTTTTTTGTATTCTTGTAGATCTTATTTGATACAAGAATACATATTGCTTGTTATATACAACCATTTCTACAACTAAACAAAACATTTGACTCCAACTTGTGAAGGTGAACTCTGGCCAAGTTTGAAAATCTTCAAATATTTACCTATTTCTTTATAGCATTTGGGAAGTAGTTGAGGAAAACTGGTATTCTCATTTTCTTTCCAATACGACCTATTAAGGGAAGCAGCACATTTATGCTCTCTTCTATTTTCTAAGGGCACTCTTGTGGTTTGTACAATTTAAAACATCAAACATTTTTAAGAGTTTCATTTTAAGCTTGTTTATTTCTTTGGCTTAGATCAATTTAAACAGAAATCTTTGTTCCATTAGTTTACATTTCTTCTAAGTAAACAGCTTTACTAATATTGTTTTTACTTCTATAAATGTAGGAGTGTCTTAATTGATTTTATGGTAATAATCCTAGATTTTATATAATCTAATAATATATACATTTCCTGCAAAACAATTTCTAAGAAAGAAAAGAAAATGTTCCCTAGTAGACCATGTGCCATTTTTCTTGGATTCATTTTTATATAATATGCATATACATACAAATACTGAATTAAAATTTTTCCATATTTATTATGTTCCAGAAAGCACATCAATTAAAAAATATCAGGATTTACTTAGTCTCTTATGATTAGGATGATAATCTGTTTTATGTTTTAAAAACTTAGCCTACCTATGTGAAGAAATGCTTTTCCAGAACATCTCTAAAAGTATTTTGAAAATCATTAATAAACTGAACCGGTTGTATGTTTCTTCCTAACCAACGAATTAAATTTATGAGCTGTGCCTTTGAAGCCGAAAAGATTACTGGCATTGCCCTTGCTTCTTTGACACTCCACATGAAACACACTTAATAACCTCCTGTGTTAGCTTGGTGAAACACCGAATTGATACTAATTATACCAACTTTGGGATAGAAGGTGACCTTGACTTCAGCTGGAACTTTCTGCCAGGACAATAAATAAGAACAAATGCTACAAAGCATGACTTCTGAGAAGGGTCTAATACAATCTATTAACTCTGGGGAGTTCGTGGAATTACAATAAGTGCTTGAATAATTGTAATATTTTAAAACATCTCTTGCTTCAATAATACAGCCATTTTTTAAATTTCTCGAGATTTCAAATCATCTCCCATTAGCTTTCTGTACTCATTTAAATTAGCGGTGACCAGAAAATTAAAAGCTACTTGATGCACAGTGTGTATAAGGTGATTGCAAGGCAAAGAGACAGATTTTTACTAAATGACTTCTCAAATACATATATTTGACTGCCTTATGCTAAAGCTGCGATAACACCGACTCTTAAGTGAAGAGATGTCTATAAAATGATTTTAAAAATGACTAATAAAGTAATTGTCCCAGTAGATATACAGGTTTAAACTATTGTAAGAAAACCTGTCAAGGCCAATGATGTGTATCAGTTTAACAGTTAAAAATTTGAGTTCAGTAGTTTTAAAAAGAGCCAGTAAAGTTGCTATAAATAGTATAAACAGGTTGGTAAGACCAGAAATTAAACTTTTTATTTTACCAATATTGTTTAAAGACTACATTAGTGTAAGGGGAATTCTGTTCAAAGTGTTCAGTATATTAAGTGGAAATACTAATTTAAGTCCAGTTATTCTTCATTTTAGAAAAAAAAAAGATGAACTTAAAATTCCCAGAGCTATTTCATTTAACTCACCAGTAAGCAAAGAATGCTGCTCAGTGAGTATTTAAATAGAGAAAGAGAAAGCAACTTGAAACTAACATGAGGAACTGCAATAGATTCAGCGAGAAACATATTTTTTTCCAAAGTGAACCAAGTTTGATGTCTAAGAACTAGGTTCCATAATAAAAAGCTTGAGGCTCTTCTAGAGTAGTATGTGTTAAACTGGGTAAGTTACAATGGTCTTAACACGATTACTTTTCTTCTTCCTTGAAGTCCTGTTCTTTAAATATTGATTATAAACTGTTCTCTTTTTTTTTAACCTCCAGTTTAGATAGTGTGTTACTCCGGATATCAGCAGGAATTGACAGCAGTCTCGAAAGGGGGTAGCTAAAGTGCTTTTAATGAGGAGACTTCCACAGAAGGATGGGCAGTATTTGGGAAACTAATACAGATATAAAAACACAAGGGAATTCTAAACAACAAGGTGCTATTATCAGCACTGGACCTGAAGAGCCAAAGAAAGTAAACAGGGTTATCCTAGTTAGAGAAGCACTGGGCCAGAAAAGGGGCAGCTTGAAAAGAGCAGTGGAGAAGGACACAGCGAGTATCCACACCTTGGCCAGGTGGAGACATTGGGAGAGGAGGGATCTATATGGGACTTCTTTCTTTTCCTGCCTTGCAATATCTTTCCATTAATCGAATTCTGCTGAAAATCAGAAGCCAAGGAATCTGGTGGAGCAGTGCAGAGAAGTCAGCCTCCCAGACAACAGAGCAAGGCAAAAAAAGGGTCAGAGGATAGATTGTGAACCAAAAGGAAAATGAACAGCAGAGACATATGTGTGTATAATGTCATCAAACTTGTTTAGAATATGTCTTAGAATTTGTTCACTCAGGGTGATAGATGTCAGATTTTATTTTAGTTTTGGATTTTTCTCGTAAATATATGTAACACAAGTCTATAATATAAAACTAGTAATGAAGCTACTAATGGTGGTAAAATAGCAGCCCTCCTAATTTATTTTAATATATAATCTCCCTTTCCAGGCTACTGTTGTAAAGAGACAAACACTCTCAATAGCAGAGTGCATATAATGAAGTTCAGTAGGGCTGGATTTATTGTGAGAGACAAAGAAACCTAAAAAGACATCTATTCTTATTTAAATACTTACTTTCCAAGAGGAAACCATTTTGAATCTTGGTGTGAGGAATACCCATTTAATTCATTGAGTAGTGAGAGATTCCTTATTTGAAATATTCTGAAATCTGCTTGTAGAGATGCAAACTATTTTCTTTGAATTAAGTGCTTTCAAAAACTTGGTTACAGGGGAAAAAAATCTCTATAAATGAGTTAGGCATTAAGTTAATAATACACTGATACAGATATGTATTATTAACTTTCTATTAAAAGAATTTTAGTGTCACATAGACAAATAATTTTCAGTCCTGTGATAATAGCTTTTCAGAAAAGAAAATCACTTTCTTGAGAGAAGATTTTAGAAGCAGCAATCACAGTCTTTAATATATTACATGATATTTCTGCCTTTGATGTTTAAAAGGATGTGTACTTTATTAATTCAGTTAAGTTGGCAGATAGGATACATGTAAAGTAAAAACAATTCAGCTTGTTTTCACTATAAAGTTAACTGTCTATAGTACAGCTTGAGTCCTTTGGCATTTTATCACTGACAGGCCAGAAAGTTTTGTTGACAGTGGGATATCAGAATACTTTTTAAAGAACTAAGAATAATAGCCTAATTTTTTCTGGTGTTTCTAAGTATCCTATCCCCTAGTTCTGAGATTTAGCTGGAAATTGAGCTCTGCATCTGAAAATGCTATTTTAAGGAATTGAAAACAAATTCTCGTATACCTTTCTCTTAGACCTACCAGGTTAAATCCCGATATATTCTACCTGAAATCAAGTTAACAGAAAAGAATATTCAAATTAGAAGGAAGTTCTAAGCATTCATTTTACTAGTTCATATTCATATTTCTAACTTCTGTATTCAAAATTTGGCAATATGACAATGTAGGATGTTTCCATTATGTATAATGTGAAATTTTTAAGTAACTTTTAAAATTTGGTGGTGCTTTAATAAAAGTAAAAATAGTTCAAACCACAGTCTAAATGTACAGTTATGTTTCACTGGGTTAACAACAAATACCATATATATACTCAGCATGAGACAATGAAATTAATTGCTTGGCATAGGATATTCTGGTATCATCATGATTTGGCCTCTTGAATGTGATCTTAGGCAATTTATCTCTCTTTACCCACAGGCCTATGTGAATTCCAACATGTTTCTCAATTCTTGACCTGTATGAAATATGATCTGCATATCTGAGTCTTTCACCAGAGTTTCAGAGATTAGTAGAGTTTCTAGTGTTTTTCAGTCAGAACTTGTGGATAAAATTTCTTTGTATTTGAAAGGATTCAAATAATTTCTTTAACATGATTCCATACTTCCAAACTTCATTTATGTCTGAATGTTCTGAAAAGCTAAAAGATTAAAATGAATTATTAGACTCTGACCACAATATTTGGCCTCTGGCTCACTGTTTCCTAGCCATATGCCCACTTGTTTTCTATCATTTCTATCTACACACTCATTTCAGTGTTTTCTCTTCTTATAAACCTTTATATACCTAAATATTATTTATTCTAACTGTAAAATTTCTAACCTCACATTATGGTGGTAAAATAAATCTTGAATTCCAGCTGTGGTGTACATAAAACTAATGTGTATGGCCTCTTTTCACAGTTCTGTAACTGAGTCCAAAGTCTCTGTTAATCAAACACTTTGTAGCCAAAGTTCACAACATACACAGACTTTCTGATACTGTTTTCTATTGGGATTTGAGACTGATCTCTTCGGATTGTGTTAGAATGGTTATAGGACAACACAATGGTGGAGAGTATGGTTTCTTCGGGACTCATATTATCTGGGCTCTTTTTTTCACTTTGCCACACTTAAGTTTTGTGACCTTCCTTACACTATCTACGCCTCAGTTTCCTGGTCTAAAAATTTCAGAAAATAATAGTACTATCAAAACCTTATAATGTTATATTTGAAACTAAATATATCTATGAATTTCACTTAAAAAAATTCCTTGCTTACAATAACTACTCATTAAGTGTTAGGTTTTATAATAATTACTAACAATTTTCATAAAATGAGTCATCTAAACCATATAGGGATGGGTGCCTGGGTGACTCAGTTGGTTGAGTGTCCGACTTTGGCTCAGGTCATGATCTCACAGTTCGTGGGTTTGAGCTGCGCATCGGGCTCTGTGCTGACAGCTGACAGCCTGGAACCTTCTTCAGATTCTGTGTCTCCCTCTCCCTCTGCCCCTCCCCTGCTTGTGCTCTGTCTCTGTCTCTCAAAACTAAATAAACACAAAAGAACTTCAAAAAATAAAATAAAATAAAAAATATAGACTAAAATGTACTGTTCTTTTCTAACTATCAGTGAGATTAACTACTAACTGCTAGGTAAAGGCTACAGTGTATGGTAAATAGACCATCCTTTAAAATCATGTAAGTGTTCTTCAAAATCTAGAACTTAAGGGTTTCTGTCATATGATTTAAAGGGAGTAGGATAAGACATTCTCATTCCATTTTCTAATTATTCAATTAGATCAATTATCAAGTAAGTCAGAAATATAATTTTTAAACAAAAGTAATCTATTTTGTAACTAATTTTCTTTACCAAATATTAAAAGACATTTAAAATGGTCTTGGGGCACCTGGGTGACTCAGTCAGTTAAGCGTCCTTCAGCTCAGGTCATGATGTCACAGTTTGTGAGTTAAAGCCCCATGTCGGGCTCTATGCTGACTGCTCAGAACCTGGAGTCTGCTTTCGATTCCGTGTCTCCAGCTGTCTCTGCCCCTCCTCTGCTCACACGCTGTCTCTCTCTCTCAAAAATAAACACAAAAAACAATTTAAAAAATAAAAAATAGAAAAATAAAATGGTCTTCAGTAGCAGAAATATCTAGTTTGGATACCAGGTACATGATATGCAAGTTATACTTGAAGGTCCTGTTACTCCATATCTAAAATGATTATATTAAATTACTTACAGAGGCATTCTAAACATCAAAACAAGTAGTCAAATTTTCCCTTATTGTCATAACATGGGTGATCCTCTAAATATGATGAAACTATTATTAGAAAATACATTGAAGGTATATCATTAATCATTTAAAAATTGGGCTTATTAATAACCATTTTAGCATATTTTAATTAGTGAGATTTAATATTCATCTTCAATATGTTGATCTAACTTACTCAACTTAAAACTACCCATTACTAAATTCAGTTGATTAAACTATACTTAAACTTCTATAGTAAAGAACTCTGTGCAATGTTTGGGAAATTACCTAAGCACATTCCAGATTTGGCAGACCTATTTCTCATTGATTAGATAAATTTCAAAATTTTTAGCCTTTTGATAATTTAAAACTTTTTTCTATATGCCTCACTTTAAACAAGTTCATATAACTTATCATATAAATAAGTTAGTTGAAAAATGTTAAGCAAACCGAAGGAAAAGATTTGTTCCTTACCCATACTCTCGAGATATAAACTTGTAGCATATATTGTATATAAAGATATAGCATAATGTTTATACAAAAAGTTTTGATGTGAAATCCAATTTTTCATTTTCTTTATTACTTTTGTATCATGATTATCTTACCGTGTCATTGATTTTAATTCCACATAATGTTTTCCTGAGTTTAAATGACCTTCTTCAAATATGAAAGGGCTAATGTTAAAAATCATTTTATTTCTCTAAGTTTATAAGAATTATAGTTTTAATAATAATATTTTGCATTTATTCAGCATTAGTTTAACTATAGTGGAACATTAAAATACAGATAAGTTTATGATTCCAAGTATATATCCCGAATATAAACAGACAATAACTGTTGTAATTTTATTAAGTCCAAGAGAATTAAAATATCTATGATCATTGTGGTAAAATAGGGTTTCACCTATTTCCTCAGTAGAGCTAACTATTCAAAACTTGATATTTTATAAGATCTAAGTATCTCAGTAATTAACTCCTCAAAATGTGAAAAACATCTGTTTTGGAAAGTTATTTTTTTTAAAGTCACACTAGTGATGATTTAAAGATAAAATGAGAAGTCCGCATTGTTATAATGATGACAAACTATAAATAATCTTGTACCTAATATTAAATCATTCAACTTAAACCTTTATTCTTGTTCTAGTGACACTCAAGGTAACATAATAATATATTTATCTTATGCTATGTTTATCAGCCAAAAATCCCTGAATGATTTTTACATTCATTTAAAATTTAAAAATAGTAGTAGAATCATAGAATGATAGAAATGACCTTCAGAGCAATGCAGACTACCTACTCCCCCATTTTCTGGATGAGGAAATTGAATTCCAGAGAAAAGAAAACCATACACCATTTGATGCTATAACTAGGCCTAAAACAATAATCTTTTGAATCACATTTTTCCCAAAATAACCCATGATAGGTATTATTTTCCTATATAGAGAGATATTGGTTGACAATTTCTAATATAACCCTAGTTCAAATTTCATGATTTAAGAAGAGAAAAGTGGAATATTTTAGTGTAATAAAGTATTATAAGATCTTATTCACCTAAAATATCTTAATATGTAAACATATAATTCTTAAAGTATAAGAATTTTTATGTTTTTAAATGATGCCACAAAAAATCATTGATTGATTATTAAATCTGGAAGGGCTTTTTAAAGTTAAAATTTTCACCTTATTTTACTGATGATTACATAGCTAATTTCAAAATTAGAACTAAAATTCAAAAATACATAATTCTATTTACTTCACTGTGTTTTTTCCAAGCAGTTAATTTACAAACTTTCTTTGTATCTTTCCAAACAGTTAAATTAACAAGAGTTAATTTAAAAAGTTAAATCAAGAAAAACAATATGTAAACTGTAAATATTTTTGCTGAAATACCTATAAATGTGCAGATGTTTTTCTAATATTCTTTTAGGAATGTGTAAAGGACTCTTCTGGTTAAAACATTTTATTCTGAAATATTCTGGGAAAGTTTATAATTCTTCTTCATAAAATTAGCAAATATATTTTATACACTGTTTTCTATACATCCCCACTACAGCCTGATGGGAATCTCATTTTTTAAATATGAAGAACAGTTATTGAGATTACTTATTTTACTGGCTTTTTCTAAACATCTTAGTTTTAGCAAATCATTAATTGAGTCTTAAAACAAGGTAAAGAATTTCTAACTTTAATACCTCTAAAAAATCCTGTCTTTAAACTTCCTGATCATTTTTACTATTTTAGTAACTTGCTCTCCTACCCTGTCCTAGCCATGCATGCCTTATCTTATTATCAGAAGTGCTAAGTGATACATTGGTCAGTATAGAGCTTATAATTGTTTTGTCCTCCTTCCATAAACGACTTCTCTGGAATCTATCCAAGGTCAAGTTTGTCACTTTCTTTTTTCCGTGCAGTTTGGCTTTACAATGAAAGTATTCTGTTTAAATTATACCTCAAGGTTTAAGTGTTCAAAAACTAAAGGCAATCGCTTTGAGAATTTGATATATGAGACACAAAGAAGATAAAGCAACATAATTACTTGAGTAACGACTTAATTTAAGCTTCCAAAATGAACTCTCAGTGAAAATTCATTTTATTATTTGCATAACTATAACTTAATTTTTTAATTAGAATCAACTTGATTATTTATCCATAATCTAAACACTAAGGGTCATAATTATGAATGTGGGAGCTGTTTGGAAAGTATAAAATACTGTAAATATATGTTTGTCATCACTGTTCTATTTCTTCAAACCTTTTCTAAAACTTATTTTTTGTTTGGAAAATTAAAAATATCAATATTCTTAAAAAATCCAAAGTAAAAGTAATAATTTCTTTTAAAAAATAGGCTTTTTAAAAAATAGTCAATTGAATTTTTACCCACTACTGTTTGAATAGTATGAGAAGTCATTTGTGTAACTGTGCAGTTATGATAGAATAATGTAAAATGGAGGGAAGGTGGAGTTTTCACATTCCTTAAACAATTATCTGTAAGTTGTTGTTTTTTTTCTTTTCACATGCTTTTTAGGGAGTACTTGCCTTTAGCAGGTTAAGATGAATATGTCATCTAGGAGAACAAGCTGACTTTGGAGCACGGTCTTAATAGATAAAGAAATTTAAAATAGTCACCAAATTTCATGGTCTTCATTTTGGTGATTAGGAAACTTAGTATATCAATGAATCCAGTGATACCAGACTCTGAGAAGAAACAAATTTATCATTAGTTCCTTAAGTGAACATATATTTGAACCTTTATTTTTCACTAAGCATTTAGTATGATAAGCAGCATACGTAGTCACTGCACTAATGAAAAAGGAGAATGAGTAGGAACACATCAAAATTTCTAGAGAAGATTTCTTTATTCCATGAATAATTATCATTTACTTCTATTAGGCACTATGGCAAACTCTGGGGATAAAGAACATAATAAATGCAGTCAATGCCTTTATAGGGAGTAGAGGAGAGAGATAACCTGAGCCGAAGTCTGATGCTCAACAGACTGAGCCACCCAGATGACCCAAGGGGAGGTTTCTTAATAGAGGGATCCTTCCAGATACAGACAGTGTTAGCATAGTTAAAAGACTCTGGAAATGGGGATAGAGAAGCATAGATGCATAGCTCTTGGATGTGACTTGAACATTTTTCATTTTTGTTTTGAAAAACTCCTGTTTTCATAGTGATAAAACAAATAGAAGTACAACTTATGTTTTATTATTTCTATAGCTAATTTTCTAAATTTTGACATGTTTATGGTATTTCTGGCAGGGGCAATTTTATCTTCTCTGGGATCCTAAGAAATAGGACTTCTCCAGTTCCTTTAATGCTGTTTTTATTTGCAAGATTTTTTTTTCAAACACAGCGAAGAATTGGAAGAAGCAGGGCAGGGAAGAGCAGCATGTGCAAAGCAATAGTGTATAAAGAGTATTTACACATTCAGTTTGGCTGGAATTATACATAAAAGAGAAGGAATAGTGAAAGGCAAATGTTCATACATTCATCTATGCATTGATCAAAAAAATAGTTATTCTATGCATAGGCAGAGCAAATTATAAGGTATGTAGCAGGTTATAAGAAATGTAGCAGGTTACATTTAAAAGTTCAGAGTATATTCAGGAAGATGAAAAACAATTTAAGTAATATGATGAAAGTTTTGATTAGGTTTTTGAAAAATCACCCTGAAGTGGTGTAATGAATGGAAGATTGAGGAAGACAGAGTGACGGGAAGCCATTGAAGAAATCTAGGTAATTAATGATGAAGACTTGAAGAAGAACAGTAGCCAAAGGCATGGAGAAGAGATGGTTTCAAGAAATTTGGGAAAGTAAAACTGACAGGTTTTGTAAGTGATCAGGTAAGAGATTTTAGTTGAGTGAGAAATACCAAAATGACTCCCAGGATTATAGCTTGAGTTGCAGGTTATTTGATGAATTTCATCAGAATAAAGAATATAAGAGGTAGGAGTTTTATGAGAAAAATATATGATATTCTCCATTTTAAACATGTGGAATTTTAGATATCTTTGCTACAGCCAACTGAGGATATTTAATGAATAATTTAAACATATGATATGTCATGTAGGGTAAAAATACAGATTGCTGGCTGACATTTCTATAAATAAAAGGTAAACCATAGAAGAGGTAGATAATTTTAGTAGCATGTGTGAATTAAGAAGAAAACCATGATGGGGCGCCTGGGTGGCTCAGTCGGTTAAGCGTCTGACTTCGGGTCAGGTCATTATCTCACGGTTCGTGGGTTTGAGCCCCGCGTCAGGATCTGTGCTGACAGCTCAGAGCCTGGAGCCTGTTTTGGATTCTGTGTCTCCCTCTCTCTCTCTGCTGCTCCCCCACTTGTGCTCTGTCTCTCTCTATCTCAAAAATAAATAAACTATATTAAAAAAAAATAATAAGAGAACCATGCTAAAGTTCATACACTGAAATTTTTAAAAAAGTATTAAATTGTCATGCAGAGGAATGTAATGACGCAAGGGTGTGAGCAGAGTGGTGGGATCAAGCCAAGAGAAAGAGGAGTCATTTGAGTCTAGGGTGGGACATTCTTAGGAATGGCAGGGAGGTCCATAGTGCCAAATGGCTCAGAGAGGCTAAGGGTAATAATATGTGAAAAGTGTACATTTATATGAATTTTATACTAAGAGTATTTGATGAATTTAGAAAAAAAAACTGTTTTAATGAAATGACCAGATAAAAGTTATACTGCAGGACTTGAGAAGTGAATGGAAGGTAAAATGTAGAGAAAGTCAGTGAAATCTATTATTTCAAGAATGTTCTGTGAGGGATGCCTTGGTAGCTCAGCCATTAAGCATCTGACTTCAGCTTAGGTCGTGATCTCATGGTTTGTGACTTTGAGTTCCACATTGGGTGAACTTGAACGCTGCATCAGGTGAATTAGAGCCCCGCTTTAGGTAAATGCACAGCCCTGCTACAGGCGAGCCCCTCTTCTCTCTCTGTCTCTCTCTCTCTCTATATATATATATCTTTCTCTCTGACCTTTGTGAGAGTCTATCTCTCTCTCAGTCTCTGCAACTCACTCATTTGCATCCTCTCTCTCAAAAAAAATGTTCTGTGAGAAGAAAAGAAGAGATACAAGCAGGTAGAATTTAATTAATATTTTTGAAGGATGGTACACACTTAGCCTCTTTCAAATGCTGTGGTAAGAGAGATAGGGTAAAGAAAGAGCAGTTGAAAATATTGCTTAAAAAAGAAATAAGCAGGGAAAAAAAGGAGATAAGCTGATAGAATAAAGCCCAAAAGTGTTTAAGATGGCATGAAATTTATATATTTAATATATTTAAATTATGTTAAATATGTAACATATTAAAATTATTACATGTTTTTATATATTTTTAATGCACTCATTAACCTTGAACACATGGACACACTCTGTTCACTAAGACTGAGGAGAGATGGTAATAATAGTAATGGACAGATACTACTTTTCCAGCAAGGAGTGGGATGTGTTCAGGAAAATGGGAAATTAACAGAGTTTTTGTCTGATGACCTGTGTTTTTTCTGTAAAATAGGACAGATAATTTTCAAAGATGGATGGAAAACTAGCATGGAAGTGATCTTTAAGAATGTGGTGAAGTTCTGAAATAGTTGCTGGGGTAATTAAAAAAGGAAGATGAGTAGAAACACATCAAAATTTCTAGGAAAGTTTTCTTTATTCCACGAGTAATTATCATTTGCTCCTATCAGGCACTATGGCAAACTCTGGGAATAGATAAAGAGCAAAATAGATAAAGCCAGGGTCTTCATGGCAAGTAGAGGAAGGAAATGCTATGTAAAATATGTACAGAATCTTCTAATTTGCTCTAGGAGGACATCATAGGGGACCTTCATAAGGTAATATTTGCTAGATATGAAGGATGTGCAGGACATGAAGTTGGGGAGTAGGCAAGAGCATTTCAGGAACAGGAAATAACAGGTGCAAAGATCCTGAAGTGAAAAGAATGTTGGCCATTCAAAAATCCAAAAGAATGTAGATTGTGTCATAAATGGTATGGAAACACATAGTAGTTACCTGGGTTAGAGCCTGCAGAAACTTAAACTTATTTTAAGAATTTGAACTAGTATCATAAAAGTAATTAAAGAGAAATGAAAGGAAGACAGAAAAAGGAGGAAAGGAGGGAGGGAAAGGGGACGAGGGAGGGAGGGAGGAAGGAAGGAGGAAGGCAGGAAGAAAAAAGAAAACTCTAATTAGTTTTAAGAAAAATAATACTATGATCAGATTTACACTTAAAAATAGACTTCTGGCTGCATAGGAGCAAATGTATGAGATGGGCAGCAGGGGACAACAAAAGGAAAGTTAGACAGTTATAGAAATAATTCTGGTGAGAGATGATATGGTTTAGACTAGGGTGTTAATACAACTGATAGAAGGATGGAGTAATTAAGGTTAGCATGTAAAATTCACAGCTTTCCTGATTGTATGGTTATGTGGATTAATGAAAAAGACTTTATCACTAGTGTCTGGTTTACCAAAGCCAATGGATAGTAGTGGCATTCACTCAGAGATAGGAAACTTTGGTGGTAGAAGTAGAATTATGAATTTATTTTGAACATATTGAGCTTGTGCATTTTATGTCTTCAAATAGAGATTTAATATTGAGTAGATAGTTGAATAAACAGATTTGTAGCGCAGACTAGTCATTATTATTTAGAATTGGTGAAAATCAACCTTGAGATCATGCAGGGAAGATATGTAATGAACAGTCTTTAGCTGAGTTTGTAGCAGTGCAGATTTGCAAAGTTTTCTATTCATTTTCAGATTTCTGAATAGCCCACATTTTAAATGGATATACGGATCCTTTGAAGACGAAATGGCATTGTGATCAGGCAAGGATAATGGAGGGAAAAGATCAAGTGTTATAGGGAGTGATCTTCTTTAATCTGAAAAGGAGATTAATGGACTAGATAAACACAGATGTATTTAATAAGAGAAGCAGAGAGTGAGAGGAAAGGAGTATAAGATCTAAAAACTACATTTTTTTTTTGCCAGATAAAAGAATGTTAGAATTAAAAATTCTCTAATGGAAAATTTCTAGGTAATCCAGAGAGTGGCCATATGAGTAGTTCACCCAACTGCTTCAATGTCAGAATGAGAAAAGTTTTTAAATGACCAAATAATGGTTAGATAATAATTTAATATTTAATAGTAGATACACAAATCTGGAGCTATGAATTTAGAAGACATTGGTATATGCAGTTGTAAATCTATGGATATTTCTTCCATCTGGATATTGGAATTTCCCAGGGTTATCATAGGATTTAGGTTGGAGAAGAAAATTGTGAACCTGATAGGAAAAAATGGTCAAGAAAATTGGAAGATTTGTCAGTGAGTTGGGAACATATAGTGAATGGCAGCATGGCCACCAAGAAGATAAGAAAGAATCTAAAATATTGATGGGACTTGGATTCCTCATTCAATCCAGAGTACTTCCTTCTTAATGTCAACATTCCTGAGAAATTAAATATTAATTAATTAATTAATCATATGAGCATAGATGCAGAGTCAGGAGATGTATGAGCATAAGGCATAAGTTTCATCAAGGCTATAACTGCCTGGTGAGCTGCTTACACCTTGAATAAGCAAATCCCTTGGTCCACAAGAATAGATATTACTCTCTATTATAGCTCTAAACTGGGATGCATGGGTGGCTCATTCAGTTGAGCCTCTGACTTCAGCTCAGGTCATGATCTCATGGTTCCTGGGTTCGAGCCCCACATCAGGCTCTGTGCTGACAGCTCAGACCCTCGAGCCTGCTTCAGATTCTGTGTCTCCCTCTCTCTCTGCCCCTCCCTGTCTCGTGCTCTCTCTTTCTCTTTAAACATCAAAAAAATATTATTATAGTGCTGAAGTAACATGTAAGTTTCTTATTCTTTGAGTTCCATTTTCATGTCATTTTGATAGTGCGTTATTTGTTAAAACATTATTTTCACCAAGAGAAGGTTTTAATTTTATGCTTTCTTAGGTGCAATCATGATTCCATTGTGCCTCCTAGAGGTGATGCTCAGGTCACCTTGATTCATGTCCTATTGTGATAGGCCACACTCACCCACTTGGAGATTATCCTTCAGAGCCACATGATCTCCAGGCTCTCTTCAAGTCTGCACATCAGATTCTCCCGGGGAACATTCTAAAATTAAGTTTTCTTAATTGTCTTTAATACTATAACTAGATATTCTGATATATAGGTCTAAGGTTGACTGACAGAATCCATGATTTTTTAAAGCTCTCTGGAACAGAAAAATTTAGAAACTGATGGTTGAAAGTTGGTTCAGAAATAGGACATTTTTTTTTATTATCAAGTTAGTTAACATACAGTATAGTCTTGGTTTCAGGAGTAGAATCCAGTGATTCATCACTTATATACAACACCCATTGCTCATCCCAACGAATGCCCTCCTTAATGCCCATCACCCACTTAACCCCCACCTCCACCCCCATAAGCCCTCAGTTTGTTCTCTGTACATACATGGGATATTTTAAATTGTGTTTTAAAGTTTTTCTTATTTCCCAGAGTTTAGGTTTCTATTAAACTTTATCAATACCTTGTTCTTACCCGGATCTATTACCTAGCTTTCTAAGTATTATTTATCATTTAGTTTATAATAACATAATTACTTAACGTGAAAAATTGAAATGCTATTTGAAAACAAAAGGCTTAAAACAATATATTATTCTTTATTGATCCCTCCTCTATCTCAGACCATTGTGAAAAGATAATCCTTTAGTGCTTTAAGAATATCTGTTTAGTGAACAGTCTTGGAAGATAGAGCTAGCATCTCCCTTCTTGGCAGAGGGCAAATTTACTATCCAGTTTAATGATGATAATGTCTCCCTCCGGGGAAAAAGGCAAATGTGGGGCAGGTTTTTCTTGCAGTCCATTATAAAACATTGGATATCTCTAACCTCAGGGGTTTCATAGCTGATGGAAACCTACCATGTGCAGCATCCACTAATCTACTCGTTGCCCCTGTGGAACTTGAAATGCAAGGGGAACCAAAGCAAACTGAAGCTCATGCTAGTTGCCGTATGGTAA
This sequence comes from Cryptoprocta ferox, assembly GCA_028646485.1. Taxonomy (NCBI): domain Eukaryota; kingdom Metazoa; phylum Chordata; class Mammalia; order Carnivora; family Eupleridae; genus Cryptoprocta; species Cryptoprocta ferox. The sequence continues at coordinate 36,321,738 of CM053573.1, forward strand.
TAAATGACTTTGTCACTAACCCGGGAGTCTCATATCTCCTGCCAGCATGTATGAAACTGTGGCAGGTTAACTTGTTAGCTTGCAAGCAAGGTAAAACCTGAGAACATTCACAATTCTTGACACATCTGTAATTAAAAACAAAGAACTCTTATCTCATAGAATGTCTGTGATTACAATATTGCTATGAATATGAGATAATAAATATAAAGTGTTTAGAATACTACCTGTTATATATGGAATAATAATTTCCTAAAAACATAATCTATTAATAGTGCTAGGATCAGTAGCTATAAAAACACCTCCACTGTCTGCATCACTTACATATACATGACATAAACACACTAAAGCTTCATATCTTAAATAACAAATCCCAACTCAAGTGACTACTAGAATTGTTTAGGTAAATTAGTGAGCACAGTGTGAGTGGAGAGAAAAAATTCTTGTGAAGGAAGCAGCCCTAATAGTTTCCTGCAGACTATTGTTATGTGGAAAAACTATGGGTCCAGTGTTGCCAAATTTCTTATTTTAAAAGGAAACCCATAATATTATGAACTTCAATTTTATGGTTAAATATACTTTCATATTTATTTTGAGCTCATGCACTCAAATAAAATAAGTCTATTAGCCAGATGCAAATCATGGATCCTTTGCTGTATCAAAAAAAAAAAATGAGAAGTACCCAAATTTTCTTATAAATATACCACTAAGAAAGGAAGATAGTAATTTATGGATGGTGGATTCATGGAGGAGAATCATCTTGCAAAAACAAACAGAACAAAACCAAAATGAAGAAACCAAAGAATTTATTTATATCTTTTTTAAAATGTCTAAATAAAGAGGATTCCAGGAAAAGTGGCATACAAATTGCACACTGATATACACATGGTACTTGCTTTTGATCATAGCAAACACCAAAACTCCAGATTTACAAAGTAATGGAATCGTAGGAAGGACTTTGGTGCTATCTAACGCTGAAAACTCTGAACTATTACTGTATAGTAGTTTATGTGGTATTTGGCAAATGTTGCTGTTTCCCTCAAAAATTTGTTTTTTAATGTTTTTAAACATTTATTTATTTTTGAAAAACAGAAAGATGGAACGTGAGTAGGGGAGGGGTAGAGAGAAAGGGAAACACAGAATCCAAAGCAGGCTCCAGGCTCCGAGCCATCAGCACAGAGCCCGATGCGGGGCTCGAACTCACAAACTGTGAGATCATGACCTGAGCTGAAGTAGGCCATTTAACCGACTGAGCCACCCAGGCGCCCCTGTTTCCCTCAAAAATTTAAAATATTTCACAGTGCTCTTGTGAGGTCATTGTGGTACCAGGGAGGCTTCAGCTCACAGGAAACCAAACCATAACGTTAAGCCACATGCTAGTATATACAGAACATAGGATGCTAGATGAATGTCGTAGTTCATCAAGGATTAAATCTTTATCTAACATTTGCCTGAAGTTAAGTCCTTAGGTTGATTTTGCCCTATTCATAAAATTGGACTGGTCTAATTCTTAACAAAATAATAAGCATAGGGGAAAAATTATCCCTGCCTTTGACTATTTCTACAATAGCCACTTAACATTTCTTCCTGATTCCAATTTTATCTCTTCTCTTTCATTCTCCACGCAGCATCTAGAGACATCTCCATAAAATGTAATTTAAGCAAAACTCATCAATGTCTCCCATCATCCCTGGGTTGGTGCAAGTTATAACTCCCAACTGAGCATTTTGTGCTTCTACTGACCAAGCTATACCACATTTCCTGCGTCTTGATATACAGAAGGACTTTCAGTTTCTGTCAAAAGCCACTCTTATGTCCAAGCCAAATGCTTTCCTCTTCCAAGACATTCTTCTTTCTCCCTTTTGCTAACTCCCACCAAAACCAGGAATAATTTCTTGCTCCATGTATTGTCACCCCTTCTTCCAAAAGCACAGGTAGGACACTACCTGCTACATTAATAAAAATAGGACTTTGAAGGCAGTCATAAGTGGTTTCTACTAGCTTTGCTTTTAATAACTTATGATTAATGTTTGCTTCACTACTTAATGTTTGGTTCAGTACCAAATCATGTAGTATCCCAAGAATTTTTCCAATACCCAACTTTTAGAAAATTATAATGATACTATTTGATAAACTAACACATTATAAGGAACTAATGTAGGATATTGCTCTGTTAAAATGCATCACCTAAGAAGGTCCCTCACAAATCTCAGTGCATTGACACAAAAGTTTGTATCTCTGATGACAGAATTGTCAGCATAGTGGCAGGAATCAGGGGAGAGGGTCTGAGTTTAGAAGTACATACCTCATCCCATTACATAGGCAATCCCTTCCCCACAATCATGTAAGCTCTGCCTAACCTGATGAAGTTGTGGGGCAGCATTTAATCTGTTGAATATTTGATATCTTCCTATCCTAGAGAGCAATGAATGAGGATAGGATGATATTTTGGAAAATTGAAGGCAGGTGTATCTTGAATTATTTTCTCACACTAAGAATAACCTGCCAGATGTAACAAGGGAATATTCACTTGAGGTTCAAGTGATCCTGGCCTGGGGGCTACCTTCATTGAAATCATGAAGCAGGTGAAAGCTGTTTTGAGGACTATTCTGCTTTAGAAATTCCTTTGATAGTGTCTTTCTAAAGCAGCAGGTCTCACTAATTTGAGAATATGAACAGGCCTCTTGGCCCTGGCCCACCTGTCGTCCTTCTGCGGGGCTCACTATCGCCACATATCTTAATGACCTGGTAATAGCTGAGGGACGGGCTGAGTTTCACTACATCCCAGATTCCAGCAACTTAATAATGTTTTTGTTTTCGAACTCTGCTTATATTCAAAGTGAACTTGAAAAGGCTTAGCAAAATATGTATAGTACAAATCGTAATAACAATACAACTAAAGATAAAGAGTAGTATCAAGTGAGGATATACTTGGGCAAGGAAAAGAAGGAAGGGAAGAATAAAATGACATGGAAGTAACGCTAATATGTTTCATTGGGTGTTCCAAAATACTGCACCTGGAGCACATTTAAATTGACATGGAGTGCACACTTATATTGAGCCTTCTAGCAGTCAAGGCAAAGAAAGTACAGGCATGGAGTTTCTTCCGGGGAAAGCACTGCCAGTTTGTTCTGTTTTGTCAAGCTGTGAAGTTCAGAAGTTCAGGATATACCTCTTTTATCCTAATTCCAATTAATTTTTTGCTACACGAATGACACTTGGAAGAGATGATTTAGTGATTATCAAACTGCGATTGGTGATTTACACCTCTTCAACTTAGACACTGGAGTAAGAGTATAATACATTCAAACACAAGAAAATGTTTGAATTGCTACAAAAGATTTTTGACTCCTTTAGGACTTTCAGTTTTCATGTCCTGTTTAAAAAGTGTGGGTGAAAAATGAAAGACCGTGGCATTTTTACACAAACCTGCAAAAAAGATGCTTTTTATCTTAAATTTAGGCAAATAATGTCTTGCCCTTTCTTCTATGGAACATCTCCTCCGAATTGATCTCAAACAGGCCAAGACAGAGCTTAGAGGAAAATGTGAACTGTAGCTCAAGGAATAGGAAGCAGATTTTGCTGACCTGGATAGGTGGTTAATAACTTGAGAGTTCCAGGTTCATCATATCATGGAATTCCAACAACCATGGCATTCTAAAGCATGATGTGGAGATAATTTTGGATTTGAGAATCAATTTTCTTTTCCAAAATTGAGGATTATGCAAAAGGCAGCAAGCATATCAACATATAAATATCAGTATCTTTCCTTGTCAAAGTAAATCTTACTTTGCAGACCGAGAATGAAAGATGTACATTTCCTTTTCTCCTTCATATGTGTAGCATGAAACAAATTGGCTGTGGTTTTTAGCAGTTAGGTACCATAAGAAGAAAAAGAGGACACTAAATCTTTATTTACACAGAATTTTGGGGCGTCATATGTATCTGATTGCAAATTATTTAAAAAAATCATTGTAGAATCATTCTACTATATTATGTAATTTTGAAACATGGAATTGAGACTCTTATCATTATATCGCATGTTCCTAAATGTGATTTTCAAATGAAAATTACCAGTCTTATATGATGCTTGATCTAATGGTTGGGTGAGGTAGAAAGGAATATGTAACCTATGCAAACTAGAATGGCAGTTTCAGAGAATAGTGAAAATCCTTAGTCACCCAAGAGGATTTAAAGGGCTAAATTCTAATTTGCAATCTTGATCCATAATAATTAAAAGGGAAAGAAGTTCCTTTTAATGTTTTTTTTCCTAGTCCAAGGACAATTTGCTCCTAAATTGACCCAGATGAATTTTATGTAATTTGATTAATAAGGTTATCTTCTCACAAATTTGAGGATTATGCCTTGAAAATGCTATTAATTTTGATCTTTTTTTCCACCAGTTTTCAATTATATGGAGTATCACGTACAAATGTTAAATTAACTAGTATCTTCTCAGTGCATCAATGCATTCGAAATAAAATATTTTTTTCCTTTTCCCCAAATATTCTCTTCTACCATGCAATACAGGGTAGTTGGCAATAATGATTCTCACTGGAAAGAAACACATAATAGTGTTTATTGAAGACTGAAGAGCTTGAACCATACCAGTTTAGGAAATGCTAATACTAGCAAATAATATAGCAATACTATATTATTTGTATTCTTCTCAGTATTAGAACCAAACAGCAAAACAAAATGGTGTATCCACAGTGGACTTTCACTGCAGTTGACATTCATTGCCACTGCACATGAATGATAGAAAACATTTGTTTTTCTAGAACCTGATCCTCAGTTATCTCATAAATTTAAGGGATAAAATTTGTTTTGAAGGCTTTGGCAAATTAGTTAGTTAGTTGGATAGATAGTTTTCTTTTTTTCTATTTAAGAAGGTAACTGTATTTTTGAAGTCTATGTACCCTTTACCTTTATAGGCTATTAATTATATTTTTAAATGGAAGTTTTAAATAATATTTTGCTTAAACTCTATGTTTATGTGGCTTGTATGAATTTTGGTCTGCTTTGGCATTTTCATCACATGAAGTAGTTGACAGTGCAACAAGTTAATTATATATGTGGATGCTTTCTTTAACACAGCATAAAAGTTTTTTTTAAAAAAGCTGTCCAGAAACTTATTTTTTATAATCAAAAAAGGATTTTGAAACAAATTCCTAATTGGATTTCATTTATAATACTTTTAAGTTTTACATTTTTATAATTTGTATTCAGGTTATATTTAAATTTATTTAAATGATATTTTACATTTAGGTAATCTTGTAAGTGATGCATTTGTTACTTGTTTATTGTCTTGGTGAAAATTGCTTGAGACTTGGTGAACCTTGCTCTTCCTTCTAAGACTACCTGGGAATTTTCTCATTAACCTCTGCTCTATTTAATCTTTCCAAGTTCTTAATTAGAATTAAGGTAAACAGCAATAAATGAAATAAAGATACTCATTTTATATTGATAATAGTATAAATTACAAAGATAATTACCTTGAAACTATTACATAATATTACATATTGTAAAAATATTTAAGGAATAACAATCATTGACAGATCAAGTAATACTAACAATATAAATAAGCTGAATAATAATAACAAAAATAGAGTTGATCTGATATACACATGTAAAATTATGCCCTACAAGTAAGGAATATACATGTTTTCCTAACATATGAATAAAACTATTTTTAAAAATAAGTCATCCTTTGGGTATCCAAGTAAACAGCAATCAATAAATGACTGTAAAAGAATTATTACACATGTTTTTCCCTAGATTAATTCAATAATCCTAGAATATAATGACAAAAGAAAAAATAATTTTAAGTGACAATATAAATATTTGTAATAATATTATTCCAAATGTTATATTGAAATAATATTATTCCAAATATTATGAGCCAAATATAAAAATAAACCTTCAATTTTAAACTACCTAGTAAAAATCAGACCTATATAATATATGAGCTCTGTCTCATATTTTCATAGGAAAATTCTTTCATGTCTTATTTTCATAGGAAAATTCAAAACACCAAATAATTTTGTTGGCAAATAGAAGGAAAGAAAGAAAGAGTAAAAGGAAAAAGAAGAAAGAAAAGAAAAGGTACAAATCTTAAATATATATATTTATATATATTATTAAGTACATATATAAATGTAAAGAATTTATTAAATATAAATTTAAATATAAAGAAAGCAGAGAAAAGGAAATCAAGATAAAAGCCAAAATTATTTGGAAAGCAGACTATAGAATTGATGCCAGGAAAGAAATCATAAAGCTTTTGAATCACTGATCTTTTCAAGAAAAAGAAACAAATCATTAATATACAAAATTAATCAAGAAAATAAGGATCAAATTAAAAGAATCAAAAGAAAATTCATTCTGTAATTCTAGGTATACAGATCTGAATACCTGTATGTAATGAATATGTTTCTGGAAAAAAAACACATTACAAGAAATATTTAGTAGAAAACAGAAAGACAAAATTACATATATTCTAAAAGAAAATCCTTTTTTTTTTTTATGTTTATTTATTATTGAGACAGAGAGAAACAGAGCATGAATGCGGGAGGCACAGAGAGAGAGGGAAACACAGAATCTGAAGCAGGCTCCAGTCTCTGAGCCCTCAGCACAGAGCCCGATGTAGAGCTCAAACCCACGAACCGTGAGATCATGACCTGAGCCGAAGTCGGACGCTTAACCGACTGAACCACCCAGGAGCCCCGAAAATGCTTTTTATTATATGCCTGCCAACTATATCAAAACTTAAAGTAATAGATGCTATTTTAAAACTAATCTGAAGCACAGAGGAAAAAGCAAGATTTCCCATTTTTATAATGTAGCAAAATGTCAATAGCAAAGTCTTTTAAAGATTGCACAGAAGAAAGCAAATTGGAGATCACTTTTACTTTGTATGTGACTGATGCAAAACTCCTAAATGAAATATTAACAAATATAGTCCAGTAACATATCACAAAAGAATCACAGGCTTTAACAAAGTTAATTTGTACCCAATAATTCAACCTTGTTTTAATATTATAAAGTCTATTTATATAATTATTCATATTAATGGGTTTTTATCTTATTTATCTTATTTTTCCTACCCTTCTCCTATGTTTATCTGTTTTGTTTCTTAAATTCTAAAGGAGTGAAGTCTTATATTTGTCTTTCTCTGACTGACTAATTTTGCTTAGTATAATACACTTTAGGTCTATCCATGTTGTTGCAAGGAAAGATTTTATTCATTTTGATCACCAAGTAATATTCTATTGTATATATATTCTACCTCTTCTTTATTCATTCACCAGTTGATGGACATTTGGGCTCTTTCCATAATTTGACTGTTGTTGATAACACTTCTATAAACATTGGGGTGTATGTGCCCCTTTGAATCAGCATTTTTGTATCCTTTGGGTAAGTACCTAGTAGTACAATTGCTGCATAGTAGGAAATTTCTATTTTTAGTTTCTTGAGGAACCTCCATTCTGTCTTACAAGTGGCTGCACCAATTTGCATTCCCACCAACAGTGAAAAAGTATTGCCCATTCTCGGCATCCTTGCCAACATTTGTTGTTTCCTGGGTTGTTAATTTTAGCTACTCTGAAAGGTGTGAAGTGGTGTCTCATTGTGGTTCTGATTTGTATTTCTCTGATGAAGAGGATGTTGAGCATCTTTTCATGTGTCTGTTAACCATTTGGATGGCTTCTTTGGAAAAGTGTCTATTCATGTCTTCTGCACATTTCTTCACTGGATTACTTGTTGTTTGAGTGTTGAGCTTGATAAATTCTTTATGGATTTTGGATACTAACCCTTTATCAGATATGTCATTTGCAAATACCTTATCCCATTGCATCAATTTCCTTTTAGCTTTGTTGATTGTTTCCTTTGTTTTGTCTATTTCTGGGTTCTCTCTTCTGTTCCATTGATCTATGTGTCTGTCTGTTTTTGTGTCAGTACCATAGTGTCTTAATGATTACAGCTTTGTAATACGGCTTGAAGTCTGGAATCATGTTACCTCCAGGTTTGGTTTTCTTTTTCAACATTATTGGCTATTAGGGGTCTTTTAGGGTTCCATACAAATTTTAGAATTGTTTGTTCTAGTTCTGTGAAGAGCGCTGGTGGAATTTTGATAGGGATTGCATTGAATGTGTAGATTCCTTTGGATAATATGGATATTTTAATTATATTTTTAATAATATTTGTTCTTCTAATCTATGAGCATGGAATGTTTTTCTGTTTCTTTGTGTCTTCTTCAATTTCTATCATAAGCTTTTTTTTATAGTTTTCAGGGTACAGAGGTTTAACCTCTGGTTAGGTTTATTCCTGGATGTCTTACGGTTTTTGGTTCAATTGTAAATTGGATGGATTCCTTGATTTCTCTTTTTGTTGCTTCATTATTGTTATATAGAAATGCAGCCAATTTCTATACATGGAGTTTATATCCTGCAACTTTGCTAAATTCACGTATCAGTTCTAGCACTTTTTAGTGGCATCATTTTTGTTGTCCATGTAATTTACAAAAATTTAAAAATTTCTTTTTACAAAGAAAAATTTCTTGTAGGACTGGTTTAGTAGTCACAAACTCCTTTAGTTTTTGTCTGAAAAACTCTTTATCTCTCCCCCTGTTAGGTAGACGTTACTTTTTAATCAGCTCTATCACTTTATAGTAAGTGACAATTTGTGTCATGTTCAGGTAGAAGAAGTAAACAGAGGGAAATAATAATTAAAACATGCTATGAAACTATTACCTATGTAGGTGTGCTAACATTTATCTATTTATACTTCTATATTTTATGTTTAATTACTACTAAGCATCTTATATGAGATAAACTTAGAATTCTGTGTACCAATATCATTTCAATGGTTTTTAGATAATACATGAGTAAGAGAAAATTATGCTACATATTTTTCATCTCACTGCTAAAATTATTTTGAGTTAGAGGTTAATAGCGCACAAAGAAAAATTTCTGGTGAGAGGGGGAGAAAATATAATGAAATGATAGTACAGGAATGTGCCACCAGTTGCAACTCCCACTTCATTTCTTTAAGGATAAAAGCTTGCACAAGTTCATTAATCACATTCTACCAAATTATCCTTCCCATCAGCCTACACTTCCAAATATGGGGAAAGGTGGAAAACTTCAATTTACCCTTTTACTGTCCCTGGAAATAATTTCCAAAATCTTAACCTTCTGAATTCAGTCTCTGGCACTTTATGATAATAACGCTTAGGGGAATCATTATGTCTTATTCATATTTAATGATGATTAATATGTCTTTGCTATATAATCAAGATAAAATAGTACAGTTCCTGAAAATTGCTCTTTTTTTGATAAAGAAAACAGAAATTACTGGGGACTCAATTAGGGATTTAAAACAAATTTAAATGTAACAAAAGGATTTATTGAAAAACTTTCACCATCTCTATGAAAAGACAAACTTAGAATGAGGATACTTAGATAGAAGAACAAGGTTACATTTCTTTTTAAGAAGAAGAAAGTCAATCCAAGAGAAATGGATAATTATATTCTAACCACTGCATATCAAGAATTAGTGCTGATTGCTTTCAGCTGTCCTACAGGCCCATTTCTGTCTGCTCAAGTTAATATGGATTTGTACTACTCTGAACAAGCTCAAGGAAAATTGTTTTGCAGACTTGGCCTGAAATAGAACTTAGTCTTTAGTTTGGAGTGACTTACAAAGAGAAAATTTTTACAATAACATAACACAATCTGTCAAAAGTTATCAGATTCCTATGATTTGACCAAATAGATGTTGTTTCCTAATCTTATTCTAGACATCCTTTGATAATTATGTGATATCTCAAAATTGTCTTTTATTTTCTAAAAAAATTATAAAATATTTTAATTGATCACAAAATATTTAGCAAGTACTGTCACAGAAAAAACAATTCTTCTATATGTTAAATTGCTTTTGGCTTTGGGTAAATTGGTGTGTGTACCCTGAAAACTTCCTTATAACCATCCACTCAATTCCTCTTTGAAAGTCATTAATATCATTTAATTATGGGGCTCCACCAGGCAGTATATTTCTTCCTATCATATCTCAGTGATGTGCCTAAAGCTTAGACTAAGGTATGAATTCATCAGTGTAGATATGGCTCAGGTAATCTCTAATATTATTTTTTAAACATTATCTCATCACTTCTTCTATTTACAAAAATATCTGTTGAAAGCATCTTTTCTTGGACCAAAAAGAGATTTCATTTAGGTCAAGATGTAGCTTCAATTAAATGATGTACTGCTTAAGTGTAAATATTTCTTATTTGAATATATCAGATTAGTCTTAATAGGCCTGAGTGATACATTCTCTCTCTTTCTCCCAGCCCTCTCCCTTTCTCTCTCTTTCTCTCTCTGGAACTTTTTTGTTAACAACTGAAAATGTAGAGACTTCTGGACAATGTGTTTGGAAAACTTGGCCAATAGATAGCATTAGTATTGGCACAAAAGCATAAACTTGTTTGCAATATTCAGTTATTTGGTCCTTTTCATCACTATAACCTTATTTTTGTCAGAAATATAAATGATGACCAGGTTGTACAACTTCAATTAGAGCTGATACTTGTACAAATATGCATAATAGTCATTTTGTTTTCATTATAAATATGTACACACACACACACACACCTCTAGAGAGTATAAGAGTCCTCATTTCCTGAACTACAAATGGTTATTTAATAAATATAACCTAGATGGTTCATCTTAAAATAACTTTAGACCTTAGTCATATTCCTGGATGCTGGATCCTACTTAAGAATTCAGTTTTCATATCAGTCTTCCTCTTCTTTTTTTGTAAAGAGTATGCATAAAAATGCATGAACTCAAAACATAATACAAACGTTTTGTTGTGGTAAGTTTTAGTGACATTGAAGGAAATGTTCATATAGAGACTTTTCTTCAGATTCCTGCACAACTGAAACTACACTTTAAGGAGATGGAAAACTTTTGACAAAAAAACAAGAAACTTATTCCTCTGAGACCTGCAGAATGTTAACTTTTTCCTCTATTTTTATCCCCACTCCCTTTTTTCTGGTGTGTTTGCAATGAAAACCAGGCTCTAGCAAATGGTATAGTATAAAAGGAAAAAAAGCAAAATCTAAAAATCCCAACATGCTATATACATTTACACCAAAATCAGCAACATATTGAGAAATTGTTTTTCTCTTTCAATTCCCAGCATATGTTTAAACATAGTTAACAGATCTAGGTATGTACACGCTATCCTATGAGAGACAATATTCATCCTGTGGCCAATTATCTTATGGACTGTCGCCACAGAATAACTCATATCTCAAAAAGACATTATCCTAGATATGTTTTTATCTATATTTTTAATACCTTTGGGAGAAGGACTTGCATCTCTGCTTTACTTTTGAAAGAAATGTAATCCAGGGCACCTGGGTGGCTCAGTTGGTTAAGCACCTGACTTCAGCTCAGGTCATGATCTCACAGTTTGTGAGTTCAAGCCCCACGTCGGGCTCTGTGCTGACAGCTAGGAGCCTGGAGCCTGCTTCAGATTCTGTCTCCCTCTCTCTCTGCACCCCGCCCCCCCCCCACTCTGTCTGTCTGTCTGTCTCTCTCTCTCTCAAAAATAAACATTAATAAAAATTTTTAAAAAAGAAATGTGACCTATCTTCCAGAGTTCTACTAAAGATCTATCTCCCATTTACAAATGACACTGTCCATCTGGAAGCAGCTAGGATTTAAAACTACCAGCTCTCCCTTAATTTCAGCTTCAATCTCAAAGTTGTACTATGACATGAATCTATATTGAGGATTATTATGAAGAATCCAAGGATTGACTTACTCCTTTCCATCCTTTTAGTTACCAAAATCTTGAGGTTACCCCAAAAGGTAAATTCTCAGGCATACCTCATATTGTGCTCCCCTTCTGTCCATGCTTTGATTTCACTCTAAGTCTGCCCTGATTTTTCTCACCACCCAAAACTCTACTGCAATTTGCCAAAATAATATTTATACAATTTGATAAAGTAAATCACATGAATATGTAAATGAAACACTATTCACCTTAAGACCTTTTTTTTTTTGTTTGTTTTTCCCAAATAGCTTCAGTGAGCTGCAGCCTTTGCCCCCTTTTCATTGTCGAATTGACCCTATCATGTTAAGGTGGCCCCTTTAACAGGCCTAAACCTTACGACATTAAGTTCTGACCTACATTTTGCTTAACATAGGACAGAGCATATCTCTGATTTTATCACCTCAATGCATATTCATATTCTGAACTTTATTATTTTTTTACCTGTTCTGACTTAGAGCATCATTAATTTAAATCTTTAGTGCTGTATTATACATTAGCGTTTTCATAGTGAACAGTAATTGAAATAAAGGAAGATTGTACTTCTTCCAAGATACTTTATAGATCATTAACATATCACATCTTCAAGTAAACATTGAAATTATCCTAGGCCTGAGGTCCGCACAAATTAGAACATTATTAGTAATTGGGAATAATTATGTATTGCCTTGACATTACTATATTAACTCCACAATTGTCCATGTTCTGTAAATGATAACTCTGCAACAACAACAAAAACAACAGTCAGCTTTATTGGATGCCAGCAAAAACTCTAATCACATTAGGTGTTTTGCAAATATTTCTGCTGATGAGGTTTTTGGGGTAATAGTGCAGTTCATGGGGTCTGGAGCCAACAGCCAAGAAAAAATTCTTGAAGACGTCTTTGGTCCAAAAAGTTAAATATTATTGACAGGACCCGTGGACAGAAAGAGCTGCCCAGGGACTGTGAGGAATGATACTGGTTGTATACTATGGAGTTGGGGGAGGTAAAGTCCAGGGGAGATTTCCAGTGAGATTTTCATATGCTAAAGAAGACTCCCAGGATATTGGAGTCCTAGCTATTGTCAAGCTAAGGTTTTTTCCCTCTAGCAAAACATTAGCATTAAGTTTGTAGGGAGTTCCTGGAGAAACATTTTACTCTGCTTGCCTCAAGTATTTGTCAGTGGGCTGAAAGTTATAACAAAATTTAATTCCATGTGCCATTTCCTTCTGCCTTTGTTTCCCACATAACTATGGAGGCTCAGAACTATGATCTCTATCAGTTAACCATTTGTTTTTCTCCTTTCCTTTGTTCTTGGGCAGGCAGAAATGGCAGAGGAATATCACACAAATCCCACCAGGTTGGGAGGATGGGGATGGTGTTTGTGACCTGTCAGCTTGCCGTATGCTTCCCCATCATCTACCACCAAGCATGTTTGGGATTGCTTCAGAGATTTTGCAATTTGGCTGCATATATAGGAGTCAGAATAAAAATGAGTGATGCTCTGTTAGTGTCCATTTTCTTAACATTGGTCTAGAATATCAGTTTATCTCCATTAGGAGCTTATACAAGCATCTTTCCTTTTTTTTTTTTGGCAAAATAATTGCTTGAAAATAATCTTTTGTTATACTACTATTAAAAAATATTTTCTAGGGACTTTGGCTTTTTTTTAAATTTCAGGTTCATAGTCACCTAAAGTTCAAGTCACACTTATTTTTTAGATCTTTATACCAATCATTTTGCCATATCTTCCCTTCAGTTTTCATCTGATAAGAGCTTTCTACATTGATATGGGCAGGTTTTGAAATGGGGATGGGGGGGTAAAGTGAGCTAATTTGTTTATTAGTAGAAAGTATGTTGATGTTAGATTTTAAGCTCATAAATAATCATCTAAATTTTAAAAATGTAGCAAATATGATTTATAATGAACAATTATTAAAGTCAAGATTTTGTTTATTCCTCTTATTTACTTTTACCACAATCTTGCAATAAGTTTGGAACTAAGCATGGGGAGTACAGAAATGAATGTTTGTTATTCTTGATGAATTGAAATGTTAGTAAGAGAGGAGCAGATAATTTAAAAAGATAAATGCAGTATAATGCTTGAGGGAGATTTCAAAATGTTTTTAGCAACGCAAAAGAGTGATTAACTCTTTCTGAGATATATACATATGTTTATCTGAAATAAAAATAAAATGATAGTGATAATCAAATAAAAATAGCTACCATTAATTGAGCATTTATTATGTACTAGGGAATGTGCTGTTATATAAGATTGTAAATCATAGGTATGCATTTTATTGGGTGGAATAAGAAACAGTTTTCAAGAGTAATATGTTGGGGTCTTTCAATGAGGGCAAATCTGGGATTCCAACCCAGGTCTCCTGATGTTGGAATTTCCTTGCCTTTCACTAAATGACATTACTGTGGTTAAATTTAAAACGTGGTAAGAGTAAGGACTCCAGAAGAACTTCGTTGCACAAAGAGAGTCAGTGTAAGAGTCAGGACATCTGACGTTTCATCCTGAGTTATGCTATTTGCTTACTGTGTATTGTCATGATTTTCACTGAGCTTGATAAATTAGAGATAATCATACCTGCACCATTGTCTCCTGGTGTTTTGTGCAGGACAAAAGAAACCATGGTGTAAGTAATAAAGTCCTGTGTTGAGGTCTTCCATGACCTCACCTACTATCGCTGTCTTACAGACATCTTTCATCGGTAGTTTTATTGGCATTACATGTTTTGTTAAATGCTGCTATTGGGTATACCTTTTCCCTACCTTTCCATCTGGAACATTTCTACTTATACTTCAAAATCTCTTGAAGATGTCAGTTCCTCTGATAAACCTCCTCCATTCTCAATTTGTATGTTCTAATAGTACTTGTTACCAGAGAGGGTTTAAAATTCAGCCACTCTGTGTTGTGATTATTCTTAGTCTGCCAGATTCTACCCTAGACTACGAGCTACTTAATGTTTTCTCAGTGGCTGGAAAATAGTAGATGCTCCACAAATATTTAATCAAAATATTAAAATTATAAACATTGGTTCAAATATATGTATTCTTCTCTTGAACTTGGGTAAGCAAGGACCCTGTAGCAGAGCTTCCAAACTATAAGAGTGTCTTGCAAGAGGAGAAAATGGCCTCTGGTAGATTAGATATATGGGTGGCTCAGTCAGTTAAGGGTCCGACTTCAGCTCAGGTCATGAGTTCAATGTTCATGAGTTCAAGCCTTGCATTGGGCTCTGCGCTGACTGTGTGAAACTTGCTTAGGATTCTCCCTCTCTCTCTCTGCCCCCCTCCACCACGCTTTCACTCTCTATCTCAAAATAAATAAAATAAAATTTTTTAAAAAATAAGATATTAGATATGTAGTACCCCAAAAAATCTAAAAAAAAGTATAAAATTCAACTTCAAAAAAATTGAACTAATACTAGTTCTAGTAAAATTATTGGTCATTGATCACTTTTAAATATGTTAAGAGAATTTCAGTGTAATTTCTCAATGTAGTTCCCTCACTTTACTCCTCACATTTCACTCTTCTTTCCAAGGTGTTAGTTTATCCTCGGGTTTTCTTGGATAATGCAGATATATGTAAATATAATATAATTCTTTCTGCCAAATTTAAAAATACATCTTCCCAGCAATGTATGCCATATATCAGAATGAAAGAATATTTCCCATGATGTAATGTTATTTATAATTCAAGGTAAAGTGTTTTGGAGGGGGGTGGAGGAAAGAAACTCAGAGCTGCATTAGAGAGGTGATAGTTATTCATCCATCTTTTCTGTATGTTTTATCATAAATCGTTTTAGGACACACCTTTTCAATGCATAGCTGCTCTTAATTAGATTGGTATTGTCATAGGAAGCATGATTTTTTTTTTTTTTTGGTGTTTCCACCAACAGCAAAACATCCATTTCCTTATAATTGATTTTCAAGTTTATTTAAAATGCTCCATGAGGCGTAGCCTATTGAAATGACTCATCATGTTTATGGGAATATCTTGAGGATGAAGTTATTTTTGAATGATTTTAGCATATTAAATGTAAAATAGAAACATAATTCTTTGAAAATTATTTTAAAATGCTTTTTACTATACAGTTTTTAAATTTGGACTTTTTCTCCAAATTAAAATTACTGCTTTTTATGAGTATGAGTAATTAATTCCAAAAACATCAATGATAAGATCTATATGAACTAAATGCTAGGCTAGACTTCAGGGATACACAAGAAAGTGAAAACTTACTTGTTCTCTTTGGAGCATCTCAAAGCAGTTCAATAAATATCCATATTGTCATCTATAGAGGTCCAAATGACCCATGCTACAGATCATCCTTTTTAAGTGATTGTAGGAATTTCTGATTCCACGTCAGCAAAGAACTCACAGTCCATTTTGAAAAGCTAATATCTATCTAGCATGTGATAATCCAATGAATTTCTTTCCTAGATTACTGTGTAGCTCTCAGAGTTAAATTTCACTTCATTAACTTCATTTAAAAGTTTGAGTTTTGTACTATATTTTCAGCAGCAAAATAACATTTTATGATTGACTTCTATACATGGATGTAAAAAAGCAACCTACAGAACTGCATGTGAAGAATAAGGGGTGATAATATTATTTGAGTTTATATAATCTCTTTGTGTAATGCTATATTGTAACATATAAAGGTAGATTCATTTTTTATTGATTTAACAAATATATGAGTTGCCAGTATTATGAACAAAACAAACATGAGTAAGACAATATTAATTACTTTCAATTAGTTTCAGTTAGTTTCTAATCTAATAAAGAGAAGGATGGCTAGCAATTTCTATAAAAGAGAATTTTAAAATATCAAGAGCCATAAGATAACTATTTGCAAAATACATAGTAGGTCATATAAAATAGGTTGAGATGTTTTTCAAAAATATTTTCCAAAATATATTTTCTTCTTTTACCCTTCTCTCCTTTATGAGAAGAGCTTCTCTTTGGATCCAGGGTTAGTAAGGCTTACAACTGACATATTTCAGTTCTTATTCCTTTTGTGTATCCTAAACTTCCTCCTGACATTTTCATATTAAACAGTTTGAAAACAATTACTATTGTTTTCAAGATATCAGATTTGAATCCTGACACAGCTGAATAAAACCTTGACTTTTGTGTTCTAGTTGAGCCAGCAAATTACATAATTTTTTTAACAGTCAGTATTCTCATGCGTAAAATGGGGGCTCGAACTCATGGACGAAGAGGTCATGACCTGAGCTGAAGTTCAATGCTTCATTGACTGAGCCACCCAGGTGCCCCTGGAAAAATATTTAAATACTGATGTACATTTCTTTTTCCAAGCAATTTCATCTCTTCTACTGGGCCTGGGGTAATGGGAGTAGGGAAAAGGTTTTTTGTTGTTTTTTTTTTAATCTCTAATTTTAGCTCATTAATGAGTAAATAAAGGTTAAGAGAATAGGTGGTTTGCACAAGTTCCCTCAGCTAATAAATGCATTTTAAAGTTCTGGCTCCTAGATCACAACGATATTCACTACTTTTTTGTTGGATATTAACATTCCATGGAATGGAATTTCCCTAGTATTATACTGATAGTTGGGACTGTTTTTTGGACTTTGGAGAGATAAATTATTACATGAGTCACCAAATGGTATCTGCAGTCTTTAGGATAACATTGCCAAGAGGAGGAATACTAAGAGAAGCAATTTGAAGTTAAATTCTTGAGGAATATGTACTTTTAGAAAGTAGGCAGAAGAAAAACAAGACAAAAGGAACAATCTGATTGATAAAATGTAACTTAAAATAATGCAGAAATCTGTGAGTTAAAGAAAGGAGAAAATTTATGAAAATAAAAGTAATATAGAGAAGTTTAATGAATAAGGGTTAGGAAATACCACTTGCTTTGGACTAGCCAATTCATGAAGACCTTTGAGAGGGTGTTTTCATTTTACTAGTGTAAGATGAAAACCAAATTAAAGTTCTATTGTAATGGCTTGAAACCTGGAGATAGTGAATACCTGCATTGAGTTTGAGTGATATTTATTTGTATTTAGAGTTCCTGTTTGTAGGCACTGTGAGAGAGAAGATTTGAATGATCTTATACTATAAGAAAAAAAATGTTGCTTTTGAAATCTTGGAACCACTAACAGAAATAATCAATTGTTTTTTTTTCTCTCTTTTCTGGATAAACACCTGGGGCTCTTAAGGACATTTCTAGCCCTGAAATTCAATGTGAACTCTCTTTCATAGTGTAATATTTATGGTTTACTGTGCTTTATTGACAAAGAATTTCCTATTTCCTTTCCTTGGGACATTTATCCATATCAGATGAGGTGGTGATTAAATACCAATATCAAAGAAATTGGTTAATAGGTTTTCAGATTTGGCCACATAGGTGAGCAAGAGTTCTGTCACTGAGCTCCTGTTCTATAAGTCTACAAACCCAATTTTATCATATCATCCACAGTTGATAAAACTGACTATATGAAGTATACACTATAAGGGTTAAGACTGTGTCTTCTTTGACCTTAAGCCCTGAATCTTTCACATAACAGGCATTCATGAATAAATGAATGAATGAACAAATGAATAGATAAATGAGTGAACAGAATGTATGCTGATTTATGATCTAATGCACAAGGTAATAATTTATTTTTGGGGTGCCTGGGTGGCTCAGTTGGTTAGACGTACAACTTCGGCTCAGGTCATGATCTCATGGTTCGTGAGTTTGAGCCCCGCGTACAGCTTTGTGCTTACAGCTCGGAGCCTGGAGCCTGCTTCAGATTCTGTGTCTCCTTCTCTCTTTGCTCATCCCCCCCTCCCCCTCTCACTCTCTCTCTCTCTCTCTCTCTCTCTCTCTCAAAATAAACATTAAAAAATTTTTTTAATAATTTATTTTTAAAATCATGTAAAGAAAAAAATTAATAATAAAAATCATGTAGAGAAACTAGTATTTTGGATTCAAAATCTTTAGAAAACACATTCAACCAATGATGTGGTCAGTGAAACAAAAGTTATGGCATTGGTGTAAATGTCCTTCTAAGCATATTGAATGAACATTTTAACAAAACTAATAAAGCAGATATACACAATATTGAACTAGAAAAGTCATGTTACCCTAAATGATAACAGAGAACTTATTGTAGATAATTTCTTAAATCAGAAGGGAGGAAATTATAATGATAAATACAACCTATGGAGGGAGAAGGGGTTGGCCAATAAAAAAAAGTAAATGCAAGTGGTACCTAGGTGGCTCTGTTGATTAAGTGGTCAACTCTTGATTTCCACTCAGGTCATGATCCCATGGTTCTTGAGATCAAGCCCCCTGTCATGGAGAGTCTGCTTGGGATTCTCTGTCTCTCTCCCTCTGTCCCTCCCCCTCTCATGATCTCACTCTCACTCTCTCTCACTCACTCTCTTTCTCTCTCTCTCAATAAATAGATAAATGTTAAAAAAAAAAGGTAAAGGTAAAAAATCAGTTAACTTAGATATTTTTTTCCTCTCTATATGTGAATGGATAACCATTCCTTTATGAATATTGGTTTTGGCTGAATTTATAATTTGGGGTTAGACACTGATAAAAATTCACCAGCCAAATGAGCAATATGCAAGCACCATGATATTATTGTTTTCATGTATTTCACAAAGAAAGCTCAAATATCCCTGCCATCCAATTTGAGATATAGCAGGACTCCCCCCTTTTTTTCTGATTAAAAATGTTGGTAGTTTGTCTGCTAGTTATCAAACAGGTACATAAAGTTTTAAAACAGCTGGTGTTTCAAAGGACATCTGTGTTATGGCTAGAATAGACATTAAGCATTTAGTAAACAATGCTATAAAATATAAACTAGGCTTTCAAAGGATAAAAGGTTCTTCCTTGTCTTACCAATTGCTATAATAAAATGTAGCTGACAGCAATAACTAAAAGGAAACTTTTTAATGCATTTCAGATGTGCCTTTTCTTATGTCTCTATAAAGAATATTAATAGCTTTGAAGAAATTAAAGTCAATGAACTATATATATATCCTTGTAGTAAAAGTATCAGATGGAATTGCTTTAACTCTATACTTGTAATTATAAATGATACAAATGCGTTATCAAATAATTCAAATGATAAGTCAGATGTGACCAAAAGATAATATTCTGATCAATTAGTGTTTTGAGCTATGTTTTAGAATGAAGCCCCCATGTAGTCAATTTTACATTTAGAACTTAGAATTTGACAAAACTCTAACTGGCAATTAAACCTGTTAAAATATTTTGTGAACCATTTGTGCTGAGCTAACTACAATTTTTATGCAATAGGGATCCCATCCCCCATATCCCCTTACAACTAATCTGCCTTTCTCAATCTCTAAGATACCCTCTTCTATTTACCTAAAAATATTGAGATTGTTAGGCAAAAGATTTATTTTCTCTGTATTTAAAATCATACTGTATCAGTCTCTTTTTATTTGATTTTATCTCCCATTTAAAACGAAAACCTTCTTTTAATCTTTCATTCCTTACATCCTGCTGCCATTTTATCTTTTCTTTCTACTGTCACAGCGCAAACCTCCTCAGCTTACACCCACTCCTAAACTCAGATTCATGACAGACTGGGATAGAAAAGTTTGACAAGTATTGTCAGATAAGGAACATAACATTTAGGCCCACAGGAACCTTGGTGATTTTGATACATAAGTTGGTTCTGTGGAGTGAACCCAAGTATCTAAGTATGTATAAACTTTTCTGAGGAATCACACATGTATCAGGTTGTTCTTCAGATACAGGCAAAAAAATCCTGTTGTAAGAACCAAACTTTCTTTTGAACATTTGATTTTGATTGCATTTTTTATATGTAACACAATATTCTTTCTTCTGAACTGCTGATCAGTTGATGACCCAGCAAGATCTTTTTTTCCCTGGCATTCTCTTTACAAATAGTTGATGAGTATATATACATAAGTTTGGGAAGTTTTATTTTGACTGATCTCTCAGTGACATCCTTAAGTATTCTTATAATATTCTGCACCTATGTTTTATGAAAAAATACTTTTAGTATTTTTTTCTTTCAATTTCTCTAGCATCTCTCTTCGTCTCTCTTGTGGGCTTCTGATACACTCCATGTCTTTAAGCTTCTATTTTCATCCTTTTAACCTCTTGGAGGATCTCATCTCATCTAGGTTAGTAGCTCCAATGAGAGTATACTGATTGCTCTTTTTTTAAGTTAATTATTTTGAGAGAGAGAAAGAGAGAGAGAGAGAGAGAGAGAGACAGAGAGAGAAGCAGGCTCTTCCCTATCAGCATGGAGCCCGACATGGGGCTCGAACTCAAGAACCATGAGATCATGACCTGGGCCAAAATCAAGAGTTGGACACTTAACCAACTTAGCCATCCACATGCCCTAACTATATCAATTATTTGTAAGTCTACCTCCAACGTAGAACTTTCAGTTGAGCTCCAGCTTGGTATGTTCAATTGCCCAATGGAGTCTACACTCTACAGAGTGATATGTCACACTCAAACTAATTTATCCTGCTCCAAACTTACTCTACCTCCTGTATTATCTGTCAGTGTATGGTGACACCTTTCTCTTTACCTCTGTCTCAGACAGCAAACCTTGTCTATCCTTGTTCTTTAATATCCAGCCAATATTTTAACTTCCTTCTACCTCTACCATCCCTATTTTATTCCAGGACTCCTTTACCTCGAGATGACTGCAAAAACCACTTGAATGATGTTTTTGCCTCTAGTTTTGTTCCCTTCTAATCTGGTCTCCATATTTTATCCAGAATAGTGTTTAAATTGTCATTATGTGCCTTTTTTAAAGTCATGGAGTAAAATCCAAATTCTTTAATCTGGCATACAAAGTCACTTGTAACATTGCCTGTGTTCATGTCTCGTCACAACAAATTCATATTTCATATTTCTAGATATCCTGAGCTATTTGGATTCTTCCACATAGGCCATAATTGCTCTTGAATCGGTGACTTTTCACCTGTAGCTGATGCTAATATTCCAATTTCCTTCTTCCTACCTCCTATATTCTATTTCTTCTTTTTCTTAAAAATTTGGCTTAGAAAATCCAAACAGCATTTCTCAGTCTCTCCAAGATGACTTACATATTTGTTCCACTGCTTCCACTTATCCTCTCATTGTAATCCCCTGAAAACTTGTCTGTGTTCCCCCTCTCAATTATTGACTCTGAGTTCAGGTTTCTCATCTGTAAAATAAAAACAATAAAACCTACTTCACACAAATGTTCTAAAAGAGAAAATATACATAGTTTATTTCGCACAGTGTTTGGCACATATTAAGTACTCAGATTGCTGCTATCTTGCTAATATCATCATTAATTGCAGGGACTATATGTTGTGAGTCACTGGGCCAAACATGTTGTCTGATGAAGGTTAGGTTCTCTATGAATATTGCTAGAGTGAATAACAGTGAATAAATGTAAAAAGAAAAAAAAACACCTCCTTTTAATGGTAATGCATTTTAAATTAAAAAGAATTTAATATTTATTCATTTTTTAAGAGATGGAATTAGAGTGTGAGTGGTGGAGGGGCAGAGAGAGAGGGAGACACAGAATCTGAAGCAGGCTCCAGGCTCTGAGCTGTCAGCGCAGAGCCCAATGCCGGGCCTAAACCCACAAACTATGAGATCATTACCTGAGCTGAAGTCGGACACTTAACCTACTGAGCCCCCCGGTGCCCCTGGTAATACATTTTAAGATTGGCTCAAATGTGCATTGTTCAGGTCTTTCTAATATGAGTCTTCACCATTTTACTCTCTTTGCCACAATCATAGTTCTAGTTCTTGTTAACACTCATTGCTATTTCTGTTAATGCTCTAGAGTTATTTCTTTGCTGTTAGCTACTACTCTTTTCTGAGAGGACTAACTTATCTTCTTTGTTGCTGTTTCTTATACATTTAATAGCCAAGTTTTAAGTTGGTGAAAGAGTTGTTGTCTTCCAATATTATTGCCTACATATTTTTGGTATAATTATTTCTTGGTTTCCATTGTCTCTACCGAAAAGTTACTTTAATGATTTAACTTTAACCCCTCTCCTCATTGCCACTACCTTTGTTAAGCACAAACATGTTACCATAATAACAGCACAGAACATGAAAATATAAGTACAGGGAAAAAAGTTGGCAATATTTATTACACCTTAAGCATTGCCTGTGATGGGTGTATAATAAGGAAAATTAATATGGTTATTCCATGTGCAATTTAACAGTTCAGAGATGACACCAATACCTTTTAGAGAGAAAAAGAGAGATGTAAACTATAACGAAAGGAGAATGGTAATATGATTATGGACACATTTCCCTTAATAAAGTACCATAAAAATATCAAATAAAGTATTAACAGAGATGGAATTTGGGGTGTCTGGGTGGCTCAGCCAGTTAAGTGTCTGACTTCAGCTCAGGTCATGGTTTCACGGTTTGTGGGTTCAAGCCCTGTGTTTGGGCTCCGTCCTGACAGCTCAGAACCTGGAGCCTGCTTTAGATTCTGTGTCTCTGTCTCTCTCTGCCATCTCCCCCCCACTCAAAAATAACATTAATTTTTTTTAAAAAGAAAATGCAATTTCTATAGCTAGAAATTGTTCTGTAAAAAGACATTCATAACATATAAATACACCTCAAGAGACTTGATTTTAAATGAACAATAAATTATTGCAAAGTTCTTAGAAACATATTTTACTTTTTTCTTCTTAAGATTTAAAAAATTACATTCTTTTTGGAATACCTTTAGGCAGAAACTAAAAAGTATGCCATATGCCAAACATATACTTCCCAACCACTAGAAAGTAATAACTAAAGGCTAAGGTTTTATTATATTGTAGAGTCTTTTCCTCTTGTGAATAAAAAGAAAGTTACTTTTAGAAAAAAAATAACTACATTGCTTTCTCAACTTCTTCTTAACATGTGTTAAATAAAATGGGTGAAGTCTTTTAGACGCTAGAGACTTCTAAGAAATGAAGACAAGAGAGCCTGGAACCCTGAGAATAAAGGGCTCTAGTGGCCTCTTCGATATTGGAGAAATCCTTGCCCAGAGGGATACATAGGGTTCTTTTTATTTTTATTTTTCCCTGAAGCTCTCGCTAAGCCAATGACTCAGGGTCTTTTGTTTTGCTTTGTTTTGTTTTGTCTTGTTTTGTTTTTTGTGTGTGCTATATATATATATGCATACATGCATATATGCAAGTTTGTTAACATACAGTATAGTTTTGGCTTCAGGAGTAGAACCCAGTGATTCATCCCTTACATATGACACCCAGTGCTCATCCTGAAAAGTGTCAACCTTAATGCCTGTTACCCATTTAACCCACCCTCTCCCAAGTCCCACTTCCAGCAACCCTCAGTTTGTTTTCTGTATTCAAGAGTCTCTTATGGTTTGCCTCCCTCTCTGTTGTTATCTTATTTTTCCTTACTTTCCCAAAATAATGATATCTGTCTTTCTCTGACTGACTTATATCACTTAGCATATACCCTCCAATTCTATCCATGTTGTTGCAAATGACAAGATTTCATTCTTTTTCATCACCCAGTAATATTCCATTGTCTATATGTACCACATCTTCTGTATACATTCATCAGTTGATAGACATTTGGAGTCTTTCCATAATTTGATTATTGCTGATAGTACTGCTATAAACATTGGGTGTATGTGCCCCTTCGAATCAGCATTTTTGTATCCTTTCTATAAATATCAAGTAGGACAATTGTTGTTTCATAGGGTAGTTCTACTTTTAGTTTCTTGAGGAAACTTCATACTGTTTTCCAGAGTGGCTGCACCAGTTTGCATTCCTACCAACAGTGCAAAAGGGTTTCCCTTTCTTCACATCCTTGCCAATATATGTTGTTTCTTGAGTTGTTAATTATAGCCATTTTGACAGGTGTGGGGTGGTATCTCATTTTGGTTTCAATTTCTATTTCCCTGATGATGAGTGATGTTGAACATTTTTTTCATGTCTGTTTGACATTCAAATATCTTTGGAAAATTGTGTATTCATGTTTTCTGCCCATTTCTTCACTGGATTATTTGTTTTTTGGGTGTTACGTTTGGTAAATTCTTTATAGATTTTGGATACTAACCCTTTATCTGATATGCATTTGCAAGTATCTTTTTCCATTCTATCAGTTGACTTTTAGTTTTGTTGATTGTTTCCCTTGCAGTGCAGAGCTTTTTATATTAATGAGGTACCAGTAGTTAATTTTTGCTTTTATTTCCCTTGCCTCCAGAGTCATGTCAAGTGAGATGTTCCTGTGTCAGAGGTCAAAGAGGTTGCTGCATGTTTCTCCTGTAGGATTTTGATGATTTCCAGTCTCACATTTAGGTCTCTCAGCCATTTTGAATTTATTTTTGTGTATAGTGTAAGAAAGTGGTCCAGTGTCATTCTTCTTTATGTTTTGTATCCAGTTCTCCCAGCACCATTTGCTAAAGAGACTGTCTTTTTTACACTGGATACTGTTTCCTGGTTTGTGGAAGATTAGTTGGCCATATATTTGTGGGTCCATTTCTGGGTTCTCTCTTCTGTTCCATTGATCTATGTGTTTGTGTGCTGGTAATTACAGCTTTGTAATAAAGGTCAAAGTTCAGGATTGTGATACTTCCAGCTTTAATTTTCTTTTTCAAAATTACTTTGCCTATTCAGGATCTTTTGTGATTCCATACTAATTTTAGGATTGTTTGTTCTAGCTCTGTGAAGAATGCTGGTGTTATTTGGATATGGATTGCATCGAATGTGTAGATTGCTTTGGGTAGTATGAGCATTTTGTTTAAATTTTTTCAACACTTTCTTATTTTTGAAGAGAGAAAGACAGACCATGAGTGGGGAAGGGGCAGAGAGAGAGGGAGACACAGAATCTGAAGCAGGATCCAGGCTCTGAGCTGTCAGCACAGAGCCCAACATGCACTTTGAACCCACAGACTGTGAGATCATGATCTGAGCTGAAGTCAGACGCTTAACTGACTGAGCCACCCAGGTGCCCCAGGTAGTATCAACATTTTAACAATATTTGTTTTATAATCCATGAGCATGGAATGTTTTTTCCATTTCTTTGTGTCTTCTTCAATTTGTTTCATAAGCCGTCTATACTTTTCAGTGTAGATCTTTTGCCTCTTTGGTTAGGTTTATTCACAGGTATCTTATGATTTTTGGTCCAATTGTAAATGGGATGGATTTCTTGATTTCTCTTTTTATTGCTTCATTATTGGTGTACAGAAATGCAACTGATTTCTGTATATTGAATTTATATCCTACAACTTTGCTAAATTAACATATCAAATCTAGCAGGTTTTTGGTGGAGTCTTTTGGATTTTCCACATAGAATATCATGTCATCTATGAAGAGTGAGTGTTTGACTTCTTCTTAGCGGATATGGATGCCTTTTGTTTCATTTTGTTGTCTGATTGCTGATGTGAGCACTTCCAACATTCTGTTGACCAACAGTGGTGAGAGTGGATATCCCTGTCATGTTCCTGATCTGAGGGGGAAAGCTCTCTGTTTTTCCGCATTGAGGATTATATTAGATGTGGGCCTTTCATGTATGGCTTTTGTGATATTAAGGTATGTTCCTCCTATCTCGACTTTCTTGAGGACTTTATCAAGAAACGATGCTATATTTTGTAACATGCTTTTTCTGTATCTATTGACAGGGTCATATGGTTCTTATCCTTTCTTCTATTAATGTGGTGTATCACATGGATTGATTGCAAATATTGAACCAGAAATGAATCCCACTTGACATGGTGAATAGTTCTTTTAATGTACTATTGAATTAGATTTGCTAGTATCTTGTTGAGAATCTTTGCATCCAAGTTCATCAGGGATATTGGTTTGTAATTCTCCTTTTCAGTGAGGTCTTTGTCTGGTTTTGGAATCAAGGTAATGCTGGCTTCATAGAATGATTTTGGAAACTTTCCTTCCATTTCTATTTTTTGAAACAGTTTGAGAAGAATAGATATTAACTCTGCTTTAAATGTCTGGTAGAATTCTCCTGGGAAGCCATCTGGCTCAGGAATCTTATTTATTGGGAGATTTTTGATAACTGATTCAATTTCTTTGGTTATGGGTCTGTTCAAATTTTCTATTTCTTCCTTTTTGAGTTTTGGTAGTGTGTGAGTGTCTAGGAATTTGTCCATTTCTTCCAGATTGTCCAGTTTGTTGGCATATAATTTTTCATAGTACTCTTCTATATTTATTTGTATTTCTGTGGTATTGGCTGTAATCTCTCCTCTTCCATTCATGATTTTATCTATTTGGGTCTTTTTGAGAGGTCTGGCTAGGGGTTTATCAATTTTGCTTATTCTTTCAAAAAAACAGCTCTTAGTTTCATTGATCTGTTATACTGTTTTTTTGGATCTATAGTTTCATTGATCTGTTATACTGTTTTCTTGGATCTATATCATTTATTTCTGCTCTACTCTTTATTATTTCCCTTCTTCTATTAGCTTTGGGCTTTATTTGCTACTGCTTTTCTAGCTCCCTTACAAGTAAGGTTAGCTTGTATATTTGGGAACTTTCTTGCTTCTTGAGATAGGTCTGAATTACAATGTGTTTTCCTCTTAAGGCTGCCTATGCTGCATCCCAAAGGGATTGGGCTGTTGTGTTTTCATTTTCATTTGCTTCCATTTTTTTAAAATTTCTTCTTTAATTTCCTTCTTAACACATTGATTCTTTAGTAAGATGTTCTTTAACCTCCTTGATTTGGGGGATTTCTAAATCTTTTGTTTTTGATTTCAAGTTTCATAGTGTTGTGATCTGAAAATATTTTATTTCATGGTGTGACCTCCATCTTTTTGTACTTGTTGAGGGCTGTTTTGTGACCCGATATGTTATCTATTTTGGAGACTGTTCCATGTGCACTTGAGGAGAATACTATGCTTTAGTATGAAATTTTCTGAATATATCTGTTAAGTCCATCTGGTCAAATGTGTCATTCAAAGTCATTGTTTCCTTATTGATTTTCTGCTTAGATGATCTGTCCATTGCTGTAGGTGGAGTATTAAAGTCTTCTACAATTAAAGTATTATTATCAATAAGCTTGCTCATTGTGATTAATTTATTTATATATTAGGGTCCATTCATATTGGGGGCATAAATATATATAATTGTTAGCTCATCTTGGTGGTTAGGCCCCTTAATTATGATATAAGACCCTTCTTCATCTCTTTTTACAGTGTTTGTTTTAAAATCTGGTTTGTCCGATATAAGTATGGCTACTCCTGCTTTCTTTTGATGTCCATTAGCATGATAGATAGTTCTCTATCTCTTTTTCAATCTGCAGGTGTTCTCAGGTCTAAAATGAGTCTCTTATAGGCAGCATATAGATGAATCTTGTTTGTTTTTTTTTTAACCATTCTGATACCTTATGTCTTTTGACTGGGACAGTTAGTCCATTTACATTAAAAGTGATTAATGAAAGATATGAATGTACTGCCATTGTGTTATCTGTAGATTTCATGTTTATGGTGATGTCTCTGGTCCTTTGTAGTCTTTACATCTTTCCATTCACAGAGTCCCCGTTTGGATCTCTTGCAGGGCTGATTTAGTGGTCACAAACACCTTTAGTTTTTGTTTGTCTTGGGAAGTCTTTATCTCTACTTCTATTTTGAATGACAGCCTTGCTGGATAAAGGATTCTTAGCTGCATATTTTTCCTATTCAGCACATTGAATATTTCCTGTCACTCCCTTCTGGCCTGCCAAGTTTCAGTGGACAAGTCTGCTACTAACCTTTTGTGTCTAGCCTTGTAGGTTAAGGACATTTTGTCCCTAGCTACTTTCAGAATTCTCTATGTTTGTAGTTTGTCAGTTTCACCATGATGTGTTGTGGTGTTGACCTGTTTCTGTTGATTTTGAAGGGTGTTCTCTGTGCCTCTTGGACTTAGACGCCTGTTTACTTCCCCAGATTAGGGAAGTTCTCGGTTATAATTTGTTCAAATAAACCTTCTGACGTCCCCCACCACTTTTTTTTTTTTTTTTTTTTTTTTTTGCTCTTCTTCTACTGGAACTCCTATGATACAGATATTGTTTCATTTCAGGAATCACTTAGTTCTCTAATTCTCTCCTTGTGATCTAGTAATTTCCTTTCCCTCTTTCTCAGCTTCATTATTTTCAATAATTTTATCTTCTATTTCACCTATTCTCTCCTCTGTTTCTTTCATCAACATTGTTACTGTATCTAGTTTATTTTGCAGCTCAGTTATAGCATTTTTAATTCATCCTGACTAGTTTGCAGGTCTTTGATCTCCACAGCAAGAGTTTCTCTGGTGCCTTCTCTGCTTTTTTTCAAACCCAGGTAGTAGTCCTATGACTGTTACTCTAAATTCTTGTTCAAATATATTGTTTATATCTGTTTTGAGTAATTCTCTTGCTATGATTTCTTCTTGAACCTTCTTTTGGTGAGAATTCCTCTGTTTTGTCATTTTGGCTATGTTTCTGCTTTTTGTGTATTTTAAAAGTTTGTTATGTGTCCTGCACCGGAAAAAGGGATCACACACTGCCCAGGGCCTGGCACTCCAGTAAGTGTTTTGGAGTGTGTTGCATGCACTCTGCTATTGCATTTTGGCTGCTCTATCCCACCAGTCAGTCCTCTGCAGAGCTCCTCCTTGTTTGAAATGTAAAGTGTTTGGACCTTCAACCAGATATGCTTTGATTTCTTTGGTGAGGTAATACTGGAAATAAAAAGGAAAGTGGGGGAAGACTGATCCCATAAATAGAGAAAAATGAAAAGGGAGAAAAGACATCCAAACATAGAATCTAAAATCTATAAGGCTATATCCAGAGAAAGAGAGAGGAAAATAAAGAAGAAGAAAGAGAGAAGGTAGAGAGAAGGTGAAGAGAAGGGAGAAAACAAATAGAATAAACATGCCTGATCAAAAAAATGCTATTTATATATTTAATATATAAATATAATATATAACATACATATTATATATAATAATAATTGACCCAAAAACAAATCAGAAACTATGAGCCTAATTCCAAAGGAAAGAAACAAGAGAGAGGAAAGAAATGAAATAAAAAGAAAATAAAGGATAAGAAAAGTAAAGACAAGAAAAGAAAAAAGAAAAGAAAAGAAAACAGTTGTCTGTTGGTGCCTGGGACCGGTGACTCTGTGTTGGTCTGGGGGAGAGACTGGCTGCATTGGATCAGTCACTCTTGCTCTAATAGATAAGCAGCTACCAGGCACAGATGGGTGGGATTTGGTATAAGCAGGTCCCACCTCCATAGGGTCCACCGTGCTGCTCTGTGATGTCACACCCTGTTGGTGCTGGGGAGAAAAATGGCAACACCCCAATTTCTCCTCCCCAGAGTGGGTATCTCAACCCATGCTGTTCAGGCAGCCATCACAGAATAATGAAGTGGTCAGCTTCCCCTGATCCACAGTTCTTCTTCACCTTCTAGGTGCTTGGCTGGGATTCAAAACCTGAAGTTTTAAAAGACGCATCTTGGTGCGGCCCCTCTCCCCTGTTGTGGAGTAGAGCTACCCTGCCCTGAGGATAAAAGGCTTTGGGTTGGTACCTGTGGGTCTTTTGTCCTTGGGGAGGCAATAAACTCTCTTCCCAAAGTATTCCAGGAAGGGGACTGTTCTCACCTAGTTCACACCTGAGATTGATACACCACACTATACACTCAGGGGCTGGCTCCTTCCTCCCCAGGAGCATGCACCATGGTTTCCAGCACCCTTCCAGACAAAGTCATGCACTTCTGAAACCTCTGAGTTTTAGCTTCTAAGGCTGTTTGCAGAATAGAAATTGTCACTCTCTGTATTTCCTGTTCCCCAGTCTGTGGTCCAGAGAAGTTTTCCTCTTGTGCTAACTTGATGCTACACTTTCACAACTCCTCTTTCTCTTTTTTATCTCTCTCTGTGCCTATGCAATTTTATCTCCCCCAATTCACATGCACACACCTTGATCCTGCCAAGCTGTCTCCCTCCAACTGTAGAGATCTTTCTGCCACTCCACGGTTCAATTTCCTGGATATTCCAAGTGATCTGACCTCCTTACAGCTGTGTTTGAGGGATGAGGGAAAACCCCTACTTATCCACCATCTTAACTTCCCCCACACTCATAGTCTATCTTAACCTGGATTCTTTGGACACTGTCCTCTAAATTCCAATTAATACTCATGCTGGCTGTGTCCTTTGAAACTTGTCCCACTTGACCCTAGACTGATTTCAGTCATAGTTGTTCCCATCAACACCTCCTCAGCAGCGTTTGCATGGCCTAGTTTTCTAAACCGTGTTCTCAATGATAAATTTCTTCTACGACATCTTTCTGAGTTGGAGTAAGAACAACATGAGTGACCGCTTTTCATTATTTTACTTAATTAAGATAGTTTAAATAGCATCCTCCTCCCCTGCTCCTCCCCTCCCCTGCTCCATTCAATCTCATGAAGTAGATGTCATAGATCTTCATTTTACACTGGAAGGAACCTCAACACAGCATTGCTAAGAAATTTGTCTAAGGCTATCAAGTTAGTAAATTGTCTAGGTGAGATTCGATCCACACCTGTGTAAGGTTTCCATCATACTTTCCCACCTCTAGCAGCAGATATTTGGAAATCAGAGTTAGGGAGAATAAACATTTAGAAAGAGAATCCAGAAGGTAGAACAGTAATGTGGAACTTGTTCTCCTCCATAATTGTTGGTGCTTTCATAAGCCCTTGTTATGCTTTTTCTATCACTGTATTCAGATCATGTAAGTGTACATATATGTGCAAAAAATGTATTTGTTATTTCTGTAGGAACTGTCATCACTGAGAGAGGTGGGGGATAGCCAACAAGCTGCTGTGATGTTGTTCTTGGTTATTTAAATTGATTGGCTAATTTGTTTTACCAGTCTTCCTGGAACTTGAAGATAATTATATTGGTCTTTAGTCTCTAGAATCATCCTTCCCTTTTTCTTTTATGAAGGCAGGCATTTCAATGGCTCCTTTCCAGTTTGCAAGGATTTTGAGTTAATGAAAACAGTTGATGAATGCATTCTTAATCCAATTCTCAACCATCCTGGAATATATCACAATGTGCTGCTAAATTGAACTGCTTTGTATTATAATAATCTATAATAATTATTTTAATAATATAACACTATTATAATAATATAATTAATACTTATATATATAATTCTTTTAATATGGCAGACACTGTTAAGTCTTTTATATAGGTAAGACTATTAAAGTCTTACAGTAACTCTTCACAGTAAATATGATTGTTGTCTTTATTTTACACGTAAGGAGCCTCAGAGACAGAAATGCTCTTATTTGTCCTAAGTCGCAGCTTAAAAGTAACAAAGTCGGATACTGACTCAGAAAATGCAAGTTCGGAACTCATACTCTCAATCATTGTGCTATTCTATCTTGCTTCATTTTCTTGCTCAAGTTTCAATCTAATGCAAATAATGTCGTTCAGTTCAATAAATATGTACTAAAAACCATTGTATTAAAATTTTATGAAAAAACAGTTTTATACCAAACATCCTTAGATTATGTGGTTTTTCTTTTTTCCTTTAGCTTTCCTATACATACCCTAATGGAACACTTTGTTTACACCTGACCTTTTGTAAGCACATTTTTCTAAAATTTAGTAGTATTTTTGATTGTGATAGCTTACTTTTAAAATATCTAACATCTAGGCACTTCTGGGTGGCTCAGTAAATTCAGTGTCCGACCCTTGGTTTCAGCTCAGGTCATGAATGCATGCAAGCCCTGAATCAGTCTCTGCACTGACAGCATGGAGCCTGCTTGCGTCTCTCTTTCTCCACCCCTACCCTGCTCATGGTTTCTCTCTCTCTCTCTCTCTCTCTCTCTCAAACGAAATAAATAAACTTTTAAAAAAATAAATAAAACATGTAATATCTATGCCATACTACAGAAATTAACTGTTAAAGATCTTAATAGTTGATAATTTGTGTGTGTGTGTTGGGGAGGTTCTTATCCTCCAGAGACCTTTGCATCTATTAAGCAAACTTACCTAGATGATTGGTTCTGAACCATAGGAGGTTTGGCCCCCTAGAGAATTATTTGGCAATGTCTGGGGACATTTTTTATTATTACCACCTGGGGAGCACTGGTATCTACTGGGTAGAGGCCAAAGATGCTGATAAACATCCTATATTGCACAGAGCAGAACCCCACACAAAAAATTACCCAGCTCGGGGCGCCTGGGTGGCTCAGTCGGTTAAGTGTCCGACTTCGGCTCAGTTCATGATCTCACGGTTAGTGGGTTCGAGCTCCGCATCGGGCTCTGTGCTGATAGCTCAGAGCCTGGAACCTGTCTTTGGATTCTGTGTCATCCTCTCTCTCTGACCCTCCCCTGCTCACTCTGTCTCTTTCTCTTTCTCAAAAATAAATAAAACGTTAAAAAAAATTACTCAGCTCAAAAAGTGTCAGTAGTGCCAAGACTGAAAAATTCTGAGTCCTGGACTACCCTTGGACCCCTTTACATTAGTACAGAAACTAACAATGAACTGTGCATTTTTCCTCTTAGTTGTTTGATTGGATTTATTTATTTTTACTTTACTCCAAAAACAAGCCCCTCCCACCCCACTTTGCAAATCCTCTCAACATTTCCACAATCAGAGGCCAATATGTTGGGGTTTTTTCTCCTTTAAAGCATAAATATCTTGATGATAACAGCGACTGACACAACTTCTGTGAAATTCTATACCAAAAATTCACTCAGCTCTCAATGTTTTTACTATGCTATTGATGTTGTTTGCTAAAGTAAATATCCAGACTTCATCCATTTATCAAAATTTGGGCATTCTCTAATACAATCAAACATTTATCTGGTATCTTAATTTCCAATCCCTTTAGATGTAGTCTTCTGTCATCAAGAACATCAAGTTTCTGGCTGCTATGAAATTAAGTTTGCCTTTTTCAAATAGTTTGAGCACAACTGTCATTTAGTAATATAAACATGGCTCCATTATTTCTTAATGTGTTCCTTAACAAGTATAAGATTAGACTACATCTTGCAAACTCCCATTGAGCAGCACTTAAGAAGTGAGTAATATTTCTGTCTGCCTAAATCAAGTAATCCCCAATGTAAGTAATTTACAGGAAGGCATCAGGGACCGTTACAATAGGCATATTGCAATATGTCACTGGAAATCAGCATCTCCCCACATGTTTGATCAGCAGCCAGATGGAAGCTTTTATCACATTTATTTAATCTGAAATACACATGGTAATTACACTGGACCTTTGATTCAAGGCCTTATTAGTGTCTCAAGAGAAGTCAGGAAATGAGTTTGTCAGTTGCAAACTGATGTAGTCCTGACCCTCTGGGGGGATTTCCATCTATCACTGCCCAGACTAGAGTATTGCTACAAATTACATTGTACCTCAAGGAAGTAAGATAAAGTAAAAGCTTTGTTAACCTATGTAGGGGGAGAAAGGGACTCCTGATCAGTCCAAAATATTGTTTGCTCTTTTGTTCATGTATGTTATTCCAATGAGTGGTGAGTAAAGTGCAGTATAAATTGTATGGCTAATACCTTACAAAAAATAATTAAACAAAACACCAACAAGGACACATTGAAGTAAAATACTCCCACATGTCTAGTCCTAAACCTAGGATCCTGGATATCTGCTACACCTAAATTTCATATAAGGAAAGTATATGAGGTTTTTTGGATTAGTGAGAGGAAAAAGATATCACACAGACTACTCCTCACAATTTTCCAGTTAGAAAAATGCTGGATAGCAAAACTTTTTTGGATATTTGTATTATGATTATGTCATTTTATTTTCAAAATCAGAAAAAAGGATTTTAAGAAATGAAACACACCACGCCCCCCCACACACAGAGCCTTCCAAAAGTGTTCACAAAAAATGTGGCATCGTCTTATATATTGTTGATGTTTTTCAAGAGAAAAATGTAATTAAGATTTTGAAATCCATAAAGTAAGCTATAACTAAAAGAAGAAAAATAATAGGTTTCTATTAATATAAGATGGTATAACTAATAAGAAATAGTTAAATCACAGGCATATTCTGAAATGACTTCAAAAATTTTATTGCTTGATTAAAACTCTATTAATGGCTGTTACTGTTGTCAAAATTAACTTGCATAATATTTTTATTCTAATTAAAATGCTAATTAAAAACCATAAAATCATCCTATCAATAATTTATCTTTTTTTTAACTTTAGGCCAATATGGTACACACTACAGTTATTTTGTAGATCTTTCACCTCTTAACTGAGAATGTCTTTAAGTTTGTGACCTCTTTTTTCTATTGATATCACTACTATCATTTCAAATTATTCAGATCTTGAAAAGTAGCAACTGTATAAACAAGGATAACAACATATTTTCACACTCTTTGCTGGACACCATGTTAAGAACTTTCCACGTCAAATCTTACTTCACTTCCACTACAATTCTACAAGATGCAAGATCAGTAAAGACAGTATTTTACAGAAGTATAAACCAAGGCTCAGTGTTCAGGATCATTCAATTCACAGTTAGTTGAATACAGTTTGAGCCTCCCTACTTATAAGAGACTTAGTTAATTGAGACTAAGATTAATTTACTGTCTCATTTTAATGGTGAATCTTTTTTTTCCAAAAAAGGCAAGTTTTTAAATTCTTCTTTGGTAAAAAACTGTTTAAAACATGCTTTTTTTTCTGTTTTATACTTACACCAACAGAAAATCTTACAGGTAATATAGTACTTATAATTCCTTTCATGTGTAAAGTTAAAAAAAAAAGTTATGAGTCAGTGAACAAAATGGAGAAGCAGATATTAACATTTTTAGTGCTGAGCTGTAGCCTTACAATATGACCTTGAGAAAATAACTTAGTTCTTTGTTATTTTCTTGATGTGCTATCTTGCAAGATAATTTGAACTCTTGGTGAATGACAGGTAATAGGAAGGAATGAGGAAAAAGTAATTTTATGTGGAGGTGGGAGAAAGGGAGAAGGAAGGAACTAAACAATACTCAGCTTATTATAGAAATAGAAATAAAAATTATACTAAATTTGGAAGAATGATTAAAACACATTAAGTTTCCAGTCACAATTAGAATATGATTCATTTCAGGTTATATATTTAATGATATCTTTGACGGACATAATCTCTTCCTTGAAATTGTATGTGTATTGCTTAAGTAGAAAATAGATATAAGGCTCTTTCATTAAAATTCTAGGACATTCATAGGTATTAGGTACTACTTCAAAAATGATTTAGAAATCTACATTATGACTGTGAGACAAAGTTTAGAATACAGAGTACAGGTGTTTAAAGTTGCCTTTTAATTTTTTTTCAGCTTAGTTTAAATGACCTTAGTGAATGTATCTGAGAGGTTTCAGTTAGGTCTTACATTTGCATGCTTGGGCTACAAAGTGCTGTGTATGTAGTAATTGTTACAATGAATAATTATATTTTATGTATAACAGGAATTTAGGCCCAGTGCTTTTTAACAATGATGTAGGATGAAATTTTACATATAATTGTACTTCATATTAACTTGTAAGGGCAGAATTATTTTATGGGCATATCTGCCACTCATTAATATTTAAGTCAATTTCCTCTGAAGAATTTGTTACAGGATTAGTTGCATTTTGCATACTTATTTCTTAGATTTAAAAAAATACAGTCCATTATTTCATGAAATATGCAAATTTCATGTGTGCTTAAATTGAAAGCATTGTCATATGTTAAGCATGGTGTGTGTTTCATGCAGACTTTCTTTTTGTTCATTTTGGGAACAGTGGAGTTTATCTTAATAGTCACAAACATGAACGCAGCTCCTGTCATATCCACTGTCTAGATCTGAGAGCTATCTGATCATTAAATTTCTAATGACAGTGAAGATATAGCAGCTCTTGACAGTTATTAAATATATAAATTATGTACAATGGAGCCAGATATCCAAGAATTAACTATGCTGGAGTTTAACACTGATATTTTCTTCTGAATTCATGTTAGAAGAAATCACTAAATTTTGATACAGCCTTCTTCCAAAGTTCTTTATATGGTTGGGTTAAAAAATATATTCAAAAGATCCAAGAATAAGACATGACACTCTGAATTGCCTTCTATAATACAATATTTGAAGTATCCTGGTGAGTTTTGTATTATAACTTATCAATTAAATTAATAAGAGACTGAATTTTTCTGGTAAGTCAATAATTGAACTCCAAACATATTTTTTCTATATTACCTTTTGGATTTAAATAAATTTATTGGTGAATTTGCTAAATCTAGATACCATTTATCAGCTTTGGCCATTTTGAAAAGTAATTTCAGGTTATGGGGTAAGGAGGAAACTCAGTGATGTTCGGTTTTTGACCTGTGTCTTCCAACCTTCTCATGGACTGGTGTCAGAATAGAACACAACACAAAGAAAGCAAAGAATCTCAGGAAAGAAATTCCTTCTGAAACCTGAGAAAGCTGTTCACACGAACATTTCTGTTCAGTCACATTTTAATATGCATTAGTCCTCATATATCCTTTTCATAGCACTTTTCCTCCAATGAAAATGCTTTCATACCAGTCTGATTCAGTTTAAGTTAGGTTCTGTTTTCAGTTTGGAGCTTAGTACCTAAGTTATAATGATAAAAACATTTATTAACTATTTACTATAAACTCTACTAAATTTGACATGAAAATAGTAACTATGTTGTAAGATTGGCTTATGGATAAAATTAGCCATTGAATAAATTTAATAAAATGATAAGAAAAGTGCTTTGAATAAATATTAGCCATTATCATTATTATCATTTATGGAGAAGTATTGTACTAAGACCTTTATATAAATCACCTCATCTGATTCCCACAGAAGTTCTATGTGGCTCATACTACTATTATCCTATGTTATATATGTGGATACTGAGGCAGAGAGAAGTTAAGTAACATATTTTTCCAATAGCTATTGTATGAAGGACCAGGAAGGCAAGATAGGAGAGATTTACTTTCTATCTGAACATAAACTAGTATATGAAAAATGTAATGGGATAAGATTCCAGTAAACTTAAGATTTAAAATTTAAAACATGCACAAGCTTTTCCCACTGGAATGTGATGGTTTCTTCTAAATGATGTATAAAGGGGATATGCACATTGTATTCTTCTGAACATACTCACCATTATAACTGGAGAACTGGTTCAATGACCATTAATAGTAATTTTAAAAACTTATATGAACATAGGCAATATGACGATTATAATTATTATCAGAGTAACCAATTCAAAAATATTAGTAGATACAAGAATATTTGACTGCATTGATCAGGGATATAGTACACATTTCAGAGCTGACTAGTTTATAAAGGGAAATTATTTTAGTAGCAGTGGTATTGTGTTTTTATGTATTATCCCATAAAACAAAATGGACATGCTCCTACAGGTGATCTTTCCCCATCATTTTTAAATATTTTTTCTTTATTGTAATCATTTCTGCTGTGAACAGACATAAACAATTGCTACAGACTAAACTTTTTAGAATAATGTTGAGTGTTATAAATATTCTCATTGTCAAACATTTATTCTTTGTATTTTCTAAGAATTTTAAAAATAAAACTGTCCTATTATTGATTTTTTGAATAGAATACTTAATTTATTTATGATTAGGCTATTTCTTTTTAGCTCCATTTAAGAAGAAATGTGCTTAAATCTAGATTTGCCTCTTCTGCAGAAATCCTTGCAAACAATTTATTTAACTTCTAGTCTGCTTAAAAATACTTTAATTCATCCTTTTAGGTTTGCACAGGGGGTACATTGCCAAAATAGACATATGGCAAAGTTATATACTAGTCATTTGTCTTCCCTCTTAATGGTTGTTTCCATTTATTTATTTTTTGTGTGTAGGCTGAGACCAGTCATGTGCAAAGAGTTAGGTATTGTTGAAATTGAAGGCAGAACACTTCCTAGTGAAAAAGACATGAGGCAACAGAATAAGAAACAGCAGCTTCTACAGATCACAGAAATGTAAGAGAAATTGTGCACTGTAGAATGAATTTGAGCATATTTTACCTGAAAAAATGCAAACCTACAAAATCCAGTTTTGTTTATAGTCTCTAGCCTTATAAAGCTCATTATTTCACTCACATTATATTTATTGAGCACCTGTTAGACATAACTTATATGTGCAGGGTCCATATAAGCTGATTTTAACAATAACTCTTAGAGGAGGAAGGTAGAGCAGGTATACCATCCTTATTTATAGATGTAGGACAGTGAAACTCTAAGAACGTCAAACTGAAAGTAATACTTAGGACTTTTGGTTCTAAGTAATACTATTTCAGATCTTCTCTAATCCTAAAGAGAGGCTACTATTTAAGGCAGGAAAATTACACTCTATGTCATCTGCCTAATGGATAATTTAGCTAACTTTTCCAAGCAGTAAATAACCCTATAGCTATCCAAGAACTTACTTTGTTCTCCCTTTGATCTCATAGATAACCTTAAAAAACATTCCTTTCTTTCACCTTCCTCCTGTTATCTCACAAGTAATCACTCTCTAGCAAGTTTTCTCCCCTTTTGGATGTCAGTGCTAAATGAGGTGAAGCATTTGTGAAGGGCCCTCAGTCCTAATAGTTACCCTACTCTGCTGGTTGAAAGTTCTCTCTAGATTGTTCAAATTCTTCACAGCTGAAAAGTTTCCTCATTTGAAGTAGTCAAGGAAATAATATCTTGAGAGAGAAAGACCAGTGAAATGAAGAAATTTGTGCTAGAACCTACTTTTATCCAAAAATATGAACACTCTTTTAGGAGAAATTTTCCACTTAAATTTTAGTTCTCAAGAACAAATGGAGTATCTTATTCAAGTGTGTATGTTGTTTGGGCCCAGCACACTATTAAGTATCCATAATACATGTTAATAAAATCAATTGTTATATAACTAGGAAACCTGTAATTCATAAAAAATGAAAAACAGATTTTGAGTGGAGACAATTCTTGCACAAGAGAATTTATAGTCCAGTGAATAAAATCTGTGGAGGATGCAGCAACACTTCACTTTTGTATCAGTGACAGTCACACTTTACTTGCTACAACAGTTTATAAATTGATTATATCTCTAAGCTAAACAATCTTGAAACACTAAATTCAAAACAAAACAGAATAGTAATTCTGTAATTATCCTCATAATCTTTCTGAAGAGAAGTCTATGTGCTATTACACCTGAAAGCATGTGGCAGCATGTCTATTTATGAGCTTGATATGGAACAAAATTTGTGGTGCAATCAATGCATTTTGAGGAGAAAGGCTAAGTGTTGTGCTTGCTGGGAGTTTTCCCTATTAATGAAAACCGCTTGTACGAGGAAATCTTCATTTAGAACCCATAGATTTAGAGTCCTTATACATGTTGTTCATAGTTAAAATTATGTGTAAATCTCTGCACACAGACAAAAAACAATATATTTTCATGTTTTTTACTCCTTAGAGATTGTTATTAAGTAGTTTTGTAAGGACAGTAATTTTACATAAAATTAGAAGGTAATAGATGATCCTTGAGTGAATATACTGATATACTTTTCTCCAGGTACTTTGCTAATGTCGTATATTGCCAAAGAACACTATATTTTTTTTATCAGTAAATTATGTATAACTATTTCTAATGTTTTGCAATAGAGACTCTCTTTCTGAAGAGTTACTCCATTTAAAGAAAACAAAGCTAGCCCTTAAGTACATAGAAAAAATTCAAATTTAAAGTTAGAACCAAATTATCCAAATTAAGTACAAATCTGGATGAGTCATTTTTACTTAGCAATAATTTATAAAATATTTAAATAGTAACACTATTATTTTTTAACAAATCATTTAATACTATGAAGGACTAGTGATTTATTGCTCAGCAGAGCAAATGGTATCTAAAGATCCAAGTTCTGTCTGGAATTTAGTATAAGAACTTAATATTATCCATTCACTCACTAAATCTGCTAGCTTCTAAGAACTGGAAGCTAGTG
The DNA here is from genome assembly GCA_028646485.1 of Cryptoprocta ferox. Lineage (NCBI taxonomy): Eukaryota > Metazoa > Chordata > Mammalia > Carnivora > Eupleridae > Cryptoprocta > Cryptoprocta ferox. The sequence continues at coordinate 36,362,452 of CM053573.1, forward strand.
TGAAAGTGCTATTCCAGCTATATTACAAGATGGAACTTCCATCTTTCAAGTAAACTTGTATCTTTGGGGGAATATAAAACTTGCTTTAGCAAGTGAATTAATTCAAAAGAAAAACAATTTCTGAATGAAATAATTCAGGGCTAATTGACATGGGGAGACTATTCAGTGTTGTTTGGATGTCACATACACAGAGAGAAAGAAGAACATTTTACAAGATGAAGAAACAGCACTAACAGGAAGTCATATAGCATGGATGGGCACTGAAGTCCTCTTTATGATAGAAGGAAAGAGAATACAATTGTGTGAAAAAATAAAATGCTAGAAATTACCTCAACAAACTTGTTCTCAAAATAGAAGTCATCTGACACATCCTAAAAACTGACTTTCATAATTATTTTTAAAGTCTTTCAAAAACTATTCCAAAAACTTGCTTAGACAAGCTGTCCCATGGTTTATCAATCTTTACATTAATAATAACTATGATTTTCTGAGTCAACACTTTGCATGCTTTGAATAAAATAAGCCATTTATAATACAGAACCTGGCATAGATTAAATACTCAATAAATTATCCTCTCATTTAATCCTCACCCATCAAACTCCCACCAGCTTCATTTTATTCAATCTCATGTTATGCAAATATTCTTCTATTAATATCCCCTCCCCATTTTTCAAATATTCAGACACTTAGAATGGTTCACCATTACCATAGAGAGCAAAGTCCTGAATGAGTCTTTTAAAAGTTAAAAAAGGAAACCTACATTTTTCTACACTGGTTTGTATTTTCCACCTCCCTCCCCTCTCTTATAACTGTTAGATAGTACTTACATTACACTGTGTCAGATATTCTTCTAAGCCCTTTATTTACAGTAACACATTTAATTTTTGACAACCCTGGAAAAGAAGAATTATTCACATTTTAAAGATGAAAAGGTTAAGAAACGTGTTCAAAGTCAAAGTAGCAGTAAGTGGTTTAAGGTTTGGTATAAACAATTTGTAAATCCAGGATTTTGTGAGCAATTTCTTCCACTTGAAAACTTTAACTGACTTTTCTTCTATTCTACTGTTTCCCTTCTATTTATGTACACAACACGACATAGTTTCATTCCAAGATTGATTTTGTCTGATACTCTTGATGTCAATCATTACATCTTAACTACTATAAAACATCGGTGTGTGAGTGGATAGAGGGAAGGGGTTTGCAATGTTAACACACTACAGCACCTAATACAGTGTACAATTCATTACAGGTAACTCACTGAAACAAATTGATTGGTGCAGTCTTGGATGTTCTGTTTGTCTATAAAAATTTGGCAGGGAATGAGTATGGATTATCCACACTTCTCCCAAATCTATTGTCCATGTCCTTAAATTTTCACATTAGTCAAGTAAGATAATACATGAAAAGGATCATACTATAGTTTCTACATTAGTCAGTTCAGGTTCCCAAAACAAAATACTGTAGATTGAGTGATTTAAACAACAGAAATTTATTTTGCACAGTTGTGGAGGCTGGAAGATTAAGATCAAGGTGCCACCTTGCTAGGTTCTGGTGAAAGCTCTCTTCCTGGTTTGCTCAGCTACCTTCAAATTGTGTCCTCACATGGAAGGGAAAGAAAGATGGAGAGAGGAAGAAGGAGAGGGAGAGGGACAGAGAGAGAGTTAGCCCTGGTATCTTTTCTTATAAGGGCACTAATCTCACGCATAAGGGTCTCACCATTTGAGGCCTTGACCTCATTAAAACCTAGTTTTCTCACAAAGTTTCCATCTTTAAATATCACTATTGTGGGGATTAGAACTTCAACGTATGGAGCCACCTGAGTCGGTTAAATGTCTGACTTCAGCTCAGGTCAAGATCTCACGGTTCGTGGGTTCGAGCCCCACATCAGGTTCTGTGCTAACAGTTCAGAGCCTGGAGCCTGTTTCAGATTCTGTGACTCCCTCTCTCTCTGCCCCTCTCCCACTCACACTCTGTCTCTCTCTGTCTCAAAAATAAATAAACTATTAAAAAAAATTAAAAAAAGAGAAATTCAACGTATGCGTTTTGGGAAAAACACAATTCTGTCTATAGCAGTTTCTTAAAAAAAATCTTAACTTTCCAAAGTCCTAAAAATGCAAATAAGTACATTCCCAGCAAAGAGAATTAACTAGAAATGCTAAATATCATTTGATTGTGATTCAGAATCACTAAATAGGGAAGCTAAACTTGAAAAATCACCTATTCTTTCTATTTCTAAGGCTGACAGTCCCATTTTTACACTTTTTTTGAGCTTAATTTCATATTTTTGAACCATTTTATAGTTAAACTGAAATTTCTCTAAGAGTTTTCAGTCACTTTTAAAAAATCCTGCAAAATGGATAGAGAATTGCAGTATAAGTGGATTAATTTTTGAAGTGGCTCTTCTGCATTCTGATCCTATTTGGTCTAAATTTATGTCCTTCATTCATTTAACTCTTGACTTTCCACAAAGCTGATGGTTGTTACCAGGGAACTATGTTCGGTGACTTTTGCACAAGAGACACTTGTTTCTTTCACTAATTCTTTTTTATTCATTCCATCTTTTTCTTACTCATATTTTTCAATATTGACATTGAATACTATTTCTAGATTTGTCAAGGATTTCTCTTTAGCTTAACCTCAAACCTAATTGGCAATTTTTATCTACTATCCAATTCATTATTCCATACTTTTTTATTAATACTGAACTATTAATAATGAACCTATAGTCTGAAACTTGACATATAAACAGTTTTGTAGATAATATTTATTAGGTTTCAGTAAGAAAACAGTGAAAATTTCTTATCAACCTCATGAGGATGTGACTTAGCATCCATATCATGGTACCCACCCTTGGAATATTATTATTTTCAAAATTACAATTGTAAATCCAAATTTGGCTTTGAAAACATTTATTTTAATATAAAATGAAAAATGTTTTTAAAATAGTCTTGAAACCTAATTTAAAAATATTTACCTAAAATGATTTCACTTCCTACCTACCATTTTGTTCAAACTGGAAAACATATATGATAATTTGATAAAATTATTTATTGTTAAAATAATTCTAACACTTGAATTAAAAACTATTGGGCATTTATAATTTCTGCATGCTGTGATCCTAGAGAGTCAAATATTTTTCCTTTGAAGTTTATACTTCTCATTTTCAGGGGAAACACATGGCAGACTAGCTACTTGATGATAGAAACCCACAGATATGATTTCAGAGAAAGAATTATATAATTTAGGATTCTGTGTTAAGATGTTAAATAAGGGGCACCTAGGTGGCTCAGTCTTAAGCGACCGACACTTGGTTTCGGGTCAGGTCAGGATCTCATGTTTCCTGAGTTTCAGCCCTGCGTGGGTCTGTGTGCTAACAGTGCAGAGCCTGCTTGGGATCTCTCTCTCCCTCTCTCTCTCTCTGCCCCTCTCCTGCTCACTCTTTCTGTCTCTCTCAAAATAAATAAATAAACTTTAAAAAAAAAGATTTTAAATAAAACTACTTGGGGCACCCTAGTAGCTCAGTCAGTTAAATGTCTGATTCTTGGTTGCAGCTCAGGTCATGAACTCACAGTTTGTGGGTTCAAGCCTCACTCTGCGCTGGAAGCATAGAGCCTGCTTGCAATTCTCTCTCTTCCTCTCTCTCTGTCTCTTTCCTGCTCACTCTCGATCTCTTTCTCTAAAATAATAAATAAAGGTGCCTGAGTGGGTCAGTCAGTTAAGTGTCCAGCTTCAGCTCAGGTCATGATCTCACAGTTCATGGGTTCAAGCCCCGTGTGGGGCTCTGTGCTGACAGATCAGAGCCTGGAGCCTGCTTCAGATTCTGTGTCTCCCTCTCTCTCTGCTCCTCCTCAGCTTGTGCTCTATTTTGCTCTCTCTCAAAAATAAACATTAGGGGTGCCTGGGTGGCTCAGTCGGTTAAGCATCCGACATCAGCTCAGATCATGATCTAGCAGTTTTTGGGTTCGAGCCCAGGGTTGGGCTCTGTGCTGAAAGCTCAGAGCATCAAGCCTGCTTCAGATTCTGTGTCTCCCCTTCTCTCTTCCCTTCCCCTCCTCATACTCTGTCTCTCTGTGTTTCTCAATAATAAATAAATGTTAAAAAAATTTTTTAAATTAAAATAAATAAATAAATAAACACACCAACATTAAAAAAAACCCTGTACTTTAAGGTTACTTTCTCCTTTTCTAAATATCAGAAATCACTAACCCTTAATATTATTATTTGACATAATTTTCTGTTGGGAATATTTTGTTAAGTGTCCAATAACCTTAATTGAAAGATGTTACCAGTTTAGAAAATTTTAATTATATGATATTCTTTGTGTTTTGTTCTTTAGCTAAATAGACTGCTAATATATTGCTAAATCTGTTGGGATTTACTCACTCCAGTGTTAATAGATTAACTCCAACAAATCATGGGCTAACACTTGAGAATGAATAACAGTCTTTAAGATATATGATGTATTTATCTGAATAATAATGAAGACTCTGTAAGGAAACTTTAGAAGGCTGTATTTCATTTTTTTTCTTGCTGTGACAGTAGGAGAGGAATGAGAGAAACTAGTAGGAAAATTGAGTAAGTTTCATGGTCAGGAAATAAAAATGATAATATAATCTTGACAAATACTAGACATAATGATTTAGAAAATAAAGTATAAAAAACTGAAAATAAAGAAAACCAAAAAAAAATAGAGTGTAATATAAAAATAATATAAAAATATTTTAAACAATATTGAAATGTTTCAAAATATTAAAAAATATTGTTTAAAAATAGGAAATAACATTAATATAAATATATAACTCCTATATCAGAAAACTACGCAACCTACTAAAAGACAGTAAAGATATGAATAACTGAAGAATCAAACTATGATTATGAAAATGCATAATATAAAAGAACATCTATAAATTATTATAATCCCAATAAACAATCTTTTATGGTTTTGTTTCTTGCAAAATTATTCTGCACCTGAAATAAGACTTCTCCAATGCATTAAAATGATTTTTAAAACTATAGTACTAGTTGCCCAACAAGTTTAGATTTTTAGCAAACTAAAAACTGGTTTTTCCAAATATGGTCTCCAAACTCAGAGAGTATACTTTGGGATTGGAAAGTGAACAGGAATGCCCACCTTGGAGCTGGGACTCTGTGGACTGCTACTCACTGCCCTTGGGGAGAGATGGGGGGAAGATAGGTGGCTGTAAGAGAGCCCAGGCCAGTGGCACTTAGGAGAGGAGTTGGATCACCTTAGTTTTCACTCTCTTTATCTCCAGTACTCAGATTCTCCTGACAACTCCAGAAAATCTCCTGAAGAAGGAAAGATTTCATTTTGCTATAGACCATTTTTTTCATTCCTGTTCATCCCTCCACATTGACCTAAAGGAATAAAACATAGGTTTTCAAAATTCTTGAATGCCTTTGTTCTGAGAAACAAAACTGAAAGTATAACTTCAAGATTATTTCAAATCTTTTCTGTTTTTTGAACAAAGTTAATTCTTCAGTTTTAGTCAGAATCAGAATTTACACAGGCACTGGAGATAATGAATCTATATTAAAATTGTCTACAATAAAAAAAACCCTACAATTTTAGTGTAGGGTTGTGTATATACCCTCACATATAATAGACTAGAATATTCCAAATGTAATATATGTAGATATTTAGCTTATGTTAAATGATAAAAACTATTGATGAAAGAAGTAGTGTGGGGGACACTAAAATTCTTATTGTCAAATAAAAATTAAAGTTCTCTCATATACTTTAACCTCAAACAACAGACCAAAATACATTTTAGACAGATTAAAATATGACAATAAAAATGTTAGATGACAGCATAAATCTATATGTATATAATATCATCATGGCAAAAGCATTTCAAATCATGACCCACAAGTCAGACATCATAACACAAAAGTTTGATAGCTTTGATTACATAAAATTATGACTCATCTATTGCTGAAAAGACCACAAATGAAAAATAAATAAAAAGAAATTGTTAAAAATGTCCAACTTTCTATGGAAAGAGCTGTTGAAACAAAATTTGAATGAAAAAATAGTTAAATTTCATTAACAGCCATTTCAAAATTAATGAATTCATATGCACAAAAGTAGTTAGACACATTTATGGTAATTTGTAAATACCAAATATTTAACACTTATCCATATTAGACTGGCAAATTTTTTAATTATAATATCTGATGTTAGTATTAGGGGTGAAAATCCTTCAGATGCATTTGGTGAAGGACAAATTTATATAATCTTTCTACAGTATAATTTGGCAATATATATCAAAAAGTCTTCAAATAATATTGTTTATGCAAATTGGTCCATGGAATAACACATTTCAGAATTTACCTTCAGGAAATGAGACAGGTACAGAGATGTATGAATAAGAGTGATTTCTCAGTTTCCAAAAAGAGAGCTCAGTTCTGAGAGATATTCAGGAAAAAGATAGAAATGATTTATGACTATGTGTATTTGGGGACTTGAGCAAGAAGTGGGATTTGAAACTCATTCTAAAGTGTCTAAGCAAGAAATAAGAATAGGTAATTCAGATATGTGGAAGGTTTATTTTTTATTTCTTTTTCTTCCTGTTTTTTAATTTTTAGATTTATACCTAATGGTAGAAATTAAGGGAAATACAAGAAATATATAATAGAAATGTACATTGACAAAAAGCTGCGATGACAGGTTTGCTTTTTAATACTCCACATTTTTAAAATAATCTCCTTTTTCCCCCTTAGACATGTATTCTTAGTTGGACAATTTTCAAGGCATATCTTCTTAGTTGGGCAATTTTCTTCCAGGTGGAGAATGAGTGATCTACAGCCTTACTTACTCTTGTAGCTTCTCTCATTTTCAATTTGTGTCTCCTGAAATCACCCTTGGAGAATTACATGTGGGAGGTTTTTGTTGGATGGACCTTCATTCAATTGTCCAGAACACAGATCACATGATTACATTCAACTGAAGTGAAGCTGGAAAATGCTTTGCTCTGTGCACTGAATGAAAACATGTTTGTTACTAGCTAGAAATCTCTTCCCCAGTATATCTTCTGATTACCAAATATTTTTTCACCTCTTTTCTCTCACAGAAACCATTGCCATACCCTGTCTAAAGAGACAACCTAATGTCCCTTCAAGCCAATTTATCCAACTCGAAGACTCAGCTCTTCAGATATGCGCAATCTTCTTCATCATATCTGGATGTATTTGTCCAAGGACAAAAGGCATATTATTAATGCTCCTCTCTACCCATACACAAGATACAGTGATACAACATAGCCAGGAGGAAGTGCTTCTTTATATAAATGCTCTCATTTGGAAATAAAGAATGGGAAACACTGAGTAGTCACTTATCCATAGCAATTATGAAAACATGCCAGACTGGCATTAAAAGATCCCTCTGCCTTGGCAGTAGTTGTAATTCCTTGAAGAAACTGAATTCTCCTCTGTACATTCTTTTTTTTTTTTTGCTTGCCCCAATTCTACCCTATGGGAGAATTCAATCTGTAAATTATATTCGTAGGCCACCTCTGAAGTTTGCTCTTCAGGGGAACTACACAGGTGTTACAGTCCACTTCTTGCTTCCGCCAAGTTTGGGGATCCTGAGGCCATTTGAAGTTTTATTTCTTAATGTTTTTTTATTATTACTTATTTTTGAGAGAGAGAGAGAGACAGTGTGAGCAGGGGAGGGTCAGAGAGAGGGAGGGAGACACAGAATCCGAAGACAGGCTCCAGGCTCTGAGATAGCTGTCAGCACAGAGCCTGACGTGGGGCTCGAACCCACGAACCATGAGATGATGACCTGAGCTGAAGTCAGATGCTTAACCGACTGAGCCACCCAGATGCCCCGGCCATTTAAGGTTTTAAATAGACTTTTTTTTCTATCTAGACATATGCTACTTTCATGCAATAGTTTCATCAAAAACACAGTGGACTCCTAAAGTGTCATATTCATGTGCCTATAATCTTTAAGATCATTTGAAGACATAATTGTAAAGCCTAATTTGTTCCTTTACTTTCTCTGTCCTTTAGACTATAAGTAATTAGCATGAGGATATCTGCAACATGGGCTTGGGAGGGGAGGCAGTACACTCAATCTGACCTTTGTGGTAGGGTTGAGCCTTAGTGGGTTTTGTTGCCCAAAGCTTCCCTCAGTTTTAACCCCTTATTGTGTGGCTTCTATAAATAGTTGATTTTCCAAACTTTTGAGTTCCCAGTTGTCTGGGCTTTCTTTTCCTCATTTCATTTCTGCTTGAAAGTGGCTATCCTTTGCTGGGTTCATGTCTTTCCTGTAATATTTTACTAAAGGCCAAATGTGAAAGTATATTATTAATCTTACTTCTCCAGCTACTTTCTCTAAAGCTATAAGTCAAATAGGCACTTAATCCTCTACATTGAGTATTCATTTTCCTCCTTCTGTCAATCACATTTAACACAAATTGTAACACCGTCTTCTCCTTGAAATATGTTCTTTCCTTTGATCAACTACAATGTACTCTGCAGGACATTTTCCTACCTCACTGTTCTCTCCTGCTCAGTTGGCTCTGCTGGAAGCACTTTCTCTTCCTAGACTTTAGATATGGGAGTTCCTCAGTTCAGTTGTCACACTTCTTGTCTCTTTTTAGACTCACTCCCTTGGGGAGTTCATCAATTGCCATAGCTTTAAATAATATTTATATGATAATAAAGCTGAGGTTATCATCTTAGTCCCAGCCTTTCCTATGACATGATTTTAATTAAATGATAATTTAATTTTTTAATGATATAGTGGTGTTCACCTCTCTAAAAAAATACACACATACACACATATACAGAGTCACATATTTTCAGAAAGATAAGAGGAAGGAAAGGCATAAAACCATGGAATATTATATACATATATTTGTTTACTTAGTCTTAAAATGTAAACTCAATGGCAACAGTGATTGATATGGCAAATGTTAAATTCCCAGGTATATTATACAAATGAATTCTGACTAGATGGTTGGTTTAATACACATTAATGAAATATTACTTCAATAGAAATATGCTAATTTTCAGAATAACTCATTCTAATGAAGATATGTCCTCTCTACTTAAGTAACACATCAGTTGTGTGATATTTTATTCTCTTTTCTAGATCCCAATGCTCTAGCTGGCCAGACTGGCCCTGATCATGCTCTTATAGGAGGAATAGTGGCTGTAGTTGTATTTGTCACGCTGTGTTCTATATTTCTGCTTGGTCGATATCTGGCAAGACATAAAGGTAGGTAATATTTAACAATATTGTGTTCTCAACTTTGGAAAAAAAATATTCTGAAGACCAGCTTAATTAATCATGAAATATTAAATGAGTGTATGTATATTTGTGACACAGAGAGAGATCTAAACATCAAATTATTTCAGGGAATTCTTGATTATTTTACTGAATGAAAGTTGGATTGGTTTAGCAAAATAATTTTTAGCCAATGGCCAAAGGTTACGGAGTGAGTCACTGACTCAGGGGAGAAAAAAAAAGCAACAAAAAACAACTAGCAAGTTTGTAATATATCTCTAGGATTGACATTCAACTATAATGTTAAGTGTTCGGTCAATGTTTTAGTTTGTAGGTTTATAGACACACATATGACCATATTAGTGAAGAAAATGTGTGATTTTTTTTTTGCAGTGGGCTAGGTAGCAAACTATTGACATAATCTACTTTTAAGTGGAGTTTTCAAAATGAAAGATGACACGTTTGATGTGATCATTATCAACATCTTAACAAAGGGCCCTGATTGCTACAGCTGCATGGATCACATGGTCTGTATCCATCATTCAAGAAATCAAACTACTCATTACCCATTCCAGTTAGGCAGTTGCCTCTAGTTAACCTGGCCACAGCTTCATCTATAACATATACCTGAAAACTGAAAGATAGTGTACGACACTAGAAGAGTAAAATGTATGGTTTATTATGTCTCAATGTGTTCTCACATATCAGGAATCAGGCATAAGTTCCTTCCTCAATGAATGCAGCACTAATGCTCACTATTTTACCAGTCTCACAGAACTAACAAATTTTTTTTTCTTCCAATACCCACAGGAACATATTTAACAAATGAAGCTAAAGGCGCTGAAGATGCACCGGATGCTGACACCGCCATTATCAATGCTGAAGGCAGCCAAGTCAATGCTGAAGAGAAAAAAGAGTATTTCATTTAAAATGCAGGCCAAGATTATGAGTTTTCCTTACCAGGCTGGCTGCTGGAGAAAACTGGCTATCATCTTTCAGAATTCATTTCTACCATCTTCTGCTACCTTTATTAACTTCCATACCGTACTGCTATCAGTAGCCAGTGTATACCAACAATCAGCTGTCGAAAGCATCATTCTTTAATTACTGTACCATCCATAATGCAGGACATTTCTTACTGCCTAAATTCCACACCATTGCTCTTTTAACATACAGTGCTTGAATATACAGCCTTAACAATGTTAATCATCTCCTTGGATCATGGTATTGAGTTGTTTTTATACATTGAAAAAAAGTATGCAAAGTTTTTTTTCCCCTCATTTTTTTATTTTTAAACCATAAATTTTGTCAGTTTACCACTGGACAGCTTTCATGAGGAGTAGGATTAGGTAAAAACATAACGCGTTTAAGTTTAATCAGAGATTAGAGGTTTACAATGTTTTCTACATGTCCACCTTCAAAGACATGTTTGGAAACATATGCCCTAGAAAACACACTGTAGAATAGATTCTGGAATGTCTGAGATTATACTAGTAAAGCTGTATCAATTTGCTATTTAAATATATAGAATTTGATACAGGAGCCATGTGTGTGAATTGCAATCATGACATGACATCTTATATAATTATATAGATCCCACCATTAGGTTATTTTAGCTTCATTTACCAATAAATTTTTACAAACATTTTACTGCTTTTGGAATCACAAAGATTTCATTAATTTCTCTAATTTGATTCTGTAATTTATTTGCTCCATAAAGACTCACCTGCCTAAACAAAATTGAAGTATCCATAGGGCACAATTTTGAAACATTTAGTATCTGTATATAGTGCATATAATAAATCCAATTAAACATTATTTGATACATATTTAACTTTTTTGGCTGTAGGTAATTCAGTCATAAGTAAGCATTTTCTAATGTCCATTATATCCCTTTAGATATTACTTAAACCAATATTATAAGTAGATAACATGTATTAGTATTTTTGTCTGTATGTCCTAGCACTGTTCAACAACAAATTTTTCTAGTTCTTGTTAATTTTTATTTGTTATACAATGGAAGCACAATGTTATAAGGAAAGGTAATTTTAAGCTAACAACCAGTGCACAGCCTCAGGTTTTCAATTACAACCACAGTTGAATAATAACCTAAAAGTAAACTCTTAGTTTGCTAAAAGTTAAAAAAAATTAATTTGGCAGTTCCAGAGCTGCTTACCTATGTTGGTTTGCCAAAAAGAAGTGTTTAAGATATGTTTTCTGTATAAAGTGAACTAATTCTTTATATTAAATTCCTGTCTATGCATTTTGTGAGGTACAAACTTATGAAACAGTGAGTGATGGAGAATTTCTGCCATGCTTTTAACTCCAAGGTGAAAGTCTCTTTCTCTGGATTATTTCTGAAATTTTGGTGTATTTAACCATTAAGAAATGCTGTATTCTTAAATATGACACAGAATCAATCTAAAGTCATATTATTTCTTCTAGTAAAATATAATATTGCTAGATTAGTTCTCATTAAATTTATTATATGCTAAAAATTAAAATCCAGTTAGATAAAAAATATTTTCCCATTCACAAGCATTGCACCTATAAGAAGAAAACAAATAGGACAATATGGTAGCTATACTTGTGATGTCTGAAAGCATGATGGCCTATGGTTTTAAAAATAATATCTTGGAATTTATTTTTTGAAAATGAGAATGGTTGAGTATGACATCATGTATTAATATCAAGTGGAAGACAAGGGTGCTGTATCTTATTTATCAGAAAAGTATAAACTTTTAAAGACAACGTTAGAATTTTTAAATTGTTTTTTTTTTGATTGTTGAAACATTTATCTTGTTGATTTCTTACAAAACAAAAAGGACGATGTCAGTCAAGCAGCACTTTTTCAGAATATACAGAACATAAATAATATGATGTGGTTGAGTGTTAACATAATAAATCATATACAGTATGACATTTTAAGGAAATAAGTCTGCATTGATGTGATTGCATGCTTGTTTTTACAGTTCACTCCATACCATCTGTGGAAAAATGCAATAATATGTTAATATAGTATGGTAGTTTGAGAGAATCAGGTAGGTGCTACTAGACACATTGAAACTAGAATAGGTTTATAAACTGTTCATATCTTTCAATGCATAATCTTTAGAAAGACTCCACAAAACAAAATTCATCCTGTTAGTACAAAATGGAAAGGTTCTTATTACAGAAATAAGTTGTATAAACTGCACCATCAATGACTATTTAAGGCTTAATTTCAGGATGCACTTACAAAATTACTACTCTTCATCGATGCTGTATTTACATCCCTCTTCATTTTGTCTATATTCTACTTGGCTCCAACTGTGAAATTATTGCCTAAATAACTCAATCATTATTTATAGCACTGTAAAATTAGAAATCAAATATTGGCTGTATTTCAAAATTTTTGACTCTTTTAACCCATTAGAGTAATATAAAAACTCATTAGAATTCTTTAAAAGAAACTAATATATTATGATTTGTGGGCTCTAATAAAATGTTCTGCCAGTTAAAATAGTTTGATTTGAATTAGGTATCATTTTTAGTTACTGAAAAATATAGCAATAGAAACATATTTTCCTATCTTTAAAATGTATTTTATTTCCACTAAACAAGTAAATAAATTGTAAAATTCTGCTCATTTCTAACAAAATCAGGAAAAAAATAAAATAACATTTCAAAATAGAACCATGTCAATTGCAGTGTCTGAAATGTGCACATGTGTATGCACAGAGGGCCAAATTCTGTCTCTGCTTATTGAGCACAGAAGCTATGGAACTCAATGGAAGGAATGTGAACACACATACACCCCTAGTAGAATATGGAGCATTATTCTTTACCAGAAGTAGCTATTATCTGCCAGTGTACTGTTTACAGTGTAAATTGATCGTTCTCCATCAAGAAAAGTGTAAACAGCATTCTTTTTTTCTTCCATTCTTGAGTGTCCTAGATAGAATGATTATTAAAATTAGGAAGAAAAAGGAACGTCTGTGAGTCCGAGAGCAAAGATAGAGCATATGAGCAAAGTACCGATATGTGTATGTTTCTGTGTGTGTGTGTGTGTGTGTGTGTGTGTGTGTGTGTGTGAGAGAGAGAGAGAGAAAGAGAAAGGGAAAGAGAGAGAGAAATTTCAACTTGTTTTCTTTTACCAGAGAATACAAGAAGCAGTTTAAGGAACCTGATATTGGAGTTTAATCTAGAAACTGGATGATCTCATATTGATTCAAGATGATTAATATTGCATTGAAATCCCACAATTAAAATAGAGAAAGAAAACTAACTTTCCTGAATATGGCAAAGAAGCTAACACCTCATTTATTTTCATTTCTTTGTAAAAATATAAAGATCTCAGTTTAAAGGACAGGCTCACTTGTAATTATGTACTCATGACTGTCACAGCATTGAGATTCCATATAGGCACATGTACAGCAGCTGTTTGACGGTGATGGTTCCTCCATGTAACACCAGTTATCGTGTAATTTAGTGCCACTTATTGCAAAGTATTACCAAGGGGAACATTGAAAATGCCTTTTCTTTTCCTTTGGACATACGGATAATTTGATGAATGATAAATACGAAATTCACATTACATTTTTTAATTGTGGAGAAAATGCAAAACCTCGTATCTTACTGCAACTTCCCTTTCATATAGCTAATTACTTAGAGCCCACTAAAAATGCCCACTATTATCCCCCTTTGCAAATGGTAATCTGTGATGAATATACGAAACAAAACAAACAAGGAAAAAGAGCTGGCAACCACAGCTGAAATAAGTGAAACACCTAACGAAAATTACTGAGTAATGCTTTTTATTAAGTGGCACAAAGTACACACTAAAAACTATGCAAAATATAGGTAACTACAGTGTACGTACATGTAAGTATCTTGTACTTGCTGTGTATGGATGTTGGAAACCCATGTAATTATAATATGCATTTTGAATATTGGGAAAGAGGAAATCTTAGTGTAGATAATAGAATTTGTTTTGAAATATACACTGGCAATATTGAAATATACTTAGTGCAATATCTGAAATTCTATTGCTGGATACTTCGTGCAAAGGGATTTTAAAGAATTCTTTAACACCATCTAAGAGGTTGCTAGCCTTCACCTCCCACATACTAAAGCATTAATTAAAAATGCAGCTGACTCAACAACAACACTTTAAGTTTTTCTTAATCTTGAATGTGACACAATAAAATTATTTGGCCTAGTTTTTAGCACAATGGAGAGAAAGAAATAACCTGAGTTTTAAACTTTGCTTGATATCTAATTGAATTTGGAATTCTTAAACTTTCTTTGAAATATGTGTATATTTTAATAGATATGGTACTTTTATTATAAGTACGATTTATTCAGTCAAAGAACACAGGTTACCCTTAATTAATAGTTAAAGTCATTATATCCTAATGGGAAATTTTTTAGACCTTTGTTCTATTTATTTTATTTTTTTTCCCTTTCTCTCCCTATTCTGTCCCAGACATGCCCTTTGCACTTATACCCTTCCAAAGGCAATGGATTGAAAGTAGCAAGATTATAAAGAGAGCTAAAGGGGACAACGTATCAGAATGGGTTCTAAACTCATCAGCATTTTTATGTATTGAGATTATTAATATTGAATGCAATAGTTATTGGATATAGCTGGTAAGTTCTCTGCCATGCATACTTACAATAATCCTTCTACCTCTCACTATTAACATGGGCTATGATATAGAAGAAATAATGATTTACAGGATATCCCAGGAAGCACTCTTTGGGACTTTCATAACAGTCCACTCCCCAGCCCCTGGGAAATCTCAAAAGCCAATTTCTTTTAGTGTATTCAGTGGTGTATGGATCTGCATTGGTTTTTCCTTTTCTATCATTAACTTTTCCTATAGGCAAAATATGCTAATTTTATAAGGATAGTTCTTCTCATGCCTACTGATATTTCAATGTAATATAATTGTGTTGATTTTTAAAAAATAATTTAAATGGCAACACTTTGGAATCCAATCTGACATTTCATTTAATACTTAAAATGCAACAATTTCTCATAAATTAATGCTGTGCTTTTAAGTAAAAATTATGTATATGATTTATTTTCCCAAGAAGTGTTATCTATGTGAGTCAAAATTTAAGTATTTAAAATTGCCTCCTTATTAACAAATAATACCTGAATAATGAATGCAAAGTCTTGCCACCAATGCCCACTTTATTGTGTCTGCTTAGACGTAATATGAATTTTTCAAATGATGTAATTTAATTATTTCAAAAGGAAATTACATTTTAAAAGCAGATTTTTCTTTAGAGAAAAAAACACAAGAAAATATTTCAAATTATGATGTTAAATCTATAAAATATGCTTCAAGTAAGATGTTTCTATGTTATGTGGTTATGTTAAAATAATATTTGATCGAATCTTTACCATCTTTTCCATATATATATATGTTATATATATATATATGTTAGTTACAAGAAATGTATGGTTATTTTGGAGAGAATGGGCCCACATGTGAAAAATATGTAAAGAGAAAACACTATTTTCCCCTATAACACATACTGTATATTTCAAAAGAAGAAAAGTTAAAAGATATTTGAAGATTGCAGGGGCAAAAAAAGAAAAAAAAAAAAGCCTCCCAGGGCTCAGCACTTAAGCACTTTTCCCACATCCAGGGTCAGAACAGCGGTGATTTCCCACACGGACTTTTAAGTGCGGTATGAATGCCACATTACACTTCTATTATACACAGTACTGTCAAACCTCAAATGTTTTCTTTCGTCAGATGCTTTTCCTTGTACATGCTCCTAGTAGACACTTTTCTCTTTATATTTGCTGATAGTGAAAGTTATATGCAATAAAATATTTGATGGTTGAAAGCAGTGGTCACCAGTTGGTTAAAAAAAACAAACAACAAACTATGAAATGTAAACTGAATTGTTATCTCTTTATCCTTTTTGCTTTTCTCTGTGTTTCTAATGTATTGAATGACTCTCATAAATAGAAAAATAATTTAGAGATTTTTCAAAACTAGTACTTTCTCCTTATAAATGTATAAAATCTTAATCTCTTTACAAATTTATTTAACTGTACCTGCTGTACTTATTGTAGATTCAATGATGCAGTTAAGTAGTAACCCAAGAGTTTGGGATTACTGACCTATTTTCTTCATATTCAGTTCACATCAGTATTTGTGAATTGGTTGTTTAGCTTTTCATTCAACCAAAAAATATTCCCTCAAGAAAGCTCCATTTTTATCATAAATATTTCAACATAATCAACATTGGAACAAGTCTGCCATGTTAAAAAAAAGAATTTAAAGACTTATCTCTGAAAATGGTACCCAGAAATGCAGGTGTTCCCAGTAATGTAGCTTCAAAAATAAAATGTTCTATTTATATGACATGAAATTCATAACTTTTGGAAGGGTATACTTTGACAACATAAAAATAAATTCTGTGCTGTAAAGAAGATTTGCCAAAATAAAGCATATTGCACAGAAGATAGAAAAACACAATTATTGAATCTACTGTTATCATAAACATCGTCAAAAAACAAAATGCATATTGTAATATTAGGTACATGACACTTGCATGTTGATATGCCTATATACTTACAAAGTATTCAATGTGTACTTAGTGGCGCTTAAAATATGTCATGTACAACTCTTATAAACATTCTTACAGGGTTCCCATTTGCGCTTCATCTTTCAGTAAAGTCTTGTCAGAAAAAAAATTGTCTGATACATATGGAAAAATAAAATTTGAATTTTAGTTATCTGTTGGACATTACTGAATTGTCTATTCATTTAGTTCATTTTCTTAGGTCTGAAAGCAGACATTGAAAGATGGAACTTTCTTTTTTCACACTGACAGATTATAAAAGATGTTATAAACCAAACATTATTTTGCATATCTTTTTCAACTGACCACATTATCCATTTATTTTAGATTTTCTCAGTGATGCCTATTTTCCTTGTAAACTTCTAAGTGGAATTTTAAAAAATTAAGCAGTAGTAAAATAAATGTTATCTTATTTTGTACAACATTTAAACGTTACTCCTTGGAAAATATGAACCTTGTAATATGGTCACTAAGGGTCAAAAAAAATGTTGCTGACTTAGGGAAATTTGTTTGAGATTGCCAAAATTTCAAAAATCTGTAAAGGTAATTTTACATTCACTTATGTGTGTTTACTAATGTTGACTAGGAACAGAAGCAAAAATACCTAAACCTATTTTTTTTTTAAATTTTCACACTCTAACCAGTATTATATATTTCAACTACCTAAGATAATACAATTAATAATATATCCATCCTAAGCTTATGCCAATAAGAATTTGAGATAAGCTTTTAAATTTATGGAAGATTTTCTTTGTGTCTTTGGAAGTTCACTTACCATAAGGTATTTTATAGTCTACTTTAAAAAACAGATTTTGTTATACAGGGTAAGCCAAAGGCTGTACAAGAATTAGTGTCATTGGGTCTGATATTTGTGTTGGACCATGAAATATTCCATTAAAATTTATCTGTAAATACAAGGAAACATTTTGTATCTGGTTTATTTTATTAAATAACATTTTATTATTTTCATTCATTTTTTCCTAGCAAAAGCATCCCTGCGATACAATTTAACAAAGTTGATTCTGCATCAAAGGTAGAATTCAACACATCTGAAAGAAAATGATGACATTTGATATAATCACATTCTTTGACACAATCATATTTTTTCCTGCTATCCAAAATGCCCACTTTTATATGGCTGTACAAGCATATACATATATGACACCCATATTACTTAGATTAAAATCTACTCCGTGCTTTCATATTGGCAGTTGTTTCTGTTAAAATATTCTTCAGCATTTTTTCTAATCAGGAAGGCACACTGGAAATTCTACTTCATAGAATTCACTAAAGGATAGAGTTAAGTTTAGATATCCTTAATTAATAATTGCATAGTGGCTTTAGTCCATGAGAGAGACCCTCATTACATTACAATCCTGAAATGATGCTAAAAATAACTGCTCACTCCTTTAAAACAAGAAGTTCTAGGAAATACATAGTTTAATTTTTTTTTCAAACCATACTTGTTTGTTTTGTGTAATTTAAGGATTTTTTAATGTTTTGAAATCCAACCAATAAAAAATATAGAGAGACGAGATTAAAAGAAAAAAGCAGTTTCCTGGTTGCATTTTAAATGTCACTTTGTGCTACTCTACATTACATGTTATTTATTGAAAACATAACTATTGAACACCTACTATGTAACAAGTCAGTCAATTTCATGAAGTACACTAAGAACCTGAATATAGCACTTTATGCCCAGACCTTCAAAACTTTACTAAATTATCGTTCCAAGTGTTGACCATTTTCTGTATTTTTGGCATTCCTATATTGGTCAGAGTGGGGATTTCTGTCAATAATAATAATAAAAATTAGTATGAGAAATAGAATTTAGAAATAAGTCATGATTTAATCAAACTAAAAAACAAATAGCATGTCTTTCAACCAGTGTTTATGGTCTTAAATTTGATGGATTATCTCTCTCTCAAGATGTTTAATGTTGACTTTTTAAAAAATAGGTCTAATTGCTGAGTTAATACTTTATTAGGTAGAAAATTTAGGAAATTAACATAACAATGACCAGAATCTGTACATTGTTATTAAAAATTCTAAAAACACATGTCCTGCACATATTACCAATTTACTTTGTCATTACTAAATGAAGTCCTTCCATGGATATAGGGTGCATATAATATAATCATGTGGCATATTTAAGGAATATATTTTCACATATTGGAGGTAGAGTGGGCCTTCCAAACTAATGAATTTTTGCTGGAAAACAACAATATGACAATTATTCACTCTAAGATTTGAAAACATGTAACTATTAAAATTGGTATATCTGAAATATATGTCTTCTTTACTCACAAATTAAGAGAATATCAGGAAGTGGAATTTTTTTTCAATGTGATGGGAGAGAAAATGATTAAAAGGGAATTAGAAGATTCCTAAAATGTGTCTATTTGGCAATTTTATCAAATGGGAACATGTCCTAATACCCTTCTGCCAGAGATCAGAGAAATTTACCAAAATGGATCTCAAAGGTTCAGTGCTCCCACAAACTCTTAGTCCAAGGCAAGAGGATTTTGGACTCTAAGGACTCCCACTCTAACCACATAATCTACCAAATATATATTCATTTGTTTTGAAAGTAACTTTAAAATTGTATTTGTTTCCATGGAAATAGAAAACTATCAACTTTACATCCCTTGCTATAAAATAAATTCCCATGCTTCAGGCTATATTTTCGGACACTAAATCACACTTGTATTACCTCATGTGACACTGAAGTCCCTTCTTTGTAAGTATCATAGAAGGCATTAATATATTTTTGTCATATTTTGCTTACAGATTTTCCTGCTAATCTGACAGAGTCGTGTCAAATTGGAGATACACACAGTACTTTGCTCAGAAATTGGGGTCCACTTCAAGTGTAACCATGAACTCTAGCTTAAGAAACTGCAATAACTTCATACCAAACATTACATTCCTAGCTGCAGAAACGCTTCTCACTCATGGTTGTCTTCTTTGTATGTAGCCATTAGCTATGATCTTGGTGCTAAGATATTGCAATAGGGCTCCCTTTGCCCGTTCCTGACATGAAGCTCCTAAAACCCTTGGAATCTCCAGAAGTGATCAATGTCTTTTTCTATGTGATGAGATGACTGGTGGCTGAGGGCTTCTGGGCAGCCTCAGGATGGAGGGGAATCATCCAGGTGATCAGAGAGTTGGAATTTTCAGCCCCAACCCCTGACCTCTGGGAGAGGAGAGGGATAGGGTTAATCACCAGTGGCCAATAACTTAATCAATCATGCCTGTGTAATAAAGCCCCATAAAAATCCCTAAAGTATGGCAGTCGGAGAGCTTCCTACTTGGTGAACACATAGAGGTGCTCAGAGGGTGGAGAGTTCGAGGAGGAAACGGAAGTTCTGCTCCCCTTTCTCCATATCTAATATTCCCTCTGGGTGTTTCTGACTTATAATCTTTGTAATCAAGTAAGTAAACAATTTTCCTGAGTTTTGTGAGCAGTTCCAGCAAATAATCAAAACCGAGCAGGGAGTTGTGCTTGACTTGTAACCAAGTTGTACAGAAGTTGTAGCTAATGTGGGGACCCACCATTGACAATTGGCATCTGAAGTTAGAACCAGTCTTGTGAGATGAGCCCCTAATCTGTGGGGTCTGCACTAACTCCAGGCACTTAGTATCAGAATTGAGTTAAATTGTAGGACACACAGGTGGTGTCAGAAATTGAGTTGGTGTGAGAATCCCCAACACACTACCCCTACCCCACAAACACACTTGGAGTACAGAAATATTTAGCCAAGAGTAGAGAGTTCCTCCTCCTTTTCATGCACAATATAATTCTCTAAATTCAAATACTTCTGCTTCTCCAGAGACAAAGAAAATATCGTTTTCCCACCTAGAAGATAATTTTGAAAAAAATCTTCAAAACTAGCATCATGTTTTAATAAAGAGGAAACAAGCATGGGAGGTCACATACATGCCAATTTAGTGGAAGAGTCAGATTTAGAACATAAATCCAACTACTGAACTCCACTGCGTCTCTATTGTGCAATTGTGTGCCCTTGGGAGCACACAGATTCTCCTTGCCCCATCATTGTTTATAGAGCATTATTATAGAGCAGTGTTCATCTTTAAGAAGCATAATCTATATTGCAGGAATCTTAGAGTAATCATTGTTAAAATTTGTAAGATTCTGGCTAGAGCTTCTCTCTGCTCTTGTGAATGATTAAATACAACTATAATGTAAATTGTATTTAATGAGATTGCTGGCAGTAAGTAGAAATTTAAACCAGAGATTTATTTTATTTTTGTTTTCTATGGGACATGTAGAGGAGAAAGAGACAGTTTGGGAACATGGTAATTCATGGAGGTAAGAACTGAAAAACTTCCGATTAATGAAGACCTTGGATACTCTAGGGAAGCATAAAGATGTTGAGGAGTATGTGATGAAAATAAGTACATTTCCCCAATTTATTGCACAAATTGATTTGGAGCTCTGGAGGTAAATCCATGGAAATACCAGTGAAAATGATCATTGCATAGGTTGTCAAAGCCCAACATTACAAATGAATTAAAGCAACAAACTCCATTTATTGAAAAGAGAGTCACCTATTGTTGAATGTGTAAATATGAATCAATTTAAATCCAAATCTATATGGCTAGGAGTCTGCTAATATATATGATCTCAGGAAAGACTAGATCTTATGTGGTAAGACCTGTTAGTTGAAGCCATAATGCAATACTTACCTTCAGGGCTGGCTTCATGGGTGAATGGCCAGTGGAGTTGCAAAGGACTTCAAACTCCAAAAAGGGTCTCATATTTGGAGTTTAATGCCTTGCAGTGTTATCCCAAAGTTCTTAGTAATTTTCTTAGAATTAGTGTTTTATAAGTGAAGTCCAATGGGGTGATGGAGTATGCACTGAGGGTTTGGAGCTTCAGCTTCTGTGTGGTTCTGCCTCTCCACCTCGTTGCCTCCTAGGACAGGTTCTTAGCTGCTTACACTCCACTCATACCTAGTGTACACCACATCCCACGGCCCCAAGGCATGGTTTTAGCGAGACTTGGGTCAGGAATTTCTTCCCCCAAGGATGTCTCACAAGGTGAGACAGGTGCTGAGGGGGGTCTGTACTCACCATATGAATGGACCCATCCCCAAGGAGTACAATAGTAAATGGAAAATAAGAATATTATAGGTGGATACAACAACAGTACAAGAAAGGATAATTTTTTTTTCTGATATTTGAACAAACGGTGTCATATTTTCATTTTGCAGAGAGCCCCACAAATTATGTAGTTGGCCCTGATCACCACTTCAATATGATAGCAACTATCAGTCATTTTCAAAAGTATCTTTAGAATGACCCTTGACTATCTTCAGATGCCTTGATTTAATGGGTGTATGGTAGGACATGAAATAATGTTTATTTTTTTTTGGTTAAACATTTTACAAATCTTTTCAGTTCTCTATTTTAGGGGAGATACTGGTTAAAAATCCTAAGGCAAATATTACTTAGGAAATTAACATGTTCACTTTTTATTTATATGTTCTAATCTCTGTGTGAACAATAAAACTACAAAATTGAAGAATGGTACATTCTTTTGAAAACAAATAATACAAATTATATACATAAAATATATGGCCCAGTGCTATTTTATGTAACTTAGTGAAGGGACTTGGCTAGTCATTTCAGGGTATGTTCTGAGGACATCAGTTTAATGTGGCAATTACAGTGGTAAAAAGAAAAAGAAGAACAAAAAAACAAGCCAACAAGACAGCATAACCTGAATAACAGATTAAATAATAAACATCAAATAAAACTAAATAGGAACTTACTTCTCCTTTTTGATTAAAGTTGAGAAACAGGTGGAACATTATTTTGACTCCAATTCATAAACACTGTGTGCTAACGACATTCACAACAGTAAGTAATTCAAACCATTATCATTGATCTTGTTGAAATGCAAATCAGATTCCACTTATTCCCCTGATCACACTGTAATAATTCTCACAATTTTCAGATAAAATTACATACACAAATCTTTCTAATTTAATCCTGCTTTTGAAAAATATTTATTTGAGAGCATACGAGAGAGAGAACTCATGAGCAGGGGAGGGTCAGAGAGAGAGAGAGAGAGAGAGAGAGAGAGAGAGAGAGGGAGAGAGAGAGAGAGAGAGGGAGAGACTCCCAAACATGCTAAGCGTGGAGCCTGTTGCAAACTGTGGGATCACAGCCTGAGCCAAAATCAAGAGTCAGATGCTCAACCAACTGAGCCACCCAGGTGCACCTGATTTAATCCTCCTTTTTGATCCAATTTAGATTCCTGTTATTCCCTCTATTTTTACCCCATTATCCAGTTTTCTTAAAAATTTTGCATTCCACAAATACCTCAGGTTTCTTCACACTTTTCCCTCATTTGTGACAAAAAATAGTTTTTTTAATCACTAGAAGATACCAGGCCAATCTTATGAGCTGGAAGTACATATTGAGTGTATCAGAAACTGCCCCTTCCTTTATAGCATATATGTATATATATGTGTGTGTATATATGAATTTATATACACATACATACATACACTCTAGGAAGGGAAACAGATATTAGCCACATATTCACAAAAATTAACATATAATTGCTAATTCTGATAAATGTGGTAGATGTGTATGAAATGATCTAAAGGATGCAAATAGAATGCCTCACCTGATGCGGTGTCATAGTCCGAGGAAGACACACTGGAGATGATATTTGGATTAATTGTTAAATGTTAATGAGGCGAACATAAGAGAAAAACATAATCGAGGCCAAGAAAGGAACAAATGTTAGAGACTGAGGCAGGCTTTTTTTTTTTTTTTAAACAGAATAAAATGCCAGAGCAGAATTACATGGCCTTTTATCTATCTATATTTGCATCTATCACTTGGCATTTTTTTTGCACAATCAGCATTAAATATTTATTCATTACCAACTGTATGCAATGCACTGTATTATATAATGTGGGTAAACTATGTAAAAGAAATGTAATAGACAGGGTCCATCACAAAAACAGGAATCCCTGAGAAAATTTAAAGAGTGTTAGTTACACAGGTGGGAAGGCAAACAGGGGTAGTGAGACAACCCAGGAAATAGCACCATTAGGAAATTGCTATCAGGCCGGTTGCTGCAGAGACTGAAAAGCTCAGAAGCCAGGATCTTCCACCAGGAGCTGTTACCATCATGATGCTTCCAGACAGGATCTAGTGCTGTGAGTAGAGGAGGGGTCTGTCGGGCGCGGGTGGGGAGTGGGCGGGTCCTGAGTCAATGAGGAGCCCTATAAAAGCAGATAGGAATGGCATGTTTTCTCCCCTTCTCTGCTTCTAGTCTTCCACAAAAACATTCTGGGTGGAGCCAGAGTGGGCTTGGAGATTAGAATTTGGAGGATACATAGCAAAATTTATCTAATAGCAAAGAGGGAATTTACCAGCACCAAACACTTTCTCTATTTATGGAACTTACAACCTACTCCAGGAAGATCACTCCTTGCTAGTGATGATTGCATATACCAAGGATGCAAATTTTTTATTCCCACAGCTCCGGTTACATGCACAGGAAATTTGCACCAGCATCCACAATATAAAAAAAGTTAGCTCTAAAAAAATTACAAACTGTCAGATACTTGAGGTTCAATTATTATAAATATTTGATAACTATCATTTTTAACTCATTTCATTTGAGTGTTCTGACTATTCCTATATGTTGAACCATTTTTGTATATTTGAAAATAGTCCCATAGCTCTTTATTTTACTTAATAAATTATACTGAGCACCCGCCGAGCAGCCACAGATTATATAATGTGTTACAGATATGGAGATAAGAAAGATCTACTCTATGTTGCTGAGAAGTAGAAGTATCGGAAGTGTTTCTAAAGATAATCACAATACGCCGCTATTGAACACTATAATAAAAGTTTGAAGAAAATTCTGTGATTTCATTATGTAAATAGTCACTATGATTGGCTAATGGTTCCAGAAAAGAAGAAAAAAAAATACTAGTTGGCTCTTAGAAAACAAATAATAGTACACAAAGAAAAGAAGATGGTAAAATACTTTCCAGGCTCAGGGAGTAGGACTAATGAACACAGAGGCCAATAAGATCTTGACATGTTTTAGCAACAGATCAATTTGAGTGTGGTGTTTATAGGATTTTTCTGCAGCAGTTGAGGAAAATGAAACTGGCCGGGGAGGCTGGGCTTTGTTTACCTGTAAAGGAATTCATTTTATTCTACAGGACATTTTATATATCTATTTTTGTTAGTTTTTAAGGCATGGAAACTTTTATTTTTCTTAACAAAATCAAATGTTGAAGTCAAATGTACAAAATAATTAAATTGTAGCTGTGTTAAATGGACTTGGAGAAGTCTGTAATTCCCTTTCACTAATCTTTTCTTTGGCACCCCAAGTTAACTAAATCTTTTAGTGTATGGGAATCATTAGAAAATCATTGCTATATAATAGCGAGTCAACAAATATATTTGAAGAGAAATTACATAATTATAGGTATTTTTGTTTTTGTGTTTGTTTTTGTTTTACAAAGAAAACTCTATGGCAGCAAAGAGGAAAAAACAGAAGAGGAAGAGATCCATTTATCAACTTGTTCAATAAATAGATATTTACTGAGCACCGGTCTTTTGCTAAGCTCAGTACCAAACACTAGGAATACTAAGTAAACAAGATCCACTTTCTGCTTTCGAGATGTTAGTGAATGAGAAAAATGTAAACAAGCAGTCTCAGCATACGGTACAAAGGACTGTGTTTGGGCTAAGTTCAATGTGAACTGGGAATCTTACAGCATCTTAAGAAATCAGGGAGACTCCTAGGGAAAGTGACATCTAGATGGAGGTGGCCAGAATGAGTAGGAGTTCCACTAGCACAGAGGGAGAGGTCAGAGTAGGGAGAATACCTCATGTAGATGGACCGGCATATTCAACAATAGAAACAAAAAGCATAAAAACAAACACAGAGATTGGGGGAACTGCTGTTCAGTAAAAGCATACAGATTACAAAGTTGGAGACATGAGTTCAGAAATGTAAGGAATAGCCAAATAAGGAATTCTTGTAAGTCTCATTAAGAATCATAGAGGGGCACCTGGGTGGCTCAGTCAGTTAAGTGTTCAATTCGGGTCATGTCATGGTCTCACTGTTCCTGAGCCCATATAGGGCTCTGTGTTGACAGCTCAGAGTCTGGGGCCTGCTTGAGATTCTGTGTCTCCCTCTCTCTCTGCCCCTCCCCTGTTGACACTCTGTCTCTCTCTTAAAAATAAATAAAACATTTAAAAAAAAAGAAAAAAAGAATCGTATACTTTACCCTTGGAAAAAATGCTTTGTCATTAAAGTATTTCAAGAGTTTGGAGGTAGCAAGAACAGTTAGTGTTACTAATGACAGCACTGTGCACATTTGCTGAGGGATTCAAATATTTCAAAAGTAATAATATTTGAATCCTTAAAATTTTGTTGTTTTTGCATATCAACCGACTGGTTGATAGGAGATGACCTAAACTGAGGCTAACTCCATCCAAAGCACAGATGAAAAATGTGGTTATATAATCCCATCTTCTTCACTTCAGTTCTGATGCCTATCATTCATGAAGATTGTCTTACTCTCTACTAGTCCATTTGCTCTGGTCACTTGTATTCATTTAGGTAAATTCTATCTTTTCTTTGTCAAAAGCCCAAGTCTTCATTAGAGGATCTTATCTTTGTTGAAGTCTGATAATACTAATATTCCAATGCACTTACTTCTCTGTTCTTTGTTGATACAACTGAAAATTTCACAAATAGCTAAAGCATGTACATGCAATGGACTGTGTTAAAGTGTAGGAGTATAGCATAAACTGAGGTTCCTATTTAATAAAAGAGATTCTGAATACTTAAAAATTGAGTATGTGCTCAATAAATATTTGTTGAATGAATGAATGGTCCATTCAAATTATTTGCTATATTTCTAAAGGATGGTACATTTATTCATTCATTTAACAAATATTTATTGGGTACTTCCTATATGCCAGATACTCTTCCAGACACTGATTATATTATTGTAAATTAAAAAGAATTCCTGATTTCATGACATTCTTTTATTGGGGGTGAGCTGAATACTATGTAAAAAAAAAATAATGCATATTTTTTCAGGTTGAAATTAAATTTATGAAAGAAAATAAAGCAAGAAAATAAAGTAGGTCATGCAAAAGTGGAGGTATTCGGTTTTTAATAGGGTGGTTATTAAGGGTTTCAGTGAGAAGTTCACATTTGAAAGGCAGAAAGGACAAGAAGGAATGAGACGTGTGGTATTCTGGGAAGAGTGTTTTAGGCTGAGTGAACAGCAATGCAAAAGTCTCCAAAATTTTTGAGACACATTTGAAGAACAGAAGAGTCACTTGGGAGTAGAACAGAGGGAGAGGAAGAGGAAATGAGATCAGAGGAAGACTAGAATGGGAGAAAGAATACTTTGTAGGATCTTGCAGGCTATTTTCAATACTTTGTCTTTCACTCTAAGTAAAATCAAAACTATGGAACAGTTTTGTGAAGATGAAGGGCATGTTCTAACATGATGTGACACAATCACCCTGGATTCACTGATAAGAATAGGCTGCGAATAAGGAGGAAGAGAAGCAAGGACACTGCCTAAATGAGTATTACAATAGTTCTGGTCAAACATGATATTGATTTATCAAGGTAATGATAAGAAATTGTCAGAGGATACTGGATACATTTTGAAGGAGCTGAGTATTTATTGAAGGATTGGCTATGAGGGATGAAAAACGGAGAGGAGTCAAAGAAAACTCCAAGGTCTCACAATTATGGAGGACAGAAGTCTGAAATCAAGTGTCAGGCCATGCTCCTTTAGGGTATAAATCCTTCTTTGTCTCTTCCTTGCTTCTGGTAGTAGTTGACAATCTTTGGTGTTCCTTGACTTGGATCTACATTAGTCCAATCACTGCCTATGCTATTGTATGCCATTCTCCCTGGGTATCCCTGTGTTTCCTTTTCTTTCTTTTTTTAAAGTTTATTTATTTATTTATTTTTGAGAGAGAGAGACAGAGACAGAGATGGGGTGGGGGAGAACATGTGTGCAGAGGAGGGGCAGAGAGAGAGAGAGAATCCCAAGCCCAAGCAGGCTCCCTACTGTCAGTTCAGAGGTCAATGTGGAGCTCAAACTCAGGAAGGGGAGATTATGACCTGAGCTGAAATCAAGAGTCAGATACATAACCAACTGACCCACCCAGACACACCTACCCCTGTGTTTTCTTATGGGAATTCTAGGTAAAATGGAGTAAGGTCCCATCTGACTTCAGTGTGACTTCATCTTAACTAATTATATCTTTAATGGTTTTATTTCCAAATAAGGTGCTGTAGGTTAGGACTTCAACATATCTTTAGGAAAGGGGGACACAATTCAACCCATAAAAGATTGGTTTTAAGGAGAATTACGTAAAATGATAAGGAAATACTCTTTTAGGGAAATATGCTAATAGAGGGACAGAGATATGGATGATAACTGAAGACAAAGTGGTGTTAACACGATATTTATTATGAACTTTTATTTTAATATAAATTTTTTAAAAATTGCTTTTATATTGATAAGAACTATCCTGGAGAAAAATTAAGAAAAAAAATGGTGATGGGGGGGCATTTTGGCAAAAGATGATGGATTAGATAAAGATTGAAGCTGGTGCACCTTTGAAGAATTTAGCTTTTTAAAATTTTTTTTTAACATTTATTTATTTTTGAGAGACAGAGAGAGACAGCTCATGAGCAGGGGAGGGGCACAGAGAGAGGGACACACAGAATCGGAAGCAGGCTCCAGGCTCTGAGCTGCCCGCACAGAGCCCCACGCGGGGCTCGAACCCACAAAACACGAGATCATGACCTGAGCTGAAGTCGGACGTTCAACAACCTGAGCCACCCAGGCGCCCCGAAGAATTTAGCTTTATACAGAGAGATTTTTTTTTTTTTTTTAATTTAGGGAAAATGGAACGCAGAGTGGTTAAGTAAAAGTGAGAAAAGGAGGGAAGTATCCAGGGAGAAAGGTTGAGTTATAAAGTTGTCCCCTGGTAGAGTGCAGAAGTCAATGGACTAGAGAAATGTAACAATCGCCACTCAAAAAAGCAGGGCTCACTGGAGTTAGTAGTGCTGCCTTTGAACAGAGAGCTTCCTTGTGCAGTTTTCTTAAAAAAAAAAAAAAAAAAAGAGGTTAGGCATTTAGGGTTACAGTTAAATAAGATTTGGTTTTGACTTTTTAAAATTATTATGCAATTTAAAAACCAATATATACACGATTTTTAGAGGCGTGGGGGCAGGAAGCGTGGACGCCGAGCGAGCGCGCTCTCTGAGCAGCCCGGGAGCGCTGCCCCGGGACCCCGTATTCTGTCGGGTCCGATTTGGGGGTCCGGAGCAAGGCTGGGGGCCAGATGCAGACCTGGAAGTTCTCAGGGCTCGTAGAGTAGCCTGGAGAGTTCGAAGAGGACGGTCGGGAGTGGGCGAACGCGGAGGACCCGGTGCTCCGTGCACCGAAACCACAGAGGGCGGCCTGGTGAGCCCCGGTCCGCGAGCCGCCTTCCGCTGCCGCCGCCCCCCGAACGCGGCCAGGGTGCGCAGGAGGGCGGGCCCTCGCCGGTGCAGGCTGCGCGCCGGCCGGTCCTCGCGGGGCCCGGACCGGGCGTGACCCGGGCTTCCCGGGACGCGGGCGGCCCACCACCGGAGACCCTGCGGGGTGAGCGGCAGGCCCGCGCTTGAGCGCTGCTCTTCTCCTTGACCTTAGGTTGGTTTTTTGGCAAGTGAGTAAAGGGGAACCATGAATAGTCTAAAAAATGAAAAGATAGGTGCTTTAAAGTGACGGTAATGAGGAAGTAGGGACTATATTGGGCAGAGAAGAAAGAGAATGCATGAGAAAGGGATATTGAACTGTGGGAATATCACTGGATATGGCTGGTATATCATAGGGTTGAGTAGGTAAGAGAAACAGGCAGGTATTGTAATCCTATGAGATAAAATGCAAAACAGGATTAGGGAATATGGTAGAATGATCTTGAAGCAGCAATGAGAAAGATGGAGGTTACCAGCTCTCTCAGCCTGGTTCTAGAAAAGCTGTGAGAGAAAACAGCCATCACTTGTGGATGATAATTAAGAAGATGACCCAGTGCCCTTTGAATCTTTGTGGTTAACAAATTTTGATGGTTAAGAGGTAGGGAGAATGGGAGGTTTTTTAGAATAGTGCAAAATTCTGGAGTTCTCTCCTGACTTCTGAATCTGAAAGTTGGAAGAACAGAGAAGGAGCATTTTATATTCCAACAACTGTGACTCCCTCCTAGCTAATGCTAATGGAGTGTATCATACATTTAAAAATTTTTTGTATATTCGGATGTTTTGGCCTCTTAAAAAAATGTTCTGGCTTGGAAGTGATGGGCTTAGAAGAGGCCAACCAGTTCTTTGTGATAACAGAAGGTCCACCCAGGGTATGAAAACTAACCAGTCCAGAACCATACCTACTCTACCTGGCCCAGGCACCTGAGGAGATGAAATCCTTCTACCTTTAATCACCTAGCCCAGGAACTAGGCAAGAGACCACATGGAAGCCCAGAACTCAGTGGAATTATTCACACTACCCAATTTGAAACTGTTTAACCCATTCTGCCTTGCCTTTTTCTTGAAAACCCCAGGGAAGGCGCTGGTCTAATGTTTTCCTTAAGCTCCTGTCTTCTTTCTCCTGATCACCCCATCCCTACTGTTAATAGGACCTGTACATATAATAAACTTTTTTTTTTTTTTCCTGAGGCTCTCCTCTGTCTCCTCTTGTGGCTGCACTTGTCTTAAAAGAATACAAAACATGGGGTCAGCATGAATTCATCACATTGCTTATTTGCAAATCTAATAAACTGAAATAAAAGAAATTTTGGACTCCACCAGTTTTCAATTTTCGCATTCTGACAAACCTTCTTGGTCTAACTCAAGCACTCATTTCTAAAATAAAATCTATCAAAGGCAAAAACCAAATGGTTGCTGTATTTTTTGGTGTATAGATATAGAGATTTCGTGTGTAGATTATATTAGATTGTTGTCATGATTTGTGGCCTTTAGTGTTATAAAGTGTCCTTATTTTTTCTTGTATAATGCTTTTTAGCCTGAGACCTACATGAATGATATAAAGATTGAAACCTCTGCTTTCTTACTTTCTTTATTTGCCTGATAAATGATTATCCATCCCTTTATTTTAGTCTCTTTGTATCATCTCATGTCTCTTTTGAGTACCCCAGAGATTTAAGTTTTGCTTAAAGTTAACCAGAAAATATTTTTTGCAATGGGTGAATTAAACCAATTACATTTATTGCTATGACTAATATATTTGACTTGAACTCGGTTGTACTCTATTTTTAATTTATTTTGGTATTTAGGAATATATCTATATATATCTCTCTCTATATATACACATATATGTAATTGTTTTAGTATTTACTTTATATTAGTTAATTTTCATGATACTCTAAGAACAGGGATCAAAACTTTTTCTGGAAAGGGTAGAAGGTAAATATTTTCCACTGTGTGGGTCATATAATCTCCCTGTCAGTGGCTGAACTGGTATAAATGCTGTTCAAAAGCAATAATAGAGAATACACAAATGGACATGACCAGATTAGATCAGGGGACAGATATGACCTGAGTTTTGTAGTTTGCTGACTTCTGCTTTAGGCTGCATTTTCCTTAGTTTCTACTACTTGGTTTTCCATCTTAAAATGACTTATACTGACTTACACCTGTGATCTATATGGGAAAAAAAAATCCTGTAGATTGCTTTGGGTAGTACTGACATTTTTAACAATATTAATTCTTCTAATCCATGAGCACAGCATATCTTTACATTTATTTGTGTCATCTTCAAATTCTTTTGTCATGAAAGACATTATAATTATCAGTGTAGTTATTAGGTCTTTCACTTCCTTGGTTAAATTTATTCCTAGGCATTTTATTCTTTTTGAGGCAGTTGTAAATGGAACTTTTCTTAGTTCTCTTTCTGATAGTATATTTTTAGTGGATAGAGATATAGCAGATTTTTGTACATTAATATCATATCCTTCAATTTTCCTGAAGTCATTTTTTGTTCTAAAGTCTTTTATGAATTCTTTAGGGTTTTCTATATAAAATATGTTATCTGCAAATAGAGACAGTTATACTACTTTGTTCCAAATTGGATGCCTTTTATTTCCTTTTCTTGCCTAATTGTTTTTGTAGGACTTCCAAAACGATGTTATATTGATTAAAAGTGGCAAGAGTCTGCATCCTTGTTTCCCATCTTAGAAGAAAAGCTAACCTTCAAGTATGATGTTAGCTGTGGGTTAGTCATATATGGCCTTTATTGAGTAGAGGTACAGTCCCTCTATCCCCACTTCATTAAGAGTTTTTGTCATAAATGGATGTGGAATGTTGTCAGATGTTTATTTTGCATCTATTGAGATGATCCTGTGACTTTTCTTTCATTTGTTAATGTGGTATATAACATTAATTGATTTACTTATTTGAACCATCAACACCTCCCTGGAATAAATCCCACTTGATCATGGTATGTGGATTATTAATGTATTGTTGAGTTTGGCTTACTAATATTTTGTTGAGGTAATTTGTATCTATGTTAATTGTGGATATTGGCCTGTAATTTTCTTTTCTCATGGTGTTTTTGTCTGGTTTTGGTATCAGGGTAATGCTAGTTTTGTGAGATGAGTTTGGAAATGTTTCCTCCTCTTCTATTGTTTTGGAAGAGGTTGAGAAGTATTAGTTAATAGTCTCTTATCAACCTTTGTATTTCTGTGATATCAGTTGTAACTTCTCTCTTTCATTTCTCATTTTGAGTCTTCTTTTTTTTCTTGGTGATTCTAGCTAAAGATTTGCCAATTTTGTTAATTTTTTTAAAAAGTATGTTCTTAATTTTATTGATTGCTTCTATTGCCTTTTTAGTCTCTATTTTATTTATTTTGACTCTGATTTTTGCCATTTCTTTTCTTCTACTAATGTTAGGATTTGTGTTTTCTTTTCTAGTTCTTAAAGTATAAGGTTAGATTTTTTACTTGAAATCTTTCTTTTTTCTTTATGTAAGCTTTTATCAATATGAACTTTCTTCTTAGGAATTGCTTTTGTTACATCTCATAAGTTTTGGTATGTTGTAGTTCCATTTTCATTTGTCTCAAGATATTTCATGATTTCTCTTTTGATTTCTTCTGTGACCTATTGAATGTTTAGTAGCATGTTGTTTAATCTCCACATATATATTTTTTAATTTTTTATTGGTTATTTATTTTTGAGGGAGAGAGAGACAGAGTCTGAGCAAGAAAGGGGCAGAGAGAGAGGGAGACAAAGAATCTGAAGCAGGCTCCAGGCTCTGAGCTGTCAGCACAGAGCCTGACGCGGGGCTCAAACTCAAAGACCACGAGATCATGACCGGAGCTGAAGTTGGATGCTCAACTGACTGAACCACCCAGGTGCCCCTAATCTCCACATGTTTGTGACTTTTCCAGTTTTCTTTTTATAATTAATTTCTAGTTTCTTACCACTGTGGCCAGAAGAGATACTTGATATGATTTCAAACTTTTTAATTAGTACTTGTTTTGCTGCCTAACATAGGTCTGTCCTGGAGGATGCTCCATGTGCACTTGAGAAGAATTTGTATTCTATTGTCTTGGATGGAATGTTCTGGTGAAATCTAAGTCCATCTGGTTTAACGTATCATTTAAGGCCAGTGTTCTTTATTGATTTTCTGTCTGGATGATCTATCCATTGATGAAAGTGGAGTATTAAAGTCGCCTACTGTTATTGTATTGCCATCTATTTTTCTCTGTAGATATCAATATTTGCTTTATATGTTTAGGTTTTCCTATGTAAGTGAATAAACATTTACAAATGTTATATCCTATTATATTTACCCCTTTATCATTATATGATGACCTTCTTTGTTTCTTATTATAGTATTTGTCTAAAAGTCTGTTTTGTATAATGTAAGTATAGCCTTTCCTAACTTTCTTTTGGTTTCCATGTGCATGGAACATCTTTTTCCATCCCTATATGTTCAGTGTGTGTGTGTCCTTACTTTTGATAGAAGTCTTTTATAGACAGCATATAGATGGGTCTTGGTTTTTACCATTCATCCACTCTGTGTCTTTTGATGGGAGAATTTAGTCTAGTTATGTTCTAGTAATTATTGATAGATATATTAAGATGCTATTGCCATTGTATTAATTGTTTTCTGGCTGTTTTATGATTTCTGTGTTCCTTTATTCTTCTCTCGCTCCCTTTCTTTTTGATTTGATGTTTTTCTGTATTGGTATGCTTAGATTCTTTTTTCTTTATCTTTTGTGTTTCTATACTTGGTTTTTGCCTTGTGGTTACTATGAGGCTTATGCAAAAGACTTGCAGGAGGCTTGTATGTTTAACAGTTTATATTAAGTTGATAATAACTTAAATTTGAACACATTCTAAACATCTATATTTTACTCTCCCCCAACGAATGTTTTATGTTTTAGATGTCACAGTTTATATCTTTTTATCTTGTATATCGATTAACAAATTTTTGTTAATTATTGCATATGTTTGTCAATACTTTTAAATTGTGCATGCATAATTGGTAAACTTTATTATACCTACATAAATTGTATCTCAAATAAGCTGATTAAACTATTAGCAATAGGATAAAGAATATAATAAATCATACGGGGATAATTTTTTAGATAGAAAAATACAACTTTCATTCATCATATCATATTGAAAAATGAATTTTAGGAGCATTTGAGTGGCTCAGTCAGTTAAGCATCCCACTCTTGATTTTGGCTCAAGTCATGATCCCAAGGTCCTGATCCCTATGTCCTGAGATTGAGCCCTATATCAGTCTCTGTACTGAGCATAGAGCCTGATTAAGATTTTCTCTTCCTCTCCTCCTGCTCTTCTCCTGTTCTCTCTCTCTCTTCCTCTATTAAAAAAAAAAAAGAGATGGATTAAAGAGGAAGGGATAATGGTACTAGGGAAAATAATCCAGAAAGATTTTCTTTTATGTATAACCTTTTAATGAAACAGTTGGAGAGCAGAGGTGAAAGTGAGACAGAAAGGCAAGAAAAGATCTGAAGAAAATATGAAAAATATGCTACATTATGTGTATCAGTGAGATAGGTGTATATTACAGTATGACTTGCCCTTTCTGTACTCTCACATAATAAAACTAAATAATAAGTTTTAAAAAGAAGTAAAAAGAAGCAGAAGTACAGGTAAAATTTTTGAAAACAAGTGCCACAGTTATTAAGCAGAGGAACATTGATAGCCAAACATAATTGTTAGTCATTTATTCTCAAAGATTAATTGTTCTTGAAGGACAGTAAATAATATAGGATATTGCCATATTATAAGTAACTACATTTTTCAGCAAGTTTCCATGAGGAAAATAAATTTGCCTTAACAAATTGTGTTTTTCAGCCATGGCCACCACAATATTTCCAGTTAGACATAGCACTTACTTTCACAGACAAACTGTATCCGTGGCCCCTCCTTTTAAGTCTGGAAGGGGGCTTGTGATTGATCCCATCTACAGAGTGTGACAGAAGCCATACTATGTAAACTCCAGGTCGAAGTCCTGTTGAATATACAACTTCCCCTTGGATTTCTCTTGGGACACATGCTTTGGAGCCCGAGAATCCATGTACTAAGGGCAACTACCTTGAAACTGCTATGTTGCAAAATCACATAGAAATAAAGAGAGATACCCAAGGAGTCCTTAGCCATTCTGGTGCTCAGTCCAGGCTTCCTAGCCGAGGCTTTGCGTCCCAGACACTGTCAAGTGAGTAGATGAGATTTTGAATGATTACAGACTACAGGCTTCAAGCTGTCCGAGCTGATACAGAGTGGAGCAGAAACAAGTTAGTCCTGCTG
The DNA here is from genome assembly GCA_028646485.1 of Cryptoprocta ferox. NCBI lineage: Eukaryota > Metazoa > Chordata > Mammalia > Carnivora > Eupleridae > Cryptoprocta > Cryptoprocta ferox. The sequence continues at coordinate 36,398,187 of CM053573.1, forward strand.
AGGTGCCAGTCCAGACACCAGATCTGTGAGCCAAATAATTATTTTCCACCTCTATGTTTTAGGGTTTTGTGTGCAGCATTAGATATCCAGAACATTTGTCTAAAAATGGAAGGTAGTTAGAATATTTAAAAGGAAAAACTGTCAAATGAGGAAAGATAGTAAGTTCTTTTTGATATGAGTTTCATACAGTAGTGGGCATTTTGTGTCTGTATCTTTAGACAACATATAAATGCAGAACAGGAGCTTTGAAAAAAGATCTAGAAGAGTTTTAGATTGGGAAGACATTAGCTAAAAAATGATCTCTCTCATGAAGGTGTATATGCAGTACCTTCATATTTCCAAGAGGTGATCAATGCTGATTAAAAGTTCCAGATCATCTGGAAGTGATGTCAAACAGAATTCTTATAGTGTATTTTTGTTTGTTTGTTTGTTTTTTATTTCTCATCAACATCAAGTTAATGTTATCAGCATTAATTCATAGTTCTGTCAATTTTATTTAGGCTATGTAAATAGAAACTTGGAATGATTAAATTGATTCTTTTTTTTACTCTCACAAAAGTGGAAGTTGTTTAATATGACTGGTTTTTTTTAGCTTAATTTTAAAAGTGTAATCCAAATATTCTCTGAAGACCTGCTAGATTAGGAGCCATCATGTAAACATTCATGAGTAATAGAAAGATGCTGCCCTTAAAGATACAAATATCTAGAAGGGAGAGTAAGACACTTCAACGTAAAACACACATATTTAAATAAATAAAATATGGAGAAGGCTATGGCAAATGTCACAATAACATAGAAATTCAAAATGATAATGATAATATCTGCCTACAAGTCAATGGAGGAAGCTTTTCCATGGTATTGGCTTATAAATATATACACATTGTTGATTGACCAAGAGAATATTTTAGATAGAGTAAACATTTTAGGTAGAACATTTTAAATAGAGCTTGTGCACACTCATAAACTTGAAGAAGCACAGAGCATAGCTGGAAACACTGTGCAGTTGAATTTACTTTGATAAGTACATGCATTCCAAGGTAAGAATATTGGATTTTATCTTTTGATAAAATGGCTTTTGATGGTTTGAAGATAGAGTTGGCATGATAAAAACTGTATGTTAGAAATTTATACTTTTCTATTAGGGATAAATCTGAAATCTAGAAATCTGAAATATATATATATATATATACACACACACACACACACACATATATATACACATGTATATATATATATACACACACATATATATACAGACATATATATACTACTAGTGAATTCATATTTGAGAATGTAAGTGGTATGTGGTATATTTTTAGTTTAAGATGATGGAGTAAAGATTTCTTGTCATCTCCCAAACAGAGCTGGTAAAAATAATAACAAAAAACAAAACAAACAAACAAACTTGATTTTAACCAGACTTGGGAAGCCCCAGTGCCTGGAGCATCAATACATGAACAAATGTATTGAAAGAACGTATCAGACTTTGGCCAGATTCACCAGGCATCTAGATTTTCTAAACCACAAGGCACAAACTGAGGAGTGAAAACCAACTTACTTTGAACAAAGAGATCACAGCATAGAAGCTCGTTGTAGAAATCTCCTGAATTTTGACTGACAATACTTAGGTTAGAGGAGAAGCTAGAAATCATGCAGGCATTTCATCGCTGCAAAAGCTAGCTTTTAGTGTGACAAATTAGTGGAGAAACATCGGGTTGCAAACAGCCTTGCTGCTGCCAATCTTTGTCAGCTGAAGTTAAGTAAAAACTTAATCATTTCACATACACGTGTACCTTCCCTCCCCCACCTTACCCTGGGAGAATGGTTTTGGCTCTCTAGAATACATTCACTTATCTCCTCATAAGAACACTTTGGTGTGTGTGTGTGTGTGTGTGTGTGTGTGTGTGCACGCGCGTGCGTGTTTCATTTGTAGTCTCTATGGTCCAGGTAAAGCTAATTCCATCCTTGGCTTTAGAGTTGAGAATAAAAGCCTGGCATCCCCCCCTCCCCATAGACATTGTTATTTGTTTAGGAATGACCTGTCACTCAACAGAATAAATAAATAAGATTGAATTTCAGAAATTTCGGAAGCGAAAGCTAGGAAGTAAAATACTTTCCCTTTTTTAGCTTGTGAGTTTCCTGTATCACTTGGGATTTTATTATTTCCACACACCAGATATTCAGCTATAGTTTCTTAAAATAAAGTTTATTTTTCTTTTGTGACTACTAGAGCATAAGAGAAAACAAGTTAAGTGCAAGCACAGTCATTACAGGATATTAGGAACCTAGGCTCTGTCCAGCTCCATTCTCTTATTCTATTATGTGGCTCTTATGGTCACAAAATGTTTGCTCCATCTGTAGGCAGAAAGAAGGAGGAAGGGCAAAGAGCTAAGATCTGGGTCCACTCAATCTATTCAGTTATTCCAGGAAAATAGTATCATTCCTGGATTACATCCAGTAGAAATTTTCCATTTCATTTTAAGAATTGGCTCATATGATCACTTCTCACTATCACACAGTCTGGGAACACAAATAGTACTCAACTGGACACATTGCATCTCTAAATGTGCTTCTATTAGTAAAGAAGAAAGAGAAAATAGATATTGGATAGTTAATGTATTTTCTGCCAGATTTGGTAAAAGGACCATTACAGCCTAGAACTCCTGGTAATAGAAGGAGTCCAGAAGAAAACAGTGCTGAGAGACTGCCTGATTCAGGCAGGCTTGGTCTCAGAACCCCGAGGAGGGGTCTCACAGGACCAGCCAAGAGGGTCTTCGGTTTCATGCAGGATAGAAATCAAACATGAGCTGGAGGAAGTAGAAACAGAGTTTGTTTAATAGTGTAGGTGACAGTAGCAGATTGAGTGTCTGAGAGATGCAGAAAAGAAAAGAGACTGAGTTCTTATTGTTGTGGCCAGAGTTCTATACTGGAAAAAGATCTAGGGTATGGTGTTCCTTCAGGGATCCAGGGTAGCATACAATTAAAGCTGAGTGTCAGATAAACAATAGGTGTTATTCTGTAAATTACCAAAGGTAGGAGTATTGATGCCAGCGTCAACTGGCGGTTGGTTTGAAGCTAATGACCTGAAATGTGTTTGGGATCTGTATCTTCTTAGGTGTTATCAGGTATTTGGGGCCAAGGATAAAACTCAAAGAATGATTGACTTTCTAGCTTCCCCCCTGAAGTGGGAACATAGCTTCTTTGATTTACTCAAAGGCAAAATATGGAACATAAGTAAATGAGGCATTATAGAAAAACAGCAGAGATGGAGCCTTTCTATAATGGAAATCCTCCCGCTTCCTTACCTCACTCCAACTCCAACCAAATTCTGATGACTCTGTTTGATATTCTGGCTCCTGTGTGCTGGTCAGTCCTACCTAAAATTTTCAGATCCTGAATAAGAAAAATTCAGATAATTCCTTAATCCAGTTGAGTGTGTCTCTATGTGAGTGTATTTCCTTGCAGTTGAATAGGTCCAAAACATACCCAGCAGACCCATGGTGAAACTTCTGGCTATACCTGCCTGTATCAGGGCACCCTGGAGATGCTCATGAGAAAATGACAATGGCTTAAGTTGAATGCCCCTGGGATTTAATCTGTCATTAATTCACCATTCCACTTTCTTATTTATTGTAAACTTTTGCAAAGAGTTTTCTAGGAAGAAATTTTCAGATTCATAAGAAGAAATACAAAGAGCAGTTTAATGGGCCTTAGGCAAAAGTAACTTAAAATAAAATATGAAAATGGAGTTAGCATGCAAAAGATATTTGTGAGCATACTAGAAATATACCAGAGAGATTATAGCATAAAGCAAGTGAAATTTGGTGTACACATTTTGTCATTATATTGATAGCATAGTGAGACACAAGGACTTAAGAAAAAGTGGGGCAATGCAAAGAATTGAAAAATTATGTGGTGAAATTAATATAATTATATATTTGCATATAAAGGAGAAAAGTTCACAGAAATAGAGCAGAAATAGAGGTTGCATGGGAAGTAGATACAGGGAAATGTATTCTAAAAATAAGGAGATAAAGGAGATAAGAAAATTAAGCCAAGTGAAATATAAGAGAAAATTTGTAAAAAATAAAAGAAAAGGTTTTGAAAGAAAGTGATAACCATGTATAATAGAAAAAGATGATCTAACGTATGCGTTATTGTTGACCCTTATAAATAAAGCAAAATAAGTAGAATGGGATAAATGAAAGCATAAAAAATATTTTCCAAAGAGATAATTTAAGAAACCTTTCATAAAATAAATGAAAACTTGAAGCTACATACTGACACTACAAGTTGTGTTTAGGAAGAAAGAATATGCAGATCATTAACATAAGTGTAATTCACGAAAAACCATTTTTATGTCACTCAGAGAGAAAATTCAATTTGTCTATAAGTTGGAATAAGGCTGGCTTAAGAACCCCTTTGTAACAACATGACAATTAGGAAATGAAGAAGTATTGTTTCAAAATCATTGGGGAAGTAAAGTGTAATTCAAGAATTTTATATTGAGCTAAATTCTTACTCAAACATGAAGGCAACAGAAAACTAAAAATTTAGGAAACATGGCCCTTAGTAAGTCAATTTACAGGTCAAGCTTTAGCAAAGAGGTGAATTGGGAAACAATAAAATAAATGTTTGTAAATGCCAATTAAGCAACACAATTCTGGTAATTAAGGTAACAGAATGTGGAAGGAAAATATTTACACATAGTGGTGATATTTAAATAATACAAGCCAATAAAATCCAGGAATGTCAGCATATAAAGAAGGTAAGTGATGGGATGAAGCCATTGGGGCTGTGGAGAAGGTAAAGGGAGCACAAAGAATATAAAGACATTTTAACATTGTGGTTATGTGTACTTCTGGTATCAGACTTAGGTTGAAAGCCTTGGTTCTGCCCCTTACCAGCTCTGTGACCTGCTACTTCATATCTGCATATAAAGGTGTGTCATGCCATTCCCACCACATACAGTTGCTAGCAACATTAGATTAATCAGGTGTTTGTGGAGTACACAGAACAGTGCATGATGGCACATGTTATCCCCTGGAAGAGTAGTCTTTAACTACAAATATAGATAGGGTCATGTATAGTAAGAGCTCAATGTCTAAGACTATCTGGATTCAAATCTCAGGTTCACATCTAGTTCTTCAGAAAAGAGAGTCCAAGTTCCAGGTTTACTTCTTACTCCTTTGGAGTCTCTGAAATGGAAATAGACTTAAATTATTCCATTGATATGAATTAAACTAATCCTCTCCTATTTGGCATAAAGAAGTGACTACAAAATTCTTTTTTTACACTGTGTATCTTCTTTTGTTTCCCTTGCCTCCAGAGACATGTCTAGTAAGAAGTTGTGGTGGCTGAGGTCAAAGAGGTTGTTGCCTACTTTCTCCTCGAGGATATTGATGGCTTCCTGTCTTACGTTTAGGTCTTCTATCCATTTTGAGTTTATTTTTGTGTATGGTGTAAGAAAGTAGTCCACGTTCATTCTTCTGCATGTCACTGTCCAGTTTTCCCACCACCATTTGCTGAAGAGACCTGTCTTTTATCCATTGGATATTCTTTCCTGCTTTGTTGAAGATTAGTTGACCCTACATTTGTAGGTCCATTTCTGGGTTTCCTATTCTGTTCCATTGATCTATTTGTCTGTTTCTGTGCCAGTACCATACTGTCTTGATAATTACAGCTTTGTAGTACATCTTGAAGTCCAGGATGTGGTGCCTCCAGCTTTGGTTTTCTTTTTCAAGATTGCTTTGGCTTTCAGGGTCTTTTCTGGTTCCGTACAAATTTTAGAGTTGTTTGTTCTAGCTCTGTGAAGAATACTCGTGTTATTTGGATAGAGATTGCACTGAATATATAGATTGCTTTGGGTACTATTGACATTTTAACAGTGTTCTTCCAATCCATGAGCATGGAAAGTTTTTCCATTTCTTTGTATCTTCTTCCAATTCTTTGATAAGCTTCTATAGTTTTCAGCGTATAGATCTTATACCTCTTTGGTTAGTTTATTAGTAGGTATTTCATGGTTTTTGGTTCCAACATAAATAGGATTGATTCCTTGCTTTCTCTTTCTGCTGCTACATTATTGGTGTATAGAAATGCAACTGATTTCTGCACGTTGATTTTCTATACTGTGACTTTGGTGAATTCATTTATCAGTTCTAGCAGTTTTTTGGGTGGAGTCTTCAGGTTTTCCACATAGAATACGTGTAGTCAATGAAGAGTGAAAGTTTGACTTCTTCCTTGGTGATTTGGATGCCTTTTATTTTGTTTTGTTGTCTGATTGCGGAGGCTAGGACTTCTAACACTTTGCTGAACAACATTAGTGAGAGTGGACATCCCTGTTGTGTTCTGTACTTTAGGGGGAAAGCTCTCAGTTTTTCCCCATTGAGGATGATATTAGCTGTGGGTCTTCCATATATGACTTTTATGATATTGAGGCATATTCCTTCTAGTCCTACTTTCTTAAGAGTTTTTATCAAGAAAGGATGCTATATTTTGTCAAATTCTTTTTCTGCATCTACTGAGAAGATTATGTGGTTCTTATACTTTCCTTTAGTAATGTGATGTATCATGTTAATTGATTTGTGTATATTGAACCACCCCTGCAGCCCAGGAATAAATCCTGCTTGATCATGGTGAATAATTCTTTTAAAGTATTGTTGGATTTGTTTTGCTAGTATCTTGTTGAGAATTTTTGCATTCATGTTCATCAAGGAGATTGGTCTGTAATTCTCCATTTTAGTGGGGTATTTGTCTGGTTTGGGAAACAAGGTAATGCTGGCCTCGTAGAATGAGTTTAGAAGTTTTCCATCCATTTTCCATCTATTTTCTATCCTAAAATAGAAATTTTAGGAACAGCTTCAAAAGAATAGGTATTACCTCTTCTTTAAATATTTGGTAAACTCAACACCCCAAAAAACAATCCAGTGAAGAAATGGGTAAAAGTCACTTTTCCAAAGAAGACATCTAGATGGCTAACAGACATATGAAAAGATGCTCACCATCACTCATCATCAGGGAAATACAAATCAAAACCCACAATGAGATATCACCTCACACCTGTCAGAATGGCTAAAATGAACAACTCAGGAACAAAAGATGTTGGTGAGGATGCAGAGAAAAGGGAATACTTTTGCACTGCTGGTGGAAATACAGACTGATGCAGCCACTCTGGAAATGGTATGGAGATTTCTCAAAAAGTTAAAAATACAACTACTCTATGGCCCAGCAATTGCACAACTCAGTATCCAAAGGATACAAAAATGCTAATTCAAAGGGGTACATTCACCCCAGTGTTTATAGCAGCTCTATCAATAATAGCCAAATTATGGAAAGAGCCCAAATGTCCTTCGACTGATGAATGGATAAAGAAGATGTGGTTTATGTGTATAATGGAATATTACTTGGCAATCAAAAAGAATGAAATCATGCCATTTGCAACCTTTTGGATGGAACTAGAGTGTATTATGCTAATTGAAATAAGTCAGTCAGAGAAAGGTAAATATTATATGATTTCACTCATATGTGGAATTTAAAGGAAGAGAAGAGATGAATATAGGGTAGGGAAGGAAAAATAAGATAAAAACAGAGAGAGAGGCAAACCATAAGAGATTCTTAAATACAGAGAACAAATTAAGCATTGCTGGAAGGGAGGCTGGTGGGGGATGGTTTAAATGGATGATGGGTATTAAGGAGGCCACTTGTGATGAGCACTGGATGTTATTTGTAAGTAATGAATCACTAAATTCTACATCTGAAACTATTATTACACTGAATTTTAATGAACTGGAATTTAAATAAAAACCTGAAAAAGGAGAAAAAAGACAAGAAATAACAAGTGTTTAAGAGGATGTAGAGAAAAGGGTGCAGATGTCTTGTGCACTGTTGGTGGGAATGTAAATTGATGCAACCACTGTGGAAAACAGTATGGAAGTTCCTCAAAAAATTAAAAATAGAAGTACCATAAAAAGTAAAAAGACTGCATGTCGGTATAAGGGCATTCTGTTTATTTTTAATGATATAAAGATCTTTGCCTTATATTACCTTGAAAGCATGTCTCCACACCTATTTACAATGCTCAGTGTATCTTTCAATGTCATGACCTTCTCCTGGATATACTGTGATTTATTTTACTGTGATCCTTTTTTTGAGAACTTCAGTTTTTGTTATTTTAAAGAATGTTGTGATAAATAATCTTTTAGTGAAAATTTTAAGTCCATTTATTCTTATTTCTTTTGAATAAATTCTTAGAAGTAGATTTATCTCAGAGGGATTATTTGACTGCTGATAATTAATTTTAAAATATTCATAAAAGTTATAGCAAATTATGTTCCCATTAGCACTGAGAGTTTCTGTTTTTACCCCTGCCAGTGACCAATATCAGCATTAGTTTTTAAGTTGAAATGATTTCTTATTACTTTATTTTGCCTATCATTTGTTACTTGTGAGACCATATAAAATGTTAAATACAGGATTTGGAAACTAGATTATTTTTAGATTCAGATCCGGGATTTGCTAATTTTTCGCAATGTGTCCTTATGTAAATTAATCTTGCTGATACTCAGTTTCTTCATCTGTGAAACAGGAAAATTACAGTATCTTGCCCTAAGTATTTTTAGAAGCTTTTCCTCATATATTGTATGTTGAGTTGCTTATATATAGTATATAATTAATCTGTATCTAATGTAAATGTATCATTCATATATTAATAATAGATATATTTAAGGTGAAGAACATCTTCATACTCTTCATATTTTTTTAATGAGGTGATTGTCACACCCTCTTCTCTTTTTTTTTTAAGTGGTGGGTTGTTATATGCAAGTTTACCTCCAGGAAATTGGCCTACCACCTTCTAACTTTCAGTTTGCTGGGACTGTTTTTGCCCTATGGCTCCCAAGAAAGCTGCTTTGGAAAACTTGTGTTTCTCATGCCAACTAGTGGTTGTGATTTCCACATCTGCACCTAGCCTGCTGTTTTCCCTCTTCTCTGCTTTCACCATACAATTCTGCTTTCTCTGGGAGGGCAGCTGTGAGTGTGGTCTTGCTGTCTTCCTTCTATCTGATCCCATCTGTAATGTATCTAATAGAAAGGAATCCACATTCCTAGCAGGTGTATGCTATTATTTCCTAGTTCATGATTCTGATGCAGGAATCTCTCTTGCAGGTTTGGTTCATGAAGAACTTGTATTCATATTGATACCTTAACCAGAGTTAATCTAGAAAACATATTCAGACAATCAATGTTTACAAACATTGGTTTTGTCAACTTATTTATGTGCTCCCCTCGAGGGAAACAATTAATTTGGCATGAATTCTTCAGATGTTCTTGGCTAGCATCCAGGTGTTTAAAAATAAATAGATAAAAATACGCAAAAGCATGTTTAATTTTATGTCATCTTTGAACTCACTTATATGTTCTCCGTTTAACTGAACACTCTGTTGAATGTAAATCATTTATTACTTCTGTTTTTCTTTATCAGAACTAGGAAATAATGCTCTTGTTAGAGACTTAGTTTTCTACCCAAAAGTGCCTCCAACTGAGGAAACAGTACACTGGGAAACATGATGTAGTTTCTAACAAATTGCTAATTAATATCTGTTGCTTCATATTTGTGTGATGAATGAGAAACAAAAATACTGAAACTTTCTTCAAATATCACAATTATTATAGGTAACATAAATTTTACTTACCTTGTTATCTCTTTTTCTCATACTGTTTTGTAGCCTGTACATACATTATATACAAGGTGGAAAAGAACATCTTGGAAGGTAGCAGAAAAATGAAATCTGAATTTTGGAGGATATGTATATATAAGCAGATTGCTTTTGTATCTCTAAAAGCCTCAACTGCTTTTCAGAATGCTGCTTTACTAAATCAAAGTCAAAGCGTATCCTTTTCTGTGAACCATCTATATCAGAATTGAACAAGCAAAACCTATTGTCTACTAGTGCAATAATATTACACAATTTTTTGGTTAATTTTTTTCCAAACTGCACCTGTAAAAATACGTAATAATTGAGTATAGTTTCTGTACTAAAGAGGAAAGTTTACCAAAAATGCATTCTTGCATCATCTTTTATTTCCAATTAGCTTGACCTTTTTCAGTTGAGCTTAAAGCATACCATCTTCCTTCTATCCCCTGAATCCCTTAAATTATAAGCACACTCAATAGAACAGAGTAGAATAGAGTAGAATAGAAAATAAATACTTTGTTACTAAATCAACTTAAGGACTTTATAATCTTGCTACTTAAGTTTAGTACATGGGCCAGTTGCATTGGTATTACCTATAAGCTTTTAAAAATGCAGAATTTCAGTCTGCATTTCCAATATACTGTGTTAGAGTGTGCATTTTAAAGTCATGCTCATATGTTCATTAAATTTTGCACTACCAATATCTTATCCTCATCAGCCATTTTCTCTTTATAACTTCTTGCTTATGTCCCACCCAGTACTGAGGTTGCTTTGAAAAAGTTTCCAAAAATCCATATTAATCAAATCCAGTTTTTCTATAGGTCACCTCTTCTTCCAGTCTTTTTTCAATATATTTCAGTGTCTGCAACATTTCTTTCTAAAATTTTCCTTCCTGAGTCTTTTATGGTAGTAGTAGGACTTCTCTATTTTCTCTTGGAACTGCATCTCTTTTGTCCCCATTTCTTCTTTCTAACATGGATGCCAGGAACACTCCAGTATTCTGGATTTGCTATCATTTTTATTCTATTCCTTGTAAAATTACAATCATTCTTAAAACTCGGTAAATTAATTTTAGGTTTCTGACTTCCAAATCTTTGTATCTCTAGCCTGCATTTACCTCATGAGATGTCTTTTATCTTTTTTTAAAATTTTTAATGTTTATTTTTGAAGTTTATTTTTGAAAGAGAGAGAGCGAGAGCTAGAGCGAGAGAGAGAGAGAGAGAGAGAGAGAGAGAGAGCATGAGTGGGGGAGGGGCAGATAGAGAGGGAGACACAGAATCCAAAGCGGGCTCCAGGCTCTGAGCTGTCAGCATACAGCCTGATGCAGGGCTTGAACCCACTTACCATGAGATCATGACCTGAGCTGAAGTTGGATGTTTAACTGACTGAGCTGCCCAGGTGCCCCAAGATCTCTTTTATCTTAAACAGCTTGATGAGCACCCAACCTTGGTATCTTCAAGGACAGTGGGTTTGAACTTGAACTTAGACCTTTTCTTCCCAAACTACTTTGGCTATTAGGCAAAATGTCATGGTTTATTTCTCAATACACTGTAAATTCCTTAACGTTGTGGATCAATATAATCTATTTAGCACCTTACAATTTGAAGGAATACAAAAACAATTACCATATAATTCACTTAGCTAACTAGGTTCTTGCATTCAAATGTCTATTTAGTTCCATTCTACCAAAGTGGTTCTTAGGAAATTCTGGTGGGGTTATTTAAATTAGGGTTATTTTTTTAAGTTTGTTTATTTATTTATTTAGAGAGAGGGAGTGGAGAGGGGCAGAGAGAGAGAGGGAGAAAGAGAATTGCAAACAGTCTTCACACTGTCAATACAGAGCCCTGTGTAGGCCTTGAACTCACAAATGGTGATATCATGACCTGAGAGGAAATCAAGAATCAGTCACTTAACTGACCAAGCCACCCAGGCGCCCCTAGCGTTATTATTATAATAACACAGGAAAGGGTTAAACTAAAATCTCCCTATAAAAAAAAGTTATATGGAGAATGCCAAAGAGCTACCTCACATGCGTGTGAATTACATATGCCTGTATTTCTATGTCTATGTAAACACGACTGGAATATGCCATTGTGATTATAATAATATCCTCTTTAAGGTCTTGGTGGAAGTATTTGCCAAAAATTATAGATGAAGTATCTACACACTATTCATGGTACAGATCCTTTCTTCATTTATTGTCATATTATTTCCTTGTTTACTCATCTTGCTAAGTGTTACATTTATATTATCTATGTTTTTTATATATGTAATTTATTGTCAAATTGGCTAAAATTCAGTGTGTAAAGTGTGCTCTTAGATTTTGGAGTAGATTTCTGTGGTTCATCACTTACATATAACACCCAGTGCTCATCCCAACAAGTGCCCTCCTCACCCATTTTCCCCTTACCCCCACCCCTGCCATGAACCCTCAAGTTGTTCTCTGTATTTAAGAGTTTCTTATGGGTTGCCTCCCTCCCTCTCTGTTTGTAACTATTTTTCCCCTTCCTTTCTCCCATGGTCTTCTGTTAAGTTTCCCAAGATCCACATATGAGTGAAAACATGATATCTGTATTTCCCGATTGACTTATTTCACTCAGCATAATGCTTTCTAGTTCCATCCATGTTGCTGCAAATGGCATGATTTCATTCTCTCTCATTGCCAAGTAGTATTCCATTGTATATATAAACCACATCTTCTTTATCCATTCATCAGTTGATGGACATTTAGGCTCTGTCCATAATTTGGCTATTTTTGAAAGTGCTGCTATAAACATTGGGGTACATGTGCCCCTATGAATCAGCACTTATGTATTCTTGGAATAAAGTCCTAGTAATGCTATTGTTGGGTCGTAGGGTAGTTCTACTGTAAATTTTTTGAGGAACCTCCACACTGTTTTCCAGAGCAGCTGCACCAGTTTGCATTCCCACCAACAGTGCAAGAGGGTTCCTTTTCTTCACATCCTCAAAAGCATCTGTTGTTTCCTGAGTTGTTAATTTTAGCCACTCTGACCAGTATATCATCTATGTTAAGATAAGTTGGACTTTTCTTTTTTGAGGGTTGATATGCAGTTCACAGAGAAATTTTGGTTTCTTTAATGGCCTCAAATTAAAAATAAATTCAGAGTCCAATAGCTATATTTCTGTAATTTTTTCTATTTGTTAAAGTATGTGCTTGTGAGTGTAGGTCCAGTGCCTGTCTCATGCATCAGAGTGCTTGAAATGCAGTGGAGGCTGAGATCAATGAAAAAAGAGAACAGGTTTTGGACTTGACTTAAGTATCTGTGCTCTGCTAATTGTCTTTATGGCCTGGACAAGTAATTTAAACTTCCTGAGATTCCATTTTTTTTACCTGTAAAATGTTGTTATACATACTTTGTGGGAGTGTTTTAAATGATAAATAATGATATTTAACAGTAGTTAGTAGCATAGGCTTTAGGGATTAGCAAGACCTCAGTGGAATAACTTGGTTCTATTGGCTACTACCTAATTATCTTATGCAGGTTATACAGCTTCTAAATGCTTCAGTTTCTGCATTGATAAACTAGTGGTAATAATTCCTTTTATTAGGTTGCTGAAACTATTAAACAAGGTAATATATGTTGAACTCCCCCCATTTTTTTATAGTCTTAAACAGTACCTGTAATTATATTAACTGCTAAAAGGTGACCAGTTTATGCCATTTTTGTTTGTTTAATCATTTCCTAATAATTTCCTTACCTTTGCTGTGCTATGCAAATTAGGTTTAAGGAACTCTGGTTGGTTTCCTCAAGCGCTTATTTTGCTAACTTCTAGTTATGTGTCAATATTATCTCTGAACTTTATTTTTTCATTGATGGAATCAAAATGTTCTGATGAGATAAAGCATGTAAAGGTGCTGTGACAACTCTAAAATGATAGACTATGAGTTACTAAATTGTAAATTATATTGGCCATCTAACTCATTCTACAAATATTTATTAAATGCATAACAAGTTCTAGGTTTTGTGTTGGACACTCAAAAATGATACACACAGGCTCTGCTTTAAGGGATTCGCAGATCTGTGGATGATATAAACATATATATAGCAGGTGCACTAGTGTGATGTATTCATGATGGGAGTAGTCACAGGATGACTAAAAGATGATCTTTCATTGAGTAGCACCAAAATTTACTTTTCTAAGTTTTACATGAAAATATTGTGATTGAAGATTGATCATTCTCCTTTTAATGATCAACTCCCATTTTGTGTATGTGGTTGTTAATTTTATGTGTGAACTTGACTGGGCCACGGCCCAACATTTTTCTGGATATGTGTGTGAAGGAATTTCTAGATGAGATTAACATTTGAAATTGGTAGGCTGAATAAAACAGATTGTCCTCCCTAATGTGAGTGAGCCTCCTATCAGTTGAAAATCTGAATACAACAGAAAGGCTAAGTAAGAGGGAATTCCTCTTGCTTGACTAAATGAGCTGAGATATTATTCTGGCATTGAGGTTTGAACTGAAATATTTGTTCTTATTGAGTCTTTAACCTGCCAGCGTTTAGACTAGAACATGTACCATCCCCTCTCCTGTATCTCCAGCTTGCTGCCTGCAGATCTTGGACTTCCTAGCCTCCATAATAACATGAGCCAATTCCTTATAATAAATGTGTGTATACACACATGCATATGTGTACATGCATATATATATATATATATATATATATATATACACTCACACACACAGACTATTGATTCTGTTTCTTTGGAGAACATGGATTAATTCATTCCATTTTTAAATTTAAAAAATTAATGTTTATTTTTGAGAGAGAGAGGGAGAGAAAGAGAATAAATGAGTGGGGGAGAGTCAGAGACAGAGGGAGACAGAGAATCTGAAGCAGGTTCCAAGCTCTGAGCTGTCAGCACAGAGCTGGATGTGGAGCTCAAACCCACAAACCATGAGATTATAACCTGAGCTGAAGTTGGACGCTTCACTGTCTGAGCCACCTAGGCACCCCTAATTTATTCTGTTTTTAACCCAGATCTCTTACTGTGTTTCTGATCTAACTTCCCTACCCTTCTACCATATGGTCAGATTCATTAAATGACTGAATCAACATAAAATGGTTTCATAGCCAACCCAGATAAAACTCTTTCTTTGGGAGCTATGATGCTGTAGAAGAACATGAGAAAAAGTAGTGTGTGTACTAGTTATTGAGTATGTTCAATTTTTTTTTTCAACAAAACACCTTCAAGCCATTCTCAACTCTACTGGTATCTTGTAATTTGTCCTTTAATCTATTCCTGTCCACAAAATGATGACCTTTATCTTTAACTTCAAAAGACATATTCCTAACTTAGCTCTACCCCCAGGTAAAAATTACATAGAATCTGCTAAACTACCACTGATGTGAGAAACACTGATGCAAAGCTATTAGCTTCTCAATCATATCCTTTTATTATCTTGTTTGTCTTCATGGTTCAAAAGATGCCAAATGCAAACTTTATAGCAGTGGCTGACAGAGAGATTCTTTGCCAGCAGCAAAATAGTTCAAGTAAGTTGTAAAATCTGCATGGTCAAATTGAATTCAGAGAAAGTTTGACTTACTCCTAGAGGCAGTGATTAATTTTATTAGGAGAAAAAATGCTACCATGTTAGTCTGTCAGTCATAATGTCTAATCTCATTGAAATGCTTTAAACGTTATAGTATATACATCTTGGTTCTATGTGAATTCTCAAGTCATTAATGACAGTAGAACACAGACCACACACTAACAGTTAACTGTGTATGAGATATGTAAGGAAATACAGATGTATCTAAGAATATATTGTGTAGGCTTCAGCACTAAGCAAAATTTTCCAAACAGTCTCCCTGAGGACTAATATATACAGGAATACATTTAACACATATCTTTCCTTAAATAATATATGAAGTTTTTGAGCACTAACGGTGCTTCAAGTTTAAAATCACTATCAAAAAATAATAAAAGAAAATCATATAAAGCTGAAGTTGGGAGAAAGAAAGTAAGAGAGACAGAGAGAAGGAAAGTGAGGGTGTGAGAAAGGAGGGAAAACTTTGTGTAAAGGTGTACTTTATTTGTTATTCCTTCAGTGTTAATTATTAATTGTGTGTGTGACTGTGTGTGTGTGTTCATAACACAAAGAATAGAACATTGAACTGAAAATGTCTGAGTAACCTTGTCACTAGAAATGAGGGTTTGAACTAGACAATATCAATATCTGTAATAGCTCCAGAACTCTAATTATATTTCAGTATGTAAAACTTTATTAATACAGAAATGAACTTCTTTTCATATCTTTGCTTAGACTACAAATATTTATATGACCAATAAAGTTCATTTTTTATGACTTTATTTTTACTTTGCTTTAAATTTTAGTTAACATACCATGCAGTGTTGGTTTTGGAAGTAGAATTCAGTGATTCATCACCACATATAGCACCCAGTACTAATTACAAGTGCCTTGCTTAGTACCCATCACCCATCTAGCCCAGCTCCCACTCATCTCCCTCTCTCAACCTATAGTTTTTTCTCTATCATTAAGAGTCTCTTGTGGTTTGTTCCCCTCTCTTCTCTCCCTGCCCTTCCCATATGCTCATATGTTTTGTTTCTTAAATTCCACATATGAGTGAAATTATATAGTATTTATCATTCTCTCATTGACATATTTCACATAATAATACCATCTAGCTCCATCCATATCATTTCTAATGACAGATTTCATTCTTTTTGATCACCAAGTAATATTCCTGTGTGTGTGTGTGTGTGTGTGTGTACCACATCTTTATACATTCATTAGTTGATGGAAATTTGGGCTCTCTACATAGTGTGGCTATTGTTGATAGCACTGCTATAAACATTGGGGTACACATGCCCCTTTGATTCCACATTTTTTTATCCTTTGGGTAAATACCCCCCCAGTGCAATTGCTGGATGGTATAATAGCTCTATTTTTAGGTTCTTGAGGAACCTCCATACTGTTTTCCAGGGTGGCTGCACCAGTTTGCATTCCTACCAACAGTGCAAGAGGGTTCCCCTTTCTCCTCATCCTTGCCAATGCCTGATGTTTCTTGTGTTGTTAATGTTAGCCATTCTGACAGTATGAGGTAGTATCTCATTATGGTTTTGATTTGTATTTCCCTGATGATGAGTGATGGTGAGCATCTTTTCATGTGTCTGTTAACCATTGGATGTCTTCTTTGAAAAGTGTCCATTCATGCCTTCTGCCCATTTCTTCACTGGATTATTTGCTTTTTTGGGTGTTGAGTTTGATAAGTTCTTTATAGATTTTGGATACTAACCCTTTCTCAGATATGTCATTTGCACACTTCATCTCACACTAGGTAGGCTGCTATTAGTTTTGTTGATTGTCTCCTTTGCTGTACAGAAGCTTTTTATCTTGATGAAGCCCCAAAGTATGTGTTTGCTTTTGTTTACAGTGCCTTCAGTGACATGTCTAGTAAAAAGTTGCTCTGGCCGAGATCAAGGAGGTTTCTGCCTGTGTTCTCCTGTAGGATTTTGAAAGTTTTCTGTTTCAGATTTAGGCCTTTCATCCATTTTGAATTTATTTTTGTGTGTGGTGTAAGAAAGTGGTCCAGTTTCATTCTTCTGCATGTCGCCATCCAGTTTTCCAACACATTTGTTGAAGAGATGTTCCTTTGGATATTCTGTCTTGCTTTGCCTAAGATGAGTTTTGACCATATAATTGTGGGTCCATTTCTGGATTTTCTATTCTGTTCCATTGATCTGTTTTTGCGCCAGTACCATACTGTCTTGATCACCACAGCTTTGTAATATAGTTTGAAATCAGGAATTGTGATGCCTCTAATTTTGTTTTTCTTTTTCAGGATTGTTTTGGCTATTTGGAATCCTTGGGTTCCATAAAATCTTAGGATTATTTGTTGTAGCTCTGTGAAAAATGTTGATGGTAGTGTTATAGGGATTACATTGAGTGTGTAGATTGCTTTGGGTAGTATAGAGATTTTAACAATGTTTGTTCCTCCAATTCATGAGCATGGAATGCTTTTCCATTTCTTTGTGTCCTCTTAAATTTCCTTCATAAGTCTTATATAGTTTTCAGAGTATAGATATTTTACCTCTTTAGTTAGGTTTATTCCTAGGTATCTTATTGTTTTTGGTGGAATTGCAAATGGAATCTATTCCTTGATTTCTTTTTGTGCTGCTTCTTATTGGTGTATAGAAATGCAACAGATATCTGCACATTGATTTTATATCCCGTGACTTTGCTGAATTCATGTATTAGTTCTAGTAATTCTTTGGTGGAGTCTTTCAAGTTTTCTACATAGAATATCCTGTCATCTGCGAAGAGTGGAATTTTGACTTCTTCCTTGGTGATTTGGATGCCTTTTGTTTATTATTGTTGTTTTACTTCTGAGACTAAGACTTCCAGTACTATGTTAAATAGTAACAGTGAGAGTGGACATCCTTGTCTTGTCCCTGACTGTAGGAGAAAGGCTCTCAGTTTTTCCCCATTGAGGGTGATATTAGCTGTGGGTCTATGTATATGGCCTTTATAATATTGAGGTGTTTTCCATCTGTCCATACTTTGTTGAAGGTTTTAATCAAGAATGCATGCTGTATAACAAAGTTTATTCTTAAAAGAAAACAATGAGCATACACTCTATAAAATATAGTACTGTTACATTTTGGCTTAATGTATGTTGTTGGCCATCATTTCACTAATAAACCCATATTTATATCAGTAACATAATGTGATTTGCAAATCCTAAAATTGTATATGATTATAAGGAGTTATTCCCTTCTTAAAGATTCAAAGAAATACATAAAGATTTATAGCATTAAATCACATTTGTCTATCTTCCAGGGCCTCATATTAAATTTAGTTGGAACAATTAGTAATTATGGTTAGCTAACATGGAAGAAAGATTGAGAGATAAGTGAGCAGGTCCTTTTCCATCCCAATTTTAATGTAAGGTAAAAATTTCATTTAAAAATGTACATGCATTTTAGAAATGTATACATGTTAACATATTTGTGTCAAAAACAACCATATACATTTGCATTGGAGTAGGAAATATGATTGCAGATACAAAAGAGCAAGAATTTTAGATTCCAGAGTAAATATCCAGATTTTGTTTGATTCCAGAGTCACAGTGATGTTGATTCAAAAACTTTATTCTTCTTTTTCAAGACTGGTTTGGTACCTTGCATTTTCATATGATTATAGGGATCAGCTTGTCAGTTTATGCAAAAAGTAGTGGCTGGGATTTGAAAGGGAATGCATTGACTTGTAGATCCATTGGGGAGTATTCCTATCATAAAAATATTAAGTCTTCCAATCCATGAGCAGGCACTGGCTTACCTGTCATCTAGTCCTTCTTTAATTGTTTTTCCATAATGTTTTGTGATTTTTCAGTGTATAAGTCTTGAATTCCTTTTGTTAAGGTATTCCTACGTATTTTAATCTTTTTGGTGATCCTATTGTAAAATTAATTATTTTCTTATTTTCATTTTTGGATTCTTCAGTGCTAATATGTAAATATTTATATTTTTATACATATGCATATATATGCACATATATATTTATTTATTTATTTAAAATCAAGTTAGTTAACATACCAGGTAGTATTGGTTTCAGGAGTAGAACCCAGTGATTCATCACTTACATATAATACCCAGTGCCCAACAAGTGCCCTCCTTAATGCACATCATCCATTTAGCCCATCTCCCCACCTCTCCTCTAGTTTTTTCTCTGTATTTAGAGTTCCTTATGGTTTTCTTCCCTCTCTGTTTTTATCTTATTTTCCCTTCCCTTCACCTATATTTATGTGCTTTTTTTTCTTAAATTCCACATACGAGTGAAATAATGTATTTGTCTTTGACTGACTTATTTCCGTTAGTATAATATACCCTAGTTCCATCTACTTCGTTGCAATTGGCAAGATTTCATTCTTTTTGATCACCAAGTAATATTCCATTGTATATGTGTGTGTGTGTGTGTGTGTATGTGTGTATATATATATCCTCTCCTTTATCCATTCATCAGTTGATGGACATTTGGTTCTTTCCATAATATTGCTACTGTTGATAGTGCTGCTATAAACATTAGGGTGCATGGGTTCCTTTCAGCATTTTTGTATCCTTTGGATTAATACCTAGTAGTGCAATTGATGGTTTCTAAGGTAGTTCTATTTTTAATTTTTTGAGGAACCTCCATACTTCTTCCAGAGTTGCTTTACTAGTTTGCATTCCTACCAGCAGTGCAAAAAGGTTTCCCTTTCTCCACATCCTTGTCAACATATGTTGTTTCCTGAATTGTTAATTTTAGCCATTCTGACAGATGTGAGGTGCTACATTATTGTGGTTTTGATTTGTATTTCCCTGATGATGAGTGATGTTGAGCATCTTTTCATGTGTCTGTTAGCCACCTGGATGTCTTTTTTAGAAAAGTGTCCATTCATGTCTTCTGCCCATTTCTTCCCTGGATTATTTCTTGGGTATTTTTTTTGGCAGGGGAGTTGTTAAGTTTGATGAGTTCATTGTAGATTTTGGATACCAAAATCTATACCTTTATCCAATATGTCATTTGTAAATATTATCTCCCATTCCATTGATTGCCATTTAGTTTTGTTGAAAATGACTTTGTATATTGATTTTGTGCCTTTCAATCTTGTTGAACTTTCTTAGTTCTAATGGTATATTTTGGATTCCTTGGGATTTTCTATGTACAAGGTCATGTCTTCTGAATAGAGATAGTTTTGCTTCTTTCTTTCCAATCTGAAGGGACTTATTTATTTTTCTTGCTTAGTTGCTTTGACAAAAATCTCCAGTATAGTGTTGCATACAAGTGATGGGTATCCTTATTGTTTGTTATTTTAGGGGAGAAATATTTACGCTTTTACCACTAAATATGATGAGAGTTGCGGGTTTTTGTTGATGTCTTTTGTTAGAGTAGTGGGTTTTTGTTGTTGTCTTTTGTTAGAGTAGAGTTTCCTCTGTTCCTAGTTCCTTACGGGTTTTTACAATGACAAGGTGTTAGATTATGTTAAATGCTTTTTCTATCTATGGTGATGGTTGTGTGGGTTTTGCCATTTATTCTAATACTTTGATGTATTATGGTGATTAAGTTTCATATATCAAACCAAACTGGCATTTTTGGGATAAATCCCATTGGCTGTGTTTTTTTATCTCTTTCAAGTGTGACTGGGCTTGGTTTGCAAGTATGTTTGAAGATTTTTTGTGTATGTGGGGTGGGGGTGGGCGTCTATATCCATAGGGGATTTGACCTACAGTGTTTTTCCTTGAGGTATCTTTTTCTGGTTTTGGTATCAAAGTACTACTGGCCTCATAGGATAAATTGAGAAGTATTTCCTCTTCTATGTGTTTAAAGGTTTATAAAGGATTTTCATTCTTTTTATAATCATCTAATAGAATTCATCAGTGAAATTATATGGGTTGAGCTTTTTTGTGCAGAAAGTTTATTAATTAACAACTTTAGTTTTTATTGACCCACTTAGATATTCTATTTCTTTTTGGATCAGTGTCAATAATTTGCATCTTTAGAAATTTGATTATGCCATCTAGTTATCTAATTTGTTGGCATACAGTTATTCATAGTATTTCACCATTATCATCTTTTCTTATTTCTGTACGAGTAGTATTTTTTAAATTTTTATTTACTTTATTTGTATTTTAAAAAATAATTTTTATTTGAGAATATGATTCTTTTTTTTTCATGGTCAGTACAACTAAAGACCTATCACTATTGTTGCTCTTTTCAAAGAACCAACCTTTGGCTTCTTTGAGTTTTCTCTATTGTTTTCCTTTTCTTTATTTTGTTTTCCCCACTCTTTAAAATTGTCTTCCTTCTACTTGATTTCAGTTTAGTGGGCTTTTTTCTAGGTTATTTTATATATATAATATAAATATATATATTTAATATATTATATATATAATATAAATATATTTAAAATATAAAAAAATAATATATATATTTTAAATGTCTTAGTATGGTAAAGCAGTTTTTGCTTTACAGCAAAATTGAGAGGACGGTACAGATATTTCCCATATAACTTATGCTTTCAAACATGCAGCCTCCCTCATAGTCAAAGTCACTTAGCAGAATGGAACTTTTGTAACAAGGATGAACCAACATTGACACATTATAATCACCCAAAGTCCATAGTTTACCTTAGGGTTTATTCAAGGTGCTGTGCATTCTGTAGGTTTGGACAAATGTATTATAACATATCCATAATTAATAATATCATACAGATTATTTTCACAGTCCTAAAAATCCTCTGTGCTCGGCCTGTTCATCTCTCCCCCTTCCCACCTCTGGTAACCACTCGTCTTTTATTGTCTTCCTAATTTTGCTCTTTCCAGAATGTCATATATTTATAGAATCATATAGCTGGAATCATATCATATAGTAGC
>CM053573.1:36420780-36686901 GCA_028646485.1 Cryptoprocta ferox
GTTTTCCGTCTCTCTTTCTCTTCCCCTGGTCTCTCCGGGGCACAGCGCGCTCTCCCTGTGTTGGGCTCGGGGGCTCCTTCCCCTGCACCACCGAGACCGCCCGTCCCCTAATTTCCCAGATCACAGTCACTCACTCAGGCATCTTTGAGGTTGTCTTCTTTCTGGCGTCTGTTTCTTCTTTCCCCCACATGCAAATCCAAGTTTTATCCCTTCAGTCCTTCTCAGTTCAATCCATACGGGCGTGCGCGGATTACAGAGCTCCCTGCTCTTCCGCCATCTTGTCCTCCTCCTCAGAGTATGTTTAGTTTTTTAAGAAACTGCCCTACTGTCTTCTAAACTGGCTATATCATTTTGTATTCCCTCCAGCAGTGAAAGAGATTTCTTGTTACTCCACATTTTCACTAGTATTTGTTGTCAGTGTTCTGAATTTTGGCCATTCTGATAGGTGTGTAGTAGTAACTCATTGTTTTAATTTTGCATTTTCATGATAACATATGATATTTTTTCATATGCTTATTTGCCATCTATATATCTTCTTTAGTGATATATCTGTTAAAGTTTGGGCTGTTTATTGTTTTATTGTTAAAATTTAAGTGTTTTGTGTATTTAGGATAGTTGTTCTTTATCAAATGTGTTTTTGTAAATATTTTCTCAAGTATGTCATCTATTATCTTGATAGTATCTTTCACAGAGAAGTTTTTTTTTTTTAATTTTAATGAACTCTAGCTTATCAATTATTTCTTTCATGATTGTGTGTTTGGTGTTGTATCTAAAAAGACATCACCTTACCCAAGGCAATCTAGGTTTTCTCCTATATTATTGTCTAGGAGTTTAGTAGGTTTGTATTTTACATTTAGTTCTGTGGTCCATTTTGAGCTATTTCTTGTAATAGGTGTAAGGTCTGTGTCTAGGTTCATTTTTTTTTTTTTTTTTTTTTTTGCATGTGGATGTCTAGTTGTTCCAGGACCATTTGTTCAAGAGGCTATTTTTGTTCCTTTGTGTGTATTACCTTTGCTACTTTGTCAAAGATGAATTGACTATATTTTTGTGAGTCTGTTTCTAGGCTTTATCCATTGATCTATTTGTCCATTCTTTCAGCGATTCTTGATTACTGCAGCTTTATAGTAAGTCTTTAATTCAGGTAGCATCAGTCTTCCGACTTCATTCTTCTCCTTCAATATCGTATTGGCTATTCTGAGTCTTTTGCCTTTCTATATAAACTTTAGAATGAATTTGTTAATATCCATAAAATAATTTGCTGGAATTTTAATTGTTACTGCACTGACTCTGTAAATCAAGTTGGGAATAACTGATGGCCTGACAGTATTATCCTCCTACCCATGAGCATGGAATATCTTTCCCTTTATTTAGTTCTTTGATTTCACTCATAAGAGTTTTATAGTTTTCCATGTAGATCTGGTACATTTTTTGTTAGATTTATACCTAAGCATTTTAGTTTGGGGGACTGCTAATATAAGTTGTATTGTGTTTTTAATTTCCAAGTCTACTTCTTCACTGTTGATATACAGGAAAGCATTGATTTTTATATATTAACCTTATATCCTACAATCTCATTATAATCACTTATTTATTCCAATAGGTATTTTTAATCTTATCCTTTTGGGCTTTTTACATAATTATGTTATCTTTGAAAAATACCATTGTATGTCTTCCTTCCCAATCTGTATACTTTATATTTCCTTTCCCTCTCTTATTGTATGACCAAGGATTTCCAATGGGTATTGAAAAGGAATAGTGAAAGGCGACATTTTGCCTTATCTCTGAGCTTAATTGGAAAGCTTTGAATTTCTCACCATTAAGTATAATATTAGTTGTAGGTATTTTATAGATAGTCATTATTAAGTTGAAGAAGTTTTCTTCTATTTTTTCTAGATTCCTCAGATGAAAAGTAAGACTACTGGCGTGATATTATTTTCTTTTCAAATATAGCTGTGTACAGATATAAACTTTCCTTTAAACACTACTTTGGCTATATTCACTGTGTTTTGGCATGTTTTTTTTTTCATTTTCATTCATCTTTAAGTATTTTATAATTTCTCTTGTTATTTCTTCTTAGAACCCTTCATTATCTAGAATTGAATTGCTTAATTTCTACACTTATGAATTTCCTAAATTATTTTGTTTTGATTTTTAATTTTATTCCATGTGGCCAGAGAAAATTCTTTGTATAATTTTAGTCAAACTTATCTAAGTTTCTTTTATGTATACTAAATGCCCTATATTGAAGAATGCTTTATGTACATTTAGAAGAATGTGTATGTAATCTTCCATTGTTGGGTAGAATGTTCTATAATTATTTAGTTGGTTCCTAGTGTTATTCAAGTCTTCCATTTCCCTAATAATCTCCTTTTTTCCCATGAATTACTAAAAGTTGAGTATTAAAGTCTCCAACTATTATTGTTGAACTTTCTATTTCTACCTTCAATTTTCTCACTTTTTGTTTTATGTATTTTGGAGTTCTGCCATTATATACATATATATTTATAATTTTTATGTATCTTCCCAGTAGGTTGAACTTTTTTACTTTAAAATATACTTCTTAGTGTTTACTAAAATTTTTTATTTTAAAATCTGTTTTTTGAATGATACCACAGCCACTAAAACTCTGTGGTACTCTTTGCATAGTATATACCTCCTAAAATGTTTGTACGTTCATCATCTTTGTGACTGTGATTTCATGTGTGTCTCTTATTTGTTAGTACACCTGATCCTTGAGCAATGTGGGGGCTAGAATGCCACGCCCCCACAAAGTCAGAAATCCACACATAACTTTTGACTCCCCAAATCTTTGCTAGTAGCCTACTCCTGACTGGAAGCCTTACCAATAACATAAATAGTTGATTAACATGTATGTTGTATGTTACATGTACTATATACTGTATTCTTATATAAAGTAAAACAGAGAAAAGAAAATGTTACTGAAAGAATCCTAAAGAAGAGGAAATACATTTATAGTACTTGACTGCAGACTGCACTTATAAAAATAAATGAAAAATCCATGTATAAGTGAACCTGTGCAGTTCAAAGCCCTGTTGTTAGGGTCAGCTGTATACTGCTGGATTGTGTTAAAAATCTACCTTTTCAATTCCTGCCTTTAAGTTAGAGTATTTAATTTTTTTATAGTTAATGTAATTACTGATTAAGTAAATTACTGTAATGTAACTGCTTTCTTGGACTAATTCTGTGAGGCCACTGAAGTCTCTACTGTTGTTAGCTAATGACTGGGCAGAGGTTTCCTTAAATTACTTGAACCAATAATTCTCTCAGCCTTTTCTGAGAAGTTTCATGTGTGTATTGGGGTATGTGTTTGATGGTCTGACAGGTAGTTTACAATTCTGCTTTAGCCTTTCATTGTTTGAACAGAGATTCAAGGTCAATCAGAAGTAAGAGAGAAGGACCTTCACATGGTTTCTTTACTGGGCATGCTTTTTCATATATACATGACCCTCTAGATTCCCAGGAATATATCAGAGGAATATGACATTTCATTCCTCAGTGTTTCATTTTATGGTTTGGGTCAGCCTCTTGGTAGCCCCAAGTCAAGCAGCTTCAGTGTTAAATGATCACCATGATTATTTGCTATGAATGCTTTTCCCACAGAGTGAGCTTCCAGAGTCCCGTCAAATAAAGATAAATCCTAATAATGAAATTTTCAGAAAGCTGTCAAATAGTCAAATTTTAGGGGGATAAGGTTTTCGTGGAGCTCCAAATCTGTTCATATTCCTCCAGTAGCTTCTGGGATGCTGGTTTTCATAGCTTCTGTTGTTGCAAGACTGTTGGTTTTCAAAGCTGCTGAAGAGCTGCTGAAGAGAGAGGGAGGATGGAATTAGGGCAAATTAAAATGATACATAGCTCACTTTTTAAAACTGAAATTCTGCTGTTTCTTTCTATCTTTCTTTTTTATGTGAATGCCTCTTAGATAGTTACAAGCCTTTAGTAATTCCTAGGGTTCTGAAAAAGTTTATTTTGACCATTTTTGTTAGTGTTCTTTTTGCCTCAATGGAGAAGCAGATCTCCAGAAGTCTTTACTCAGTCAGCCATTCTGGACCATCTTCCTGTTTTTGTAGTTTTTGCTTCAAAGTTCACTAAATCTCTTGGCTGAAGAATATAGATAACTAGCTGCTGAAGTATAAAGTGGTAGAAAATCAGTTGAGATGGACTCTCACGGTAGAGTAGGAGATATGGCTAGAAATGAGACTGAAAGAGAGGTCTGGGGGTGAAGCATATGTGTATCTTGACAGAAATTTTGGTTACACAGCTGTAGACTGTGTCAAATAACAGGGAATGGACATTTAAAAGTGTGTATTTCATTGTGTGTAAATTTTATATCAAAAGAAAAAATGTAAATAGATACTGAACTCTAGTATTGCTTTGTATTTGAAAATATTTAAAGAAAAAATTACTGATGGCTGTGATTAATTTACTTGCAATTTGTCCAAGATAAGATGGATTCAGGAATGGATAGAGAAATGGGCAGGTATGTGAAAGAGTAACTTCAGTGAAAGTTAATGATATGCAGGTATTCACTATAAAATCTCTCAAATTTGCCTTATTTTTGAAAAAAAGTTAAAATAAAACATTAGGTTTGTACAAACATAAAAAGAGTGGATTTGAAACATGTTTAGTAAAAAAATAAGTGTTCCACTATAAATGCCTAGTATTTTCCAGAATTAAGAAATTCTTCAAACATTGATAGAAAGCTAAAAAGGATCAAAAACAAAATCCTTGCCAAAGGAGTAGAGCTAAAATCTTCCAGGAATTGAGAAAATGTTTTAAAAAAATGCTACACCTCTTCTAAACTGTGAGAAGAGAAATTAGTATCATTTGCAGCTCCATATAGGTAACATTTTAGAGGTTTTTCTGTAATAAAATAAAAACATGAAACACTGCTTTCCATTTTTTGGTACTAGTTCTGTAAAAAATAAGAGAAGTAGTAGATGAATCAGATATCAAACTTTTATGAGACCACTGAACACAATGGTTTAGTTCAAAGCTCTGTAAAAATAAAATTGGTTTATAGGAATCCTGTGAGGTGAAAATTGTACTGCCAGCATAAAAATGCAATCCAGCCAGTGTATACTGGGCCCATCTTCTTTGTTCCAGAAACTTCATTAGCCCAAAGTTTAAATTTCAATATAAAGTATAACGTATGTCATCTAGAGTAGATTATTTGCCTGTTTTTTGCAGAACCACCAGGTTGTTATTGAATGTGATTGCATGATACAAAGCTTGGCTATACATGGTAAAAATGTATCAGCAGTAGCCACCACAACAGAGTCTATTACATAATTAGGAGCATAGAGTAGTGTCTTTGGAGTTGAGAGGAAGAAATTGGAATAGCTGGCTCATCATGCTGTTGAACAAAGCAGGAATCGGGACTGTAGGCAGTAACACACTGACACCACAGGTCATCCAGGCTGTGCGGATCTCTTTCCCTGAGAGAATGAATGGAGCCCAGATACACAGGGCTGTTTGAGTGCTATTTAATCACTTTAGGAGATGTCTGTACTGTGTTTATCTTGCTCTCTTTTATGGACAAATAGGAACTTTTAGCACAATAAATGTACCAAGTATCTGGCTATGGATGGAAAAAAGAAAGGCAACTTTGTGATAACCAGAAAAGACATTTTAATACCTAGTATGTAATACAGAACCAGGCACATAGTAATGACTCAGGACAAGTTTGCTGATTAAATAAAGGCATAAATTAATTAGTGCATTTTTTTCAGCAGATGTTTATGAAATAGATAGTATTTGCAAGGATCTGTGCTGGATGCATTCAGACACCAAGCTTCATGATATTAGGTCTCAAGAGACCTTCTGTTTACCAGGGAATATGAATTATTACAATTATTTATACCACAGGGCAGAAAATGATAAGAGATATGTGAGAGAGATAATTTGATAGCAACTGGAGCATACAAGAAGCTAGGGTCATTTTGGAAGGCTTTGTATTTCAGCTGCTGGAAGGATGCTGAGTTATCAATAGGATGAGGATGGGAAGTTTAGGATAGTGCAGGTAAATTTAGGTGAGAGAATGGGAATAAAATGTATATAACAAAATATAATTTTTAAATCAACTGTATATAACCTATACACGATTAATAAAAGTCTATATTTCAATGAGTTTTGATACATTTATATACTCTTAACGCTACAACCACAATTATGATATAGATCATTTCTGTCACTTGTAAAACTTCCCTCATGTTCTAGATTAGAATACTTTTGCAACTGAAACAAACTACTGCAAAATTTGTGGCTTGAATCATAAATGTATCCTTTTTTAATGTATCCTTTAAAAGTTGTAGACATTAGAAGGTCAAAATGGGTCTTATGGGAACAAAAACAAAGTATTTTCAGAGCTAGCTCCTGAAAGCTCCAGGGGAAAATCTGTTGCTTTCCTCTTGCTGTTTCTAGAGGCTGTCAGTATTTCTTGGCTTGTGGCCATATCATTCCAATCTTCCATTGTCACATTGGTTCTCCTGTTCATGTCACAACTTCCTATGCCCCTCTTGACTCTTGTACCTGCTCACTGTGTTTACAAAAGGCCAATCTGGCCTCATATATATATATATATATATATATATATATATATATATATAATCCAGGATAATAGCCCCTTCTCAAGATCCTTCAATTAATCACATTTGTGAAGTCTGTTTTACCAAATAAGGTAACATTTATAGGTACATGTTTATGTTATGAACATAATTGTTATGTAGGGGGTAGATTATTGAGTTTACCACATGTGCTTTTGATATCAGTCCTGCCCTAAATACGTGGCCCTGGAAATCACTTTTTATCACTATAGTTTTGCTTTTTCCAAGCAGTCATATAAATGGAATCATATGGCATGCAGCTGTCTTTTGTGTCTGGCTTCTTTTAATTTCTTTGCATTATGCTTTTGATATTTATACATGTGGTCAAGGGTAACAGTAGTTTTTTTCCCCTTTTATTGCAGAATAGTTACCATGGTATGGATATGTGACCATTTGTTTATTCATTTACCAGGTGATGGTCTTTTGAGTTTTTTCCATATTTTGACTATTATGAATAAAGCTGTGGATATTTGTGTGTAAGTATGTTGTGCTTTCACTTTTCTTGGTCAAAAACATAAGCATTTGTAGAATATCTGTGCCATATGGTAAGAGTTTGTTTATAAGAAGACATTAAACTGTTTTCCAATGTGGTTGGCCATTTTGCATTTTCAGGAATGTTTGAGAGATTTACTTGATCTCTATTTTTACCAATACTTATTGGTTTTAGTCATTCTAAATGGTATGCAGTGGTACCTTATTGTACTTTTTATATTACAGTAATGATTGATTATTGTTTCATGTCCCTATTTGCAATTGAAATATCATTTGTTCAATTTTTTTTTTGCCATTTTAATTGAGATGTTTACTTTTTTGTTGAACTGAAAGAGTCCTTTATATATTTTAGATACAAGTCTCTTATTAAAATGGTTTTCTAAATACTGTTCTCATTTGTGGCTTGTATTTTCATTTTATTAAAATGTCTTTTGAAAAGCAGTGTTTTTAATTTTGATGAACTGGAATTCATAAATTGTTTTATCTTATGTTCCATACTTATTGTTGTTTTTTTAAATTTATTTTAGAGAGAGAGAGAGAGTGTATGTGAGCAGGGGAGATGGGCAGAGGGAGAGACAGAGAGAGAGAGAGAGACAGAGAGAGAGAGAGAGAGAGAGAGAGAGAGAGAGAGAGAGAATCCTGAGCAGGCTCCACACTTAGCTCAGAGCTACTCAGGGTTCCATCCCATGGTCCTGGGATCATGAACAGAGCCAAAACCAAAAGTCAGACTTTCAACGAACTGAGCCACCCACCCAGGCATGCCCCTGTTGTTTTTTCTAAGAATTATTTGCTAAACTTATAGCAACATTGATTTTCTCCTATGCTTTCTTTTACAAGTTTAATAAATTTAAGACTTATATTTAAGATCAACTATGATCAACTTAGAACTACTTACTGAATATGGTGTGAGATAAGAACCAAGATTTATTTTCATTTTTATGGCCAATTGCAAAGGAAGGGTAGAAGATGGATGTGAAAGCATATAGACAAACAATGGGAAATATTTTCTCTGTATTCAAGAGTCTAGTTTATTTTGGCCTTTTTTGGTTTGTTTATTGGTTTCTTAAATTCCACATATGAATGAAATAATATGTCGTTTGTCTTTCTCTAATGTATTTCACTAGCATTATACCCTTTAGGTCCATCCATGTTGTTGCAAATGGCAAAATTTCATTCTTGTTTATGGCTGAGTAATATTCATATCTGTATATAAAATCACTTCTTTATCTGTTCACCTATGCATGGATATTTGGGTTGCTTCTATATCCTGGCTATTATAAATACTGCAATAAATCTTGGGATGCATAAATCTTTTCAATTTTGGGGGGTAAATATCCATTAGGGGAATTACTGAACCATATGAAAATCTATTTTTAATTTTTTGAGGAATCATCATAATGTTTTCCACAGTGACTACACTAATTTGTATTCTCGCTAGCAGTGCATGAGGGTTCCTTTTTCTCCACATCCTTACCAACACTTATTATTTCTTGTGTTTTCAATTTTAGCCATTCTGACAGGTATAAAGTGATCTCTCATTATGGTTTTAATTTGCATTTTCCAGATGATGAGTGATGTTGAGCATCTTTTCATGTGTCTGTTGGCCATCTGTATGTCTTCTTGGGAAAAATGTGTATTCAACTTCTCTGCCCATTGGCAGAGACAAATTGCCAATTTGTAACAAATTGGGTTATCTGTATTTTTGATGTTGAGTTGTGTAAGTTATTTATTTATATTTGGATATTGACCGCTTATTGGATATATCATTTGCAGATATCTTCTCCATTCAGTAGGTTGACTATTTGTTTTGTTGATGGTTTCCTTCATTGTGAACAAGTTTTTTATTTTGGTATGCTTTTAGTAGTTTAATTTTGCTTTTGTTTCTCTTGCCAGAAGAGACATATCCAGAAAAATGTTTCTATGTCTGATGCTAAGGAAATTACTGCCTATATCTTCTACTAGGAATTTTATGCCTTCAGGTCTCACATTTAGGTATTTAATACATCTTAAGTTTATTTTGGTATATGGCATAAGAACGTGTTCTAGGTTTCTCAGCATCATTGTTGAACAGACTGTCTTTTGTCCATTGTATATTCTGACCTCTTTGTTGAAGACTAATTTCCATATAAGAATGAGTATATTTCTGGACTCTGTTCTGTTGTACTGATATATGTGTTTATATTCGTGCCAATACCATACTGTTTTGAATACTACAGCTTTATAGAATATCATGAAATCTGGGATTGTGCTATATTTAGCTTTGTTCTTTTTCAAGATTGCTTATTTTGGGCCAGTTGTATTTCCATAGAAATTTTAGTGTTTATTCTAGTTCTGTAAAAAATATTGTATTTCGGTAGGGGATTGCACTGTATCTTCAAATTGCTTTGAGTAGTAGACCTTTTAAAAATATTCATTCTTCCAATCTATGAGTATGGAATATTCTTCCATTTGTTTGTGCCATCCTTAGTTTCTTTCATCAATATTTTATAGTTTTTTAGAATATAGGTCTTTAACCTCTTTGGTAAAGTTTATTCCTAGGTATTTTATTCTTTTTTGGTGAAATTGTAAATGGGATTGCTTTTTAAATTTCATTCTGCTACTTCATTATTATGTGTAGAAATGCAACAGATATGTGTATATTAATTTTGTATACTGTGACTTTACTGAATTCATTTATCAGTTCTAGTATTTTTTTGGTGGAGTCTTTAAAGTACTTTATATATAGTATCATGTCATCTGCGAATAGTGAAAATTTTACTTCTCTCTACCAATTTGGATGCCTTCTATTTCTTTTCGTCTTCTGATTGCTGTGGCTAGGACTTCCAATACTTAGTTGAATAAAAATGATGAGAGTGAACATCTTTGTTTTGTTCCTGATCTTGGAAGAAAAACTCGTTTTTTTTACTATTGAGTGTGATATTAGGTATTGTTTTTCATATTTGGTCTTTATTATGTTAAGCTATATTCCCTTTAAACCTACTTTGTAGAAAGTTTTTTGTTTGTTTGTTTATTTGTTTGTTTTATCATGAATGGATGTTGTACTTTGTCAAATGTGTTTTCTGTACCAGGGTGTCTTTAAATGTAAATGATTCTGTCTTTCTCTTCTCACTGTATTATCCTTTCTAATTACTCCTTTCTGCTTTTCTTTCTGGAATTTCTACTTATCAAATGATGGAGGTGTTGACTTCATTTTTTGTGTAATTTTCTCTCTGTCCATTTGCCTCACTTTCTGAGAAATTTCATTGACTTTATCTTCACTCTTTTTTTTCACTAAGTTTTTTAATTAATTTATTCCACCATAATTTTAACTTCCCAAAGTCTTCCCCTGGTGCTAATGACTCTGTTCCATACATATGGGTTTTAGAAATTTAATGACTTAAGTGTTATTACTCCTTTTTTTTATTCCTGCATCATCTTATTTATATAATTATATATGATTTTTTTTTCATGCTGTATATTCTTAAAAAGTTCATGATCCTTTGTCATCTGTCTGTATTTCAGCAAGGAACATAAAGGTTGATTGGCTACTTGGTGTAAATGAGAGGAATGAGTCAACTTGTGGGGTTTGCTTTAGGGAGATCGTGTAGAGAGCTGAATAAGTTTTTGCCAAATGTGGAGATTTCAGCATTGCCATGATGTTAATCCACTCTAGAGCTTCCTGACTCTAGACCCTGGTTAAGACGTCATAATGCATGCAATGTGGAAAACCATTCTTATAAGACATTTAAATAGACCCTTTTTCCCAACTCCCAGTCGTGATTCTTCTGTTCCCTGCACCGCTGAATCCAAGGTCTGCTGGAGTTTCATAGGACAGAAGAACCGCTTCTTGCCCATTCCCACCTCTGGAAGCACATGAGGCTGCACCTTACCCAGTCCATTCAATTAACTTCAACTTCTGCACAGTCAGACTTTTATTAAAATATCTCCTTTTCCAGTAGTTTTCTAATACCTCCTTTCTTATTCTCATCAATTTTATGGTTTTGATTTTATCATTCTCTTTTGATCTTGGGATAGTGAGAAAATTAATGAATCTGCTACTGTTTTCTATAAATCTATAAATACAGTCAATAAGAATAAAAGTTTTGATGAATAAAATAATCTTAAATTTCTTAAATTATAGGTTATGAGTGACAAGTGAAACTCATCATTAGGAGTATCTAATTTATATATATATGTATGTTTGATTCACACGTAAGTTTTTGGAAGTGCTAAAATTTTTAATAGGCATATTGTTCTTCTAAGTACCTTTTTTAAAAGTTTCATTATTGAAAATTAAAGCTTCTATACAGAAATTTGGATTACAGTAGTGGGAATACTGTTACAAAGTGATTCACAAATGATACATAACAATTTCTTAAATTCCTTAAGTTTATTTCCAGCAATAGAGAAACTCAATAATGCAAAACTTACATAAGAACTATATATAAAGATTATATCATTATGTTACCTATTATAGATTTACTTGTTCATGCATACTTTATGTAATATGTAATGATTGAGCCCTGCGTTTTCTTACATATTTAATTGCATGTGGGGTATGTACTTACGACATGTGCCTACAGTGAAATTTTATGAGCGGATATAGAGATACAATAATACAAGGAAAAAAATGTCACACTTACAAGATTTCAAATTTAATCCCAGAGATCATAAGAAAAAGTTTTATTCTGATGAAGACCCTGCAAAGAATAAACTAGAATAGATGAGATAATGTATTAATGATAAACAGCCTGTTAAAATGTGATGTTATAAACACTTGAGTGATTTTAAAATATTTTAATGAAGTTATGCCAAAAATATAGAAACAACTCTTTATAGTCTTAGATATCTCAGACTTTAGTTGTAAATTATGGATCTAAATCAACTTTAAATTGTCTTCAAACTGAGAACATGTGGTTTTTCAAAAAATATACTTGAAGGCAATAAATTTGCCACAGTCATTGACTTATTTGAACTCAAATTATGAACTGAGGTTGTGGAGCATAATAAAAAAAATTGTATAGCAAGCTTTATTCAGTATTTCCTAATATTTTAAAGAGGGTCATAGGATTGAATCAAATCAGAATTCTAAATTGAGAAAAAAAAGAGCCCAAATTACATAGTAAATTATGAAATGTATTTTGGTGGAATAAAGTAGTACCTTACTTAAGATTCTGTAGTTTCACACACTAGAAATCAACTTTAAAATAGTATAAATAAAACTGTAGACATTATTTAGAAATGCTATCTCCATAGCCCCCTCTAGCTGTAAGTGCAAGTCTGGCTTTATGAGGGTCTAGTAGACCCAGGAACTAGATGGAATCAAGGAGTGATGCAGCTTCTCTCTCAGTTTCTCACTCTGGATTCAGATGGTCTCCTGCTCTCTTGCCTGTGCATGCATGTTTCAACTCACAGCTTCTCTTTCTCTGCTTCTCCATGACTTTGGCAGAGATGTGTCCACCTCTCCCCGACCCCAACCTTACCCAGCACCTCTCCATACACCTCATTCCTTGGTTTTCACATCTGGAGTTCAGTCCACCTCCATATTCAGATAATCCAAGTAATGCCACTGCCATTCAGCGTCCTTTCCTGATCCATTCAGCTCTGGAGTCACAGAATATAAAGACTGAGACCCATTACTATGGAATGGCGGGTTGTGACTGATTAGGGAACAGGGAGTAGTTGTAGCTCTCAGGAGAGGGAAACATGCTGATTATCAGAGAATGGGTTTCTCCAAGAGAAATAAGTAGGACTGGGAAGATGTGTTCTCTGTTCAATTATCAACAACAGAATTAATAACTTTCTATTCTCTTAGATAAATTTGGCTAACTTTGCTTGGTTGTGACTTCCTCCAACATTCTTTCCAAAATACAAATGAATTATATTAGTCTTAAGTGCCATGGCGAAATTTCTCTAATATTTCATTGCTCTGTTACTTTGAAGAGATCATCAGAATTTGACTATTTGGTTATTTTGAATATTTGAGTTTTCATATTGAATGAGGTTAAATTCAGGTTAAAACAGTAAGAACTTAAGAATGAACTGCATGCTCTTCTGGTAGCTGATGGAAGTAATTGCCAAAAGTTGTCTTATGGGGGAGCTTTTGATCATGTTAATAACCCCCTTGTAATGTAGCTAATACTCTAGCTAGGAAAAGAATAACACAGAAATAAAATGAATATAATAAATTCTCATCAGTGTGAGCTGGATGGTTTTAGGTGGGGCTTACACAAAATCAGCATGTAGGTAGTTATGAGATTGGAGAATACAATACCTCATATTAGTGATACCTTATGAAAGCAAAGAACATTCTAACAGTAGGGAAGATGGACTTTAAAATATCATGTGACTAAATAAATAGTGTAAATCTAGATTATTTTGACCTGGATATTTGACTGATAGCCTGTAGTTTAAGTAGTATCCAAGAGTTCAGTAGATTATCCATATATAGAGAACATTTTAAAGTATCACCTCACTAGAATTTCCAAAAAATATTTTTCAAATAAGCTAACTAAACATTGATCAACTTTTACTCAAGGTTATATCCAGAGAAAAATTCACATATATAGTAGATATAAAGTTAGCATTTTGGCATTTCAAAAATTGATCATTACATACTATTTTAATAACCTTTCTATGTTTAAAGGGACAAGGTATTATGAATTTCAAGTTTAAGCTTCTATTAAAAAGTTTACATTATAGTTCTCACTCAGAGACTATTCT
This sequence comes from Cryptoprocta ferox, assembly GCA_028646485.1. Taxonomy (NCBI): domain Eukaryota; kingdom Metazoa; phylum Chordata; class Mammalia; order Carnivora; family Eupleridae; genus Cryptoprocta; species Cryptoprocta ferox. Next base: position 36,434,598 of record CM053573.1, read on the forward strand.
ATTGACTATTTTTGGTGTAAAATATGAGGGTAGCTTATTTTAAAAAGCAGATAAATCTGAATGGCAAAGTGTCATTTTCAGAGGTAGGGTTAATGTTGAAGATACTTCTTTTGTCCTGTCATCAGTGAGGTGTTTGATTCTGAAGGGAGGCATTTCCCCCTCATCTGAGCCACTAACACTTTCATATATATTTCAACAGGAAACACTCTTTTATAATATACATTGGTGATTTGAAAATGTATTTTCTCCCCTTAGTGCTGATTTACATACTTTTGACACCGTATAGCTAGTGTACAGTGAGAGGAAGTGAAGTGAATCAGGTCATGCACACTAAGGTTTTCATGATTTGGTAAGTGAATTAATGAATGAATACACATTCCACCATCAGAAAAGTACAGTTACACTAGGAAGATATCATTACATTAGTTAACTAAATATAACGAAATGTAATGGAAAAACTAGAAACATAGGCATTATGAAATGGGTTTGACACTTACCCTTTTTGTACATGACCATACTGAGTCCACTTCAGTACCAGAGAGCTCCCAGTAGCTTCCACTGTTGGAGACAGCAGTGAAAGACTCAGAGCAATAGATGGTGTTGTCTGTTGTTCCTATGGGAGCAGGCTCGGGAGCATCCAGTAGATTTCTCCTTTCCCTAATCTTTTTTTCTTTCCTAACTTTATTATGTTTGAGATTCAAAGTTTTACATATAGGTCAGGCGAGGGGAGTAACCAGAAATTCTCAGTCCACATGCTTAATGGTTTTTGTTTTAATTAACCTTCTTAATAAAACAGAGAACATAGTCCATTTATTTCAGAGAGTTCTAAGGTTTCTTGGAGGGAGGACTGTAACATGGATATGACTCCACTCCACTAATTAGTGGGGAATCCATGAAAGTTTGCAGGAAATATTGTACTATATAGTCAAAAGAACTACTTTGTATTCAGTATGAACTTGGTGAAAGATCCTATGCTGGGGGCTATAAAAAGATGACACAGAAAATCTCAGTGACCTCAAGAGAGATTTAAATTGACTAGGGAGGCTAAGATGTGTGTAAAAATAACTGTGATGCAAAGCATTTAAATTGGTAAATTAGATTACCATTATAGCCAGAATAAATATTTTTAGTAATAAGGGGAAAAAAAGTTAATGAAATGAAAATTCAGTTGTTCAAGGTTAGGGAAGCAAAACTGATTATTAAGGCATTTCAGCAACATTATGATTAGTAGGATGATTCAGTTTTCACCAAGACCAATTTGACCTTACAGAAATTAAAATCTCAGGCTCCTCACAAGACAGAAAATATCAGATGAGAAATGAGCAATTATCAGTCGATGCCCAGTCTGTGACAACTCTAATGTTTACATTAAAAATGCATTCTCTAATGTAATGCTTGTAATGTCTAACAAGCATTTTGTTAGACAATAATGCTTGGAGGTATTAAAATGCACTTGCTATTTAAAAAAGTTGTGCCTTGGCAGATGGGGATCAAACTGGAAATTATGGATACAAATGTCTATTATTTGAAAACCTACTTATTAGTATAGAATAAAAACAAAGGCTATTTGTGACATTCTGTCTTTGGTGTATAATTAATAACTCTCTAATATTTGTTTCTTTTACTACATAGTGTTCATGTATATGTATGTGTGTGTGTGTGTGTGTGTGTGTGTGTGTGTATTGTTGAAAAATGATTAAAGAAGAAAATTTAATGACACAAACTTTATTTAACAGTTCATGGGTAGAAAACCTCCATTTGGAGAATTGCAAAATTGGGCAGAAGGTAGCATTTATAGGATAAAACATAAAGAACAAGGAAGAAAAAAGACAAAAAAATAACCTGATTAGCTGAGGCCACATAGTCAACCTTGTTTTGGGTGAGTTGGAACAAAGAAATATAGACCTCACAGCTGGCTTGGCAGTTTGAGATTGGCTGACTGGATATATGGTGTTTCTGGTCAAGCGAAGAAATTATAGGGACACAAAAGTTATCCAAGTTTCAGTCTACTGATGTAGCATTCTGAGAATAAGTGTCTCCATCTTGGGCCTAGAAAGTTATTTCAACAGTATGTACATTATAGTAGCTTACTGTATGCTATCTAAAGGAAATTTGTCTACAAATAATTTTAAGTTCTATAGTTACCAAAAGTCATTCCATCTTTTTCTACCTCTTAGAATAGTTTAAATGTAGTTGTAATCTGCAGAATGATTGAATATACAATTTTGATCTCTGGCAATTTTATTAGTGTCTTATTGCTGTAAACCAGATTTCCACACAGTGACCTAAAACGACACAAATTTATTATCTCACATTTTGCAGATGAAATTTTGGGTTTCACTGGGCTGATATCAAGGTTTTGGCCACGCTCTTTCTTTCTGGAGTCTGTAGAGAAGACTCCATTTCGAATCTCATTCAGGTTGTTGGCAGAATTCAATTCCATACAGTTTTAGGACTAGAGTCTCTGTTTCTTCATTGTTTGTCAGCCAGGAGTCATTATCTTCTTCTAGAAGCTACTCACATTTCTAGGTTCAAGGCCCCTTCCCTCCATCTTCAAACTACTAATGGCTGGTTGAGTCATTCTCTCTTCTGACTCACTTCTCCTCTGCTTCTCCTGCCACATCACTGCTTTCAGCTGAGAAAAATATTTGTTTTTAAGGTTCAAGTGATTAGATGGGGCCCACCTGGGTAATCTAAGCTGCTCTCCTGGTTTTAAAGTCAGTTGATTAGTAATCTCCTTCCATCAGCAAAGCCCCTTCCTAGCAGTACCTAGATTAGTGTTTGATTGAATAACCAGAGAATGGGAATCTTGGAGGAATCTTTTTTATGAGTTTGCCCTCTGCAGTTATTATCATTTATCTGGTGATTTTTTTTTATAGTTTATTGTCCAGTTGGTTTCCATATAACACCAGTGCTCTTCCCCACAAGCGTTCTCCACCATATCTGGTGATTTTAAAAACTAATTTAAAATACAATTTAAATATCACCACTTAATTCCACTGATTACAAGTATCTTTTTCCCATGAAGAATTAATCATTCCTGAGAACTACCAGTATTTGAAAATCATGGTTTTTATACGTAGTGAAATCCCATTTGGACCTATGTACTTGTAAGAAAATAATACATACAAATAATATATATTCTACCTTATGAAAATAGTATTTAAGCAAGCAGATATAACGTCCCTCTTGTTTGTTCACTCCACTATTTTGACTAACATATACATCAGCTTTAAAGTTTGTCCAGTTTAAGGAAGTCCTAAAACTTAAGTATGTAACTAACTTTCACTGTATTTACCGATTTCACCTAAATTCTTTATGCTAAACCTCAAAATGTTAAATGATTTGTCCAAGGCCAAATGACTGCTTACATAGAATTCAGCTTTTGTATTTACTTATGTATCAAAATATTTATTGGTGTAAGTCACTTATTACTAAACACAGAAAATATAATTTTCCCTTTGGTACTCCCCTGCTCACAGAATGTTTGGGTTAGTCTTATCTTTTAAAAGCTTTTTAAAAAGTTTTCTAATATTATTATCCTATTTGTTTATAGCTACCTCTTTCCCTGGCTTGGATGATGTTCAAACTTAATTGTATATATATATATTTTTCAGCCATCAAGTTTACTAAAATGTTCAGCACTGAACCAGACTAAATTTGACAATGATCAACGAATAACTCAATGAGTGACCTTTGGGCCAGTTGTGAAATCTGATAACGTGATAGATTTAACATTTTACTTTAGCTATTCATAAGTTTAACAAGAAGACCAAAAAAATGAGTCTTGTTAATGCAAAATTTGATCAAATATTCTTTTTTCTTGAAATTCTAACTTTGTTTTTAAAGAATTTTACTATAAAGAGATACATGAGCCTTTCTATGTAACTATACTTGTGATGCTTATCTGCATCTTTTAAAAAAATAATTATGGCGCACCTGGGTGGGTCAATTGATTAAGCAAGCCTTCGACTTCGGCTCAGGTCATGATCTCACAGTTCTTGAGTTCGAGCCCCGTGTCGGGTTCTGTGCTGACAGCTCAGAGGCTGGAACCTGCTTCTGATTCTGTGTCTCCCTCTCTCTCTGCCCTTCTCCTACTTGCACCGTGTCTCTCTCTTTCTCAAAAATAAATAAACATTAAAATAATTATGTGATCATGATCATTCCAATATTATAGACACTTTTAGCTCTTGTAAAACGCTTGCTTATTTTAGATGTTACAAATTTATATATTCTTTTGTTTGTAATCTTAATTTTTAAAGAATAAAGTGTTACTTCACATCCTTTTCTAGCTCACTCATTTATCTGGTATTTATTGGCGAGCTCTATTGTACTCTAAATGTTGGGACCACCTGACGAAAGAGATTAAATTCCTGCCTTCTTGGCCTTTAATGGCCTTCTAATGGGGAGATAAATAAGAAACAGAGTTTCAGTTTCAGAGTGTTTAGGTAGTGTAAACAAAATAAAGCAGAGTGAGTAAACACCAAGAGAACAAAAGAGCAGGTGTGCTGTTTTACATATGGTGGCTGAGGAGGAGGGGGCAGGAGACTGTGTGGTATGGACACCTGAGCCAGGGAAGATCTTTATGGGCAGAAGTTTACAGGTGAGAGTCCTGAGGTGGGAATGAGCTTGCAGGCACGAAGCAACAAGCAGCCTGAGTTGCTGGGACAGGGGAACTGATAAAATGCTAAGAGATGAACAGACCCACCCCTAACGTTTCAGGATTGCGTTCGAGTCAAAATGAAGGTTAAAAATCATATGTCTACAAATTTAACAGTTACAAATCAAACTATACTCATGGCATGGCCAGCATTTCTACTTCTTGACCTTGAAGTTAAAGGTGCGTATTCTTGCTTCTTTGGCCAGCCCCACATCTACGAGCCTAACTGAGAAGACTGATCTGTTGAGGCTGATTAGGGGAGAAGCTGGGCTTGCATCCAGGACTCCTAAATGATGATTAGATCTACCTGAACCCGTGCGAGAGCTTGACCTGGTGAACTTCCCCAGAGAGCTGAAATGGGGCAGGTGTTCCTCTTCAAGGCCTAATTTTGGTAACTCACGATATCCAGCCTGTTTAAAAGGCCTTCCAAAAGTACCTCGCCGTAGAGAAGACAGCATGGCTACCCGGAAACGTGACCTCTTGGGGAACTTGGGAGACCCCAACTTGAAGGGTAGGCTTTCTTTTTCTCAGTTGTACCTCCTCACTTGCCATGTCTTCTCCTCTAATTCCTGTTTAATAGTTACTGAACTTAAAAAAAAATATTTCGAAGAAACAAAGAAAATAAAACTTGTGTTTAATGTTTGTGAAATAATATCACTTGCTAAGATGCAGGAGGACCCAAAGGTGGTACGCAAGGTGAGGGTTTAGAGGTCCTCAGGGTCATACCTTGTAGCAGTTTTAAAGCTGCTTAAGAAACTTTGATACTCATCTGCATGTGCTGGGAATTGTTTTGAAAGGTTGAATCTAGACTTAGATTGAAAATGAATTATGGAACTCCTCCAACCAAAATGTTTTTCTCATTATGAGTTGGCATATTGCATGTTTTCTTTCTAGCAGCCTCCCCTTTATTCATAGTGAATTGTTACATTATAGGCTGTGAGTCCCTTTAAGGTGGGACTCCATCAATGGGACTACTGAGGCACCTATTATGACATTTTATAATTTGTAGATATGTGTTTTTAAAACTTTGAAACAAGGGGCACCTGGGTGGTTCAGTCGGTAAAGGGTCTGACTTTCCCTCAAGTCATGATTTCATGGTCTATGAGTTTGAGCCCTGCATCAGGCTTGCTGCTGTGAACATGTCAGCTCAGAGCCCATTCAGATCCTCTTCCCCGCCCTGCTCTGCCTTTCCCCCTCTTGTTCTGTCTCTCTCTAAATAAATGCCTTTCCCCCTCTTGTTCTGTCTCTCTCTAAATAAATAAATTTAAAAAATGAAACTTTGAAATATCAAACTCGTGCAAATGTTAAAAATATAGTAGACATAAATTCTTTATTTTCCCCCCAACTATTTGAGAGTAGATCAATTTCTACCAATTCCAAATACTTTATTTTCTACAAATAAGAATATTCTCTTATGTAATCACACAATAACCATTACAGGAAATTAATGTTCATGCAGTACCATTTTTAGTTCCTAAAGCAAGATACATGAAATTAAGATTATGGAGTGGTTGCGGTTATTTATAAGGATAGAGATCATTGATTCCCCATTGGAGTGAGTGGCTGAAGTACAGGAGAGTATGAGACTTGAAGGAGAGTACTTAATGGAATGGATAGACCATAGTATGAAAAAGATTGTCTACACCTGTAATGAAACCACTTATTACAGGTAATTCTAATAGAACTAAAATCATGAAGAAATCAAAAGAAATATTTAGGTGTTAGGTAGATTAAAGGGAAATTGTAAATTAGTTGGTAACCTAATGTGATAATGTAAGATTGAAAGTTGAATTTGTTGTTTGTTGTTAAAAAAAAAAAAAAAGAAGGAACGTTCTAAATTCTACAAAGGGTCATCATGGAGAACTATGTTATCTTCACTCCCAGAGATGCAGAGCTGTGGGGAGAAGATTCAGCACTGCTTGACAGGACCACAGGGAAAGCGGGCCTTCAGAAGAGAGTCAGGAGGATTTTGAACAAAAATGTAATTAAGTGTGACGAATTTCTTTTTTTGAATTATCTTAAATTACTGCGATCGCAGTTATCTGTTTAATATTCCATTGTGTTCAGAATTTTTTTTATATTTTGTATTGCGAGGTTTGGGGGTACCTGATTTCCTTATTTTCAGGAGTCTTCTAAACTTCGTATTCTATAGATAAACAGAAGGTGGAGGGAGGAGAGGAGAAAAGCTACAATATTCAAGAGGTGAACTAACGGATTTTTATTCAAAGCGTTTAGAATCACTATATATTTCAGACACGAAGTCACCCTTGATGTTTTTTTTTTTCCTTAGTTTAACTCCAGCTTGTCAACGGAGTCCTGTATGTCCTGTCTCAAAACTTGTCTGCTTCTCTCCAGCTCTCCCCTGCTGTCACACTAGCCTAACCAGCATCATCATTCGCATCTAAGGATGCTCTTCCTGAATCCAGTTTTAACAGCTTCAATTTATTCTCCACACATTAGCCAGCCTAATAAGAATATATTAAATCATGTCGCTTCTTAGACTTAAACCCTTCAACTGCCTCCCACTCTCTTCAGGATAAACTCTTGCCATGGACAGTAGGATATTACTACATGAAATGTCTCCACACTTCTATGTCCTTTCCCCATTGCCTCCAGCAATTCAACCACAAGACTTCCTGTCAACTTGTAATATACTCCAAACCCAGTACTACAAAAATTGTCACACATTCTACTTCTCTCTCCAACACAGATACAGATCGTATAAAATATACATACATACATACATACCTGTCCTAATCCTATTTGTAGCTAATTTCTTTAAATACTTCTGGGTACCTTCTTAGGGCCTCATTCTTTGAGAGGCCTTTCCTTGCTATTTTCTTCAATTGATAGGCAGTTATTCTCCCTCTCTGCATGCAGTGTGTTGTCTTCATAACCTGTGTCTCACACCTACATTTGTTAGGTGATTTTTTTTTTCTTTTTATTGTCTATCTCCCATAGAGGAGTAAGCTGGAAAAAGGCAGAATCCATGTGTGTTTCATTAATTAACAAATGCCTGGTGTCACATAATTAGTACTTAGTAGTTATTGAATGATTGAGTGAATTCAGTCATCTGGGTAGGAGGTGATTACATAGTAAGAGAATTTGAAAATGAGCTAGTATTAGGTATAATGGAACCAAAAAAAAACTACGAAGGACTATTTGTTAAGACTTGGTTACTTCTATAAATGAAAAGAAACAAATTCATTTACTTACTAAATTTGTAACCTTTATTAAACCCTTCTTGACAATGTATAAAGCATGTTAGTGAGTACATTTTTGAGCTTCTGTTAGTATCTTACAAGAGTTGTTAGGGTTTGAGCTAAAGAAATATTAAAAATACTTTGCAGAAACGAGTTCAGATATCTAGACTTGAATTTATCATTTTTGACATTTGAAGTGTGAAGTCTAGAAATGGATAAAATTATTATGCATGAAGAAAAGGATAAAATCTTATGGATGACTAAAATGTCATAGTTAGGACATCATATACATACATAGTTGCATGTATACCTAGAAACACAGTGTATCCATCACGGTTATTGATTTTAAAGAACAAAGGTGGGCTCTGGTAAACTTCAGAAGAAAACAAATTATTGCAAGGCTATTGAATGACTAGCATAAAGGATTAGAAATCTGGAAAACCTGGCTTAGAAAATGGAAAAGAATTGAATAAGCCTAAGACCTTGAACAAGCCAAGGTCAAGGAGCAGGGTATCAGGCTGTCCCCATTAGTGGGCCTGTTCCTGGACACTCACCTGCTGCATCACTCTGACTTTAGCCTCTACTTCCAATTCCCTGGGAACATCTCTTTTTGCAGGATTTAGTTGCTCAAGCTGGTTCTTTTTTGGCAGCCTACTTACTTCCCTTCTAACTATCTAGGTGAAAGAATAGGGTTCTTGACTCTCACCCAGGTGAGAACACAAGGAGTGCTTTCTTTCCAAACGCAAAGAGTGTGTAGGGACTGGTAATGGTAAGGTTTATGTGACAATTGTTCATTGCACAGGCTATATTTCTATTTTCAATCCGTAAAATTATAATGACTAATTTATTTGTATTGGCACTGAGTAGTTTCATATGAGTGTAGAAATGATGTAGCCATTATTTACTGGGCATGAGGCCTCACCATTATGTTTCCAAGACTGCAGCTGTCAAGATAGCAAATCCTCAGGCTCATATTGATTTCTCCTTATTGGCACCCAGAATGACATCTCTGAGTCTTCTGCTTTACTTTCCTCAGTAAACATTGAGCATGGTTATGACATATCTAACTCTAAAAATTATCTAATTGGTGAAGGTCACTAGTAGATTATCCAGTCTTAATTACTACTAGCTCCTAGTATAGAAGAGCAAAGGCCCCGTGGAAATAATGGCCTAAGTTGGACACATGGGCCTATCTTTCATGAGAGCCAAATGGATAGGGAAGATTATAATAGCAGCTAAGCATCTGTTAAAACTAACTGTATCAGTGATCTGTGAACCAAGCCATGCTTTAGTGATAGCCTATTACCCCTTCAGAGACATAATTCTGGGCTATAAGGTCAAACATTTACTTTATAAAAGAGCACCTAAGTATAAAAATTATACATCGCTCTATAGCATCTTAGAATGTTATCAACTAAAACTGTATCCCCTTTAAATATAAAAATAAATGGAACAGATAGGACTCAAAAGGCATTTACCATGTGTTACCTTTCTGTAGCATGAAAGAAGTTAAAATTTTCATGAGACTTGCAGTTTGCAAATATTGCTTCTTAATAAAGTATAACTATTATTTGTTTCAGGTCCGAATGAACCACATAATAGGCATAAATCAGATAAATGCTCTTTTACCCTGGAGCCCTCTTTAGGGGATATCTATCGATGGAGATCTGTGACAATGGACACATTCCAGTAGCTCATGAATCTTAGATGCTAAATATAGTAGGCAACAGTCAAAGATCAATGAAAAGATTAATGGTTTTAATTACCCCTACGTAACCAGTTGTGGGTAAAATTTTACTTGCTACTTTCAGTGAGGGTAGCACACCACAGTCAACTCTCCAGTAAAGCTAATTTGACTTTCTGCTTGGTAAATTGCTCATTGACAATCCTGTAATGAGTCTGCTCTGTGTGTGACTGAATACTGAGCATGCTTCTGCTTCCTAAAAACAGGGAGAAAAGGCCATAAAACTGATGAATGACACACAAACAGTTTCCTTGTGAAAAATATTAGGAAATAAGACAATTTTCAGGCAATAGTTTCCCTGCTTGAGCTATATGGAGCGAGCAAGAGTACCAAATGAATGTTGTATTTATGGAGCTGCATGAACAATCCTAATAAATACTGACAAACATCTTCTGAAGATACATGGGGTAACTGACAAATTATCTTTTTGACAAAAGGACAAAGACCATTTTAGACAATATGATTTGCTTATGATTATTGATTATTGTAGAGAACTATATCATAGCCCATGTATGACTTTATAAATCCACATTTAAGAATAAGTGGAGCTCTGAAAGGTTTCTAGCAGTTCCTCTTAAATTATGTGCTATAATGCCATCAGTTTCATCTCCATAATTTCTAGGTTAGTACTTGTTTACAAGGAATCAAGATACTGCATCATAATATCAGCTATCCATCAAGGGAAAAGGAGTAGAACCATAGTTAAAACATTTTGTTAGTCTGTTTTTACTTCCATTTTAGTTTTGGTGATGCAAAGGATGGATGTTGCTATGGTATTAAAAAAAAAAAAATCCTTGGGGAGCCTGGGTGGTTCATTTGGTTCAGCGGCTTCAGCTCAGGTCATGATCTCTCGAGGTCTGAGTTTGAGCCCCACCTCGGGCTCTGTGCTGATAGCTCTGAGCCTGGACCCTGCTTCAGATTCCATGTCTGTCTGTCTGTCTCTCTCTCTCTCTCTGCCCCTCCCCTGCTTGTACTGTCTCTCTAATACTTTTTTTTTAATGTTTAATCTTAAAATTATTCACCTTCCCACATTGGTCTGACTGTATAATTTTTAGCTGTTAATGCTCGGTTAACATTATTAGAATGTTCTCAGTATAACATTAAATTAGGTGGTGACTATCAGTGTTGAGCTATTGAATGCAAATGCTCAGAAATGTCTGCTGGCTGGGGCGGGGGTGGTGGGGGTGGGTATGAATTTAGAGGACTATTCAATCCAAAAGCAATGAAGGGCAGGGAATACTACTAGGCACATGCATTAGCATGATTTTTTTAAAAATATATAGTCTTAAAGGAAAATAAAGACCTTTCACAGAGCAATTCAGTTTTTTCCAAACTGAACTATCTTGGTTTATTTGCTGAATAAACCTAACTACAGCATGAAACACATGTGAATACTGGCCACCCAGAAACTGTTCTTTATTTCTGAGGACAATGAAACAAGTACCTGGAGTGTTACCATCTCTGAAAACAAATGTTTACATGGAGTTTGGGGTGTAAGAGTTTACTAGAGTTCAGCTCTCAGGGAGGGAAAAGGATTAGCCAGAGGAAGAAGTCAAATTGTAATATAAGCCCAATAAAACTCAGTAAAACTGGTGGGAAGATTTGAAACAAGTATTTTCTGTCAGTTATTTGACCTTTCCGCCTTGATGATGCCCAGTCACCAAATGTGTGCTGCTTGGGGAAGTACATGTCCTTCGGCTAGCTCTGTAACTAAGGCAAACCTTAAAATACTTAACAGCTGACAGTAGTTTCCTGATTAGCCTTTTTTACAGTTGCATAGAAAATCCTTACTTGAATGAGGATCTGGGTGTCACACCTCTTTGTCACAGCCTACCCCGTGACTGCCTGGATGGGACACAGTAGTTAGTCCTCACTGCTGCAGCTGATTTGGGCTCTACAGTTGATTATTTTGTGTCCCTTTGTTATGGAACCTGGTCTGAATTCACCCAGTGGAAGAACCAAGGGGGTACTTGGAGATCTTGGAAGGCAGGAGGTTTATTTCACACTGGTAGGCTCACAGGGGATCACTCTCCAGAGGTCTGAGTCCTGAGCGTAAGCAGAGGAAACAACTTCTAGTCTGTTACTTCCACATTCTGCATTAGCAGTAATGTGGCACACGAGGCACGAGGGGTAGGAACAAGAACCCAGAAGGGGAGTCTCTGGTAGGGAACTGGAATTTCCGTATCAGTCCTGTCAACCATCTTATAAAAGACTATTTTCCTCTGACCTTCACCACTTTGCATTCTAGACTCTTCCTTCCTCCTCTCAGATACCACCTCTGTATGGCTCAGTGGCTTACTCGCTGATCAGAGATCCTCCTCTCTGGCTGATCCAAACTCCCAGTTACCTTGCCTTTCTTAGGCTGGTTTGCTCTGCCTGTTCATTCAGCATTACAGTAGTTAAGAGAACCAAAAACTGATCATACATATTCTTCCCATTTCGATTGTATAAGAAGAGCAGCCCTGCCTTTGGCTGGTAATCAAGGTCAACCAGTTTGCAAAACTGATCCTCCTTTTTTGTCTCTTGGTCTCTGAAAACAAAAAGTACCTATACAGCAACAGTAACTTTATTGTAATGGTCACTTGCTATGTCCCCTAGCAAAATTGTGCCTCTCTGGAGGACCAGAGCCTCTGACACCTGAGTTCCGAGTTGTGAGAACCTGATGCTTGAAGTCCCATAGGAAGATACTGGAAGTGCTAAGTGCAGCAACTCCTGCTTCACTGCTTGGATTCCTGACCCATGTGGTCTTCCTACTGGGAACCTAGAGCCCCTTAAAGGGCTTTGAGTCCATGAGTACACAGGAACCTAGAGAAGAATACCCCCCTATTCATAGAATTTTGTCTTTATTCTGGCTCCTCAGCTGTCTTCTCAACAGGCCATTTCACTACCTTATCCATTTCTGCAAAGCTTCTCTGTGGTACACTATGTGGTGTGATGGAGCCTGTGTTCATGGGCCTTCTCCAGGACCTCCTTTTGCTGTAAAGTGGGCCCCTGGTCTCTGATGTTCTGTGGAGTTCTAGAACATTGGAACAAACATTCTATAAGCTCTTGTAAAATAGTAGTGACTGAGACTACTATGTAGTAAAGGCAAACTCTTATCTGGATTGCATGTTTATTTCTGTCATAGCAATATCTGGGCTTTGCAGGATGGAAGCATCCTGAGGTTGTCCATTTAGCACCATTTGATGAGTTGGTCTTGTCAAGAAACAGTGTATAGGTAAATAGTAATTTTTGGTACTCAAAAGGCTACAAAGAAGTCAAAAGTAACCTGTGTTTCAGTCCCTGTAGTATCAACAAAAGGAGGAATTATGATTTCAGAGTTCTTAATGAATGCATGTTAATATATATTGGAACCACTAAAAGAAAACAGAAGTATCAGTTTTCCAAACTGATCTTAAAAATTGGAATAACAAGAGAAGGTAAAATGACACACACAAGGAGATAAAAGGGAATAATGACGGGGTAAAATAAAAAGCACAATATAACAAACACAAACATAGTGACCATAAACTTACGTAAATGGAATAATATCTTCAGTTAAAGATAAAAAATGGTTAGACTAGGTAGGAACACACATCTATGTACAATGAAACTATGTACTACTTACAAAACACAAAACTAGGGTCATGGAAATCTTGAAAGGGGGGAATAGTAGATGGTACTTGATGGAGATATTAAAAGGCCTGTGTAACTATTATAAAATAGACTTTAAGAAAACATTAAGCAAAAAATACTCATTTCCTAAGAAATATGTACAACTTTTAATATGTATCCGTGAAATACTTACAAAATCATGAGTGAAATATGGAATTAGGTTTTTATAATGGAGGAAATCGGCAACACCATGTAAGGTGAAATTAAATTTTTTTTAAGCTGAGATAGTTATGCTGAATATATAAAGAAAACTCTTAGGGAATACAGATTAGGCACAAATCTGGAAGTAAAAGTATTCAACCTACAAGACCAAAATTGTAAATAAGTGTTCCTAAGGGAAATATTTTTAAATGATTAATTGAAATTCTTTGAAATTTAGAAAACCTATTGAATGAACCACTTAAAGAACTATGAATTTTTTTTAAATTCTCTAAAATGAAAAACAATGAAAATATCACCTATGATAATTTTATGCTAATGTGAAGAAAGCTTAGATGAGAAAAAGTGACAATTAGTGAGCTAAACATTGAATTAAATAGGCACAAAGAGTCATAAAATAATCCTTGCTGCTATCTTACCTATGCATGAATAAATATGAAAGTTAAGGAGAAATAAAAGTATATATTACAAACCAAAAAACCCTGCAAAGCTAAAGTTGGTTCTGAAACAAATATAGTTGAAAACCTGGGGAATATTTTATAAAAAGAGAAATGTCAGAAATAAGATTGAGAGGTTGACATAAATACATTCATAAATGTGTATATAGCAGGGACTATGCAGTTAGTAATTATTAAAAATAATAGTTTAAATTTGAAATTTAGATTAAATTATTTCTCAAAATCTACTCGGCCTTTCCTCAAAGAAAAGAAAATCTCAATAGAAATATAACCATCAAAACTATTGAACCGGTAGGTAAAATATTTTTCCCCAAAATATTTTAAAATAATACCAGACCCAGACAAAACTTGGTGGATACAATTTTAAACTTAATACAACTTTTCTAAATAAGGGAGCAAAAGGACTCTCCCAAGTTTTGTTGCCAACATGGTCTTAATATCAAAACTGACAAAGAGAATATGAAGCAGAAATATTACAGGTTAATCTCATGGAGTAGATAGGCAAACACACTTGTAATAATGCAAATAAAAACACAGCATGCATTAAAATGACAAAATAAGGGGCACCTGGGTGGCTCAGTTGAGCGTCAGCCTCTTGATTTCTTTTGGCTCAGGTAATGATCTCAAGGTTGTTAAGATCAAGACCCACATTGGGCTTTGTTCTGGGTGTGGAGGCTGCTTGAAATTATTCTCTCTCTCCTCCTCTCCTCCTCTCCTCCTCTTCCCCTCTCCCTAACACTCTCCCCCTCTTACTCACACGTTTTCTCCAAAATAAATAAATTGATAAAAATAAAGTGACAAAATAGTATGACTAAATTTGGTTTATCTCTGCTAGTGCCAGACTGATTCAACGTGAAGAAAATCTATATTTTACTTGACCATATTAATACATTAAATGAACAAAAAGTGGTGATCCTTTCCATACATGTAATAAAGGCATTAAATAAAATCCAGTTTTCATCCATAAGTTTATAGCTACATTAGAAGGAAATTGTTTCTCTGAGTTTGTGTGAGCCACTATAGCAAATTAAACACAAGGAGGGCAAGTTGGAATCTCTGATCCAGAACCAGTTTGTCAGAAAGCACAGGCAACAAGCTGGACTTGAGATTGGTATCTGAAGTCCGGTGGAACACACATGTAGGTCTGAACACTTAACCTGTGGGATCTGATACTCTTTGTAGGTAGGTAGAAAGTATCAGAATTGAATTGTAGGATACAAAAAGTGCTTGGTAGTGTGGGGAAATCCCCCTCACGCATTAGAATTGGTGACCAGAATTGTACATGTATACAACTTAAAATCAAAATATCACGGTCTATATTGTCCTTCCATCATACTGGAGGGAAGTTGGGATCTTAAAGAAAATTGTGGTTTTTCAGCTATTATAGCTTGACCAGAATTTGTCACTATAAATGTAAATTTTGTATTTACAGCATATACTTTTATATCCTATTAAAGTTGAACTTATGTTCAGAGGGCCTTGGTTCAGGTCACATAATGCAGCCTCAGTACTAAAACTGATAACTTTAGCAAAGATAAAACACATGGATGTACACGTATGCTTTTTTTTGTTTCTTTAGTTCGTGAGATATTGAAAATAATGTCTTCACAAAGACACTGTCTTTGCTAATTACATAGCTAGTACAAACAAAACAGGCAGATTTTAAAATAATAGAGACTTATTACTCAGAAGTTCTTGTTTGAATCACGTGCAAGTATATAAAAAGTAACTTATGTATAGGTAGATTGTGTGAAGTTGATATTAGAATACTTAAGATGTAACACATTAGTTCTTTTGAGGTAATTGATGTGGCAAAATGTGATTAGATAATCAGAGGCCATGCTTATGTCATCCTTATTTTAATGACTACTGACTATATGCCATTAAGAATGAGACTAACTGGTAGTGGGAAGCTTTATTTCAATCACTGACCTGCAAATCTAAGCAAATTACTTAGCTTTTCAGGGTCCTGAAATTTCTAAAAATTTCTAAAAATCAAACTTCTGATCTGATCTTTCTCTCAGAGGCTATGGATTATGATTTTCACTCATATGAGAAGATTGACGTTTCTACTTTGTGATGGGTATCCTATCACTCCTAAATATTTTTACTGTAAATAACAATGTATTTTAATTCTAATTTTCTAGCATTTGAAACCCAAATGGTACTTAAGGAACTTTCTGTAGTGGTCGATAAGTTACCACTCACTGGGATCTGTCATTGATTTATTTTTCACACCTACTATTTCTTATAAAGCAGTGAGAATTTTTCAAATTCCATGATTCTTTTCAAGTTATTTAATGGCTGCTATAAATGAAACCAAGGTGTACACCTATTGGTACTTTTCATATCATACATAACTTCATGGTATACATTTTTTTGAGTAGATGAATATTTGCATACCTATTTCTTTATCCAATTTGTTTACTGAACAACCAGCCAAAATTGTTTTTTTACTATGACAGTGTTGACAGTCAATGTATCCTATCCTGCTAGAGATTTTTTTTTTCTTTCTAGGAAGGAAATGCATCCTTGTGGGGAGAGAAGCTTAAAATAATCTTTTAAAAAATGGGAAAGCAAAGTCTGTATTGAAATACTGTTGTCCAAAGGCTATTTTAACATGTTTTGGGATAAAGGCAAGAATATAAATAATTAATAAAGCTTAACAAGGTTTCTGAGTATATAACCTTCCAAAATGTTTGCAATGAGATGTAATATTACATTGTGGGTAAGAACTTGAACACCATAGCCAGAATGAGAGTACCAGTCTTATGTATAACAAATACCATGCATGTTTTTGCCAAATTTATGTTCAAATGAACTCCATCATTGGCAGAACGAAGCACTGTGATAATTCTTGCATCTAAGATAGATTTAAGTCAGGGGGCATCTGGGTGCCTCAGTCAGTTAAGCGTCTGATTTCAGCTCAGGTCATGATATCACAGTCCATAAGTTAGAGCCCTATATCAGGCTCTGTGCTGACAGCTCAGAGCCTGGAGCCTGCTTCGGATTCTGTGTCTCCCACTCTTTCTCTGCCCCTCCCCTGCTTGCATTCTGTCTCTCTGTCTCTGTCTCTCTCTCTCAAAAATTTTTTAATTTAAAAATATAAAATCTTAACTCTGATATATGAAGCAAAAATATTGAGAGATGAGTAAATGTTTATTGGACTTATGAAGAATATCTTGATGTATTTTTGTTTTAATATATAAATCAAAATGCCCTGAGTAACATCTGCAGAATAAACAGAAACCTACCCAGATAGAGGTATTGCCATATAACTACCATAGTTACGATAACTAGCCATAGTCTGGAACAAGGCTTCCTTTACCTGATAATGACTGGCTTATACTCAAAATGTTTTTATGCTTCTTTTTCATTATTTTACCTAGAAAATTTTATCTAGAAAAAAATAAGTTAAATAGACTTGTCTATCAAATAAAGCATTTTGACAACAGACCTAGTGACAGAGATTAGCATCTACTTGAGACACATTTTGAGAATAATTTCAGGAATCAGTGACCAAAGCCAAATGGGGAATGAGATAGTATGTGACCTCTGCACTCAGCCACATGCATCACATTAAACAATGTAAGCATCAAAGAACTAATTTTTTAGTATTTACTGAAGATGTGCTAAATGCTGTGTAACATTCCAGCATTCTTGAGGAAGATGTTGCCTGTCAGTTTGTGTTTAAGTGAAGGCTGCATAGAGGAGACAAAGGCTGTGTAGGGCTTTAAAAAGTATGATTCTCGGCCTTATATAAATCATTAATTTTAGGTCGCATGGTATCTGAAATATGTAATCCTACAATTTTGCAGGGTTACTAGGAGTATGATTGTAATTATTGATGATTATGTCCGATCTGTGATATTAATTAAATTATACAATAATAATTAAATGATAAATTACCTCAACAAGTAGGGTTTAAGGTGAGGGCAGTAGATATTGATTTTGTATTTATGTTGATCCATAACTAAAGAATGTCAATATGCCTGTGTTTTGAGGAACCTAGAGGGTTAATAAGAATAACACAAAATAAACAGAAGTTTAATCCACTGCTTATCCAAAGGCACTCCTGATAGAAAGACTAGAATTGTCCTACTATAATAATTCGGATAAGAGTGAGAAAATGAATTTATAAGATGCCTTGAACCCAAAGGGTAATAACTTGTAGAATAACAGAAATTTCCATCAAGAACTATAATATGCTGGACTAGTAAAATGACAGTTTGGACTAGGATATTTTACTTTCTTCAATTTCAGCTAATTTTTTTTTGGTTAGTTAAGGGTACATGTACAATTTTCTTCAAATGATTTTCCTGTATTTTCAAATTTTTCTACCATACTGTATTACTTTACAAATGAAGTTTAAAACTTACATAAAATATCTGTTAATGCAACATGAAATTTTCCCTCTGCAATGAACACATCAAAAGCGTATACAAATCTTGTATTCTAGACCCATGGAAAAGAACTTTAGAGGAGTCTGCAAAGCTACAGCACAAACTTGGGACTCCTGTTCCATGTACCTCAGCTGTTTCTTTTGTTAAGCTCAAAACCTATGTAATTATAACCTGAAGGTTTGAATAAATATATTGCTATGTCATTGTATGTGGGTTTTGGGGATGGAAATGTGTAAAAGAGAAAGTAAAAATAGAAAGGCAAAGAATTGTCTTAGGTTTAGTTCTCTGGAGGCAGAGGCGAAGAACATGAGGATGGAGATTGAGGTAGGAAGTATTCTCAGGAAGAGGCCAGAGATGGGAGCAGGAGAGGACAGAGGAATAAAAGCATAGCAAAAAAGTGCTCTTATCTGGAGACTAGCTTCTGCTTCATCCTGTAGGAGACCTTGAAGCATGAGTTACAGCACAGAGTTGGTCTTCACTTGAAGCATTTGTGTTCTAGCCTGTGTAAGTCTGTCCTGAGCTTCATGCTACCTCCCTTCTGCAAAGGATTTCTTCAGAAAAGGGGACAGCTGGAGCCAGTGGCAGCCAACACTCAATAGGTAGAGGATTAGTGTACCCACTCAATTAAGGAGATACAGGTGGGGCACCAAAATTACTCATTAAAAGACCTTTAACATTTGGAAAACCTCACTTTCTGTTTTGTTAAAACCACCACCACAACAATAATAGAAAAACAGGTAGGAATTTTTAGAGGAAAGGACATGAACTTTTGAGCCATATCTGGGTGATGAATTCCAAATCCATCCCATTGTAGCCTTTGCAAGTCACTAAACTTTGTTGAACTTCAGTTTCCTCAATTATGCTATGCCAATGTTAATTAGATGTATTTCTAAAATCTTGGAAAGCGCCTGGAATACCCTAAGTGTTCAGTTAATAGTAACTACTTTGTGATGCTAATCACTTGTGGTAAGATTGTTTATTTCTTAAAATTAGCTTCTATTTGTAGAGTACTTTCGAGTTTGCTACATTTTTCTATACACATTAGCATTTTTAAACTTTATAAAGACCTCAGAGGTCAGTACATTATATGTTATCATCTTTTACAGATTAGCAAATGCAGATTCAGAGAAGCAATATGGGAGATAAACTGTATTAGTTACCTATTGCTGGATAATAAATTACTCCTAAGCATAACAGCTTAAAATACCTCATATTTATTACCTCACAATTTTTGTGGGTCAGGAATCACAGCATGGCTTTACTGGTTTCTCTGCCTCAGTGTGTCTCATGGATAGAAATGAGGATATTGGCCCATATGTCTCTCACAAGGCTATAATCACAGTATTGGTAAGAGCTGTAGACATCTCAAGGTTCAAGTAGGGCAAAATTCACTTCCAAATTCACTAGTGGTTGTTGGCAGGATGTTGTTCTGAGAGCCTGTTTCTTGTTGTACAGGTCTCTCAAACATTTGCATTTTGTTCCATCAAAGTGAGAAAGATGAGGATGTGTATTTGGAGGGACAGAATGCCAGTAAGAAAGTACTAGCAAGAGAGAAACTATGGTCTTTTACAATCAACAAAGTGACATACATCATTTTTACTGTAGTCTGTTCTTTGAAAGCACATAACTGGGTTCAGCCCACATGCAATGGGAGGAAATTTTACAAGGGTGTGAATATCAGGAGATGGGAATTATTGTGAGCCATGTCAGAGCTGCCTACAATAGAAACCACTTTTTTTTTTGTTTTTGGATTTTTTGTTTTTTGTTTTTGTTTTTTTGTTTTTTGGTATATACTGTTCAGACATTGGCCTAATAAAATGGAGAATGTAATCCATATTTTGATTATTTTTCTACCTGTAGCAAAAGGTACTTTTGATTAATTTTATAGGGTCACATTGATAGTGAGTAGCAAATCTATACTCACTCTAATGATAAAAACTGAATACAAGTGGTCTGACTTCTATTAGACATCAAGAATAGCAACTGGTCCCTTTCTTTTGCCTTACAGAGCGGCTTGTTTTATAAAGTTAGCATTCAAAAAAAAAGTTGTACAATAAATAAACTTAACAAAATGCTAACCAGAAGGATATCATCTTTTATTTTCATTAATCTTGTTGAAATTCCCAAATAAAGTTTTCCAGACATGTGCAGACAGTGAATAAAATAATGTCAATAGTGTTAGATGATGAATAGTACCTTCAGTGTCCCCTCTAACTTTTCAGCATGTGATAGGAAATTGTTCCCTTGCAAAGGCAGACTGCACTGAATTCTGCTCAATGTGTCAATGCTTATGATTGCTTTCTTATGCAGGCTTATGCCACTCATAGCTTATCAGATTTTAAATTACCATATAAATTTCCATAGTTAGACAATATAGGAGACATGGGTTTAAAAAGCATCTAATCTTATTTTCAAAGTTAGATAAGAAACAATCAACACTTTAGAATGAAAGCAATACCCCTAAGCTGCAAAGTAAGAGTCTAACAATATTATCTAGACTAATCACCATTTGCTATCACAATTGTAATACTTGCAAAATAGAAACACTGGTTTAATTAATTGTAACAGCTGCAGGGTATGAAGATCTAGAATCTGCTCCTTTTTAGGGACATAGGGGCTGGCATAATGCATCCCAGTTTTCATTAAACAAATCTATAAATTAACCTAAAATACATAATAAAGGGAGTGCAAATACCATCTGAACTGTGAACTTCAGACTTATGTCTATTATGGCAACAAATATTTTTTTCTTCCACCTAGCCTTTTTAATAGAACTTTTACATAATGGCAAATTGTCTTTTTATCACTTTACTCATTTTACCAAAATCTAAGCAAGCAATAGGACAAAATAAAACTACAAAGTAAAATTTACGGGGTTTCTTTTGGAATTGTGTAGTTGTTTAATTTCAGATTCTACTTCCAGCCTTGATTTATGCTTAACTGCATGCGACTTTCTACCCTACCTATTTAGATGGTCAACCACTTGAAAATAAAGAATAAATCCCATTCATTTGTTTATCTCACAGCATGTGACAAAATATCTTGTATCTATGTCAGGACTTAACAAGTATTAAAACATAGCTTCTCATAAATAAAAAGTTGACAGTGTCAGGGAACTTTCAGAATGGAGTAAGTGAATCCAGTTAGTAACAAGGGCATAATAAGAGGAGTTTTAAGGTTCAGGAATTACTAGAAAGGATAGTCTTAGGAAATGGTATATACAGAATAAAACAATACTTAAATAAAAACGCTGATCTACATACCTATTCATGAAAAAACATATCAGAATTCAGCATTTCTTTAAGAGTTTCTCTGTAGTTTGTAGAATCATTAATCAGTTATAATGGCTAATGAACATATAAAATATTCACCCTTGCTAATAATTAAAGGAATGGAAATTAAGATAATAAAATTTGATTTTTCACTTATAAAATCAACATTTTTAACTGCCACAGTGCAGTGCTAAATGATGCAGAGAAATCACTCACACATGCGCACACACACACACACCACACGTATACACATGCAACTTGAAAATGAACAAGTGCTCAATACTGCAGGAATGAATAATACAGCAGCAATTAACATAAAAGAACTTTAAAATAGTCTATACAACAACATATTATATCAAGTAGAACCAAATTTAACGAGAGACCTTTAAGACAAATGAAGCAATGTTCAGAGAAACTAATAAAAAAAAAATAAATGGAGAATGTATTATGATCATGGGTTGGAAAGAGAGGAAAAAGAAGAAAACTTGAAGATCTTATCCTCAAATTGACTGATAGATTCAGTAAAATCCCAGTGAAAATCCCTACAGATTTGTGTGGGTGTGTATTTGTCTGGAAATTGACAAGCTGATTATAAAATTCATAGGGAAATGCAATTGCGAAGGCATTCTAAAAAAGCGCAATAGGGACTTACTCTATAAGGGATCAAGATTTGTTGTAAAGCTAAAATGAGCGGTATCAGGGCAAGAATAGACTAATAAGCCATTGGAAAATTAAATAGAATCCAGAAATAGACCCATGAATGTCTGTATTTAGGAGGTGGGGAAAAAATTATAGATTCTTACAGTGAAATGAAATTATTGAAAGACTTAATTACATGAGAGAAAACTTCTCATATGTTTAAAAAACAAGATAAAAAGTTTACTAATGTGGTTTTAACTTTTTTAAATGTAAGGAGAAAAAAGTCACCAAAATATTATCAAAGATCTTCTCTACATAATAATATGGCAATTTTTGTCTCCTCATACCTTATGAATATATATAATGTATATATAACATGTATATTTTTTATTATCATAAATGGTCTTAATATTAGAAAACAGAAGTACAAGGTAAGAGAAACCTTTTAGACAGCATATAATTACATTAAACAAGCTATTCATTTCAAATTAGTTTAGATATAATAATTCTCAATTATTTTCTCTAAAATCTTAGAAGATGTGAAAATTGGAAATAAGCAAATATTCAAGTATTTTAGACATGAGTTTGATTCTACAGGCCCATGCTTATGACTTTAATGAAGGGCACATGGGAAGTATGACAGAAAGCAAATACTGAAATGTAGGTGACAAAGGCTGTATGATTCTATTTCTAATTTGAATATCATTCTCCCCAGTAAAAAGAAATACACAGAGCTACCAGTGGCAAAATTCAGCTTCTGCAGTCTCCTTCAAATCTTGAAAGATTGTGTATTAGGACAGCATAGCTTTTAAATTTTTACAGAGAATTTCTTTAGAAAAAAAATTTGGGGGATATCTGGGTGGCTTAGTTCAGTGTCCCACTTCAGCTCAGGTCATGATTTCGTGGTTCGAGAGTTCAACCCCCATATTGGGCTCTGTGCTGACAGTTCAGAGACTGGAGCCTTCTTCAGATTCTGTGTCTCCATCTCTCTCTGCCCCTCCTCCCTTGCACTCTGTCTGTCTGAAAGATGAATATTCTTAAAAACTGGAAAATAATTTTTGACCTAAATTTTTTAATATAAAAATTTTTTATAATGCTATATTAAATTTTCTAAAGGGAAAATATTAGTGATTTTTTTAACTAAATGCAACCTTTGGTTTTCTCTAATGTGTGTAATTGAAGGAGTTCAAGGTATTATTTAAATCAAATTTTTAAAATTCATATATCTTAATGCTCTAATCTTGGAAATAAGTAGCAAGCATTGAAACATTGGGAAAGAAACAAAAGAATATTGAAGAGAAAGGAAAGGAAACCTAATTATACATTTGTAAATATTTGTGTAAGTCCAGAATTTTTTTTAAGGAAACACTCCTCTCCCATACTTAATCAACATTTCTGACTGAGGCTGGCCCCAAACCCTAGTACCACCTAGGAGCAGGTAACCCAAGTCTGCAAAATCAGATTATTCTACCACCTTCCCCTGATCAAGCAATCAGTCTAGGACTAGAGATGGAACAGATAAACAGAGCTATTCTGAGTTGTGTGTCTGTGTTTTTTCTTTTCTTTCCTTCCCTTTCCCCTCCCCTTCCCTCTCCCTTCCTTTTTTATGAATTTGTAGGCCCAAGAGGAGAGAAGGGGTTTTATTTTTGTATTAAGCTAGGGGTGCCTAGGTGGCTCAGTTGATTAAGTGTCTGACTTTAGCACAAGTCATGATCTAATGGCTCAAGAGTTCGAAGCCTGCATCTGGCTTTGAGCTGACAGACAGCTGAGATCCTTGGAGTCCGTTTTGGATTCTGTGTCTCCCTCTCTCTCTCTGCCCCTTCCCTGATCACGCTCTGTCTGTCTCTCTCAAAAATAAACATTAAAAAATTATATTAAGCTGCAACTCCTGATGTTGATTTTTTTTTTTTTTTTTTTTGGCACTGTGTGAGGAATCTTGAGAATGAACCAACATTCAGGAAAGTACAAATTGAGAGAGAATCCTGATGACTTAGGTAGAAACCTGTATCTAGACATTTCAAAATTCTTAGTTGCATGTACCACTATATTGGCATTAAAGTACTTTCAAGTGACAAAAGTGGTTTAAACAAGCCAACCATAGTGTGATATTCAGGATTATTTTTGTAACAACAACAAAATCTGCTTTTCTCTTCCCATTAAACCCTCGGAGAGGGCTCAACTCTCCTTGACTTGCTGCATAAAGGTCAAGTAGAAAAAAATAATAGGTTCTACAGTTGCCGTGTTTCTTAGCCAAGTGTCACAAGAACAAACAAAGCCACAATTTTTAGTCTACCCTAGAGCTTCTTGCAAGTAATGACACCAACACCAACAATAAAATAGATGGGGAAATTGGATTCACAGGAACCCCTTATTTATGCAAGATAGAAATGTCAATGGTAAAATGTGTAGGATACCAAAATTCATGAGCAGGCAGTCTTATTACAGTATTTATTTATAATCACAGCCTTCTTTATTTATAATTACAGCTTTCTATTTATAATCCAAGTCTGAACATTTATCTGTTTTCCACTGCCAAACTCCCTCTCTAGACCTTTCCCAAAGGGGGAGATATCTAAAACACAGATTACCACCTCTTTTACTACTTACTACTTTTTCATGTGGCTTTTCATATTATAATCTTAGTAGTGTTGAGTAAGTCTTTGTTACCAGGACAACCAAGAGTGGGGCTTGCATAGTATTTCAGCTGTTCTTACTTGTGTGAGAAATTCTTCTTCCTTATTCTGTTTTTACTAGCTGGATATGAAAGCACTTCCTCCTTACTGTGCTGATTGTGAAAATTCAGTATAGCAGCAAAGAACTCCTGTCAACATAGTTCTCTTAGCCTTAATTCTTGCTCATAAATAGCATGACAATGAGGAGCATGGACACTGGGACCAAATGAAGTTGGAATACTGGCCCCAATTACTGGCTGTGTGATCTCGGGGAAATCATTAACTCAGATTGGGTCTCTACCTCCTCATCTCCAAAAAGGGGAGAATAAGAGGACCTAGTTCATACTGATTTTGTTAAGATTAATTATACCTTTATTATTTGAGCTGTATTATATGACCTCAACATGTTATATATAAAATATACAATATTTGTAAGATTGTTTATTTAAAATAAACTTAATTACATATCTATATGCATATTCCATTCTCTGCTGTAAGGTGAAAGAATTTCCAAATTGGTGAAGAGAATTTTTAATCACAGTAAAAGGGTTACAGTTACCAAACTCAAACTATAACTCTTTCTGCAGCACCTTGGTTAGGAAGCTCTTCTTTGAACAAAATTATATTTGCTAGCATTAAGGAGTTGTCTCTACATACGTTTTTTTCTGTTAAAGAAAATTTGCAGTACTTCATAAATCAAATTTTACAGTCTTTTGATTGTTGGAGAGGAGAGATTTTTCTTTCAAGATTATTCTGGCTGGTCTAAGATTTCAGTTGACTTGAGATAGATTAACAGAAGAAGAATCAAATTTAATTATATATGTAAGGGAAATCCAAATAAACAGAAATTTCAAAAACAGGTAAAATGACTTATTTGTCATTTTGGACTAAGGTGAAGGGGATAGGAGTCTGGGGCTTCAAAGGGAAGAAAGGAAATTCCCAGGAAGAATGGAAAAAAGTAAATGTTGGATAAACAAATCTTTGCTTGGTCATCCAAAAATAATGGGTCATGCAAAGGACATTTTAAGAAACACTTTGCTTGGTTCCTTCCTGTCTGCAGCATGTAATTTGTATTATACTATAGTTGTCTTTGGTGATAGCTCCCATCTTGAAACAGGTTCTCTACCTAAATTATTTTACGTAATTAGTGGGGAGGCAAAAGAAGAAAAAAACTTGAAACTTTTGATTTCTTAAAAATAATCAGCCTAGGGGCGCCTGGGTGGCTCATTTGGTTGAATGTCCGGCTTGGCTCAGGTCGTGATCTCACGTGGTTGATGGGTTCGAGCCCCGCATCAGGCTCTGTGCTGACAGCTAGCTCGGAGCCTGGAGCCTGCTTCGGATTCTGTGTCCCCCTCTCTGACGCTCCCCTGCTCGTGCTGTCTCTCTCTGTCTCTCAAAAATAAATAAAAAACATAAAAAATCAGCCTAAATAATCCAAATGCCAAAGGGGTATCAAATGTTGCTCCTCTATATATCAACTATATTATAAAACAAGGATGGATAACTCTTCATATATGAAGATTAACTTCTTAAATCGTAAGTTAAAACTATTCTAGTTGATGTCATAACAATAAGAAAATGATGATTATTTGAGTAAATATAGCTAATTGTTTAATTTTATCAGTTGCTAAATATGTCTGTTTCAACTTTGCCTTCTGGAAGTGGGAAGCAGAGACAGACCTAGACCAAAACTCCATGTATCACCTGACAACCAAACCACAGTGTTTTCTGGGTACCCAGAGATTATCATCACTTGATCTAAGTATCCAGTAACCTTATTTCTTTTCTCTAGTTCAGTTACATGGTTAATGATTTCAGGTCCCTTAGGGCAAGAATCTAGAATTATATACTTGTAGAACTGCCAGTCTTGTCTTAAGATGACACAGTCCTTTTTATTTATTAAAAATAAGTTTTTTTTAACATTTATTCATTTTTGAGAGACAGAGAGAGACAAGTATGAGCATGGGAAAGACAGAGAGGGAGACACAGAATCCGAAACAGGCTTCAGGCTCTGAGCTGTCAGCACAGAGCCCGACATGGGGCTCGAACTCATGAATCATGAAATCATGACCTGAACTAAAGTTGGACACTTAACCAACTGAGCCACCCAGGCACCCCAACACGGTCCTTTTTAAAAAGAGACTCATCATATATAGATTGGGTCAGTCTGGGCATTGAATGAAAGACCATGACTATTTGTTGTGTCGATTCATGTTAAGCTTTTGTTTACTATACCTATGATTGTTTTGTTTTTGTTACACATTGCAAGTAGGGTTTTGAGTCCATTGCCTATCTGTTTCAGTCCTAGAGGTACAAAATTAATATATGACCATGAGGCATCTTTTATAGTCACTTAATTTTGATTACTGTTCAAGCCCTGCTGCCTTATGTTAACTGTGTTTCCCATCTCAAGATTCCCCCTGAAATCAAGGAGTCCTTTGAAAGTATGTATTGTCCACTGTGATTCTTGCCTACACGATACAGCATTTCAAGGGTGAAAAGCTCTACAGTGGAGGTACTCAAAGTATCACTCAATAAAATAGTGAAGAAGTAATTAAATATTTAACACTATTTAACCATTATTTACATCGCTTGAAATTATATATTTCAACACTATTCATAAATTACTCTCTGTTAACATTCTGAATTCAGTCATTATCCTTTAAGCAAATATTAATTTCCTTATAGCATTCGTGGCTATAGAGTCCTCTTAAAATCACTACAACATAGGTGCTAGTCTTTTACATTCCCATTGAATTATCACAGCTAGTGGAATTGTCTCTAAAGCACAGCAAATGTTTATTATCAGTGAATTCTTAGATTTGTGTGTGCATATTAAATTCAGGTACATAACCCTATTTCTTCGATTCTACAATGTAGTAAACTATGAAAACAAGAAACACTCCTTTCTTTTCCCCTTGGTTTGACACTGAGTCAAATTTGGTGGCTAACCTTGACTACACCAATATTACTGTTGATGGTCTTTTTTAACCCATTTGATATGAATATTGAGAAACAATGTGTTAAATTATACAGTGTGGATGGAAAGTTTACATAATATGATATTTGCAAAATCCATTAGCTCTGAGGTTTCAGATAAAAGATTATAGGCCTATATTTTCTTTCTGGATTTAATTTGATCATTATTCAATTTTTCACTAACTCTAAAAGGCATATATATTTATGATTATCTACTATGAATTTTTGTGAAATAAAACCGTATTTGTTACTTTTGTTGACTGATTTATTCTTAGGAGACTTATTAATAAATTCCTTTTAGAAATAACCTAGGCAGAGGTGCCTGGGTGGGCCAGTTGGTTAAGTGCCCGACATCGGATCAGGTCATTACCTCATGATTCATGAGTTCGAGCCCCACATGGGGCTCTGTGCTGAAAGCTCAGAGCCTGGAGCCTGCTTTGCATTCTGTTTCTCTCTCAAAAATAAACATTTAAAAAAGAAAGAAAGAAATGACCTAAACTTGGGGCACCTGCATGGCTCAGTCAGTTAACTTTGGCTCTGTTTATGATCTCCTGGTTCCTGGATTCGAGGACTCTGCACTGACAGCTCGAGTCTGAAGCCTGCTTTGGATTCTGTGTGTCCCCCCTCTCTGCCCCTCTCCTACTTGGTGTCTGTCTGTCCATCTCTCTCTCTCTCTCTCTCTCTCTCTCAAAGATAAATAAAAATAAAGAAATTACCCAAATAATATTTTAAACAATATTATTTGCTGAAATTGACCATATTGTGTCCTTTCAGAATTTTAATTATTAAATTTAAATTTTCAATATCCTGTATTTTTATCTCATGTTTAACCTTTGAAATGTCTATATGATTTGCTTTAAAGCATTTATAAGACTACATATCATATCTTTTTCTGTTTGGTGTTTTTTTAAAGTTCGTATTCTGACCCTATAGAGATCGATTTTTAATTTTTTTTTAAATTATTTTTGAGAAGTTGTGGGGAGAGGCAGAGAAAGGAGGATAGAGGATCTGAAGCAGGCTCTGTGCTGAAAGCAGAGAGCCTGATGCGGGGCTCGAACTCATGAACCATGAGATAATGACCGGGGCAGACGCCAGTCACTTAACAGACCAAGCCACCCATGTGCCCCTCTATTTTTAAATAACTAAGTTTTACAAATATTTATTTTCCTACTGAAATGGACAATACAGTATTAAATAATAAGCTAACAAGACAATTTTAAATATTTTTATACACCTTAGTAATTATTTTTTCCAGGCTAAAAGTCTTATTTTTATTAGAAACTGTATCAGTTTTCCACACCGGAGTCAAGCCAAGTGTGCCAGCACTTATATAAAAATATTCAATAGTTAGCCCTAATGTTTTGTCTCTGAGGTATTTGATTCCACCAGGCCAAAGTTCATAGAAGTTCATAGACCTGAAATGAAAAAAAGAATAGAAGTAAATGTATCTTCTCCTTTTTGAAAACAGTATCCTCTTTGATTCTTCTGTCTTCCTGGAGGCTTTATATATCCCAGTGAACAGTTTCATCCAGCGGTGTCCCTGCTGTGGTCACTTCCAAGCTCTGGGATTGTCCGTTCCTCCTAAGGATAATACTGGTAATGAGTGTGAATGTCACCTCGTGCTCTCTACATCACCTCCACCTAGGCTCTCCTCATCACCAAAATATACTCCCTGCCTTGTTCCATCTCCTCATTTGGCTTCCTGCTCCTGCCTGCTGTGATGATGTGAAGCCCCTCCTCTTTCAGGTAGTGCTTCTCAGTCATCTGGGAAAATCTCCCCCAAATTTGTGAAAGCTCACATAGGCTGTCTGATGTTTTCTCTTAGATCTCTCAGACAAGAAAATTGCAGAATTGATCCCCTATGTGACACCTTGATGTGAAACCCAAGGGAGGTCAGTAGTGTCTCATCCGTGTCTCAAAGCTTCCCCTCACCTGAAGAGTGAGGACATTGAATCTGAGAATGGAATACTTGCTTCTCTCTTGAAGGAGATTGGAGTGACTTGGAGAAAGTAGTTCAATCTTTTGTATAATCTTGAATTTTGGCAACTCCTGCTGTTGCCCATCTGATACGTAGTGGATGATGAGGTGATGGATTTCCAGCCTGTACTCATACTATCTTTTCTCTGACTTTCCTAAATCATGAATATATCCTCCCAAACCCTGCAAATCACTCATTTTCTCTGGGGAGAGAATTTCATCTAGTTCAGGGGCTTAACATGCATATTCAAGAGTGTCTTATGCCCTCTCATTGCCTCATCCCCCTGTGCTTTGTTACAGAGCAACCATTTTATTCTAGGCACACCAGTACTTGAGGGTTTTAAAGGATTCCTGAGTTTTGTTTGTTTTTAATCCTTGTTTTATAATGTGTGTGTGTGTGTGTGTTCCATTCAAAACCTGCATTTAAAAAAAATCCTATTTCACAGGCTTTATCCAAGCAAACCTACTTCCTGACTACTATTGTTCTTCATCTTTAAGTATCTGTTATCAAGCAAGTAATGCATGCAGAGAGGCATTGAACACACAGCATGATAAGTGTTTATTTGGGTACTCATTTGAAGGCTAGACTGCATGGGGTACAGTGTAGAGTGGTCACAGCTCTTGCTGTCCAGCATTCCAGAAGTGTGAGCTCATGTGCTCCCATTGAACTCAATTGTATTAGTCTGCAATATTTCACAGTATTTAGAGATGTGTTAAATATCTTTAATTCAAAGTAGAGTGGGGCTGTCCCTAGAAACAAAAAAAGTGGATGCTGAGCAAGGAGCAATCAGTTTGTGACCTGGATTTCAGAGTCAGGGGGGGCCTTCTAAATACAATCTATTAACAATGCCTGCAGGGGAAATTCAAAGGTGAAACACCTGAGGTTCAAACATGGAATGAGTTGAAACATTTACATCTCAGATTTCTTCATTTCCAAAGACCCCTTATAGAAAATAGTTAAAAGTAAATGTATTAGACTGAGTAGGAGAGGGTCCATTTGCACTTTCAAAGGGACATCAGCCTCGATGGAGAGAAGAAAACTGGAATTAAATTTTCTCACCAGGATTTTCTAATGTGTCACCATCTGTGATGAGACAGCCACAGAGGGAAAATTCACATTTACATTTTCTCACTAATTTGAGAAGCAAAGGAGAGGCAAACAAGGAAGGAGCTGGTTAATTTTCTAGTTGCAATTGACTTCGCTGCTTCTCTGAGAACAGAATGAGGAAGGCAGGAGAATGTATATATAATAAATCTAGTCCTGCTCTGTTGGCTAGGAGACAATATTGCTATGCTAAGAGTTCTGGGGGCATAATCCCATAATTCAGTGGTTTCACTCCAATGCATGTTCCACTTCTTTTCCCACTGAGCTAATTTACAGTCCCAAACAGTTTCTTCCTGTCACTTTCCATTTGTGTCGCCGATTTCCATGTTTTTTCTTTCCTTTGGAGATCGTCCCTGTCACAACCCATCTTACTTCTGACTTGTTGTCATCTTTCCTTTAGCTATTCCAGCCCCTTTTTTCTGCTGTCTCCCTCAGTTGCCATCACCTAAAGGTTAATGAGGCAGACTGTCTCCTGGGTGAAAATGCTCTGTGTGGACTTTCTTCAGCTTGAGAATCATGACTGTCCTTTTCCTGTGTTTATGGCATTCCTGTGTTTTAAGAGTTGTGGGCTGTTTAGGCTTTTCTTTCAAAATGATATTGATCAAAATGATAAAGTTAGCCTTTGAAAAATCTAAAATATTCAGAGACTTTTGTGACTGCTTGCTTTTTTTTCTTTTGCTGCTTTTCTGTCATGAAATTGGTGGTGGGCTGTGTGTGCTTGTGTATGCACAGGGACTGAGATTGGAAGGATGGCCAGGGGCTATAGTTGCTCCTACCATAGTCATTTAACATGTATTAAGACCTATTTTAGGGGGATTCCTGGGTGACTCAGTCTGTTGACTGACTCTTGATTTCAGCTTAGTTCATGATCTCATGGGTTCTAGCCCCACATCGGGCTCTATACTGGAGACACAGAGCCTGCTTGGGATTCTCTCTCTCTGCCTCTTCCTCCCATTCATGTCCTCTCTCTTTCTCTCTTTCTCTCTCTCTCTCTGTCTCAAAACAAAACAATTTTTTTTTTAATTTTTAAAAATATATATGAAATAGCCAGTGTTCTAGATTTTATGTAACCATGTATTTGAATTTGAACCCAAATTTCCAAAGTTCTCACTTGTTCTCTATTTACCAGAATTTTAATGAGACCATTCAGTTGTCCTCTCATGACTGTGGACATAAGATTATAGTTGGTGTTATATGCACAGTCTCTACAAGCTTGTGAAGACTTATCATTTCATTCAAGATCATCTTCCCAAATCCAAACTCATCAATTAAATTCATGATTAAAAATGTAATACTCATTAAAATAAAACAGGCATTATTGGTAAATACAAAGAAGAAGTTGAAACTCTTTAAAAATTTATATGGCTAAAAAAATTGATATGGGTTTACTTTCAGGATCTATATTTCACCACTAAGTAATTAGGTATATGAATATAGTACACACACATATGTAAATAACACTTTTTTAGAATGCTACATAGAAGTTATACACTCTTTACTGCATTTTTTTCTCCTTTAAAATTAGCATTCTTGGGGCACCTGGGTACCTCAGTTGGTTAATCGTCTGATTTTGGCTCACATCATGATCTCACTGTTCATGGATTTGAGCCCTGCTTCCGGCTCTGTGCTGACAGCTCAGAGCCTGCTTCAGATTCTGGGTCTCCCTCTCTCCCTGTCCCCTCCACTGCTTGTGCTCATCTTTCTTTCAAAAATAAAGTTCAAAAAATTTAAATTAGCATTGTTTTGGTGGTTACTCTGCTGCTCCAACTTTATATTCAAAACGAAGCTGTATATAATATTTCACTTGTGCAGATACCCAGATGTTTTACTTTAAGGACTACTGTATGTATAGATTAAGAGTTTGGGTCGTGGAACTAGATTTTCTGGGTTCAAGTCCTAGCTCTTCCACTTACAAGCTGCGTTACCATTGTTAAGTGTCTCAACTTCTTCATGCCTCAGCTTCCTTACTTTAAAACAATAAGGATAACAATCATAACTACCTCTTAAGGTTGTTATGAAGTTAAAATGTGCTAATGCATATAAAAACAGTAAGCTTAGTATCTAGCAGAGAGCGTATTTAGTACATATTAACTGTTACATGTTTAGGATTACAGCTTCGCTGAGTAAGCCTAGTTAGTATTTCTTATGGTTCCATTTATTTCTTTTAGCCCTTACCTAAAGCTAGACATTTCCTTTCATTTGATATTTAAAGGCAAGATTTACTATTGTCATTGATTATGAAATCAATATCACAGATTTAAAAATACTGTTTCTTAGTCTTTCCTTTTAATATAGGGCATGTAGGTCTTCTATAATTCTCCCAGATAGCCTTCGGCAAGCCCATCACCCATCTTCTGATGGTAAAATTTCTCCAGATGTCATGCTACAGTGGTTGTAGTCCATATCTGTAAAGTTTGAGCAATTAACAAACAGTGATTATGTATTTTACCTCCAAAGAGGAGAATCAGGGTGGGAAGGTGAGGCAGATCCTTAGTTCACTGAAAGGATGGCATCACCTCCAAAGGTGTTTATGAGCAAATTCTATGGTGTGATTTTTTTTTTTTTTTCTTTGCAAGTAGATGAAACTAATTTTGGAAGGTTGGGTTATGAAATGCCATTGGGGCTTCAGAAAAGTTCTGTAATGGAAAGAGGCTAAGAGGAGAGGAATTTCATTTTCCTGTAATAGCTTTTGTTTATTCACATCTCTACCCCTGCCTTTTCAAACCTCTTTAAAATAAGCCTTAGAAAAAAAGTTTGAGCCAAATGGAAATAGGCTCTTTAATTCTACCTTTTTAGAATTCTGAAGCTACAACTGACCCTCCTCAATATGGTCTTCCTTTTTAACATTAATTACCTTGTTATCTGAGAGATGTAGCAGCTCTCCCCTGTCTGCTTAGGAATAGTGCCAGCAGGGCAACAGTTGGAAGTGAATTACCATGATTGTTTAGGGCTTTAGAAAGCCCTCTCTGCTGTCTATTCTTCTTAGATTCCTGGTAGAGTCACTTGGGTATGTTATCTAATTCAGTATTCCTGTGTCCACTGTCCAGTAAATGTATGTTTATACTGTATGTATATAACCAATTATACTGTGGCTAGGGGCAATGTCTCTTCTGGATTCTTCACATGCCAATGATTAGAAAACCTGGTGTAGCACTCCTGGGCATGCCCTCAGTCAAGAGGTAGGGGGAAAGGTTTATTCCATTTGCCTTATATGTTTTGCTCATTCAGATGATTGGTTATGACCACTGGGGTGAGCAGGCATCTTACTCTGTGTTCCCCAATACTAATGTTTTTTCACTCAGCAGAGACTAGTGCTTATTAGCAAAAATGTTAAGATTCAGAACTATAATAAGGATATTGAAGTGAACACACCCAGTCTATTTACTTAGTTTGATTATTTTGACTGCATCCATTTGTCACTTCAGCTTAAGGCCAGTTTGGGCAATTTGATTAAATTGACTGGTTCTTTCACTGAAGTGACCAGTCAATGCTAACAAATTGTTTGTGTTTGTAGAAACTCATTAGGTTTTATCTCTTGCATTGTGTCTGCAACAGATATGGAATCAAGAATTTGATACAGACTTGCTTTTAGCTCTTCTGGCAAGGGGTGGAGAGAAAGAATCATGTCTGAAATTTTATAAATTTGAGATGGGGAAAAATAATCATTAATGATTTAGGCTACAACCTAGTCCCCAGGCATTAATTATTATCAAGGCAATCGTGTTTGTGATTACTCTGTCCTTTCTTGAAAGGTTCTGCTCCCGCTAGCCCCTGTGTGTGTGTGTGTGTGTGTGTGTGTGTGTGTGTGTGTGGATGAGTGGGTTTTTGTTTTTGTTTTTGTTTTTTAAATAAGCACTTGGTGTTATTCTTGTTACTCTGAGCACCTGGGTAGTCAATTAATGTGTGGCCCGGAGGAAAGTAATGTCTACAGCAAGTGTCATGCAAATTGTTTCTTGGAAGAGAAGAAACTGCTTTCTTGCCAAGAGGAGCAGTGCTGACCATCAACATGATTCTGGTATTTGAGTTTCATTTATTTCAAACTTCTTGTTTGCTATCCCAAGGGCCACATATCTTCAAGGCTTCTGCCTGTCTGCTGTGTAATTGCTGTAATAATAATCTGGTATAAAAGTCAGTAGCATTTTGTGTGTCCAAGCAACAGTTTTAGTTACTAGCTACATTAATCACAGGGAAAAATTTAGAAGAAAAAATTGGAAGATGGGTCTAACACCATCTTTTTGTGCTACTTCATTTTCATTTTAAGTAAAATATACTTGTCTCAGTGCTTGTTGCTGGGTACCATAAGGCATGCTGAGCCCAAGGAATGCAGTCAGTGCCCCTGGGAGAATCCATGGTTTATCTATTAGGCATTTTGGACTGCAAAAAGAAAAACTGAAGCTAACTAAGCAAAAGAAAATTTCATGGGCTGATTTATGGAGCTCACAGGGATAACTGGATGTTGAGAAACGAACCAGGGCAGAACCTGCATTTCAGGTAGCAAGAAATAATAGTTTCTTTAGGTCACCATTGGGGGATGAATCTATGATTAGCTTACCAGTCTTTTTTCAATCTTGAACGACCTTATCATCAATCAAGTAGGGAAAAGGTGGTTTCCCAGCACAACATTGGAATGATTACAAGAAAAATAGGAAATGGATGTAAAGGTAATATTTCCCCCCCCCCCCCCATAGGAACAAGGAGGTAGTCATTAGAAATGAGTGGAAAGTTTCAGTGTCATCAATCTTCGAATGGAGACATCTCTGGAATTATGTCACATGAAAACTTGTATTTCTCATAGAAACAAAGCAAAACTAATTGTTCTTAGGTGGGCCATGGTAACTGCTATTTTTTTAAACTATGAATTGAGCATTTAAACTAAAGGAAAAAAATGTAGTTTTGCTAAAGAAGGATTTTTATTCGTCTTGCTTATTGCTACATCTAGTAAACATAGTACAGTGCCTAGAATATTGTAAAAAAAAATCAGTATTACCTGCAATAAGCAACCTCTTCAGAAATCTTATTTTTTGATATGCCTAACTCCATAAAAAATTAAAAAATAACAAACTGCCTTTGTATATAATAAATTGAAGTTTTACTTAGATTTACCATGGCCCACAGTCTTCGTCTCAGGAGAGTAATCCCAGTGCTCAGAACAAGCTTTCTTGGAAGTTCAACCTCTGAGTTTGGTGAGAGCGAGACCATCTTCCATCCATCTTCAGTAGCCTAATTAAAATAATTGAATATGCCCGTGTTTAGAGAAGCCTATATATAATATATGATATTGCCTAAGCATTGCATTTGCCAGCTTCTATCTTTTGGAGTCCTGTATGTTCCCTCTTCTTGAGGGGGAGAAAAAAGATTCCAGCCCAAAGAAGGAACATATTATTAACTGGTAACTCTCAAATTTACCTAACAGGTTGCCCAAAAAATGTGATCAACCCCCATTCTAGGATTAGCATATATTAACAGGAAGCTGGCAGGAGTGTGGCACTTTCATTGATCTTGGGCAAGGCTGTGGGGGTATGAGTAAGGAGGCTGGTGAGAGAGAGAAAATGAGTGTAGGGTGTGGCATAGATTACCAGGTGGATGGTGGTGTTAATCACTAAGATGGAAACTACATGAGGAAAAGCAGGGTCAAGGAAGAACCTGACTACCATTCAGGGTGAGTGACTATTCCTTACCCTTCGATAAGCTCTTTTAATAAGTAATCCTTGTCAGATATTCTGACTTTTTTTTTTAATGTTTATTTTTGAGAGAGAGACAGTGCACAAGCAGGGTAGGGGCAGAGAGAGAGGGAGACACAGAATCGGAAGCAGGCTCCAGGCTCCGAACTGTCAGCACAAAGCCCAAGGTGGGGTGTGAACCAATGAACCAAGAGACTGACCTGAGCTGAAGTCGGATGCTTAACAAGCTGAGCCGCCCCTCCAATACTCTGACTTCTATATTGATTCTGATTTTATCTTTTTTTTTTTAAGTTTATTTATTTTGAGAGAGAGCGCGAGCGAGCACACGAGAGAAAGAGAGTGAGCACCAGTTGGGGAGGGGCAGAGAGAGAGGGAGAGAGGAAATCCCAAGCACACTTCATGCTGCCAGCACAGAGCCCGATGTGGGGCTGAACGCCCCAAACCTTGAGATCATGACCTGAGCCAAAAGCAAGAGTCCGTTACTCAACTGACTGAGCCACCAGGCACCCCTCAATTCTGATTTTATATTAATTAAATGCCCATTTTAAATACCTTGTGGTGTGGATTTTCCTTCTCTTTTCCTTTTTCTTTTTTTTTTTTTTTTCTTTTTTGCTGGGCTTTATATCTTTAGTTTAGATTTCTGCTGAGATTTGTCCCATTTCCTATTTAGGGTGAGGTGTTGGTTGTGAAACGGATCTCACCAAAGCCCTTATGCCTCCATAGCACCACAGTTACCACTTGAGTCACACCAGAATTCAGAATCACTGACTTAATGACACATTTTGGCAGTTCTACATCATAATTTTTTCATTCAGGTATGGAAATTACTCACAAATAAATGCTTGGCATAGTCTGTTTAATATTAAAACTATTGTAATTAGAGATATAAAAGTTTACTGAGGAAAAATAGTCTTAGCCAGAATCTAAAGCTCATGTTTAGAACATCTTCTACCATGAATCTGGCTGTTAAAAAAATTTTTTTTGTCAGTATAATTACATTCTTATACTAGTTTATTTCTTGTTTTTATTTTTTCCTTCAAGTCATTTTCAATTACTATAGGGTATACTTTGCCTCAAAGAATTCAGAGGCCAGTTTGTTCATTCTTTACTGTATTTACTAAAAAGGGAAGTTTATTGAAAATGAAGTCTAGGTAACCTATTTGTATATGGGTGTTTGTTTCAGAGACTCATTCCCTAAAATCACCACAAATAGATATTTTTCTTACATTG
The DNA here is from genome assembly GCA_028646485.1 of Cryptoprocta ferox. Lineage (NCBI taxonomy): Eukaryota > Metazoa > Chordata > Mammalia > Carnivora > Eupleridae > Cryptoprocta > Cryptoprocta ferox. Next base: position 36,472,434 of record CM053573.1, read on the forward strand.
AGTGGTCACTCTCATGTCTGTCTGTCAAACTAAGAATTTAATCTATCTACTAATGTTTACTGTTTCTACCTATCCAACACTGAACTAGATATAGTAGAAGAATTGATGAAGGAACCAGACTTTGACCTTTGAATGATTCACAAGTCTCTTTTTGTTGGATTCTCCACTCAATACCTTTCACTAATAGAGAATTTTTTTCACCGTTGGCATGTGTTTATAAGACCTGAGTTTTCCTAATCTCCATCCTGAGTGATTTTTATTATAGTCAAAATTAGCTACTAAAAATTAAGGAATAAGAAAATGAGTCCTTGTACATTCTTGCAGGTAGAGGGGCCATTTTATTTCTCTTGGAAACCAGAACTTTAGGATAGTAAAATCAGACAATAGTAAAAACCATAAAAAACTAGTCATAACCTGAGATCATCCTAGGCAAACCAGGACCTATGTGGACCTGACTTGTAGGTGGTATATTTTTGGACAACCTGGCTAAGTATTTTTAACAACCTAATAAAATTGCTGTACTTAACCCTTGTGCTTATATAGTTCAATCTAAAATAAGTGGGTCAAGAATTAAGTCATAGGATTAATATCCAGAAATAATAAAAGCCAAGCCTTGCCAAGAGGGCAGTGTAAGGCAGTCTCTTCAAATAGACAGCATTTTGTCAAACTCTTGTTAATTCTTCTACTTGAGTTTCTCCATCTTCTTGGATGTCATGTTGTCTTATTACTTCTATGTAAACGTATGCAAAGCAAGAAGGACTTTTTATTTTCGCAATTTTAGTAACTGTGATCTTTGTGCAAATACCTGGGAAATCTTTGCTGTAGAGAAAAATACCCTGAAGCAAGGACCAACTTTCTCACTTGCAATTATATTAATCATTACCTATCAAAAGCAAGAACAGTGACAGCTTTAGGTATTTTTGGTAAACTATGGTTCATGCAATGGGGGTATTCACCAACCAGTTTTCTGCCTGAATGGTCTCTGACTCTGACAAGGCCACTCCAAAGCAGGCTTCCAAACACGTATCAATAAATTTTAGTTATCTTCAGCCACACTGAGGCTTTCTCATGCAGAACTGATGTTTATTTTCCAAGGTTTGACCTCCCTGGATGAGCAGAACTGTATCCTTGAACAGTGTGGAGTCACCAGAATCCTGTAGCTAAATGCCTGAATCTTTTGTCAGGAACTCCAAAATTTACCTCTGCAGAATATATAATGCCAACAAACATATAATTAAAGTTTTTCCATGACCTCAATCTGAAATCACAAGGAAAAAATATTAAGAAATTAAATTGTTATAAAGCCTACAAGAATGTGAAAACTTATTCTAAGTATATTGAAAGCCATGAGATTTTAGGACAACACATTAATGTTTTAGTAAACCTTTTTAGTTTGAAAAGCCTAAAAAAGTACATTTTAATTCTATTAACCAGGAATTAAATAATTAAAAATTTAGGCCTTAAGTTCAAGTCTCAGATATCTAGCATGAGTTTGAGGAGGAAGATTTGAGTAACACGTTTTGAAAAGTATACTTACTATTTCCCTTAAGAGTACCTATAAAGAACTTACTCAACTTTATCAATGTAAAGTATTTAAATTTAACACTGGGAATACTAGCAATTTCCTTTGAAATCAAATCTTTAGGATTTCTTAAGTTTTATTTGTAAGGATTTATATTTCATAACTGTCTCGTTTTAAAAGATCTCCCAATGACTGCAGAAAAAATTTGCATTTTTAAAGGAATAAAACTCCTTTTATCTTGCTATTTCTCTAAAGGCCTATGGGCCCTTTTATAAATACAAGATTTATTATGGAAACTTGGTGATCCTCCTTTCCCATATCTTGTGTACACCAGCATCATTTAGGGAGATTCACAACCTGGAGCAGGGCAGAGGAAGGGTGGAAAGATGGTACCTGTGGGCGTAGGTTCTGGAGAAAACTAGTCAGGCAGGAGCTTTGTGTTAAATTAGGAGTCTGACCTTAGCTGTAGCTTTTAAGATATGCAGATAGGCCTCTTTCCAGGAAAGAATGGGGAGAGAGGTGGGCATTTCAATCTGCTGCCTCTGCACTGAGCCCTGGGAGGATGGCCAGGATGAGTCCTTTCCAGCTGTTTGTTTGTTGTAGTTTTCCAGGTCTTGTGGACACAAGCTCCACTGCTGTTCAGAGCTAGGTGTTTTGAGGGCCTATTCCTTAGGTGGAACTCTTAAAAATGGAGGCAGTAGATATTGGGTACAAATCCTTCGATTTTCAGAGAGAAGTGGAGAGTTTTAAGTTCCTTCCAACCATATGTCGCCATGCTGGGGGTGGAGTTTATGGCAAGATTTTGTCTTTATCTCTTCCCATTTTGCTGTGGGTTGTTTCTCATTTGTCTAATATGTAGGAGTCACTCAGTTTCTGAATTTCTTTGAAAGGGAATTTCTCCAAGTATAGCTATAATAAATTCAGTGTGTTGGTGAGAGAAGGGAGGCTCAGAAGTTTCCTGTGCTGCAATCTAGAACCGCAACGTTCCAAGTTATTCTAATAAAAACTAAAATGGGGGCGCCTGGGTGTCTCGTCGGTTGAGCGTCCGGCTTCGGCTCAGGTCATGATCTCACGGTTCGTGGGTTTGAGCCCCGCGTCGGGCTCTGTGCTGACAGCCTGCTCAGAGCCTGGAGCCTGCTTCAGATTCTGTATCTCCCTCTCTCTCTGACCCTCCCCCTGCTCGCGCTGTCTCTCTCTGTCTCTCAAAAAATAAATTAAAAAAAAAAAAAAAAAACTAAAATGATATGGAATTGGAAAAACGGTGGAACCACCTGGTGGAACAATGCAGTAGTAAAATAAAAGACTAATTGTGAATCGTTTGTCGTTTTGTCTTCTTATATTGCCTAAAGTATTACATTATTCTTCACAAATGTATAAGGGAAATCTGATACCACCTTCTTTGTAGCAACTTTGTTTGAGGTTCTCATTGAACAGACCTAAGGACTCTGATTAAAAAAAAAAAAAAAAAACAAAACAAAAAAAAAAAAAAAACACTTTCCATCTACAATGGCAATGAGTAGGAGACTAATATAAGAAGACATTTGAAAATTATTAGGTAATAAGTTAAATGCAGAGCAAGATAGCTTCACTCAAGACTATAATGTTGGTGAACTTTAAAATGTTAGTGAAGTTAGAAATCTCAGATTATGTGTCTTCAAAATACTATGTTACATGAGTTTCTTCAAACTCAAGAATAAGTGAGCAATATTGAATAAAAGGCCATCAGTTTTAAGGACAGAAAAGGAAATATGATGTTCTCACGCAGTTCATTCAACACAAATCATTTCATCATGCATATTTTATGACAGAGCAGAGGCATGCTTTTTGCCTGTACAAAACATGTGATGGTATTTCCTTTTTTATGTTCACTGCAATGTACTCGATATACTTCATAAGTGGAAAAAAACCTGAAGTCTAATGTAATACAGAGGTGATTGAAAAGAAATTGATCCAATAGAAATGGGAAATGATTCATTGGCTTCTTTTTCTGATTGGTGTTCATAAATCTAAAAATAACAATGTTTTATGATAACGAAGCATAGATGATGGCCATCCTCTTTAAAAAGAAATTAAGAGCAGTCAAAATATTCAGTCACTATGTTTTGGTGATAAAGGCACAAGAAGAAGAAGAACAATGACAAACTAGAACCCATTAGATCTGTATCTGAAATTTGGAATCAGTATTCACAAGATGGGTGAGTTCCAGGTCCATGCATAAAATGTTTGCTAAACTGTTGTTTAGATGTATTTTAAGGATATTGTCCATTTGGGGTAAATACCTTCAACAACAAAAAAAGGAATAAAAAGTTATGGTGTGGTGTGTGTCGTTCTTTATTTAGTTTTTTAAATGTTTATCAATTTAGAGGGAGAGAGTGTAGGAGCAGGGAAGGGGCAGAGAGAGAGAGAGAGAGAGAGAGAGAGAGAGAGAGAAAATCCCAAGAAGATTCCATGCTGTCAGTGCAGAGCCCCACGCGGGGCTGATCTTAACAACCATGAGATCATGACTTGAGCTGAAATTAAGAATTGAATGCTTAACTGACTGAGCCACCCAGGTGCCCCTATGGTGTGCTATGTTTAAAATCTTATTAACATTTCTAATAAAGCTGATTTTCATTATGCTTTTAAACCTACAATGTATTTATGAAATGATATAAATACATTTATTTTTTTTTAAAAAACAATTAATTTGACTCAGAGTAAATAGTGACTGATTTTTCTGATATTAGCGTTACCTTGTCTTAACCAGGCTCATAATGTTTGAGCATGTAAGTTTTCTTTTTATGAAATAAAGGCGCTCTAATTTTTATCCACCTCTCTTCTCCTCTCCCAGATGATATTAAATGGAGAAACATGATTATTAAGGGACTGGATTATGTGTGCTACTAGTACATTTTGAGAGCTTAGATAGTCTGAGAGGGTTTTTACATTATGGACTCCTAGCCTGAAGTGATGGGTAATTTCTTATTGTTGAATTGATCAATTAGTTATTGGAATACTTAGGTTATTAAATGACATTGTGTGTATTGCAATAAATATGCTTAAAATGTTTGGTATTAATGTATGTACAGTAATGTATGTATGTAAGACTTGAGATAGGTATAAATAACAATATTTGATTTTACAGTCTCCTATAGAAACTAAAACATAACCTACATTAATGCAGTATATGACACTCATTCCTATTACCCTTACAATAAGAATCACTTTTGAAAGAAGCTGTTTATACAAAGGACCATTAAAACATTTTAGCAGAATTTACTATGAAATGAAGAAAGCACAGGAAACTGCATTTTTCTTTTCACACTATCAATAATGAGCTATGTGAACCAATCAACCTTTCTGAGCCATACATTTTTTTGTCATCTATAAAATGAAGGATAATATTATGATCTCTGAATTCTCTTCTACCCCAGAAAATCTCTATTAATATCTTAGATGACCCTAGGACCATCCAGGGATACAGTTCAGTCTCTTCCAACTTAGATCTGACCTGGAAGGTACCTAATAAGAACTTGCTGGAATTGGTCTATAATTTGAGCAGTTTCTTCTTTCATTATTGCTCTATCCCAAACCCTTTAATCTTTCTTTGTATAAATGACTGAATAATGTGAGTCTTTCCCCTGAGGCTGTGTAATATGAAAATAGAACCAAATTATGATGGTCCACTATTAGAGCTCCAGTGGCTAGCACGATTTCTAACATCTAGTCGGAGCATAATAAACACTGATCTAATGAGTATATAAGTTAATATATAAATAAATATAACAGAATATTTTACCTGTCAGTTTATTTTCTTCTGTCAACAGGAGAGAAAAAAAAACAGAAATTCAGTTAGCACAGTAAAATATCAACTTCTGGGGACTTCTGACAACTTATAAATATTATTCCTTTCCCCTGCAAACTAAATCTATTTCTCATGCTTGCTTGCTTGCTTTCATACCCACACACAAACAATCGGATTTTCTTGATTTCCGACTCCAATAGAATCAGGTCAGCAGTGAGGATAGAAGCAATAAATCTCTTTATCTCTGTTGACTTTTATGGAACTGACATCTCTTAAAATATTTTTCTTGACTTTGGTGCTCTTTTACTGACTGATTAGGCAGTAGAGCACAGCAGTCAATTGAATCTTCCCAAATCTAATATTAAAAGCGAAGAAAGAAAGACCTGAGGGGCAACAGAATAAGTGAAGAGGACTAAAGAAGGTCCAATAATTCCTTTCCGAAAAATAGAAAATTGCATTTAAGTGTTAGCCTTTCTGTCTGCCCGAGTTACTGTCTTTGTGGCTCTGACATTCTGTCTTCTATCATCAAGGCAACATTCCACTGTTTTATGTTAGTAATAGACTCAGCTCCTAAAAAATTGATTGATGATAAACATATTACAAAGTAAAATGTACGTATCTAATGCCAAATAGGAAAGAAAATATTTCTCCACTGTGATGGAATAGACAAGTTATCTAAGATAATGGAATGTGCAGAACAAAACTATAAGCTCTGGGAAATTGTATTTGTGTTTTGGGGTAAAGCTTTTGATTTGGGCATACTGGCATTTGCAAGAATAAAAAAAGTAAAATCTGGAACATTAAACTGCAGACAATTCAAGTACTGTTTCTTTCTAGGAAGTATAGATATGGATAACACCAAGGGCAGTAATTGAATAGTATCCAGATGCTTGAAGACATAATTAAATTTTAAAAAGCCACACAGATTTTTGCTAAAGCATTATGTCACATAGCCAACTCTTTATAAATAATTTCCAAAGTTGCCTTATTTAAATCCCCTAGACAATATGACAGGCAAAAACAAAAAACAAACAACAATGAAAATTCTTACATGCTCCTCCCACAAGGAAATAAGTATTTTTCCTTAAGAGCTAGTCAGTGTTCGTACAATGACCTAAATACTTCATGGTATAAGGAAGTAGGACAACTTCATCTTGGAGGCTGATATCTAAGAGCTTCTAATTTCTTATCCTTTTCATGCAGTTCTTTTCTCTGCAGCTCAGAGGGAAGCTTAAGTTGGAGGCTGTCACAGAACTTAATAGCTTCTTGTTTATTTGCCTTGAAAGGCCCAAGAAAAGTTGGGAAAGAACCATTCAGTTTTACTTTTTGCATTTTTTAATGGAAAGCTTTCCAAAAATATCCAACAGTGTGAAGAAAGGTAATCAAGAAACATGGTTGTGGGATGAAAAAAAGTTAGTCTATATCCTTGATTTTCATTATACAAAGGTTTCTAATATTGGGAAATTTGCCCACCTTCAGATTCAACCTGAGAACTGGAAAGCCAGTTTTAAGCCTTTTAAAAGATTAAATATAACCATAGTCAAACAAAATATAACCATGAGACACTGAGGTTGTCAATCTATTTATTCTTAGGTAGTCATAGGAATAGATTTAGCTGATAGAATATTTCTCCTCTGAGATCTTTTGATAGAAAAGAAAACTTTCATATTTATAATTCCATTCCTAAAGAGAATTTGATGATAAAAATTATGAGTTCCTTCTTTAGGTTTGAGCCACCTAACTCTGGACCAGTTTTGTGAAATAGCTCTGTGGTTCATATAGAAATCCCCTAGAGAATAATTCACTTAGAAGACCTTAGGATGACAGTGGTCCAGCAAGACCTATTTAGGTTTATGTTTGTACTGCTTTCTGCTTGGTGACGCTTTAGGGTGAGACTTAAATTCTATCAGATCCCAGCATGTAACTTGCCTTGGCATAGATTCAATTTTGTACTTACACCAGTAACCTAGAGCCAAATTTGCAATCTCATAGAACTTGTTTAACTCATCAATAGAAGGAGAAATTAGGAAAGGAGAAACTTCGCTACCTTTTTTGTTCCCCAAATCATTAGATTCTTTGACCCTATGCATGTGACCTAGAAGTTGGAGCACTGAAACAGCAGTTAAACACAGAACTATGTGCTTTTACTGCCTTGTCTTTGTTCCATAAACTCACTTTCAAGTTGTGATAAAGAAATGGATTTGAAAGAGGCAATATGCAAGATTTTGAAATAATCTATATGTGGTTGCAGGAATCTAGCAGCTGAAACAAATTATTTGAAATCTAGACAATAATCTAAAATCAATTTCTAAAAAAAGTCCTTGTTTACTCCATCTTTTTTCTTTCCTTGCAAGTATATATTACTACCCTAAATTTTAAATTATTTGCACAGAATGACTTACAATAAAATAATGTGTCCAGAAATCACACTGTATACTCCATCATCATTTCTTTACATTTCTTTGCACATGTATCATTGCTTCAGAAACTGGAAGCTCATATGAGAAATACTGATAGCAGTCACAAAACTAATCTTGATAGAGGAAGGTATGTACTGTTTAAATTGCTAATGTCAACTTAGGTTACTTAAATTTATATTACAGATACTAATGTTGAGATATATATAAGCAATATTGTTCCTTCAAGGTAGTTTTGAGGATTGTTTCATTGATATAAATATAAAAGCATAATTAAGAAACCTTAATTCAAGGAAAAAATGTAAAATTATAGTTTTATATTAATATTTGCTCTTAGAAGTTTTACACAAGAAAACTTTGTCTCTACCCTTCAGAGGTTCTTCTGGCTGGTATAAGAATTAAATCAACATAAGAAAATAAAATTTAATTTTGTACACATAGGAACCCCACCTACATGAGAGGAACAGTGAGGTATATATGTCATCCCGAGGGAAAGAATGGGATGAGGGCCTGAGGCTTCAAAGGGCAGGAGGGCAATAGCAGGGCAATAAGAAAAGGAGCAGGTGTTTAGTAATTAGGTATTTGCCCTGCCATACTGATGGGTCACTCCAATAAAATTTTATCTCTGGTAGTAACACTGATTCTGGGAAAGATCCCCAGTTTAGATTCTTCTAGGTAGTTAAGGCAGAGGCAGAAGTACCTCTTGAGCCCTCAGAGTTTCAATTGCCTTCAGCTCAAAATAGCCCACATGCCACAGTGGCACATTTTGGGGAGACTTGTTCTGAACCCCTCCAGAAGTAATAGAATTTGATTGAGTTTCCTAATGCTAAAATGATCCTTACCACCCATTTTATAGTACACATCATCAAAGTTTATATTGAGCTTCCTTTTCTTAATAGATGAACTATTTTATACCAGGTCCTTCCCGTAGCATTGCTCATGATTGTTGTTAATTTTAGCCTGGTGGCAATTAAGAATCCTGGTTTTCTCACCATCTGCAGAAGAGATATTCATTAGGTAGGGCACCATGAGGAACAGATAAGTGTCTAAGGATAGATAATTGAAAGTCACTGCAATTCCCCTCAAACCCTTTACCCACCTGTCAGGCTCTTTGGAATAACAAAATTATTTTTGTGTCAGTTTTCAGTTTTCCAACAGCTCAGGAGATTCTGAGAGAATATCGGCTTATTTAATGGTTGAAAAAGAAGTCTCAGAACATCAGAGCTTTCTGTTTTCAGGGAAAATGATTAGTTTGCTAAATATAAATAAGAAACAATTTGCCTGACACTTTAGAATATCTTAAAGTAAGTATACAAAAATTGAAAACCTTCTTTACCAGAATTGCATTATCAATTGTAATAAAAAAAAGAAGGTGAAGCAGTGAATTTAAAGACATTTTAATAAATTCTTTTTGCCACTGCCCCTCCCCCGAACCATACAACCCTATGCCTTCCTTTCTCCAAACTTTCTCCCTTTGAAGTTCACAGCTTTGAAATGCACTATTATTATCTTGTCTCTTATCTTTCCTTTCCTGCAGCTCCTTTCTATTACCTTTTTGTTAGATATATAGGGAAAGTTGTGTTTGTGGCTGACCTCTCAGTGGTTTTTGGCTTCAGGGATATACTTTTGTTTTTTTTGTGTTTTTTTTTTAGCCTGGTGATCTGGGATGAGGGCTTGAAAGCTTGATAAGTGAATATTGATCAACTTTGGGTTGGTAGTAATTTTTGTCAGGCTCCCTTTTAATGTATATGCAAGTATATATGCATTCCACTACAACCTCTTGTAACTGAGAATGATGTCTCCATTCTTCAATTTAGAATTAAGTACAAAATCAACGCATGGAAACCTTAAACTAATATTTTCAAATTACAGCCGAGCATTTTCCTCAAAAATTATACTGTGCCTGCCCTCTCTACTATTGTCTCTCACCTTAAATTGGATCTTTTCCCTGGTCATCCTGTCCTTCTAGCATGTTCTCCCCTGCACAGTCAGAACAGAGAAGGCTCTAGACATTTACAGAACAGCATAGACCCTAGACATTATCATCGTAACAGTCATTTCATTATTAACCTGTGGCTAACTGTATTTCCAGATTTACCCATTCTATAACTTTCACAGCCAAGTTAAGTTAAAGGTAAGACTTTATTTGTAATATTACTGTTAAATTTAATATTGTTACTTTGGACTAAACATTCCAGCTAGTTGAGATAATCTTAGCCATTCCCATAACCTTAGGGCAAGAATCCCTCCCTCACCAATGGAGTAAATAGAAAGTGTTTAAAACAATAAGGCAGATCTTGAAGAATGTAGGCATTAGCATAAACAGGAAACTAAGAAGACTTTCTGAGTTTATGCTTCAGTTTGGTGGGGTGAGGGGAGATGGAGGTAGTTGTATGACCATGGTGTTTTGTGGCCCAAGGTGGAGACTGTCCTGGCTAGAATGGAAGATACTTTTGAAAAATATATTCATTTAAATAGAGATCATGTGTCATAAGAACCTTTCAAAAGAACTTGATTCATTGTGGTTTAAGTTAATGAGCCTTTGCAAAAGCAGGTGCCTGATTAAAGTATTTGAGAAAGATCAGAAATATGGACACCAGAAAGTCAGAAAATCTCAGGGTTTGTAGAAATTCTAGCTCTATAGTCTTTTCAGTGCTTGGGTGTCCTCTCCCAGATTCCTGCCACCTAATAAGTCAATATAAGCTTAAGCTTAAATATATACCGTGCCTGCTTCCCATGTGATATTTAGGTACTATTAACTTGTAGAAACGTTGATATTAATTTATATGCTTGTACATATTAGTCCTATTATAGCTACTGAGATAACGAAAAACAAGTTTAATTACCTTCTCATGGGACAATTTTTTAAAGAATCTTTTTTGTACTTCAGCTAGCTTCCAGAAGAAGCTAACTGAATTCCCTACCATTCTTTGTGCAGTGAGCTGTAAAGTAGTATTCAAATTCCGGTTTTTTCAATTAGGAGTCTTTGCATTACACTTTGATTATCATTGACTCAGGGAAGTTTAAACATGTGTCTATGGATTATTTAATCCTTTTTAATTGAAAAAAAATTTTATGGTGGGAAGCTTAAAATAAAATGACTATACATATTTTTATTTTACATATGTGCATTCATATTTCCTTGTCTATAAGGATCACTGGATTTTAACATCCTAGAAGTTTATAAAAGTAATTACTGCTTGTTTTTCAGTGTAATTGGCTATAGTTTCTATTCTTTTGTTTTGAAATAATTATAGAAAGTCCTTTGAAAAGATGGGTATTCATCTAGAAAGGGAATTTACTAGTAAGAATGACTCTAAAGTTCCTGTGCATTAGTCAAATTCCCACATGGAAAATATGCATTCAAATGTTTTCAAATATTTTAGATCCCCAAGCTATAGGAACTGATACTTTATAGTTCTGTATTTAGTGACCAGCATAATTATATTTAAAAAATACAGGTCAAACTTACTAGTGGTAGTTTTCTCATGTGAGAAGAGTCAATGGCTCTACATTTTGTAGTATATTTTGTATTATTATTATTTTGGTGTTGAGAAACACAGACATTGCCATGACTGGGGTATCTCTGGCATATGAAAACATATTTGTTTTCATTTGAAAGGTTATTTTACAGGTATATTTTGGTATGTAGTCAAGTGGAATTCATCTGTTTTGTTTTCTTACTGTGGAAACTGGAATTATAAAGTTGAATATCAATCACATTAAGGTATGCATTAGTTATTCAGGTGATATTATTTTTTTTAACACAGAAATGCCCTGGAGCATTAATTTTTTTTATTCATCTTGGTAACTAGAGAAAGGACTTTGTAGTGGTTGCTTGAAAATGAAAACTGCTGGGAACTGAGGGAGAGTAGATGTGTGCAATTTTTTGTCCCGCATCTCAGCTTGTGGGACACACAGTTCTACCATGAAGAATGAGTTCTCTGGGATTTTTATGTCTTTATTATAGAAAATAGAAGTTTGAACTTGGGGATATTTTTGCCTTTTTTATGACATTGTAATGTTCTGGACAGATAAATTCCAAACTCTAAGGAACAATCTAAAACCTTTGAAACATAAAGATGGAAAGTAACAATAAGTTACAAACAATAGGAGCTTTGTAAACTCCACAGTAGGACTTGAGTTCATCATCACATTACTTTTCATATTTCTCTTCAAAGCAGGCAAACGGTCCCAATCTGAATATATCGTTAATAAAATACAGCACAAATTCTCATGACCATCTATTGATTTATGCTCACCTTCTGTTATTAGCAATAAAACTTTTCAGGAATCCTCAAGCCCAGGTGCCAACATGTCTGTGGGTGTGGGGGCAGGGACATTCATTATGGTGAAGATAAAACTTACTGGCGTGGTTTGGCAGCTCATGGATTCCAGCAATGCAGCTCAAGCAGGAAAGGATACCAGAAATGACATCTGCAGGTGACAGGTTCTTGACATGGTTACTTAGGAATACAAAACATCTTTTTTGGGATTACTAGTTTTAACATCATCAGAGTTATATTTAAAAGATCAAAATTGCTTTATACTAAAGAAGTGTAAGATTCAAAGCAGGGTGACCAGTCAGGAGGCTATTGGATTATCTGCTTTAAAAAGTGTAGTGATGCAAATGAGAAGCGTTGCTGTAGAGATGGAGTCACATGAATACATTTGGGATAAATTTTAAGGTGTGCTTAACATTATTTATTGTCTGCTGGATCAATGTATGATGTGAGAGAAAGAGGTGGCCAAAAATGACTCATCTTTTTCTCATTGAATAACTAGGTGAATGGAGGAATTGCACACCATGGGAGGAGTAGATTTGGGAGAAAGAAAAACTCAAATATTTAACTTTACATATGTCAAGGTTGAGATGCCAGTTAGACATCTAAGAGGAAATATGAGCAGGTAGACATATGAATTTGGTATCTGGGTGACAGGTGGAGAACAGAGAGAGATGTTTGAGTGTCATCGGCAAAATGATAAAGTCATGAGACTGGATGACAATAGGAGTCAGTGTAGATTGTGACAGGGGGTTCCAGGACTGAATCTTCTGGAAAAGAGAAAGTTTGAGGTGAAAATTCTTCTGTGAGTCCAAAAACTGCCATGAAAATTTCTGCCACAGCCATGTACGTTGCTACATTTCCCCAGTTGCAGGATGATAATCCTACCGCTCCTACCTTCTAACCTTGAGGGAGGCATTTTGTTTTTCTTAACTGAATAAAATTTTGCTCAAGAGTTAGTCCAAAGCTTTCTTTAAATATCAGGCAGCTTCTGCTCTGGTAAAGTCTCCTAAGAAGTCAACCTTTTGTTGGCTTCAGTCTTGGGAACCTAGCATTGTACTTTCTGAAACACAGCCATGTGGACCACATTCACCCACATCCAGGCCGTCGATGTTTCTGCTAAACTATGAAATGAAATAGCTATGAAATGAAATAGGGGTTTCAGTAACCTTTAGGGCTCTGGCATTGACCTTCTGAACAAGAACTGCTTGATGTTATTTACTTGTTCCCTACTCTACCTGAGAAGATTGGGGAAGAATGTGCAATAAGAAATGAAGAATCTTCTACATCTTGATGTGTGCAGCAGTAATGCATTTCATTTGAAATGTATAGAGAAACTAATTTTCTTTCTACCCTTTTGAATTATTGACTGAGACCCCTAAAATAAAAGATTATAAAAGAAAAAAACCAATGTTTCTGAACATCTCCTGTCAACATGGAGATACCCTGGCAAAATGGAGTAACTCTCTAGGGTGGTTTAGAAATCAGGATTAAATACCATCTTAATAGGGAAAGGGAAGAGGATATAGGTACCTAATGGAAAGTGATTTTTAGGAAAGATGAATGGGCTCTCAGAAGAATAGATGGGTGGTGTGATAGTTTCTGATGGTTTGTTTGGGTGTGGTATCAACTTCTAGTCTTGTCTCCCTGATAAGAGTCCATCTTCCCTGGCTGATCAAACTCCATGGGAGGGGATTAGTGATAAATGAGTTTCTTTTGGAGGATCTATCTTTAGGCGGATAAGGGGAATTTAGAGAAAACCTCTTCCTGAATTTGCTAGTTTTCAAGTGTTTGCAGCTTAAAGTAATATACCAACACAACATATTTTGGGATGGCGTATCCTGCTACCCTTAAGTGGTTACCAGAGTTATCCCCTTATCTATAGCTTCTGGATGGTTATACCTGTGTGCACCATATAGAAAAGCCCTCGGTGAGCATCAAAGTCAGTGCTAACACCCACCCTGTGTCCTGTACTGTAACTTTTTGGCCTTCAATATCTACTTTCCCAGAGGATAGTGCTCTGAGCATCTGATCATGAAACATAAGGATACTTTGCTTCAAGACTTTTGACATACTCCTATTGCAGAGTATATTTTGTGGTCCTGCACTTCTGTTGTTCCGGGAAATGGGACTCCTTGTAAGTTTTTCTTTTACTGTATAACAAAATGCCACAAAATCTGGCTTCTTAAAATGATAACTATTTTATTAAATCCTGCAAATATATGGCTGAGGATTTGGGAAGGCTCGGCTAAGTGATTCTTTTGCTCCACATGACATCAATACATGTCACAAGTCACATATTGAGAAGTCCTGGACAAGGACGTACGACTGATTTTAATAAGGAAGACTTCAGGACTTTGAGCTGATATTATAATGACATGAGATTTCTGGGGACCCTGAGAGGGTATATTCTGCATATGGGATGGAAATTAATTAGTGAAGCTAGAGGATAGATCATGGTAGGGAATCATTTATTGCTTCCAGTGATCTTTACCTGTAGGTATTTCTGCCCTGTGTAATATCCTTTTGAAAATGGCTGCATCTAATAGTTTGATTTTAACAAATAGAATATGGCAAAAATTATGTCATGATTTTATGACACTACATTTCCCAGTACCAAGCTGATAATCCTGACCTCTAGTACCATGGCATATTCCATAATTAGCTTTTAGCTTTAGTTTCTTCAATTTTTAAATGTTTATATTTGAGAGAGAGAGAGAGAGAGAGAGAGAGAGAGAGTGAGTGAGTTTGTGCACACAAGCAGGGAAGGGACAGAGAGAGATGGAGACAGAATCTGAAGTAGGCTCCAGGCTCTGAGTTGTCAGCACAGAACCCAACATGACACTCAAACCCAGAGTGTCATGACCCAGAGTCATGAGATCATGACCTGAGCCGAAGTTGGATGCTTAACTGACTGAGCCACCCATGTGCCCCCATGATTAGCTTTTAAAAGACTATGACTTTTGTCTTTCTACCATGCTCTCTCTATCGCCTTCTCAGCATGTATGTTTTTCTGAAGCAAGCTGTATTGCTGGAGAAGCCCATGTGGCAAAGAACTAAAGAAAACCTATGGCTAAGAGTCTGTGAGTAACTGAGGCTGTCGTTTTGACAATCTTTTGGTAATGGAATCTTGCCATCAGTCACATGATCTTGGGAGGAAATCTTTACCCAGTGAGATTTGAGATGACTAAAGCCCAGCTGTCCTCTCATTGGTAGGCTGTGAGAGACCCTGAAATAGAGTCCAGAATAAGTTGTGCCAGATTCCTAACCCACAGAAACTATGAGATAATATATGTTGTTCTAAGATTTGAGGTGATTTTTTATGAATCAAGAGACAACTAACATGCAATGTTTACTGTCTTCTCTTTATTTTTGCTTCTCTCTGATTTTTAGTTTGACTTTTACTATGGTTTGGGTTTCTCCGCAAGGTGGGGACAGGTCCTCCAACTACTTTTGAGTTTTGTAGCTCCTAGGTAGGACTGACACCTTCTCCCTGACTAATGAGGATAAGCATGTAGATATGTAAGACAAATGGTACTGTTGACCTTAAACCCCTTACTCCCAGTGGCTTCCCATTACATTTAGAATAAAATCAAATTTTCCATGGACAAGAAATTTACATGATTGGGCTGTTGCTTCTCTCACTCCCCACCCAAACTTCATCTTTTTTTATTTGCCTCTCCCTCCACACATACCCTGTGAACTCTCCACTGTCCACTTCCTCTTCACTTGTCCCTTTCCCCCCTCAACCCTGCACATTGTCTCAGCCCTCTCCCACCCGATGAGGCCATCTAAACTCCTGCACCCTTGCCTCAGTTGTTCTCTCTGATCTTTGTTCTCCTGGATCTTTCCATGCTTGTGGTTTTACCAAAAATGTTTCCTTCCTAAACAATTGTCCTCACGTTCAAGCTAAATTACCAAACAAGTACCTGAGTGTCTGACTCCTAATTTCAGTTTAGGTCATAATTCCACAGTCACAGGATTGAGCCCCAAGTTAGGCTTCATGCTGAGAATGGAGCCTGCTTAAAGATTCTCTTTCCCCCTCTCCCCTGCTTGTGACTTTTCTCTAAAATATGTTACCATCCAAATCTAAGAAAACCTGTACATATTTTCCTGTTTAACTATCTAGATAACATTTAATTACTCTTTGAAATCATCTTATTTGTATACATATTTATTACTTATCTTCCTCTTATTAGATTGTAAGTTCCTTGAGACCAGGGACCAAGTCTTCTGTATTTCATTGCTATAAGTTGAAAATTTGTTAAACAAATGGTGTGTAAATGACATGACTCTAAGAATATTGGACTTAAAATATTATTCTTACAACTCAGAGAATGCTTTCTTCTTTACAGAAGAAGAGGCTATTGGAGAAGTCAGTATAAGATTGGCAATGGCCTGCCATGGAGTTTTGTAAAAAGGAATTTGATAGAGAAGAATATTGTCTGAAATATATCTTCTGTGGAATACAAGTAATTCTTTTTGTGTTGGGTACCTTTAATAGTAAAGAAATGCCAACTTGAACATCATGTTGCAATTCATTTTCTAGTAAGAAGATCATGCATTTGCTTTTGGGAATGTTAGTTTCAAAAGGTTGTGGACATCTTATACATAACAAATGAAGGTTGGATGTTAGTTTTCTCGAATACAGAAGACTAGGTTAGGATTATGATAGACATTTGTGTGTCCTGTGTACAGAATAAAACTGAAGCCATGGAATGGATGAGCTCTCCTAAGGAGAGTGTAGGGAAAGCAAAAATAGATAAGGGCCAGACTTTGCACTCTATTATTTAAAGGTCTGGTGGAGGGAGAGCAGTCAGCAAAGAAGACTGAAGAGAGTACAGAGATTTTAGCAAAAAATAATAAATAGAAACTGGGTGAAAATAATATTTCAAGAAGAAAGCAGCAGCAACATATATCCAAAGTTAAGATGTCATATAAGGTAAGAAATTGGTCATTCATTTTAAAGTTGTAATGGTCACTGTAACTGTAATGAAAAAAATTTCTGTGAAATGGGAGCTAAAGCCAGACTGAAGTGAATTGAAGACAGAATGGAAGAGTTAGAACTAAAATTTTACATCTGAAGAAAAATTGAGAAAAACAGAGCAATTTGTTGGTGGTGACAATGTTATTGACAGATTCGGTAACCTTGAACCTTCTATATCTCTCCTTCAGGAGAAAGTCTGGCCATTTTATTTAATTTCCACATGGTGAAGGCAAATGCAGCCTTTGGTGTATATTTTTATCTGAATTCTTTTCTTGGGTTGCATTTATTGGTCTTTGTTTCCCAACATCTGTTTTCTTCTCTTTATTCTTTAATAATATACTGAGAATAATGGAATTCATCCAGGAACTGACACAGAATTGAAATAAACCTGGAAGTGAGACTCCAAATTCAGCTTTAATATGTTCTAAATGTTTCTCTTTGAAGAAGTTACTTACCTGTAAGATAAGTAGCTTTTACAAACTCTCTTTGCATCTTTCAATTCCCTCAATTCCATATGAATATTTGAAGACCCACATTTTACTTACAGCCACTGTGAGTAATTAGCATTTTTAGTTGTGAAATATGGGCATAGATAAACAATTATCCAACGTTCTAGGGAACTTTTTAATTTAATTATTAGAAATCTACTCATTATTTATCTTCAACAGAAAAATAATTAACAGATGTTACATTTTCCACATAGATTTTAATTTTCTGCAAATAAGTTGACATTCTATCTAGGTAAACATCACAAGCATACCAACATGGATTATTCAAATAAAACCAGATGAGAGTGTATTCTCTTTTTAAATGATATATAGTTAATATTTTATTTTAACATAAGACTCTCACTACCTACATCCAGAACACTATAAAAGAAGCACCATTTTAGTTTCCACATAAAAGTAAAACCACAAAGTTATCTTTATGTTCAACTAAGGAATTGATCTGTAATTAAGAGTTTCATAACAAAAATTTTTTTCTCCTGTAAGGAATAGAGACAAAGACTTTTGTGAAATTACTATTTTTTTGGCAGACTATAATTTGAGTTTTCCATCAGCCTTTCAAAATTAAGTTTGTCAGTATGAGAGGAGAAAGACAATGCACCCACCCACTTTTCACAATGCCTGCTGTGCTTTGCAAATCATGATTTTGGCACTTATGCTTTGCTGTAACAAAGAAATGATATAAAAGAAAGGTTTAGATACATTCCAGTTCTATGATACTATCTGTAACTTCTAAATGACTAAAATAAGGCTGAAATGTGTCCACATTAATATATTGGCACCCAACTCTGTAGTTTCTTCCCTGAACCCCAAAGATGCTATGTAAATGGTACACTTTAGAATCAAGTATTTTTAGTACATTTATGAACACCCATAGAAATTTGCTTCTATAAATTTTGAAGAAAATGTTTAGATACATCAAAAACCAAAATCTTGCTTCCAGAGTAAATGTGGATAATGTTATCTTTATGGCACCTTTAGAAAATCATTTTTTACATACTAGTGTCATAACAGGCTTATTATAATCCAATAATTTATTACAAAAAAGGTGAAATGTATCTTTGGTGAATATCTAATCACAGTACCTAGCTTCACCAATGTAGAAGTAAAGCCTACATAATTTTGATAACTTTCTTGGGGACAGACACCGTTTTCTTGGAGCACATCCAGGACTAGCATGAAATCTGACTCTTTGCTTGGCCATGTCATGTACTACATATCATTACCAATTGTCCATCAGAAACTCATATTCTTAAAAATATAAATGTCAGGACACTAGTAACCTGCAACTTAATTCAGTAGGTCTAGGGAGTGACAGGATCATCTGATTGTGTGTAGAGAGCTTGGAGAATGACTATTTTAATAATCAAAACTTGCTGGTCACTAGTAGTCACAGGATGTTAATCTTGCTTTTTGGATTGGATGTTTATTTATAAGTGTTAAATCCACATTGGGATGAGTAGCATGCTTAGGACATGTTATACATGATAGGGAAAGCTTATATCATCACTTGGGAATCAGTACTTTTCTGTTCCTATAGTTTTTACTCAGCACATATATTGCTGCTAAGGAGTCAAAACCTCAATAGAAAATCTTAGTGTGTTGTAAGAGATATATATATCTATTGATATATATCTATATATAGAGAGAGAGAGAGAAGGAGGGAAAGAGAGAGATAGCGTGTGTGTGTGTGTTTACCTTTTCCTGAATAACAGTTTTCCACGGAGAAAAACGTTTAGTATGTTAGGCTTAACTTTTCCTATCAACCCAAACTGCAGGTATTTAAGCCTTTTTTCATACAAACTAGAAGGTGTATATTTCCTTCTTCTTATTTTGTTTGTCATTAGATGATTTAATAACTACTCCTGGTCCAGTGTTTTTTATTCTCCCAAATTCTGGGTGGAAAAAAATATCAGGCATAAAAATAAAGCATTGGTTCTAATAAATTGAACCATACTCTTCCTCTAGAAGCTGGTACAACCAACCAGAAAACTTCATTTCCTAGATGGCCTTGTAACAAGGTTTTTGGAAAAGACTTAGTTTTCACTGATTGCTACATTTGTGTGACTTGCCAAACTTGTGTGAAGTTTGGAAGGTGCAGTTGGGGTGGAGAATGATTCTCTTCTGCTTCTTCTATATGTAGGGCTCGCCCCAGTCATAGAAATGCCCTGATTTTGGTGCCAATGTACAAGGGTGAGGGTTGTGTGTTTTGTGTGTTCCTTGATTGATTGCCCATGCAGGTTAAGCAGTAGGCATAGCTGTAAGACCAAGAGTTTCAGGGGTGGTAGAAGTTTCTATTTCTCTAAATTGAAGTAAAGGCACCTGTGTTCCTAAAGGTAGCCATCCCACATGTTTCTAGGTTTCCTCACTTTTCAGATTATGACAGAGATGACAACTAGCTTTATAAACAAGGTCTGTAGTAGTATTTTTACTCTTTCACTAATGGGTGATTCAAAATTTCTTTTTTGAGTGATTTGAAATCTTGGCAATCCCTCCAGTCTTCCTTTGTAGTAATCTAACCATAACTTTGGACATAGTACAGAAAAATATGTGTCCAATCACCTGAGTTCCAACTATACTTTTCTAGGCTCCTATTTTATAGTGGTTATCTTATTATTCTTTATTACTCTTTTATTACTGTGAAATACTCCATCAAACACTGAAATACCGTGTTTGCCCCTTATTTGGTAAGTGGCATGAATAGCCCTTAATGACCAGCTCTTAGACTTCAAATCATTGGAATTCTTCAGTCCTGTAGTAGAAGCATTTATCCCTCCGGTAATAAAATCTTAAATTCTATAGGACCTGAAGCCTTGGGGGAAAAAGAGTTTAATATATCATAAAGGTGTGTATTTGGTTATAAATAAGAAGTCACTACCAACTTCAACTATTGGTTCTGGGACCCATGCATTCTATCTATAGGAGAAACTGCACCATTAATTGGCATATGATTCTAATCACATCCTACAATTCAGTAGGTCATTGGACCATTCAAAAAAATATTTCTGGATGATAAAATAGAGAATCCCAAAGGATTCCCCTAGTTTTGCTGTTGAATGAGCTCTATATATGAGTCAATAGTATGCAAAAGAACATGACAGTGTATGATGCTTGCAAAAATTATATTTTTAAAAGTGCTGGCAGAGTTATGTGGAAGAAGAGGTACACCCATGTCCAAAATAAGATCTATTCCAGAGAAAACAACTAACTTCAACTTATAACAAGAAAGAAGCTCTATATAATAACTTACCTCTAGGTTGGTCTCTTAAAGACACAATGTCCTATCTGGACCGTAAGTTTCACTTTGTTTTTTGTTGCTTATTTTTATTGCTAAAAATATACATTGTAGATCAGAGTAGTGAGGTCTGTCCTAGTTAGAAGTCCAGTAACAGCCACCATCTCTTGAAGAGTCCATAAAATGTCTGAAGATCATCCATGCCCTGGAGGCCAAGGTTACTGATTTTTCATCCATGGGGTGGATCATTCTATCTAGCTGATTGTTAAGAATCTCTGGTATACAGAGAATTTTCTGATGGGCTTTGACAAGGGACAGGAATATCCTTATTTTCTGATTCTACTTCAAAGAGATCCATTTGACATCCTTCCCTTCCTCTGGCAGGCAAATCAAAGTCCAGTGCAATAACTTTTTCTGCTTTAGCCTGTCTCAATTCTCTCGGTAAATCAAATACCTTGGTTTCTACTTTTGGGAATATAGTTTCTGATAGGTTTAATTTTTTTTTCTCAAAATAATACAAGATAAATTTTAATTCTTTCAGTTCATACTTTTTGTCTTCCTCTTTTTCTATTCTCTTATTGTGTATTTAATGTTTAGGATAGTTCTAGGGATGGCTGTTTTAAATTTCCTATCCATATACAAGACATTTAGGAGATTGAAGGTAACAACCTACCTCCTCTGTAACTAGGAAGTAGGTTGGCAGAGTATGAATTACCCAAAAGGTCTTTGAGGTTCTGTCTGACCTGACATTTAAGCTTACAGGAATTCTTGACTGGAGATTCTAACTTCGTGAGTGAAGGTGAGATTGTAACATAATCTCAACCATTTCTACTTCACTTATTTATTTGGGAAGAGTTTTTTTAATGGCTTCCATTATATTATTCATAGTTGCACAAAACTTCTTAAAGAGAGATTTCCTTTGTAAGCCAGACAATAATTCCAAAGGCAGAGAGAGAAAAAAAGCTACTCTATTGAAGTTTACTTGTAGGTATAAAAATAAGACAATCACACACAAAAGTAACTCAAAATACAAAACACAAATGTTTACATACTATGATATGTGGTTTAAAAAAAGCACAAAAAGATCTATTTCAAGGATCCATATAGTTTATTTTTCTTATTATTGAAGTTTATTTTCAGAGAGAGAGAGAGAGAGAGAGAGAGAGAGGAAGGAATGGAGGGAGGGGCAGAGAGAAGGGAAGAGAGAGAATCCCAAGCAGGCTCTGTTGTCAGCACAGAGTCAGATGCAAAGCTCAAACTCGGGTACCAGGAGATCATGACCTGAGCCAACATCATGACCTGAGTCGACACCAAGGGTCAGATGCTTAATGGACCACCCCTCCATAGAATTTATTTTTAACATATTTTAATAAAATATCAATAAAATTGATATGATTTTGAAGAGATTTCTACTTGTTTTTGGAAAATGTAAAAAACATGTGGTGTGAACTTCTTATGGATTTAATAATAACTCTCCATTTGAACTTAGTCCACATTCTTGGTTCTTACATTTTAAAATCACTGGATGTGAAATTTTAGATGTAGCATTTAAAGTCTTCCTTTATCCTTAGCAGTGAAAGTCTGTATATCCCCTTCAGAGGAGAACTTTTCTTGCCAGCTAACCCATGAAAGAAAGAGGATTTTATAAATCAATGTTTGTTTTATATCTCTTGAGGAAGCATTTCCACAGGCTTCATTACACCTTTAGTGTGAGAGGATTCTATAACCATCATGTGTGGATATTTGTAGTTGAGGGTTGTATAACTTTGAAGCATAACAAACCTCTTAAGGTCTTTGTCTAAAGCCAAATACTGTCATTTTATTTTCCTCAGCCGTACAAAGTGCATTTTTGATGGTCCAATGTGTCCTTGATGGACAATAAGATAATGTTTTATATCACTCCGGTCAAGATTCCTAGATTAACAGGAAAGGGGAAGGCTAAATATGAACACTGACCTTTCTGAACTTTGGTCCTTCGGCTTACTTTTCTTCATTCTCTGCAAAAATTCTCTGCTGTTGTCTTACTTGATGAGGAAGGAATAAAGTAATTTCTAATTAGAAAGGTAGTACTTGTCACCATAAATTAAATGGCTGGAATGAACCAATAAAATATATCAAGTATATTATATATACTTCTTTCTTATTAATGGTTTTAAGATGGAAATTTAGCACATAAAAAAACACTGCAAACTCCTCAACTTCTAGTTGAAGGGACTTTGGGTATGGGACTGAGTAAATTCTGGAATACATTCCCACCTCTACCAACCTTCTTAAGTTTGAAACACATAGTAATAAAAGGCTTAAAAATACATGATTGTCAATGAAGATGCATAGCTGAGAAGAGAAAAAGAGAAAAGAAAGAAATCTTCAGTTATAAAAGGGACTTCCTAGCTGTGGCAGTAAAGTAGAAGTTGAAACTATATATGACTCATAGAGGTGCTGGGACCAGTGCAGATTTGAAAGCCTGGGATATTGATGTGCTTGAGGGATCCAGAGTTGTAATTTTAAACCCCTGTATGGCAGAGCTGTATACAGTTTTCCTTAAGCCAACCCAGTAGCTTGGAAAGCAGTGCATACTCACTGAAATTTCCAGCTGCTGGTTAAATTGTACCTGTGAGAATAATTGGACCTGAGCTATGGCCATTCAAGGGAGTGAGTCCCAGTTTTACAATACCTGAGATTCTCTTGGTCAGATGACAAGATTTCCTAAGTCATGCATATGGAAAGAGAGGGTATGTATATGCTCAGTTTGAGAACAGTGCAGTTAATCACAATGCATATAATCTTATTAGCTTAGTAAACTAGGATACAGAACTAAAAAAATTTTCCTAAGATGTTTTCTTACCCTAACATGAATTTTTAATCATAATTTGCCGAGTGTTTGAGTTAATGGTCATATACCTATATTCACTACTTCAATTTTTTTTTATTATGCTGACTTTCCATTGCCCCTCCTTTAGTTGTTTAATTCTGAGATCTAGTTCATGTCATTGTCCATAGTGATGATTTCTATGGCTATGTTTGCATCTAATGATTCTCTTCTTTCTCTATCTTTTTCTTCATCACTTAAAAGCATCTTCATTATTAAAATGCCTAACCTACTTACTTTTTGCCAGTCATCCTTTCATATAACTCCTATTTGAAATATCTGCATTTTTATTTAGCTCAATTTGAGGATCACAATCAATTTAATCTTAATTGCCTTTATGCAAAATGTTATAAAAGACTGAAAGACAGTGGGGGTGGGGGTGGGAGCAGGGGAATAGTCAACATATCGTACTCAGATTTCTCCCAATTTTCCATGAATTGTGAACCTAGAATTTCATGTCCTAGAATAGTGCTTCTCGGCATATGATCCAAGTACCGGAATCATCCAGTGAACTTGTTGACAGTGTTGTCCTAGGTCTCACCATTGGCTTACTGCTTTAGAATCTCTGGATGTAGAGCTGATAGTGATTTTAATGCACACTGTATTTTAAGAACCTATGGATACTACAGCTCTAGAAGTTTTATATACGGAAGAATAGGGACACCTGGGTGGCTCAGTCGGTTAAGCATCTGACATCTGCTCAGGTCATCATCTCACAGTTGGTGAGTTCAAGCCCCAAAGTGGGCTCTCTGCTGTCTGTGCAGAGCCCACTTCAGATCCTCTGTCCCCCTCTCTCTCTGCACCTCCCCCACTCACACGTGCTCTCTCTCTCTCTCTCTCTCTCTCAAAAATAAAACAAATAAACTTACAAAATAGAAGAGAATGACCATTTGAATTATATATGTTTTTCTTTGTAAGGATCTTTATAGAGGTAAAATTGAGCAAAGAGGTACCTGTTTGTCTTCATACTCTACCATAGCAGGATCGTGATTCCAGTCCCAACTAAATAAGTAGATATCACTCTACTGAAGCTCATTAGGTCTTATGACAAAGAGATTCTTATTTTAGGGTAAATATATCATAATTCATTCAGTAGGAGAACTGAATATTGTATGTTATGTAAGCCTGGCATAATAGGGTAGCATAGGATTTCACTGATTCAATCATTCTAAATATTACAAGTAGTATCACTAAGAATAGGAAACATTGTTAAATTACAGATGGTAATTAATGATAAGTAGATATTTGCTTGGTAAATATCACAATATTTGAACCTCACAAGAAAACTTAAATATGTTGAAAAACTTACATTTGTAGATTAAACAGAGTTTGTAGTAAAGTTCACAGTTTTTAAATTTTACACTTTCTTGATTAAATATTTCACAAACATTTTTGAAAGGTGGTGTGATGGAATTAAAAACATAAAAATGTGGCATTGACAATGGAAGAGCATTATTGTTCACTCATGACTGAAGGAATCCCACAAATCATGGTAATTGAAAGTGGCTTTGAAATACGTCCTGGGAGTTTAGCTTTCTCCTAGGGAAATTAATGCCTTATTTGTTTGCATAAGACTATGGGGAATAGGGTTTAGTCTTATTAATTTGACATTTATTAAATGCATATGTTTTTATAGATATTATGAAATAGAGGTGGCTGAATATATAGTTTATCTTAACTACATAGGATTTTCAGAATGTCAAGAAGGATTATTCTGAGGATGTGGCTGTGACCAAGGCTAAACCAAATACAAGCAAAGTGTGAGGAGAAACTCTAAATGCATATACTTATTTTTTGAAAGCCCTAAAATGCTCAATTTAAAATATTTACAGCTTTAATACTGAATTCCATTAATGAGGTTGGGTTTTGAAAAAAAGAGAAAAAAGAAATCATAGAATATGGTGCTGCCTAGGAATCTAACTTTGCAGAAAATTCAAAGCAGGTTTTCCATCTCTGAATAAGCACATAATGTTTATCATGTCAAAAACTAAGAAAAGCCATTCATCATCTTTCTTTCAGCCCAATCTTCCACCTGACTTTTCTTTTCCTTATGCCCCTTTGTAATTTATAACTAGCAAGAGCTATATCTAGGACATATTTTTAATCCATTTCAGCATTGAGCTCAGTACATTAATATGTAATTGAAGATAAGGGAAATGCACGAAATTCAAAAAATTGTCCTTTAACTTTATTGAGTGTCTACTATGTACCAGGTATGAAGGTGAGTATTGGGGTAAAGAAATACAAGACAAAATCTGTGCTACTGCAATCACCATCTAATGAGAGCAAAGAACATTTTTAATGAGGGGAAAAATTGTGGAAGAGATGTTTCAGGTAGCATCTGAAGTTCCAATAGAAACCAGGAAAAGACAGTGAGACAGTGAGAATATATTCTAGTGAGGGCAATAGCATGCATACAGACAATTATGCATATAAATTGTGGTACATTTGTGAGAATTCAGGTTCAGACATGCTATGAGAATAGTCTAAAACCCACCAAGATGAAC
Organism: Cryptoprocta ferox; assembly: GCA_028646485.1. Lineage (NCBI taxonomy): Eukaryota > Metazoa > Chordata > Mammalia > Carnivora > Eupleridae > Cryptoprocta > Cryptoprocta ferox. The sequence continues at coordinate 36,498,544 of CM053573.1, forward strand.
CAATCTCTTTAGTATTCTGTAAGTTCTTGGAAACAAAAATCAAAAAAGCTAAGTGAGATATGATTGTAACAGTCCAATTTATTTGTACTATAAAATCTTTAACATTCAATAATTATTTACTAAAATATTAGAAATATTTATTACATAAGAAACATGGACAAGGCTTTATTGACTAGATCGTTAAATTCTAAAGTAGAGGAATTTGGTTCCTCATACTATTTATTTTAGGATAAATTTATTTACGATAAATATTTTTCTTATTATAGATTAACATATTGTGGGAGATAAAGGCATTATTTTAGCCTGTGTTTTTCTACTTAAAGTAATGTATTCTATACAGAACACTACTGCTGTAATATATGAATCAAGTAACTTTTTGAACCTAAATAGATTTCTTTTTTTTAATGTTTATATATTATTTTTGAGAGAGAGAAACAGAGTGTGAGTGGGGGAGGGGCAGAGAGCGAGGGAGACACAGAAGCTGCAACAGGCTCTAGGCTGTGAGCTGTCAGCACAAAGCCTGATGGAGCGCTCAAACTCATGAATTGTGAGATCATGCCCTGAGCCGAAGTTGGATGCTTAACTGACTGAGCCACTCAGGTGCCCCAAACCTAAATAGATTTCTAATGAACAAAGTTTGAAATGTTTCATGCAAGTCTAAAATGTGTAGTGTGATAATAAGAAAAAGCTAAAGCAGGTACAACATATGAAGTAATAAAGTCTAACCAAAGGCGGGAATTAGGCCATAGGTAAATGGAAGAAATATATATTATCCTTGGAATTTTCAAATATTAGTGAGGGCATTGTGTGTGGAGTGGCTGGCATCAGCTATCAAAAATGTTCATAACTTTGCTATTTAACTATCAAAATGTTTATAGCTTTGCTATTTAACAGTCTTAAACATGCAGAATTAAAATGTCATACATAAATAAAATTTAAAAATAATTTTACAATAGATATGCATAACCATTTTTAACATACATAGGTAAGTGATAACAAGCATTTGGCGGATATACAATAGGAGCAATATTCTGCTCTTCAGGACTTTAAATCCATTCTGTCCTTTATTCTAAAAGCACTTTTACTACCAGGTATGAATTTCACTTATGAGGACCAATTGTTTTAATGATGGAGCTTGATGATATTGACAAGAACGGAAATGCTTGCATAATCTGGAAATTAATCTTATAGATGGGTTTCATTTGTATTGATAACCAAGAAGCATCTGAATAGCCTCTATTTTGAGAACAAGTATATAGGAGTCTGTTAAGAACATGGGAAAAAATTAAAATAGTTAAGAGGGATGGCAAAGCCATTGCCCTACTTAATTTCAGGATACGTTGTGACAGTAAATTGTATTCACTGTCTGGAATAACATTTAAGATGTCCTGTATGATACTTTTATTTTTGTCATTAGTATTTAAAAATATTAAATCCATCTGAAAATCTAATTTGAGCCTCTTAAGGTAATTTCCATTTCTATTGTTTTCCAAGTCAATATTATGACTTTACATATAGTAAACATACCCTTTTCTTGTAATTATATGGTTTATTTTCATTTAGTCTCCGGGACAGTTTCCTAACATGGCTATATTCTATGTTCTTTAAATACAGTTTTGTTCCCTTTTGTCCTAAAGAGAGGGCTCTCATAAGCTGTCCTTTGTTCTAAGATTTGAGTTTAAAACCTAATTGCAGAGTGGATTAAAAGACCTAATAGATGTAATTATTCTTTAGCATTCTGAATTTATTGTGAGTTAGAAACAAATTAAGCCATGAGCGTCACGACGAAAGGATTTCAACAGAATTCATATGACTGAGCATTTCTAAATGAACTTCATAGAAGTAGATTTAACTATTTACTTGTATGGTTTCCTCTCACAAAGAAATATATATATTAGACATTTAGCTATTAAATATGTATTGAATATATACTAATTTATATATTTAGCTATTCAGAAAACATGAAACCTTAAAAAATGCATGTGCTCTACTATCTATGGGAAAATATATGGAAGGGTAAAAATTAAATATTTTAAGTCAGTCCATACATTTAAGTGAATGTATGACACTTCTTAATAAAATTGCTTATATAGATGAGGAAATGGACTATTGAAATAAATGAAAAAAAGATAAAGATACCACATAGCTCTTACTTATTTATTTTAAAGCTTTTGTAATCCTTACTTTATTAGTTATTTTTAAGATACAAAAAACACAAGGAGAAAAAACTGGAATTGGTTGGGTCCATAGTACTATATGTTACCGACTGTACTGGAGTTTTCGAAATATACCATGTCATTAAATGTGTAAAATTATCAAGTATAGTGAAGATAGTTTTCCCTGTTTGAAAGCAGGCTGAAAGAGTTACAAAACTTTACAGACAAATAGTATGATGGACTTAGAGGAACATATAAGACATAATATAGGATATATATATATATATATAATGTATAATATAAGCATATAAAATGATATTCTAAATAGAATAATGTAAAATATCTAATAGCCCCTATCATATACAGTTAAAAATACCATCTTACCTTCTTTCCCTAGTTCTTTCTATTAGAAAAATACATAATAGAGGGTAAATTTTATGGATGTCCTCCCTTGATTCATAACTCATGCTCATTAAGTGAACAAAATTTATTCATTAAAGTATAGCTACAGAAATAGAAAATCTGAATGGCCTATAACTAGTAAAGAGATTGAATCAGTAATCAAAACCTTCCCAAAAGAGAAGAGACCTGAACCACATAGTTCACTGGTGAATTCTACCAAACATTTAAAGAAAAAATAAAACCAGTTCTTCTGAAACTCTTGCAAAATTTTGAAGAATAGGGAACATCTCCTAATTCATTTTATGAGGCCAACCATTACCCTAGTACCAAAGCCAAATGAAGATCCTACCAAAAAAAAAAAAAAAAAAAAGAGACACAAGAAACCTTCAATATACCTTGGTTTGAATTAGCAAACTGAATTTGACATAATATTAAAAGGATTGCATACTATGGCTAAATGGTATTTATTTCTGGAATGCAAGACTGGCTCAATTAAAAATAAATAATAAAAATAATATACTACATTAAAAGAGTGAAGAATAAAACCCTTGATCATATCAATTGAAGCAGAAAAAGCATCTGACCAAATTCAGTGACCTTTTATAATATAAACACTCAACAAAGGATGGATAGAAGGGAAAACATCTTCAACATAATAAAGGGAATATATAAAAAGCCTTAAATAATATTATAATCAACGGAATATATGAAAAGCCTAAAATAATATTATAATCAATGGTGAAATACTGAAAGATTTTTCTTGATCAGGAACAAAATCAAATTTCCTGGTTTAACCACTTCTCTACCATATATTATTGGGAGTTCTAGCCAGAGCAATTAGGCAATGAAGGAAAGAATAAAAGTAAATGGCATCTACATTGGAAAGGAAGAAGTATAATTATCTATTTACAAATGACATGAGGTTATATGTAGAAAACTAAGTATTCCACAAAAAAATTGGTATAGCTGATAAATTAATTTGACATTTCAGAACACAAGTTTAACACACAATTAGTTATGTTTCTATGTGCTAACCATGACAACACAGAAAGGAAATTTTTTAAAAAGCCATTTTATAAGAGCATCAAAAAGAATAAAACAGGAATAAACTTATCCAAAGAAGTGAAACTGGTATACTGAAAACGATAAAATGTTGCTGAAAGAAATTAAACACATGAGTAAATGAGAAGACATCTGTGTTCATGGACTGGAAGACATAATATTGTTTGGATGTTAATACCACCCAAAGTGATCTGTAGATTCAATGTAATCCTTTTTAAAGTTCCAATAAAATCTTTTTTGCTAAAATAGAAAAATATATTTGAAAAATTGTATCTTATGTGATTGCAAATAAGACAATCTTGGAAAAGAGTTGAAAGACTCACAGGATCTGATTTTAAAACTTAGAATCTGTAGTAATCAGCAAAGTATGGCACTGGCATATATATGGTAGACATATAGATTAACAGAATAAAATCAAAATCCCAGAAATAAATTCTCACATATATGATCAAATGATCTACAACACTCTGGCCAAGATCATTAAACAGGAAAACGATAGTCTTTCAACAAATAGTGCTAAAAAAAAAACTGTATATCCATATGCAAGAGAATAAAGTTAGGTCCTCACCTCACACCATATGCAAAAATTAACCTAAAATGGGTCAAAGAGCTAAACATAAGAGCTAAAATTACACAACTGTTAAGAGAAAATGCAGAGTACAGGATTCATTCAATTTGGCAGTTATTTCTTGGACATGATGTTAAAAGTACAGGCAACAAAAGCAAAAAAAATTGATAAAATGGACTTTATCAAAATGACTGTTTTTTTTTTACATCAAAAGAGTGAAAGGCCACCCACGAAGTAAGAAATTATTTGCAAATACTATATCAAATAAAAGATTACTATCCAGAATATGTAAACACTCCTGAAACTCAATGCTAGAAACAACCCAATTTAAAAAAAAAAAAAAGGCAAAGAACTTGAATATACATTATCTGGAGAAGATATACCAAAAGCAATGGAAATCAAAATAAAATATCATTTCATGTTAAAAGGATGACTTATCAAAAGAGCCAAAAAACAACCCATAAAACAACCTTGTTGGCAAGGATATTCAATTACTGGTAGGATTTAAATGGTGGAGCTATTCAGGAAAATGGTATGGCATTTCCTTAAAAAAGTTCAACCTAGTATAACCACATGATTCAGCAATCCCACTTTTAGGTATAAACCCCAAAGAGCTTAAAGCAAATTCTCAGATGGAGATTTGTACACTGTATTCATAGCAACCTTTTTCACAATACCCAAAAGGTAAAAATGACCCAAATGTCCTTTGAAGGATGAATGGAGAAACAAAATGTGGCATATACATGCAATGGAATATTATTCATCCTTTACAAAGAATGGAATTCTGATATATGCTACAATATGGATGAATCTTCAAAACATTATGCCATGTAAAACAGGCCAGATATGAAAGGACAAGTGCTGTAGGAGTCTACTTATATGAAGTAAATAGGATAATCAAATTTATAGAGTGAACAGAATATTGATAACCAGGAGCTAGGGGAAGTGGGGGGGGATCGGGAATTACCTTTTAATGGGTACAGTTTTAATTTGAGATGATGAAAGCTATGGAGATTGATAGTATTAATGGTTACACAATGAGAATGTGCTTAGTGCCACTGAATTGTACACTTAAAAAATTTGAATTGATGAATTTTGTTCTGTATATTTGCCACAGTTTCTTTTTTTTATGTGAGATGTCAATATTTAGACATTTGATTATTTGCAGTTACGATAAAGGAAGAAGGAAAATTCGTTAATACTTTTGGAGCTATCACTCTTAGCCAGATAGTGTCTTTGTCCTTTATGTAGAATTTTTTTTCATGTACTTATAATAATCTACACTGCATATTTTGACTGCCATATTTTTTTGGAGGAGGAGGATGTTAAAACTCATAATTTACCCAAAGTTACATTACATGTAAGTAGTAGATATAAGATTAAAAATTTTTTTAATGTTTTTATTTATTTTTGAGAGAGAGAGAGAGAGAGAGAGGGAAGGGTCAGAGAGAGAGGGAGACACAGAATCCGAAGACAGACTGCAGGCTCTGAGCTGGCTGTCAGCACAGAGCCCGATGCAGGGCTCGAACCCACAAACTGAGAGATCATGACCTGAGCCGAAGCCGGATGCTCAACCAACTGAGTCACCCAGGCGCCCCAGATATAAGATTTAAAAGCATGCTTCTCTGGACCCCAAATTTATAGTATTTACATGCATATTTTGATAACTTAAGGGAATATATTTTCCTACATTCAAACAATAAAAGTTTTTTCTTAAATTCTGTTCATTTTTGCAGACAAGGTGAATTACAGTCCTGATAAATTAGGCTGTCATGACCATTTAAATTTTCATAAGCAAAGAGATCACAGTTTGTTATGATCATTAGATTTATTTCCTATTGTATATACCTGGTAATTATAGAAAATTTACCATGTGTTAAACTGATAAAATATATACGTTTACATTTCTTTACCTATATTTAAAGATCATTGTTATATATTATATAAAAAATAAAGTAGCTAAGTTACTATAATTTGGCACTTTGTCTTCTAGAAACATCCACAGTAACAAGCATACTAAGTTACAGGGGAAACCAGTTTGATAAATGCATTATTTTTGTAAATGCATGTTATATTTAATTTACCAATTGAATGCTTAAAAATGATTAAGAAAAGTCTGACTTGTCACTATTAATTATAAATATATTATAAAGTTATGATTCATTAAGAAATATTTTAGAAGCTCCTGGATGGCTCTGTCGGTTAAGCATCCAACTTCAGCTTAGGTCATGATCTCATGGTTTGTGAGTTCAAGCTCTGCATCGGGCTCTGTGCTGACAGCTCGGAGCCTGGAGCCTGCTTTAGATCCTATGTCTCCATCTCTCTCTCTCTCTGCCTCTCCCCTGCTCATGCTCTGTCTCTCTCTCTCTCTCTCTCTCTCAAAAATAAACATTTAAAAAAATATTTTATAAACATTAATGAACATGGATTTCTAAGTTGAGATGTTAAAGCATAACTCACACATATAAATATATCATAACCAGTATCTTTTCATTGTAAATTATTTTCTGTATTAAGTTACTTAGTCCAAATACCTTGTTTACTTAGAAGACCATGTCAAATAAGATATCAGGGAAAAGAGGAACATTCTTGAAAGATAACCTAGAAGATGAAATTTAAGAAATATTTTTTTTCTGGGAAATGTTGTTTTCTTTACTGGGACCTTTGCTTTTCAAGTGTGTAGGGTTCAATAATTTTCTCAAATTGGTAAGTAAATTAGATGGGTGTTTGTGGCACATTTTAACTTTTCAACAACGGACTTAAGGTTATGGTTTCTTTTGAAACTAAGTAAAAAATGATTTCTCTATGGAGTCCTAAATATTCCATAGTTTTAAGTTATGTACTATTTATTTTCAAATATACTTAAAAATAAATATGTATTCTCACATAAAATCTGGAAAAGTGAGTTTTAAAACAAACAGGGTAAATATTAATTATATTTACCAAAATCATCATCAGCCAACCAACAGAGCAGAACTGGGTTTCACTTTCTTTTTAAATTCTGGTTAAGAATTGAGACAAATGCAGAGCATTTCAATTCTTCCCTGATGAGGAAGAGCTGTGGCCATTCTTGTTTTGTCACCTCATCCTGCCAGGAACTAGATCTTCAGCCAGGTACCCTTACTGGTTAGGAGACATTGGTGTTTCATTTTGTTTAAAACATTGAATTAACAGGAGGGATTAAAGGTATATTAAAAACAAATATACCAAAACAACAATCAAAAACTTAATTTAGGGAGCGCTTGGGTGGCTCAGTTGGTTAAGCACCAGACTTCTGCTCAGGTCATAATTTTGGGGTTCGTAGGTTCTAGCCCTGTGACAGGCTCAGTGGTGACAGCTCAGAGCCTGGAGTCGGCTTTGGATTTTGTGTCTCATTCTCTTCCTGCCCCTCCTCCCACCCACCCCTCAAAAATAAACATTAAAAAAAACCAATTTAGATGTAAAACCTGTTTAACAGGCTGGATGATAAGAAATGTATTAGATAGCATACTATGTTCTTTTCTCCTTAACAGAGAGGTTCTCATAAAATACTGATATTATAAAATGTTCATCTAATGTGCAGAAAATAAAATCTCTTTACTAGATAATGATTTTGTTCTTAGAGTGCAAGACTTTTGGCAATTTAAATATTATCCACATGTAGAATTGGATCATTATCTGCAACTTAATAATTAAAGTAAGAAAAAATACAATGGATATGACAGGAGTCAAGTGGATAACATAGAAAAGGGGAAACAAAGGTGGTGAAATGCAAGAACTGCAGTGTAGTCTGGGAAAGAGTGAAGGCAAAGTGGGAAGTAGATACGAAATGGAAAGTTGCTGTTCAATAGGTGTTAAAGTTTCAGTTATACAAAATGAATTAAGTTCTAGAGATGTGTACAACATTATGTCCATAGTTAACATACTGTATTGTGCACTTAAAATTTTAAGAGAGTAGGTTTTATGTCTTCTTATAGAAGCAGAAGTAGTAGTAGTAGCAATAATAGTAGTAGTACTAGTAGTAGTCATCATCATTGTTGCTGAAGGCGATGAGATACAGATGGATAAATAAGGTAGCTCATTAATGGCTAACAAAGATTACTAGCAAATAAAAACTAAATGAGGTGGATGACACAATATGTAGAGTTAGAGAGGGAAATAAAATTGCTCATATACTGATTGTGTTATTTAACTGCTAAATTTTAAATTACTAAATTAAAGTGTATGTTGTGATATTTGAGCAAATGTGATGAACAATTTATAGTGGCAGAAGTATCAAAGACATAATAGAATGCAGTTATTCTGTTAAATAGTAAATGATTCCATTCTTGTGTGTATTTTAATCCTCTTACTTGATACATCATAGTTTCCCTTTTGAAAATGCTGTAGCTCTGGTTACCAGCGAGGGAAGTATCAGAGGAATGAAGTATGTTCTTCTTGTTCACAGTGTGTTATTTTTCTATTATTATGTAAATGTTTTCTATAATTAAAGCAGCCCAAGGTGTGCCTATTATATGCTTATATTTACATAAATTCACGTATAGGGAGAGATTGATTTAAAAAAAAGATATATATGGTGAGTCCTAATCAAGTCATTGTATATGCTGTTAGCCTTGGGAATAGAAGGCTAAGCAGAAGTATGATGACGAACTCTTGGTAAGTTTTTCCTTGATTTTAAATATTTGTAGAGTTATTTTTCAATCATTAATTTTGCAAAAAGGGAATCGTTATGTGTTCAATATGTAACAGGTTCAAGATTTTGATAACTCTTTATGATGATACCTCTTAATGTATTTAAAAAATCAGGGTGTGTGAATCTAGACACCTAGTGACACTGCATGTCTGTCATTCTTGGTCACAGGCAAATAATAGGACACAAGGAAATTGCTGTAATCCTTCCTAAGGTTGTGATGTGGCACATTTACAGGTCTGCATGAACAGTTGGATGCTTTCTCAGTTCATCATTCATGAATTGTTTCCCCAACCCTGTCAATAGTTATTCTTCTGAGGAGCAATCATCCATATCTTGCATTCCTGTAGGACTACAAAGTCATCCCATAACGAGCAGTTGTATTGACGTTGCTTACTTGAGCCTCAAAATGGCACTTGTGATACAACCATCAGTGGCTGGACCGAAATAGGGTCCAGAAGTAATTGGGAAGCTCCAAGTGTTTGGCATAGTAGTATTCTCTAGTTTAAGCACTTGCCTTATGACATTTCCCTGTATTTTTTGAATATTAATGGTTATCATGGGGCATAAAAGATATACATCTTAATGAACAAAACTAAAGCAGTATTCTAATGTTCTTGAACTGACAAGTTAGAGACAGAGATGGGCTCTACACAGATGACAACTTTTTTTTTTATGGGAATATAATAGCCTCTGGAGATACTGATCAGGACAGATAGATGTTTCTTCTGGTCTACTTAGATACTAGAGATTTATGATATGAATCTATTAGAATATATTTCATCTGCTCCTTAAATCTGGAACAAAGACGTGCCCTTGATTTGAAGAGAAAAGTTTTAAAAAAGGCACATCAATGTGAAATAGATGATTTGGACATTTTGCTGAGATGGAAAATTTTTATTTGGAAAGGAGCATTCTTCTAACTCAAGAGCCAAAACCAGTGAAATTGACCAAGTGACATGGAATATTAACTTGGGGAATATAATTCGAAACTGAAATTTAATTGCAAAGCACTCTCTTTTAGTCTCTATATATGTGTACATTTTATTAATTTTAACCAAAATCTTAAATTCAGATAAAATAACTATCACCTATTATTGAATGCACAGTATGTTACTTTCACAGCCATAGTTTTCTAGGTATACCTCAATGATAGAGCTCTTTGATTTTTATTAAAAAAATCAAAAGTAACTGTAATTGATAAGTTTTGTTTTTGTTTTGCTTTTGGGCATCTTAGAACAATAATGTATTATTTGTAAAAAGTATATCACAAATTCAGAAATTATGAAGCATAATAAAAAATATATCCGTGAAACTACCTATTAGTCTCTCCCATTAACTGGTATGTCCTGCATTATAATGAAAATTGCTTGAACTTTTTTAAAATTAGCAATTTTATTTGTGTGCTATGTATATGTAATTACTATATGTTTGAATTTTTACACAATGTATTATTTTATTTTGAGCTTTTAAAAATGTTTTCATACTTTTGAAGTTTTTGATATTTTTATTATTCCACATTGTTTCTAAATTTCATATTATTGCTATTTGTTGCCATTTTATTATTTTATATGAATACATTATGATTAATTGTATATTGTCCTATATTAGGGGGCAGTTCCCATTTGCTATTGATACAGATAATGCTGCTTTGAATAGTCTAGGTTTTCTAGTGTGCATTTGCAGCAATTTGTCTAGAAGTACAGTTGCTGGCTTTTAGTATTTCCATGTATGACTTTACAACATAATGTCAAATTTGTTTCCAAAATAATTATATCAATTTATTCCACTAGCAGTATACATAGTTAACTATGTTCTGTATTCCCAACATTTTTGGTATTGTCAGAGATTGCTAGTATTAAGAATATAAAAGCTATCTATTACAGTCTTATTTTACAAATTTCTAATGAGTAATGAGGTGCGAATATCTTTCATTTATTTTCCTTGTTTGGTCATTGTTTACAGGCATTGTATGAAACATGCTTTATACATTAAAATATATTCTGGATAATAATCCTTTTTCAATTATATGTGATGGAAATTTCTTCTGATTTTTTTCTTTTCACATTTTTAATGCATTTTTTGATATAAAGTTTCAATCTTACTGTCCAATTAGTCAACATTTCTTCTGCTTGAATAATATTTCTACGCAAAGGCCAGTAAGAGGTTCTTTTGTCTTATAAAGTTTTTATAGTTTTTGTTTTATACTTAAGTCTATCTGAGGTTGGTTATTGTGGAGCTCATGAACTAGAGATCTAATTCCATTTTCTTTTTTCTATCTGAATAATGAATTGTCCCATCACTGCCAATTAAATACTCTCTTCACATTTATTGATGAAGAAATCATTTACAGTGATTCTTTTGTTATATATTAAATGTTCTTCAACTAACAGATTATTCTTTGATCTGTTTTGTCTTTTCCTGTTTCCAAACTACATTAGCTTAAATATAATTGTTTCTAATAAATTTTGATATTTCAAAGAGGAAGATCCTCCAAACTTGCCCTTCTCCAGTAGCCAGTTGGTTACTCCTGGGCCTTACAATGCCCTATACATTTTACAAAAATTGTGCTGAAAACATCATAACAATTTCATAGAACCTATAGAACACTGTGCAGGTTATCCATTTGTTTGTCTTTTTTTAAATGTTTATTATTTTTGAGACAGAATACAAGCAGGGGAAGGGTGGGGGGGGGTGGCAGAGAGAGAATCCCAAGCAGGTTCCATGCTGTCAGGACAGAGCCAGACACCAGGCTCGAACTCCCAAATGGTGAGATCATGACTTGAGCTGAAATGAAGAATTGAACACTTAACTGACTGACCCACCCAGGCACCCCTCTAATGTGAAAAAATTTTTATTTTGATGTGGTCCCAATAGTTTATTTTTGCTTTTGTTTTCCTTGTCTTAGGAGACACACCTAGCTAGAAACATTACTATGGCTGATGTCAGAAATTATTGCCTTTGTTCTCTTCTAGGATTTTTATGGTTTTAGGTTTCACATTAAGGTCTTTAACAGATTTTGAGTTTATTTCTGTATATGGTGTAAGATAGTAGTCTGGTTTCATTCTTTTGCATGTGTTTGTCAAGTTTTCCCAGCACCATTTATTGAAGAGACTGTCTTTTCCCCATTGTATATTCTTGCCTCCTTTGTCTTAGACACTGTTTTGTTTTCCTTTGATCTTTGGGTCTGTTTTCAGACTTCAAGCTGTATTACAAAGCTGTAATCATCAAGACTGTATGGTACTGGCACAAGAACAGATGCTCAGATCAATAGAACAGAATAGAGAACCCAGAAATGGACCCACAAACGTATGGCCAACTAATTTTTGACAAAGCAGGAAAGAATATTCAGTGGAATGACAGTTGCTTCAGCAAGTGGTGCTGGGAAAAGTGGACAGTGATATACATAAAAATGAACCTGGACCACTTTCTTACACCATACACAAAAATAAACTCAAAATGGATGAAAGACCTAAATGTAAGACAGAAAGCCATCAAAATCCTCGAGGAGAGGCAGGCAAAAACCTCTGACCTTGGCTGCAGCAACTTCTTACTCAACATGTCTCCAGAGGCAAGGGAAACAAAAGCAAAAATGAATTGTTGGGACCTCATCAAAATAAAAAGCTTCTACACAGTGAAGGAAACAATCAGCAAAACTAAAAGGCAATTGACAGAATGGGAGAAGATATTTGCAAATGACATATCTGATCTTTGGGTCTGTTTTTGTGCTAGTACTATGCTGTTTTGACTACTACACTGTGTATAGATCTTGAAATCTGGGCTTGTGATAGCTCTAGCTTTGTTCCTTCTTTCTAAGACTGCTTGGTTGTTTGGGGTCTTTTGTGGTTCCATATAAATTTTAGTCTTATTTGTTCTAATTCTGTGAAAAATGCTATTAGTATTTTGATAGGGATTGCATTGAATCTGTAGATTGCTTTGGGTAATAAGGACATTTTGACAATATTCTTCCAATCTATGACCATGGCTTATCTTTCCATTTGTATCATACTCCGTGTCTTTCATGAGTGTTTTTTATTTTTTAGAGTACAGGTCTTTCATCTCCTTTGTTAACTTTATTCCTAGGTATTTTATTATTTTGATAACCTTGTAAGTAGGATTGTTATTTTCTTTTTCGAGTACTTCATTACTAGTATGTAGAAATGATACTGATTTCTCAGTATTAATTTTGTATCCCACAACTTTACTGAGTTCATTTATTATATTTAATAGTTTTTTCTTAGAGTCCTTAGGGTTTTCTATATAGAGTATCATGTCCTCCGCAAATAATGAAAGTTTTTCTTCTTTCTTGTCTGATTGCTGTTGCTAGGACTCCCAGGACTATGGAATAAAAGTAGTGAGAGTGGACATCTTTGTTTTGTTCCTGATCATAGAGGAAAAGCTGTCAGTTTTTCACCATTGAGGATATTGTTAACCCTGGGATTTTTCATATATTATTTCATATAATAAACATATATTTATTAGGTTGAGATATGTTTCCTCTAAACCTACTTAGTTGAAAGTTTTTATCATGAACAGGTATTGAATTTGTCAAGTGGTTTTTCTGCATGTATTCAGGTGGTCATATGATTTTTGTCTGTTTTGTTGACGTGATGTATCATGTTGATTGATTTGCGAATATTGAACCATCGTTGTATCCCTGTATTAAATCCTACTTGATTATGATAAAGATATTTTTAATGCATTGTTGAATGTGATTTTCTAATTTTTGTTGAGGATTTTTGCATCTTTGTTTGTCAGTGATATTGAACTGTAGTTCTATTTTTATGGTGTCTTTGTCTAGTTTTGGTATTAGGGTGATGCTGGCCTTGTAGAATGTATTTGGAAGCTTTTCTTCCTCTTACATTTATTGGAATAGCTTGAGGGGGATAGATATTAACTCTTTAAATATTTGGTAGAATTCATCTATGAATCCATCTGGTCCTGGACTTTCACTTTTTGGTATTTTTTAAATTACTGATTTAATTTCATTACTAGTAATTGATGTGTTCAGATTTTCTATTTCTTCCTGATTCAGTTTTGGAAGATTGTCTGTTGATAGGAATTTTTTTCATTTCTTCTAGGTTGTCCAGATTGTTGACATATAGTTTTTTGTAGTAGTATAATCTTTTGTATTTCTGTATATTGGTTATTACTTCTTTCTGATTTTATTTATTTGGGTCTTTTTTTTCTTACTGACTTTTGCTTAGATTTATCACTTTTGTTTATATTTTCAAAGAACCAGCTCTTGGTTTCATTTTTTTCTATTGTTTTTTTAGTCTCTATGTCATTTATTTTTGCTCTGAACTTTATTATTTCCTCCTCACCTTGGGCTTTGTTTTTCCTCCTTTTTCTAGGTGTAAGGTTACATTGTTTATTTGAGCTTTTTCTTCTTTCTTGTAGTAGGCCTGTATTGCTATATATTTTCCTGTTAAGACTGCTTTTGCCTGCATCTCAAAGATTTTAGACTGTTTTCTTTTCATTTTATTTTTCTTCATGTACATTTTTATTTCTTTGATGTCTTTGTTGGTCTATTTGTTTAGCAGTATGTTGTCTAGTCTCCATGTGTTTGTGGGGTTTTTTCTCAGTTTATTTCTTGTATTTGATTTTTAGTTTTATACTGTTGTGGTCAGGAAAGATGCATGGAATGATTTCAGTTTCCTTAAATTTATTGAGGCTTGTTATGTGGCCTAACATGTGATCTATTCCAGAGAATGTTCCACGTGCACTTGAAAAGAACGAGTATTCTGTTGTTTTTGGAGGGACTATTCTATATATACCCGTTAGGTCCATTTGGTCTAATGTGTCATTCAAAGACGCTGTTTCCATATTGATTTTGTTTTCTTATTGATGATCTATGCATTGATGTAAATGAGGTATTAAATTCCCCATGCTATTATTGTGTTCTCATCACTTTGTCCCTTTATATCCATTCATAATTTCTTTGTGTATTTAGGTGCTTCAATATTGGGAGCATAAGTATTTACAATAATTATATTTTCTTATTAGATTGATCACTTTATCATTATGTATTCTTCTTTTTCTCTGCAATGGTCTTTGCTTTAAAGTCTATTTTGTCTGTTATGAATATTGCTACCCCAGCTTTTTTATTTTTTGCTTCCATTTTCATGGTAAATATTTTTTCATTTCTTCATTTTCAGTCTGTGTCTTTCTGTCTGAGGTGAGTCTCTCATAGGCATCATATAAATGAGTCTTTTTTTATTATTCATCTGCAACCCTATAGCTTCTGATTGGAGCATTTAGGCCATTTGCATTTAAAATAATAATAGGTATGTATTTATTGCCATTTTGTTAATTGTTTTCTGGTTGTTTTTGTAGTTCCTCTATGTTTCTTTTTTCTTCTCTTACTCTGTTGCTTTCTGATTGATGAGTTTCTGTAGTGTTATGTTTGGATTTCTTTTTATTTTATCTTATCTTATTCTGTGTATCTCTTATAGGTTTTGTGTTTGTGGTTACCATGAGGTTCATATATAATACCCTAAGTTGATACTTAGGGCGTATCAACTATATTAAGATGATGATTATTTAAGTTCAAACACATTCTAAAATCAAACAAAAAACTTTTTTACTCCCTCTGCACACTTTATGTATATGCTGTCATATTTTACATATTTTTATTCATAATGTCCTTACATCTAATTATGACCATTTCTTTTCCATTTAAAGAAGTCTCTTTAACATCTCTTTTAAGCTTGGTTTAGTGATGATAAACTCCTTTAACATTTACTTGTCTGGGAAAATCTTTCCATCTTCTTTACTCTCTCTTTATCTTTAATCTTTGATATTTTAATTATTAAGTGCTGAGGGTGGAGTTCCTTGGGTTCATCTCCCTTGGAACGCCTTACTTCTTGAAACTGGATGTCTATTTCTTTTCCTAGCTTTGAGAAGTTTTCAGCTATTATATTTCAAAAAGGTTTCTAGCCCTTCTCTCACTCTTTTTATTCTGTGACCCATGTAATATAAATGATGTTGTCCAAGAGAACCCTTAACCTATCCTCATTTCTTAAAGTTCTTTTCTCCTTTTGCTGTTCAGTGTGGGTGCTTTCCATTACCTTCTTCCAAATCACTGACATCTTCTTTTGCATCTCTAATTTACTGTTGATTCCCTTGAGTGTAATTTTTATTTTAGTTATAGTATTTTCCAACTCTGATTAGTATTTTTTGCTTTCTCTTTATTGAAGGTCTCACTGAGTTCTCCTCTCTCCAGCCAGATGAGCAATTTTATGATCTTTGCTTTAAGTTCTTTGTCAGGTATATAGCTTATCTCTTTCATTTAGTTCTTTTTCTGAGGTTTTGTCATGTTCTTTTCCGTGGAGCATATTCCTTTCTGTCTTACCATTTTCCTTGACTTTCTGTGTTTGTATGGATTAGGTAAAACAGCAACTTCTCCCAAACTTAAAGGAATAGTCTTGTGCATGGTCATCTCCTATGTTGACTATGTGTGTGGTGACTTTCACTGGCTGGCTGAAGCTATGGCTGGTGTACACTGGGGCTACTGGAGAGTACTATATGCTCTCCACATAGTGGGCACCCTGCAGGACAGCTAAAGCTGAAGGTAGGCACAGGTTGATGTGGTCCCTGAGCTTTGCATATAGCAGGTGCCCTGGCAGGACAGCTAAAGCTGAAGTGGGTACAAGCTGGGGTGTCCTGAGGTTTTACATATAGAGGGCATCTTGGCAGGATAGCTGAAGCTGGAGTGCATATTATTTAGGTTGTCCTGGGACTTCCTGCACAGAGGGTACCCTGACAGAGTGGCTAGAACTGAGGTGGGGTGCAGGCTAGAGGTCTCAGGGCTTTCTTGACAGTGGGTTTTTCTGAAGTGCGTGCAAGCCAGGGGCTCCCTGGTCTCTCCAGCACTGGCAAAATAGCTAAAGCTGAAGTTGATGCAGGTCAGGATGTCCCAAAGTCCTCCATGCAGGGAGTACCCTAGCAGGGCAACTAAAGATGAGGTGGTATGTGTGGCCTGGGAGGTCCTTGGGATCTCTGTGTAGAGAGTGCCCTGGCAGGATACCTGAAGTTGAAGTGAGTGTGAGCCTGGATGTCCTAGGGCTCTGTGCACAGAGGGCACTTTGGCAGAATAGCTGAAGCTGAGGTGAGTATGAACCTGGGTGTCCCAGGACTCTCTATACAGAGGATGCCCCTGGAGGAGTAGCTGGAGCCAAGGGAGAGTACAGATCAGGAGGGTCCTGGGGTGCTCCACACAAGGAACACCCTACCAGGACAGCTAAAGCAAAAGGGAGAGCAGGGCAGGGTTTCCTGGGGCTCTCCACACTGAAGGCACCCTGGAGGGACAGTTGAAGCTGAAGTAGGTACAACCCAGTGTGTCTGAGGGTATTCAGTGCAGGGGTTGCCCTGGCTGAGTGCCTAGAACCAAGGCCAGTGTGGGCAGGCATGTTTTGGGGCATTGCATGCAAGGGGATGCAGGATGACTGGGTTTGAAGCAGACATCAGCCAGGAGGTTCCAGAGTGCTCTGTGCTGAGGGTGCCGTAGTGAGTTATATGAAATTGAAGTGGTACAGGCCCAGAGTGTTCTAGGGTGTTGCATGCCTGTGTCACCTTGGCACAAAGGCAGGAACCATAGTGAACATCAATCAGAGTTGTCTTGGTATGAATTGCTCTGTGGCCACTTTGGTGGACCCAGGGCTCATTGTGGTGGCAGGCCAGTTAGGGCACCCAGTCCACGCACTGGTCTGTGCTTTCAAGGTGGAGGGGGAGCATGAACTGTATTGCTCTCCAGTCCTACTGACCCAGAGAGCATTCCAGCAGCTCCTCCTCCACCTCTAGTGGAGTTCTAAGGCTGGCTCTTTATAAATTAGTTGCTCTTTTTAACCAGACTTTTTTTTTTTTTTTCTGTGTGCAAGGACAGACAAATCTGCTCTTGGTCCCCTCCCTGCTACATTTCACAGAGTCAGCAGTGGGGATTCCTTTCCTCCCTGTGCCATTCTTGCTATTCTCTTTTGCTATTCTATCTTTTGTTGTGCAGAAGCTGTTTAGTCACCCCTTCATTCTTTTTCAGGAAAAATTGCTTTATAAATAGATGTAACCTAGTTTATTAGATGACATATTTTAATTACCATTGCTAATAAGGTCTGATGTATTCTTTTTCAATGTGTTTTCTCAATATTTTAGTTTTCCAAAAATGCAATTAATATTTTTCAAAAATTGTCTTTAATGTTTATTTATTTTTGAGAGAGACAGAGAGTGTGAGTGGGGGAGGGACAGAGACAGAGGGAGACACAAAATCTGAAGCAGGCTCCAGACTCTGACCTGTCAGCACAGAGCCCAATGCAGGGTTTGAACCCACAAACCTTGAGATTATGACCTGAGCCAAAGTTGGATACCCAACTGGCTGAGCTACCCAGGCACCCCACAAGATATTTTTATGTTAATATTACATTCAGAAATGTTCTTAACTTTTAATTGTAATAATTGATGTGATTATTATTTTGGAAGTTTTATGCATTCATATCCCTAAATAATGACAATTTTATTTCATTCATCTGATCCTTACAAACTTGATTTTTCTTGTCTTAGTCCATTGGGTAGATCTTCCGGTACAATTTGAAGAGATAACTGTGATAGAAATCATCCTTGTGTTGATTGTGATTTTTAAATGGAACACTTAGAAATTTTCACCACTAAAAATATTTTACCTGTAAATTCTCTTTAGTAAAGGTATTTCTGGTTTGCTAATAGTTCTTTTCATGAATATATTTTGAATTAGTAAGTTGATATGTCTGCATTTATGGAATTATTTCCTTTAGACTTTTTTATTTTTTTTCCCCTTTCTCCTAGACAGTTAATGTAATAATCACATTTACAGATTTTTCAGTGATAGACAACCTTTACAATTCTGGGATAAACCAAGCATGGTCATGCTATATAGCACTTTTCAAAAAAAAATTTTTTTTAATGTTTATTTTTGAGAGAGAGAGAGAACTCAAGTGGGGGAGAGAAATGGAGGGGGACAGGGGATCTGAATCGGGCTCTGCCCTGACAGCTGCAAGTCAGATGTGGTGCGAACTCATGTACCATGAGATCATGACCTGAGCCCAAATTGGACACTCAACCAGCTGAGCCACTCAGGTGCCCTAGCACCTTTTTATGCGCTGCCAAATTAAATTAGCTAATATGTTGTTTAAGATTTTTATATCTCTATTTATAAGGAGAAATGGCCTATAGTTTACCTTTCTTATTATATCCTTGTCTAAAATTCATAACTAGATTATACCAGTTCACAGAATGAATTGGAGATTGTCTTTTTTTTTTTACAATTCTTCATAAGAATTTATGATTTGAATAATCTTTTTTAAGTTATCAAAAATTACTTATAAAATATTTTTGTTTTGGAAATTACTATTTGGAACATTAAAAAAACCGATTCAGTTGATTTACTTATTTGTTTCAGGAATGCTTTAGTGTATTTCTTCCTAATTCAGTTCTAGTAAGATTTTTAAGAATTTGTCCATTCTGACTGATTTCATTGCATTTATCAAAGTGTGTTATATAAAGAGAAAGAGATGTGTATGTATGTATATATACACACAAATACACATACTCCTTTCTTAGTATTTAAATTTCTATGATTCTATTTTGTTCTATTAGGTACTTAGAAGAGATTATTTTATAAGTATAATGCATTTATATTTAGGAATTTTATCACTGTGTAACTTATTTGCATTTTATTTATTGTATAATTGATAATGACTTTTTGAATTTTTTCATTAAAATTTTTTTCAATGTTTACTTTTGAGACAGAGACAGAGCATGAATGGGGGAGGGGCAGAGAGAGGGAGACACAGAGCAGGCTTCAGGCTCTGAGCTGTCAGCATAGAGCCTGACGTGGTGCTCAAACCCATGAACCACAAGATCATGACCTGAGCTGAAGTCAGATGCTCAACCGACTGAGCCATCCAGGCACCCCAATAATGACTTTTAAAATTTTTTAGTATCTCATTCATATCTTAGAATGTGATCAATATTTTGTACATTCTTTTTATAAGAATGAACATTCTGGGGAACTGGGTGCCTCATTTTAGTTGATTATCCGACTCTTGATTTCGCCTCAGGTCATGATCTCATGGTTGTGAGATCAAGCCCCACGTCAGGCTTGTGCTGAGTGTGTGGAGCCTGCTTGAGATTCTTTCTCTCTTCTTATACCCCACTCTCCTCAGCTTGCACGTCTTCTCTCTCTCTCTCTCTCAAAATAAAATAAGTCTTAAAAAAAAAAAAAAAAAGAACATTCCCCAGTTGTTGGTTTTAGAATGCTGTAGATGTCCTTTAATCTAGTTTGGTAATACTTTCTTTCAAAGATTTTTGTTACTGTTTTTATTGTTGTTGCTGTTGTCTCAGATTTTGAGAGTGGAATGTTGAAATATCCCATTATAATAGTGTTGCCAATATTTCCCTGCAGTTTTATCAACCTTTTTTAAGTTTTTATATTAATTCCAGCTAACATATAGTGTTAAATTAATTTCCAATGTACAATACAGCTTTTCCATACATCCCCCTGTTCTCATCACAAGTATACTTTTTAATTACCATTACTGTTTAACCCATCCCACTACCCACCTCCCCTCTGGTATCCTGCAGTTTGTTCTATATAATTATGATTCTATTTCTTGATTTGTGTTTCTCTCTGTCTCAATGTTTCCCTTTAGTTTGTTTTTACTTCTTAAATTCCACCTATGAATGAAATCATACAGTATTTGTCTTGCTCTGACTGACTGATTTTTGCTTAGCATTATACTCTCTAGCTCCATCCATGATCTTGCAAATGGCAAGATATCATTCTTCGTTATGGCTGAATGATACTTGGTGTGTGTGTATGTACATGTACCACATCTTCCTTATTCATCAATTGATGGATTTGGAGAAACTTCCATATGGTTTTCCACAGTGACCACACCATTTTGCACTCCCACCAACAGAGATGAGTGTTTCTTTTTCTCCACACCCTTGCCTGTTGTTTCTTATGGTTTTGTTTTCACCATTCTGAGAGATGTGAGGTGATATCTCATTGTGGTTTTGATTTGCATTTCCCTGATGATGAATGATGTTGAGCGTATTTTCATGTGTCTGTTGGGCATCTGTATGTCATCTTTGGAGAAATGTCTGTTCATTTCTTCTGCCCGTTTTTAAATTGGTTTATTTCATTTTTTTGGTGTTGAGTTGTTTAAGTTCTTTATATATATTTGATTCCAATCCTTTATCAGATATGTCATTTGCAAATATCTTCTCCCATTCCATAGGT
Organism: Cryptoprocta ferox; assembly: GCA_028646485.1. NCBI lineage: Eukaryota > Metazoa > Chordata > Mammalia > Carnivora > Eupleridae > Cryptoprocta > Cryptoprocta ferox. The sequence goes on from CM053573.1 coordinate 36,519,672, forward strand.
TGCCTTTTTGTTTGGTTGATTGTTCCCTTTGCTGTGTAGAAGCTTTTAATTTTGATGTAGTCTCAATACTTTGTTTGCTTTTATTTCCCATGCTTCAGGAACATATCTAGAGAGATACTGCTATGGCTGATGTCAGAGAAGTTACTGCTTATGTTAACTTCTTAGGATTTTTATGATTTTGTGTCTCACATTTAGGTCTTTAATCCATTTTGAATTTATTTTTGGGTATAGTGTAAGGAAGTGGTCCAATTTCATTGTTTTGAATGTAGCTGTCCAGTTTTCCCAGCACTATTTGTTGAAAAGACTGTGTTTTTGAAACTGTATATTCTTTCCAGCTTTATTGAAGATGAATTCTTAATGAATTCACCATGTAGTTTGGGATTTATTTCTGGATTTTCTATTCTGATCTGTTGATCTATGTATATGTATTTGTGTCTGTACCATACTATTGATTACCATAGCTTTGTAATATAACTTGAAGCCTGGAATTGTGATGCCTCCACCTTTGCTTTCCTTTTCAAGGTTGCTTTGGCTATTGAGGGTCTTTTGTGGTTCCATACAAATTTTAGAATTGTTCCAGTTCTGTGAAAAAATTTGTATTTTGATAGGAATTGCATTAAGTTCTATAGATTGTTTTGGGTAGACATTTGAACAATATTTTTCTAATCCATGAGCATGGAATGTCTTTCCATTTTTTTATGTGGTCTTCAATTTCTTGTCATTGTTGTACAGTTTTCAAAGTACAGGTCTCTCACCTCTTTCAAAGTACAGGTTTATTCCTAGGTATATTATTATTTTGGGACTTATATCATTTTTGCCTTTTGAATTTTGAGGCAATTGAAGCAGAAGCTGAAGGTTGCCTTCCAAAATCTGTTCTCTACTACTGCCATGGTAGTGACACCTATACATATTGCCATTTCCAGCCTCCTTTGCATCTCACTGTGATGTTATCACCAGATATGCTTCATGACTAATGAAATATAAGCAGTGTAACCTATATTTTGAAAATCTTTAGATGGAACTTGGCAGAGACTTGTGCCCTCTTATTTGTCCCTTCTCTAACTTGACATGGGACACAAATGTCACCGTCTTGAATGATGAGGGTAAAGATTATACCTATGTGTGACTGAGGGAAGAGGTAGAAGAAACCTCATCCTTGAAGAATTTGAAGTGCAAAAATTTCATACCAGTGCTAGATAGCTGGCTGCTGAACTTTAAATTCACTAGAAGAAAATAAATTACTTCAGGCACTGCTATATTAAATTTGAGGACACCTGTGGCTCAGTCTTAACCTAAAACTATTTAAATAGGTGTAAATAGGTACACAATTGTTGCTGTATCATCCCGGTTAGTGGTTAATTGAACATTTATCATTCTGTAGTGACTTTCACCATATGGAGATACATATATATATATATATATATATATATATATATATATATATATCCAAGATGTCCTTGGTCTGTGTGTGTGTGTATATATATACACACACACACATCTCCATCCCTAAATTCTACTTTTTGGATCTTAAAACATCTGTTCCTATTTCTTGTTTTAACATTTATTTTTGAAAATTTGGGGGCTTTAAATTTTATATATATTTCTTACAAACCACATATTGAATATTGTTTGATTTTTCCATTTAGTTTTTCTGTTTTTTGTTTAACTGACAAGTTTAGTCCTTTTTATGATTGATACATTTTGACTTCATCTTACTTAGTGGTTTTATGCTTGCCCACTTTATTAATGAACTTTTTTCCTCCTTTCTTTGCATTTACATATCAGTTGAAAATGTTTCTTTTTCCATATCTTTCATTGATTTTTCACCTTGTCAGATCATGAAGTTTGAGGTTTTGGCCGTCATTTTCTATGCACCTTCCATACGGGTCCTCTGAATGATTGAAATACCTTAGGACTCTTTTACTTTGTAAACTATAATCTATTTTACAGATCATTTCGTTTGTGATTTTACTTCTTTCAGCCAAACATACTTGATGATACTATTATTATTGCTACTGTTAATATTATGAAAGATATATAGTGTCTCTTATTTGGATATTAATACACTTATGGCTTGTTTTTTGGTTGTGTGTGTGTGTGTTGTTGTTGTTGTTGTTGTTTGGTTGAACAATAGAAATTTGTCTGTTTTGGAAGCTAGAAATCCAAAATAAAGTCTCTAGGGATGATTCATTCTGAGGGCTTTTACAGAAAGATCTGTTCTAGATCTTGGTATGCATATGGTGTCTTCATTTTCATGGCTGCTTTCCTGTATTTCCTGTATTTTCACAGTGTCTTCCCCATGCTTTTTTTTTTTTTTTTAACTATTTGTGGTAAAGTTAACTCTAGTGCATTGGAAAATGTCATTATTTTACTTTCATTATTAATAGTTTGTTATGCAAGCATACTTACGTTGATGGTTATTTTTTTATTGCTCAAAAGATATTAGTTCACTGTCTTCTAGCTTTTGTTGTTGTTAAATCTGTAGCTAACCTATTGGTCTATCATATCATCATTACTGCTGGTTTTAAGCTCTTACTTTTATATTCTTTTTATCAATAGTCTCTTGAAATCTTATTATAACTTATTTATATATTTTAACCCATATTATGGATTCTCTTTCTATCATTCTATCTCGGAATAGTTCTGGAATTCCATTTGAAATATTTTTGAGGACATTAAGTTTTAGTAAATATTATTGGAATTTCAATATTACCACAAATTTCCTAAATTCAATATTACCATAAATTTCTACTCAAAAACTCTGAGGCCTGTTGATTCTAGGTAAAAGGAAATATATGTGGCATTTAAAAATTTATTTGTGTAAAATAATAAAAATCATTTTGGGGAGAACAAAGATGGTTATGCAAAGGAATATTTTTTCCTCTCATTCTCCTAAATTAAAAACTGGTGATCTTTCTCCCAAGATTACATTTGTGCTAGGCCATATTACTTAGATAGTAAGGTAAAGGGGAAAAAAGTTACAAAATGAAAAGAGATGGCTTCTCTTCCCATGATCATAAACAGGGGGTTACATTACTTCTGGCTTATTACTCTTACTTGATCTTCTCCTTAGGGGGAAAAAAAAGGCATGTTAAGAAGCAAGTAATATAAAGATTTTAAATTGTAAAATATTCACAGATTTACAGCTCAAATTTCACTTTGAAAATAACAACACCCCCATTTACTCCATTTAAAATCATTGTCTTAAAATTCTAGGACCAGTTCATTTATTCATTCTGCAAATATTTATTAAACTAATAATGTAGGTTTTTAATCTGTGGTTCTTCTCTTGAACATTTCTTGACACCTGCTGAAGAAATGAGCCAGAAATATGATGGTGCATCACCTTAAATTAAGGAGGAAAAAGAAATGATAATTTTATTATCAGTCTGTAATATAATTATTTTTAAAAAGTATAGTAGGAAGAGTTTGTTGTAAAATCATATATAAAAGTATCCTATATCCTTAAACTCTCATATATTTAGATCCTTTTTAGAAGATAAAATTAGGATAATAAAATTCAGTGTTGTCCTTGAAATATTGATCTTATAGTTGTAAATTACTGCAAAGTTAATCTTATCCACAGTTATGTTGGCTGTTGTTTATAGGTTCATGTCCTGCTGCATATCTATTGTACTGAGTTTAGAAATAACCCAACTTCCTACTGCAAATCTTTTATAATGAGAGCAGTTTTAATCCCAGCCTCCCACTGTCAGCTGTTCTTACTGAGAATCTGTTTCATTAATAATATTTTAGCTTACTCTTTTTAAAAGTAATACATATTTCATCTTTTTAGATACCTTTGATACTTTGAAGGATTGCAGTAAGCAAAGCAATGATTCATAATCTACTTCTCCCCATTAAAAATTGTACACTATCATGGTTAAAGATACCTTATGACCCTATGTATTAATATTTTGAAGTTAAAGTTAATTATATAAAGTTACTTGGCAGATAGTGCAAAAATATTTAATACCTATTACTTTTCATTCAGGATACCAGAGTTTAACTCAGAAAATAATATATCCTTACAATTATTTTTATTAGTCATTTTTGTTTTAAAATTAAGATTTAGGGGTGCCTAAGTGGCCCAGTCAGTTAAGCATCCAGCTCTTGATTTGAGCTCAGGTCATGATCTCAGAGTCATGAGATTGAGCCCTGCATTTGGCTCTTCACTGGGTGTGGAGCTTGCTTAAAATTCTCTCTCTTCCTCTCCCTTTGACCTTCCCCCACTAATGCTTCTTTTTTTCCTTAACTTTTAATATTTATTTTTGAGAGAGAGAGAGCACGAGAGAACACAAGCAGGAGAGGGGCAGAGACAGAGGGAGACACAGAATCCAAAGCAGGCTCCAGGCTCTGAGCTGTCAGCAAACCCACAGAACTGTGAGATCATGACCTGAGCCAAAGTCGGATGCTTAACCGACTGAGCCACCCAGGTGCCTTGCGACTTAGACTCTTAAATAAATAAATAGATATATAGATTAACAAATAAAAAATAAATAAGGATATAAATATGCAGGGCCAGGAAATTAATTTTTTAAAAATTTACAGCATCTTGAAGTTTACCATCTAAGGCACACACATAACCACATAACACATTCCAAATTGGATTTGGAAAAAATAAGGAAAATAAGTAAAGCAAAATTGCCATAAGGAAAAAGTACACAGTAGTGAATAAAGTTCTTGCTCTGCTTAATGAGAAGAACTTCTCACTTCCAAGTATAGATTTTAGAGTTAGACGGCTTCAGGTTTAAATAACAACTCAACTTAAAATGCATTTGAGCAAATTCCTTCATTTTTTCTTAAGTTTCCACCTCCCTCCCCACAAGACTTCCACCTGCCTTCCAAATTTTCTTGTTGTGATATGTGGTTATAATATCATCCCTAGCACTGGTACATGTCTCAGCTGGCACATATGTCAGTTACTTCCCAAGATTTCATCTACACACCCACCATCCCCAACATTTTCATATGAGACAGGAATGTTTTAGAGCCTGAGAAATTGGAGTAATAAGTTAAAAATGGGTAAAAAAACAAACAAACAGTAAGTCACCCTAGGGCAATCGTAGTTTGTTTCTATGTTGCAGAAAATATTAGGGATAATTATCATTATGTATAAATGTAGGACTCATCTTTCTAAAAATCAAGTCTTCAAGGAAATACTTGGATTCAAATAAAAGAATCTCACTTTGTGAGAATTTCACTCACTTCGTAGTGAAAGGGCTATCCTTTCACTCAGGCTGTAATATGTAAGGGGTCACATGGGCTTGATTTGGAATCACAGATCTAGAACCTGTGGAATCTGTTGTTCTGTATGGTAAATTATGGTATTAATACCTAAATCAAAAGATCATTATGAAGATTAAGTTAGAAATCACATATACTATGCCAGGCAATCAGAAACAATGAAATTGATGCTAATAGGTATTAGGGTATATATTAAATAGAGGCAGATAGAGAGAGGTTTGCCTATATATGGAAGGGGTCATCAAAGATTTATTTTCATGTTTTATAATAGCTAAAATTAAAAACCAAATTAGAATTATAAATTTTCATGTTTAGAATATTTTACTTATTATTAAGAGAAAATATTATCAGAGTTGTGCTTAAATATGCAAAGAGATGTGTATTTTATTTATGAAATTTACAACACTATGCATGATTCTTTACAAAATACATTTCATTATTTCACTACTCCTTTTTAAAGATGAATTAATAGTTTCATAATTTGCAACAACTGGGAACTACATAGTAACAAAGGATAATGTTTATTGAATGCTCATTATGCTTACTTGTTCAAAATGCTATATACATATGGTTTATTTTTTAATTATTTAGTTTTTTAATTTTAATTCTGATGTAGTTAACACACAGTGTTATATGTTTCAAGTGTACAACATAGTGATTCATTAGTTCCATATATTACTCAGTGCTCATCAAGATAAGTGTACTCTCAGTCTCCTTCATCTATTTCACAAATTCCCATGCCGCCTCCCCTCTGGTAACCCTTTATTCTCTATAGTCTGTTTTTTTGTTTGTCTCTCTGTCTCTTTTTCTGTTTGTTCATTTGTTTTTTAAATTCCATGTATGAGTGAAATCATTTTATATTTTGCTTAGCATAATACTCTTTTTATTTTTAATATAATTTATTGTCAACTTGGTTTCCATATAACACCCATTGCTCATCCCAACAAGTGCCCTCCTCAATGCCCATCACCCAACCCTCTCCCCCAGCCCCCATCAGCATAATACTTTTTAGATACATCCATGTTTTTGCAAATGGGAAGATTCCATTCTTTTTTATGGCCAAATAATATTCCAGTGTGTACGTGGGGTGGGGGAGGGGTGTTTGTGTATGTTCATGCACATGCATGTGTATAGTTTAGGATATGTATTTAATAATTTGGCCATTATGAATAATGCAATAAACATAGGGGTTCATATATCCAGATTAGAGTTTTTGTATTCTTTGGATAAATACCCAATAGTATAATTCCTGGAACATATAGTAGTTCTATTTTAATTTTTTGAGGAGGGGCACCTGGGTGGCTCAGTCGGGTAAGCATCTGACTTCGGCTCAGGTCATGATTTCGCGGTTCATGAGTTCAAGCCCAGCATCAGACTCTGTTGTGACAGCTCGGAGCCTGGAGCCTGCTTCGGATCTGTGTCTCCCTCTCTCTCTCTCTGCCCCTGCCTGCTCGTGCTCTGTCTCTTCTGCTCTCAAAAATAAATAAAACATAAAAAAAAAGTTTTAATTTTTTGAGGAACCTTCATATTGTCTTCCACAATGGCTATGCCATTTTGCATTTCCACCAACAGTGATGAGTGTTCCTTTTTCTCCACACCCTTGCCAATACCTGTTGTTTCTTGTGTTTGTTTTTTGCCATTCTCAGAGATGTGAGGTGATATCTCATTGTGGTTTTGATTTCCATTTCCCTGATGAGTAATGTTGAGCATCTTGTCACGTGTCTCTTGGCCATCTTTTAGAGAAATGTCTGTTCATATCTTCTGCCATTTTTAAATTGAATTATTTGGGGTTTTTTTGGTGTTGAGTTGTGTAAGTTCTTTATATATTTTTGATACTTACTCTTTGTTGGATATGTCTTTTGCAAATATCTTTTCCAAGTCTGTAGTTTGCCTTTTTTGTTGGATGTTTCCCTCACTGTGTAGAAGGTTTTTATTTTTTTAATGTTTTTTTTTTTTTTTTTTTTTTTTTTTGAGAGAGAGAGAGTGAGAGAGAGCGCGCGAGAGTGAGTGCACAAGTCGAGGAAGGTCAGAAAGAGAGTGGAAGCAGGCTCCATGGTCTGAGCTGTCAGCACAGAGCCTGACATGGGGCTTAACCTCACTAGCCTTGAGATCATGACCTGAACCAAAGTCAGATGCTTAACTGACTGAGCCACCCAGGGGAGCCAGGAGCTTTTTATTTTGATATAGTCCCAATAGTTTATGTTTGATTTTATTTCCCATGCCCCAGGAGACATATCTAGATGTTGCTACAGGCAATGTCAGATAAATTATTGCCTGTGTTTTCTTCTAGGATTTTTATGTTTTCAGGTATCACATTTAGGTCTTTAATCCATTTTGATTTTATTTTTGTGTATGGTGCAAGAAAGTGGTGCAATTTCATTCTTTTGAATGTAGCTATCTAGTTTTCCCAACACTATTTGTTGAAAAAATTGTCTTTTTCCCATTGTATATTCTTTCCAGCTTTGTCAAAGATTAGTTGACCATATAATTGTGTTTTTATTTTTTGGCTTTGTGTTCTGCTCTGTTAATCTGTGTGTATATTTTTGTGCCAGTACCATACTGTTTTGATCACTACAACTTTGTAATAAAACTTGAAGTCTGGAATTATGATGCCTCCAGCTTTGCTTTTCTTTTTCAAGGTTGCTCTGTCTATTCAGGGTCTTTTGTGATTCCATACAATTTTAGGATTGTTTGTTCTAGCTCTGTGAAAAATGTTGGTGGTGGTTTGACAGGGATTGCATTAAACCTATAGATCACTTTGAATAGTATAGATCTTTGAACAATATTTGTTCTTTCAATCCATGAACATGGAATGTCTTTCCATTTCTTTGTCTCATCTCAATTTCTTTCATCAATGTTTTAGTTTTCAGAGTACAGGTCTTTCACTTCTTTGATTAAGTTTATTCCTAGATTTTTTATTGATTTTGGTGTAATTGTAAATGGGATCATTTTCTCAATTTTACTTTCTTCTGCTTCATTAGTAGTGTATAGGAATGTAACAGATTTTTATGTATTGATTTTATATACCACAACTTTACTAAATTCATTTATCAGTTTTAGTGGTTTTTTGGGGTTTTTTATACCAAATATCATGTCATTTTCAATTAGTGAAAGTTTTACTTCTTTCTTACCTATTTCAGTGCCTTTTATTTATTTATTTTTGTTGGTTTTGATTTCTAATTGTTGTGGCTAAGATTCCCAGTACTATGTTGAATAAAAATGGTGAGAGTGAACATTCTTGTCTTATTCCTGACCTTAGTAGAAAGGCTCTCAGTTTTCCCCCATGGATTATAATATTAGCTGTGGGTTTTTTTTTTTTAATATAAAATCTTCAGTATGTTGAGATATGTTCCATCTAAACTTGCTTTATTGTGGGCTTTTATCATGAATGGATGTTGTACTTTGTCAAATTCTTTTTCTGCCTCTATTGAAATGATCATATGGTTTTATATTTTCTCTTATTGATGTATCATGTTGATTGCTTTGTGAATATTGAACCACCCTTGGATCCTGGGAATAAATCCCACTTGATTGGTATAGGATTTTTTTAACGTATTGTTGGGTCTGGTTTGCTACTATTTTGTTGAGTATTTTTTACATCTATGTTTATCAGAGATATTGGCCTATTGTTCTCCTTTTTGTTTCTGCCTGTGTCTGGTTTTGGTATCAGGGAATAATGCTGGCCTCATAGAATTAATTTAGAAGTTTTCCTTTCTCTCCTATTTGTCAGAATAGTTTGAGAAGAATAGGTATTAACTCTTTAAATGTTTAGTAGAATTTGCCTGTGAAGCTCATATGGTTTCTTTTAATTCTCATGAATCTCCTGCATGTAGAGATAGATTTAGAGAAAGATGGGGAAAGTGAGGCACAAAGGACTTAAGTAATTTGCCTATTATCAAGGGCTAGGAAAAAGATGTGAGAAGACAAATGTGTGTTGTCAACTGCAGAACCAATGGCCCTTGATAATACTGCTCCCCTTTAGTAAAAATATTGATAACAAAAAAGTGAATTATTCTTCATATACAGAAACTTCAGTAATTAAATTTAAACTTAGATTTTCTATATTATTTTACCTAATTATTCTATTTAAGTCTGTTTTGTATAATTTAAATTACATGGACGTAGAAGTAACCTTCAAGATAGATTATTTTTTATGTGTTAAATCCAAAAATAAAACACCCTTTTAAAACTATTTTGCCTTATTTTAATAAATGTATATCTGAATAGCAAATGGCAGATATGATAAAATGCCAATTCTGATTTCAACTCACTGTGTGACTGGGCAATGAGAAGAATGAGTCTGCAGAATAACATTTCTTTTCACTTTTTATAAGCTTAATTTAGATCTCTGGCAATTATATTTAATATTTTTTATATTTTTCTCATAAGAATTAATATGGAATGTTATGCAGTTGATAGCAAATGTATTATTTGAAATTGAGTAGATTAGGAGTTAGTAAATAATGATGAAAAAAGGATAATTACTGTTAGAGTAGATCTATTTTATTTAGTCTCCTTTTTCACACTATTGTAACTGACTGCAGTTTTAAGTAACATTCGTTATATTCTTTAAGCTTAAGAGAAAAATCTCCATAGCTGCTCTTGGTTTTGCAGCAGATTTCATTAATTAACATGTGAACAAATTACAACCTAATTTCCCTAAATGCATTTTTTGGAATTAACCTATTTGCTTCATATCAAAGATTTTTCCAGCTTAACCACAGAACTTGAACTTTTAACAAAAACTTCACAACTCCAATTTTGGAAAGGGTCTCAAAACTTTTAGAGTTTCAGTCTATCCTTAAACATTTGGAAAGTAAACCTGATTAAGTTCAATATATAGCCATAATCTAAGTGAATAACATTTTCTCTATGGACATGCATAATTCTCTCTAGATTTAATGCCAGTTATGATTTTTCCCTAATGGAGTGGCCCAGAGCATAGAAACATGGTGGCTTTAATAAAAAGTTTTAAAATATTAAATATGTGAAATAATCTTCAATATATGCAAATGAATAATGGAATATCACAGATCCAAAAAACTCTTGGTAGGTAAAGCATTTTCATTAGTAACCAACAAACTTATTGGCTCAAAACTAGTTCCAAAAAGGGTGATTTTGTTTTTGCTAAGCTTAAACAAATGGTGTGAACAAAGAGGTCATAGAAAAGAGCACAGCATTCAATCAGCTGCTCCTCAGTCATAGAGCACATGAGAACGTAAGGATGTTCGCCCAGTAATGAGGAGCTTCTGTGCTAAGGGATCCACATCTGCAGAACTATTTGCTCAGCAGAGGACTTATTTGTATTTCCCCCCAAATTCACTGAGGAATAATTGACAAATAGAAGTGTATATGTTTAAAGTGTACACTGTGATGAGTTTGCATGTGTATATACACGTCGTAGAATGATTTCCAAGATTAACTAACACATCTTTCAGCTCATGCAGTTTGTATGTTTTGAGAGTGCTCAGTGACCTTCAAGTATATAATACCACATTAACTGTGTCATCTTGCTATATATTATATCCTCAGAACTTCCTCTTCTTATAACTAAAAGATCATATACTTTAACATACATCTCCCTTGACCTTCTGTCCACTCATTTGTTTCTGTTAAATCGTTTTCTTAAAAAAAAATCCTCAGATAAGTGATATCATACAGTATTTGTCTTTCTCTGTTTGCCTTATCTCACTTAGCACAATGTTCTCCAGTTTCATCCATGTTGTTGCAAATGGCAGGATTTCCTTTTTTTTTTCTTTGGTGGCTGAATAATATTCCATTATATATGTATGACACATTTTCTTCATCTATTCATCCATCAGAGGACAGATTGTTTCCATACCTTGGCTATTGTGAACTTTATTTGTGTTTTTATACAGATTTAGTATAATTTTAAGTTTTCAGAGAAACTAAGATAAAATAGTCTTTGTTTCATATTTTTACACTTCTAGAAGTCCACACTAAATATAATAAATGTTTAAAACTAAATGAAACAATTTATCCTGGGGCTTTAAGATGAAAACTTTTGGGGTGCCTATGTGGCTCAGTTGGTTAAGTGTCTGACTTGAGCTCAGGTCATGATCTCCCAGTTCGTGAGTTCGAGCCCCACATTGGGCTCTGTGCTGACAGCTCAGAGCCTGGAGCCTGCTTTAGATTCTGTGCCTCCTTCTCTTTCTGCCCCTCCCCAACTTGTGCTCTGTCTCTCTCAAAAAATAAAAAAAAAATTTTAATTAAAAAAATAAAAAATAATAAGATGAGAACTTTTTTGGAGAGCTATTAAGACCTTTATTGATAGCATACACACATAGATTACATAGCCATGGACCAGTGGTTTTCAATTAGGGTCCATTTTGTCCCCTAGAAGACATTTGCCCCCAAGAAGACCCCTTTTTTTGGTTGTTGAAACTTGTTGCAGGAGGTGGATACTAACATCTAGAAGCTAAATATGCTGGGAAATGGTCTGTAATGCACAGTAAAATGCCCCACACCAAAGAATTATCTAGACCAAAATGTGAATAGTGGTGAGGTTAGGAAACCCTGCAATAGACTATTTCATGAGCATACAGTTTACTTTTATAACTTAAAGCATTCAATGAGTGGAGGCTATCTATTGTTGAATTATAATTATCTGAAATATTAAAGACTTTTTATTATATTCCCATACTTTTAGTATGGAATGTATGTGTGGTGGGAACTATTCACTATGTAGAACTGAATTTTAAGGCTCTCAAACATCAATAAACATTGCTTTTATAATAAATTAATGATGAGTGATTTTCCTCTTCCCTGAGCTGGTGAAGGGTTCATTCACCATTCTAGGGAATTGACACACTTAGTTTAATTGAAATTCTTTTATTCATCATTTAAAATGGAATATAATCTCGTTCAAGAGTGCTAACACTGAGAAGCAAGGATAACATTCTTGTTATATTCTGTGATTTCAGGGAAACAAACACAGAATATACACTTTACGGGGGACTTTAAAGATCATCTATTCTAAACTTCATATTTCATATATGGAGAGAATAATATTCAAAAAGGGGAAGTGTCAGTCCATGATTGCACAACTAGTTAGTAGTGAAACCAGATCCACAGTTACATTATATATCACTATCAAAATGAGGTCATGATCTGATGACTTTGTAAAATTGAAAATGTATATTGAGATGTTATATTGAGATGATTTGTAATGGAATTTTGCTCAGCTGTGATAGTTTGGAATTGTCCTTCATGACTGACATGACCTCTTTTGCCATCTAGATAAGATGGAACTTACCACATAATGATTTTTTTCCTTCTCTGGAATGTACTTTCTTTGTGCTAATATTACATTCATACTAGACACATCATTTTCAAGGCACAATGTGCCATATACAATATTCTACTTTAAATCATGTTATGTCTTTAAAGTTGTACAAGTGTGTGTCCATATGTCAGAGAGATTAGGAGGTGAGTCTCTAAAAATTCATTCCTATCTGCAATCCCTTAATCTTTTACATTTTTATGGAATAATTCTGCTTTCTGTCCTTGACAATAGCCTGCATATAGATTTATAGTTTTTGTTGTTGTTGTTGTTTTGGTTTTACATTTTTTTCTTTTGCCTTATTGTTGAGCTAATTCTCCTGGGTTTTATGCCTACATATCTATATACAAATAGGTTTATTTGACCAAATTATATTTCCTCTTTTATTTTGTACCTCAAATTTAAGAGTCGTGATGTTGTCTTCAATTGGAGATTATAAAATTAATAGGGAATACATGTTTTTCTCAAAAGGAGATGACATGATAATCTTATGCTATATTCATTTGAAATTAAAAAAACACTTTACAGAAGTTTGATCTGGTTATAAAATATGCTTTTAATTGTGTTCATTATAAATTATCACCAGTTGATACAATCTTAAATCTTGTTATCTATTCTTTCATTGATATACTTTAAAGTTTATGTTTTATTTATTTATTTATTTTGAGAGAGGGAGAGAGAACATGAGCATGGGAGGACCAGAAAGAGATGGGGAGAGAGAGAATCCCAAGCAGGCCCCACACTGCCAGCCCAGAGCCTGATGCAGGGCTCAAACTCACCAACTGAGATGGTAACTGAGCTGAAATCAAGAGTCAGATGCTTAACTAACTGAGCCACCCAGGTGCCCCTCATTGACATATTTTAGTAAACTGAAGCTTTATGTACAGGAAGCTTCGAGATAGGAATATTGACAAAATTAACTCTTCTATTTTAACAGCTTCCACTTAGTTATAATGTTCATTTCATGATCCAGAGTTTAAAACTTTTTAGGAAAGATCTACCATGTTACTGTTAGGCCCAATAGGAAGACCCTATTCCCTGCTTTATCAGGGAATCAATTGTCATGTCCTCAGCAGATTATATTGTTATTTTGTGACTATCTCCTGGCTATAAATCATTTTAGAAGATACTATTAATTATGTAAAATACTCTGATAATATATAAATTTGATTTGATATGATTTCTTTTCAGGTAAGTTGAAAGGTATTTCAATATTGATGCTGTATTTAACATGTAATTAAATTAAATAGAAAGGTTCTCAAGAATGTCTTAAACATATCTTGGGGATAAGGTTGTCAGCGTATAGAACTTTTTTCTTTCTTTCCTAAAATGGAAACAAATTGAAAAATAAGACACAAGAGACAGTATAGGTGAATTTAAAAATTGTTATTACAGATGTATAGAAAATCACTTTACATTTTTTTTATTTTTTAATGTTTTTTTAATTTTTTGTTTATTTTTGAGAGACAGAGACAGCACGAGCAGGGGAGGATCAGAGAGAGCGGGAGATACAGAATCTGAAGCAGGCTCCAGGCTCTGAGCTAGCTGTCAGCACAGAGCTTGATGTGGGGTTCGAACCCACGAACTGTGAGATCATGACCTGAGCCGAAGCCTGACGCTTAACCAACTGAGCCACCCAGGCGCCCCTACATTTGTTTCTAAAATGGATTGGCTATTATTCTTTACTTCTACATTACCCCCTTTTCCTGTACTTGCAAATGCCTTGGAACCTCCCATCCCAGGGAAGTCTGTATCTACAAAGTAGTTTGAGTTTTCAAGACCTCTGCCTCTTACTGAATGAGGTGGAAAAAAAGTACATGCCCAGAAGTGAAACCTTTCAATGCTTTAATGCTACAAAGTCAAGAAATGCTAAACCAGACAGTGAATACCTTGTTGTTGTTGTTGTTATTGTTTAACCCACCAGTCAGATAACTAGTCAAGAGAGAAATAAAAGATAAGGAATGCAGTAAAGGAAGATATTCTAACCCAAGTGTCTTCACACCAAACTGTGATATCAGAGAAAGAGAGTGTTCCACCTACCAATATAATATATTCTAATAAAATGTATTTCACTTAATTTATTGACTGTTCCCTGATAAAATACTTTTATCCTCTTGGTAGTAACTCATTAATTTTTTATCCCTTCAAAATGAGGAAAAAATGTCAATGTGTCCTCAGGGATTCTGTAGCTCTGCTGTTAAAAAAATTGGTTATCTACTTGTGAGAGAGATAGAATTATATGGACAAAGAAATTACCAAAACTTGATTTCATTATGAGGTAGGAAATATTTACATGAAAGCATTAATTTTTCTCTATTTAACATTTATAAAAAGAATCAAGATTAGTCTTGATTAAAGATTCACTTTTGTTTAGATCTTAAAATATTTTTTATTAACTTCTGTGCTATTCAATTATGCTAATGAAAATTGCCATTAGGAGGTGCTTTCAGATTTTGGAAGTTTATGCTCAATTATCACTGAGGTAAACTTAGAAGGTAGAAGTGTGCAAATCACATTCTATAGATTTTTTTCTTCATGAGACTAAATATAGAAAGATAAAAATATAAGTGAAGGATGAATTTAAATATTTTTGTCTTATTTTGAATAACTTTAGTAGTTACAGTCACTTAAAAAATTTCTTACGATACATAATCATAATGTTAAATATCTTAAGGGGAAATATTTGATGAGGTAATGTAGAATATGGAATTCATGGTTTATATTATTTTCCCATTAATGCATATTTGATAAAATAGTATCTACTATTTACCCAGCTGATAAGACAAGGTTAGATAAAACACAGGGAAACAAATTTTAGCATAAGGAAATATATGTTGCTTCACTTGTTTTTAACTGATGATTTCCAGTACTTTGAGAAAAAGAAAAAAAATTGAGAATGCTATGTTTCTGTATATCACTCTGGTAATGCATGTTATCTAGATTTCAAGGCATTGGATAACATACTGTACTCAACAAGCCAAAGGGAAAACATTAAAACAAGCTAGTCTTCAGATCTTCATGCTTCTCACTTAGAATATCCTAGCATCCTGGAGTAATTTGTAAATTAATCCACAAAAGATAGAAAGCACTCAGAAGTGCTGTCTATAAATCACTCTCTATTTTGGGAGCAATCCCAGGTCTTCTTTTGGACACCAGGCACATTTTTACTGGTTCAAGTGAAGCTCTTAAGAAGATTTTCTGACCAGAGCTTAGGGGGAAGGGAGACTTCTCTTGTGAATCATAAAAGATGGTTATAAGATACAAACATTTGTTTTCCTTTAGTTCTAGATATAGATATAGATAGGTATAGATATAAATATGGGTAGATGATATAAATATGCAGATAGAATAAATTAATACTTTTCTTTCTTTACATATATATTTGGTAGATAAACTTTGGGTGGTGAAAGTTCTATGTGTGTGATCCCCAAGAGAAATAGTGTTAGATACATTGAAAGCACCTATCCCTATCACTGTCCATGCACTCTCTTTCTGCCTAACTACTTGGCAAAGATCTCTCTGTCATGCTTCTGCTGAGGACGGTGAAGGTTCTGACCATGCTAAACAAGTGTGGGTTGGCAAGGCCATGACCTTATTAGAAAATTCTCTCTGAAATCTCAAACGACTAGAACATCAACATTGAATTTGCCTGATTCTGTCCTCTTTGATTTCCCCCAACACATTACTCAGAGCTCTCTGTCACATTTGGTGCTGCTAATAGCAAGCTAGTTTCTCAGACTTCTGTATTAAATACAAGTTCTCCAGGAAACTTTTGAAAGTGAAAAGGAAAAATAGAAATTTAAAAACCAAAGGGAGTAAGTTTTGGTTTTACAGTAATATGTTTACTCTGTGAAGCAATGCATTTATCTACACTTATGCTTTTTACTTGTATATTAACCCCATCTTCTATAGTAACCTGATTTATGCTAATTTCTGCCCCCAAAAGACAGTAGAAGCAGAAAGTTACAGAGTCACTCAGAGTATTTGCTTTACTATTACTCCACCTACTGGAATTGCCCTTCACTGACCACAGATTCCTAGGGCAGAAACTAGAAAAACTGAGGAGGAAGGGGCTTGATAGAGGCAATGACAAAATGGTTCTTTTAATATATTGATTTATTTAATAATTGATCATTTGAAATGAGAAATAATTTTATGGAAGCATAGGTTGAGAGTGTTCAGGAATAGGATACATTGTTTTACTCTGTTTTATGTTCTCAGTTTTTGAGTCCTAATCACATGGTGTAAAAACTATTATTTTGATACTAAAAGTCTGTACTGTACATTATTACAGTATCTATCATTTCTTTAGCAATCAGACTTGCATGCGTTTGTTATAGAAGTATAATGGAAATAAAATGTCAGTTCTCTGATGTTTCAGAAATATATTCAAATAGGGGCGCCTGGGTGGTTCAGTCCGTTAAGCATCTGACTTCAGCTCAGGTCATGATTTCGCGGTTCCTGGGTTCGAGCCCCGCGACGGTCGGGCTCTGTACTGACAGCTAGCCCAGAGCCTGGAGCCTGTCTGCAGATTCTGTGTCCCCCTCTCTCTCTGACCTTCCCCTGCTCGCGGTGTGTCTCTCTGTGTCTCAAAAATAAATAAACATTAAAAAAATTAAAAAAGAAATATATTCAAACAAAATTCTAGAGGAACTTCAATATAGTCCTATATAGCAAGGTGTTTAAAATGACTTCTGTTACAGGGGCACCTGGGTGGCTCAGTTGGTTGTGTCTGATTTCAGCTCAGGTCATCATCTCACAGCTTCTGAGTTTGAGCCTCGCATGGGGCTCCACGCTTACAGCTCAGAGCCTGGAGCCTGCTTCAGATTCTGTGTGTCTCTCTTTCTGCCCCTCCCCTACTTGTGCTTTGTCTCTCTGCATCTCAAGAATAAAATGAAAACATTAAAATTTTTTTTTGAAAAAATGACTTTTGTTACAAATATGATATAGAAGACTTGAACTACAAATTATATGTTCTAATTTAATAGGTTTTCCAATTTATGTAGGTCAGAGCATAGGAATCCTATAAGAACAAATATATTTGCATTTATTTTTATTTCTAAAAATAGAAATAATTATACCTAATTTTTCATCTTGGAGTACCTGAAGACTAAAATGTAATTGATTTTATTGCATTGAATTAGAACTTAGTTAGAATGAGGATTACACATGATATTTATATGGAACACCTAATTGACCAGGTAACTTGTCCATTTCTATACATATTTTAAAAATTGGATCTTAAAATAACATACTGAAGTAAAATATTCTGGTATAGTCTCACTTATTAGACTTTCTATATGTCTTATTTTTTTATGTAAAAATTTTTAATGTTCATTTTTGAGGGGGAGGAGGGGCAGAAACAGAGGGAGACCTAGAATCTAAAGCAGGTTCCAATCTCTGAGCTGTCAGTACAGAGCCCCACATGGGGCTTGAACCCACAGACCATGAGATCATGTCCTAAGCTGAAGTCGGGGGCTTAACCGACTGAGCCACCCAGGTGCCCCAACCATGTCTTATTTTTAAATGAATCAAAATCAGCTGAATTTATTTTTGAAATGAATCTGAAAGTCACTTTCCTTCATAATTGTATACAAACAGACTGATATTAAACTAATGCTGAACCGTGCGTGTATTTATATATATGAACAAATATGATATGGAGGACCATTGTCAATCCCTACATTTATACTGCTTTTTGTTGAATGTACTTAAAAAAAATAGGACAGACAACTTTATATGAACATCGAATGTGGTTTGGGGCATATTTCAGCGTATTCCATTAACCAATGACTTAATATGGAGAGTGAGGCCTTTGTATTATTAATGAGTATATAATAAACCTTAGACTAAATACTTATTCTATTTTCATACCCAAGAGAGGTAAACGTTTATTTAGATTAGTCATAGACTAGCTTAAAACATAATTTTTTTGCTGTGATCATTCACAACTGTCATATGGAATGTGGCAAAATCAGAGATGGTATTATATGTTGTTTTTGATGAAAAATACTGTTGTCTGAGCACAAAATGGAATTCTTTTCCTCTACAGCACAATGAAAGCATGTACTAGATTCAAGTGAATCAACACAGCTGGTTGCTAGCATTATGATTAGGGATGCACTAGTTTGGATAAAATAAGAACCGGCCTGAATCTTTGCCCAAAGCTTGAACTGAAATGACCCTAACAAAGTTAAAACACTTTACCAAACTTGTTTTTCCCTCTAATTACGCATGCCCTGTTTTTACAATGGAAGATTGGGGACATCCTAGTCTTGATTAGGTTAAACAAGGAAGTTCTATAAATAATAACCAAATGTATAAGAATAGAACAAATCATGTGCTAAAGTTTAATAACTCAAATTTAAAACCCAAAATTGAATGAAAAGAAATTTTATTTAAGTAAATTCTTCTTGGGGTCTTAAGTCAATATAGCAGAGTTGTTTTTGTCAGTAGAATACAAAAATAAGTTTCAACTTTTCGCAGGATCTTTGAGGAATATCATTGAAGGTTTGTTGCATGTTAGTATACATTTTGTGTTGTTTCATGTTTCAGTGATTATTATAGTTCTGTTATGACCAGTCATATTCTGAAAAGAGTGAGTAAATATGTAGCTGTCTATTCTGTAATATGGCTTGCTAAAAAACAAAATTCAGCTGAGTAAATGGAAAGATCTAACTAGCTTTATTCAATGATTAATGGGACAACTTCCCATCCAGTAAGGAGAAAGGAGCTCCTAGGAGCTGCGCAAAGCTGAGGGATCTTATTGGCAGAAGTAGGGTGGGATGAAGAACTTATTAGCAAAAGAAAAGAAAGGATTGTTTCAGAGGAGATTACCTTCCCTTAGGGGGAAAGGTGGGGTGAGGTGGGAGGTACTAGCAAAAATAGAAGGAAAGGGAACAAAGCTTGGTTTTTCATGGAGTCCCTTTAGTTTCCTTGTCTCACTGGGGCTTACCAAAACTGACTCCATTGAGGGTAGCTATTGTTTCTTTTTAACAGGGTTAAGGTATATGTAAGAATTTTAATGAAAAATAGTGTGTTTCAAGGATGCACATTATTGTCAGAAATTGAGTTGTCAAAAGTAGACCTAATAGAAAAGTTACAGATTAGCAGTCTATAGGATTTAGCACTCTCAAAGTTCTGTATGTTATAGAATCTGGTCTGGATCTGCTGACAGAACCAAGCGGTACTCAGAGATCTTGGGAGGCAGGAGGTTTATTTCACACCGATTGGCTCAGAGGAGATCACTCTCCAGAGGTCTGAGTCCGGAGCATAAGCAGAGGGAACAATTTATAATCTGTTACTTCCGCATTCCTCATTAGTAGTAATTTGGCGTGAGACAGGCAGGGTGGGAAGAAGAACCCAGAAGGGGAGTCTTTGGTCAGGGACAGGAAATTCCCTATCAGTGCTGTCAGCCATCTTATAACAGATTTTTCCCTATCACTTACATGCTCAGTAAAATGCAGATACCACTATTCATGTTCTAACACTGCCACTTGCATTGCATTTCCTTCAGGAGCTCAGTAAAAAATCATAAACTGGGTCATAACAGTGTAGTGTTCTTCCACCTACTGTCTCATATCTCAGAGTAGAGTCACATGAATTAAAGCCAGTCAGCAGTTACTGAAAATGCAGTTTTACAAAGTCAGAATGTAGAGAATCTCTAAGGGGCATATTACTCACTGGAACACAGCAGGCATCAAAACTAGAACACTGATTTCCTTGTGTGTGGGGGGGGGGTGGGGAGTGGCCAGCAGTGTCTTTTTTTTTTTTTTAAGATTTTTTTTTTTTGAGATAGAGAAAGAGACAGACACAGAGAAAAAGAGAGAAAGCACCAATGGGGGAAGGGCGGGGGGGGGGGGACAGAGGATCCAAAGCAGGCTCTAGGCTCTGTGCTGATAGCAGGGACCCCGATATGGGGCTTGAACTCAGGAACTGGGAGATTGTCCTGAGCTGAGGTCAGATGCTTAACTGGCAGCTACCCAGGCACCCCAGAACTGGCCAGCATTGTCTTAAAAAGGAGTAAGTTTGGAGAGAAAAAAAGCAGGGAAGAGGAGAAAAGTGAAGGACACAGGAAAAAAAAGAAAAGAGAGGTTACAGGTAGAAAGGCAGGGTGAAGAGCAAGGAACAAACAAGAGTGAAGAAACAGTAAGTGAAGATACATGAGAAAGAGCTAGGAAGAAGGAATAAATGCTAACGGTTTCTCTCTGGTTTCCTGTTTCATGTTCATATCTGTTTAAGGCCAAGAAACATGGCTGATGGAAGAGGAGCCTCTCTCCTCCTCCCCATCCAGTTTCCAGGCTTGAAGGGCAGGCCTTCCCTCAGAACCTTCTGCACATGTCCTCTGCTGCAGGCGGACCTGATGGGGTTTTGGAGTGGTTTGGGGCGGGTTGGGGGTGGGTGGGTGGAACCGACAGCCAAGAAAGAACTCTTGAAGAAGTCTTTGGTGCAAAAAGATGATTTTATTAAAGTATGGGGACAGGTCTTATGGGCAGAAAGAGCTGCACTGGGGTTGTGAAGTGTGACTGATTATATACTATGGATTTGGGGGAGGTAAAGACAAAAGGGAGGCCTCCAGAAGGACTTTCGTATGCTAAAGAGGACTCCTTACATACCTGAAGCCTTGCTATTGTCAAGCTAAGGTTGTTTTCCCTCTAGGAAGTCATCAACTTTAGGACAATAGGGGAGTTCCTGGAGAAATGTTACACTCTGTATTTGCCTCAAGTATTTGTCAATGGGCTGCAGGTTATAAGGAAAATTAATTTTACCTGCCATTTCCTTTCGGCTTTTGTTCCCCACATCACTATGGAGGGGAGGATGATATTTCAGGGTTCCAGGAAACAGTCTATATGTTTCTGGAGATTAGACTATTAATAAAATTACTTTTTTCTTGTAATTTCCGAGATATTTGTAAACTGATAGAGACTCATGTCCTGCATAACTGTGAACTCTATCAGTTAACCATTTGTCTTCTTTCCTTTGTTTTTGGCCGCCAGGAGTGCCTAAAGAACATCGCACATATCCCACAGGGTGGGAGGGGAAAGGGTCGTGCTAGCTTGGCCTTCAGTTTGCTATGTGGTCCTTCATCAGATAGACTGTGGGGATGCTTCCAACATTCTCTTTAAACCAAACTTCTTCCATTCTTTTATCATTTATGACTAATAAAACTCAATTACAAATGAATTATAATGTCGAAAAATAATAGGCATTTCAAATGACTGCTTAACGAACATTAACTCAAATGTTCTGTTTATTTCAGAATATGATTTTATTATTACTATTGTTATTATTGTCATTTAAAAAGCCTAAATCTAAGGACTTGAGATAAAATATCCCTATAATCTTCAATCTCTTCAAGGAAAATAAACTCTTTGATTCACTGGCCCTTCTTCAAACTCCTCATCTAATTGCTTCAGACATTCTCTACTGTAATATTGTGATATAATAAGAAATTTATATAGTTTGGTCTTTGTCCAGGCTTCTGGTCAGAGGTCCTAAAACTCTTCTGATATCCTAAATGATTCCTAAGTGTAATTTCCTAAGAGTAGTTTCTTGTTACTGTTATTACCTGTTTTTAGCGGTACTGAGCACTGGCTGTTTCTTAAATAACTTTTATTTGAAATGATAGGCCAAAGTGGCCCATTGTGAGGTGACATGCCCTTGGCCCCTACATCCCCAAACTAGAATTGGTTAATCAGAAATGCAGGTGGCAACCTGGGACTTGAGATTGATGTCTGAAGTGTGGGAGAGTGTGCAGTTTTGTGGAACTGAGCCCTTAACCTATGTGATCTTTGCTAATTCTAAGAAGGTAGTGTCAGAATTGAGGACACCCAGTTCATGTCTACTGAGCATTAGAGAATTGCTTGATGTGGAAAAACCCACATATCTGGTGTCAGAAGTGAATTGTAGAATACAGAAAACAGGAATTTTTCTGTTTATCTACTTTGACTTTGTCCTTTCTTTTTCCCCCTCAAGTCCCTGGAATGCTGGTTTTGTGGTAAACACCATTGACTCAGCCCAGTCACAGAACACATGCAGTCCATGTTTGAATTCACTCAAACCCTGCCCTCCTCATGCCATATACTTTGTGGTCCTTTTATAGGATGGCTACTGATTTTCCAGTAAAATTGATTCAGAAGTTGGGGGGACTACAAATTCTTTTGGCTTTCAGTTGTTATTTCTTGCCTGCTTATAAAATGCCTTCTTCCTTTGTGCCCCATGCCGTCTGGCTATGCTTTCCCAATTTACACTGGGGCATCCCAACACATACTTCAGAGACTTTGAAGAACTTCGATTATGACTTGTGAGATATTGCAGAGTCTGTGGGGCTAATGAGTCTAATTCCCTAACTCTGCACATCCTCCATCTCTTTGATCCAGGTTGCATCCACTTGCACTCCACTGAAACAACCTGATGCGTAAACCCCACCCTCCATGCTAACAGAGGACCCACATTACCGCTGCATGGTGAGGAAACAATACTTCATGAATATTTTCATATTTCTGCACCCTAACAGCTTTTTTAAAAAGGATACTAGAATGGAAAACAAACCTTGAAAGTTAAAGACAGAGAATGAAGAAGTTCTGAACATGCCACCCCAATATAAGTCCTTTTGGTATATTAACTATTTTGAGATAAAGGCACCTGAAGGAAAAGAATATTCTTAGCATCAGAGATGGGGAGAATCTGAACAAATAAAATTTGTTGAAATAACTATGATCCTCCATTATATTTTAGTTACTTTTTCATAATTACTACTCTGTTTGATCTAGTGTATAAGCATTTAAACTGACCACTTTTGGGGTCTTCATTTTCTTGTGAAATCTCCCATGTACCTATAAAATAAAACTTCCATGCTTTTCCCTTGTTAATCTGTCTTATGTCAACTTAATTCTCAGGCCCAGCCAGACATAAGAGGGTAACAAAATTTTTTTTGTTTTTTTGTTTTTTTTCCTCTCTCTCTCTCTCTCCTACAAAACTTTCAGAGGGATTAAGAGAGAGTTCTCCTGAAGCCATTTATTTACATTCCAAATGAAAAGAGACCCAAGGACCTTTACCTCCTTTTCCCAGGTAGTATGCCTTTACATTCCAAACCAAAGATCACTATCTCTCCCGAGAGGAGGAGGCATAAATGCCAGCTGCCCTCTTCTGAGTTCCCAGAGACCTGATCTCAGGGATGATCACCTATGGTATAAACTCTGTACATGCAGGGTACATATGGCCCTCGCTGAGTTGTCCCATTGGGAATTAGAATGGAAATCATGCCTAAATTTGCTTTGAGGATAAATAATCAGTCTGTGCTCTGATCAGAAAACTATTTTCTGTCAGGATAAATAAATACAGATCTAAAAATTTAACACACACTTGAGTTACACAGAAGCATTGTGGACTTTTATCCCTTTATTCTTTCTGCCATGTAGCAGGTCAATTCTTATTTCACATTCTTCAATTTTTGGGGGGTTTTTGTTTTGTTTTTTTTTATCTTGCAGTTGGTTTCTAATTTTTGTGTAAATTAGAGATTACCAATAAGAATCTGTAGTATCCTGTTTCTCATCATAAATGGGTCTTTTATTTCCACACACCTGAAAAAGTGAGACTCAGCCTCTGTTACTTCAACTGCCACATCCAATTTATTTTGATACCTTACTGACTGTATATTCTAAATATATCTTGAATTTTTTTTCCTCCTAAAACACTTTGATTACTGCTTTTGACTTAGTTTAGATCACATCACTATTGGATGGAATTAGTGAAGCACATACATTAAAATAAAATTGAGTGGATGCTGACATTCAGCAGAATTTCTGAAGTAGGAGGGCAAATTGCTATTTAAAAATGCACTTTTTTCAGATCACAATTACTTTGAAGTAGGTAACAAATGTTGAACTTGCTCTGGATCAATTGATTATGTGTTCTAAATCTATAGTTAACACTAGGTGGACTTAATCATAATATATTTTTTAAGCTCTTTTTTAAGCTATCTCACAAAACATATTAAATTGAATATAGCAATTTAGTTTTGGAATCCAGGAAAATGCTATGAAAGTACAAGATGGGGCACCTACGTGGCTCAGTCAGTTAAGTGTCTGACTCTTGGTTTCAGCTCAGGTCATGATCTCAGGGAGTTTGAGCCCCACATCCAGCTCTGAGCTGATAGCTACAGAGCCTGCTTGGGATTCTGTCTGTCTGTCTCTCTCCATTTTGGAATCCCAAGCACACACTCTGTCTCTCTCTCAAAATAAAGAAATAAACATCTAAAAAATTTACAGTATTTTTTTAGGTGTTTATTTTCACAAACATTATATATGTATATTTAAAGGGCATTTATTATTTTTGAGAGACAGAGTATGAGCAGGAGAGGGGCAGAGAGAGAGGGAGACACAGAATCCAAAGCAGGCTCCAGGCTCTGACCTGTCAACACAGAGCCAGATGTGGGGCTCAAACCCACGAACCATGAGATCATGACCTGAGCCGAAGTTGGACACTGAACTGACTGAGCCACCCAGGCGCCTGCACAAATAATGTATTTATTTCAATGGTTCTAAATCTAATAAAAAATAATGATTTTTGTCCTCTTATCTTTCATGTGTTGAGTATAATGCTTAGTATTTTCCAACACAAATGCCCATGACAAATGATAATTATCAGTAAATGAAAGACCTTTAATTCTTCTGATTGCTTTGATAGCTACAAGATACATGTGGAGTGGAGTCTGAAAGTAAGGTCTGGAGAAATAAGTGAATATCTAATAAAGTATAAGGAGAAGTTTCCCTGGACATTCAAGACTGTTAGGAAAAAGAAATATATGTGACTGGGACTCTGTGGTATGAAAAGATAAATATTCCAGTGTTTGAGTACCTAGAGGTAGAGAAAAAACACATTTTAAGTGCTTATATTTTTTTCAAAGCTGTTTTTTTTTTGTAATCTATACTTCTTCATCAAAGCAAGCCCTAAACAATATCTAATACAAACACAAGTACTTTGTGTGATTTTGTATGTATTTGGGAATTTAGGAAATAGCCTAATTCCACATATGAGTGAATAAAGTGAAGGATAGAAACAACATCCCTAGAAAGGAGAGGTAATCTATAGGTGAAATGAATTATACAAAGTAAACTCCCATAAATGTAAGTGATAGATTCACAGCCTCCATGGAGAGGCTTTTAAACTTCTTTGGGTTTAGGCTACATGGGGTTTCCTTGATCTGTAAGGCAAAGATAACTAAATTGTCATCTGAGTTATATATAAAGTATATACTTTCAGCTGTACTATAGTTTATTCTTTGTTCATTCATTTATTAAATCATCCAACAAATATTTACTGAATATTCACTAGATAATGGGCTGAAGATTGTGAATGCAAAGCTAATTAAAACAATATCCTAGCACCTAAGATCTCACAGGGAAACAAACATGTAGAAAAATAGTTGCAGTATGTGATAGGTGCTAAGGTATAGACATGCACAAGGGATAGACAGGCTTAGAAGAGGAAAAAATCTAACTTGGAAAAATCAGAGAGCGTTTCACAGACATATTAACCTCTTAGCTAAGTGATGAATTATTAATAGGGATTCTTGAGGAAGAGAAAGATATGAAGGACAATCTAAATAATTATAGATATACCTGTCTATCTATGTATCTAACATGTGAAAAAACAGAGGTATAAAAAACATTGGTATGTTCAAAATGACCTAGAAATTTACTCTTTCTGGAGTACGTGTGTACATAGCACAGAGATAGCATATAACCTTGTAACATGGCATGCCCAGTAGAAATATATGCAGGCCACTCCTATAATGTTAAGTTTTCTAGAAGCCACATTAAAAAAGTAAAAACAAATAGTAAAATTAACTTTACTAATGTATTTTATTTAACTGGTGTTTCTAAGTTTTTATCATTTCCATATGGAATTAATATAAAATTTTTGATAAAATATTTATATTTTCATTGATGCAAAATTGGTTTATTTCAGGCATACAACATAATTCAGTATTTAAATACATTGCATACAAACTATCACCACAATAAGTCTAGTTACCATTTGTCACCTTACAAATGACACCTTTTATCCTTTTTACCCAGCCCTCTACCCCTTTGCTCTCAGATTCACCAGTCTGTTCTCTGTATATATGAGTATTATTTTGTTCATTTGTTTTATTTTTTATATTCCACATATAAGTGAAATCATAGGTATTTGTCTTTCTCTGACTTATTTCCCTTAGCATAATAGTCTCTAGGTTCATCCATCTTGCAAATGACAAGATTTTCTTCTCGTTTATGGCTAAATGTTATTTCATTGTATGTATATACCACAATATTTTATCCATTCATCCGTTGATGGACACTTAGACTCTTTCTGTATCTTGTTATTATAAATAATGCTGCAGTAAACATAGATAGGGGTGCATATGTCCTTTTGAATTGATGTTTTTGTTTTATTCAATTAAATATTCACAAGTGGAATAGCTGGATCATATGGTAGGTGTATTTTTAATTTTTTGAGGAACCTCCATAATGTTTTACATAGTGGCTACACCAATTTACATTCCTACCAATAATGTACAAGGGTTCACTTTTCTCTACCTCTCCAACATTTGTTATTTCTTGTCTTTTTGATGATAGCCATTCTGACAGGCGTGAGATGATATCTCGCTGTGGTTTTGATTTGCATTTCCCTGATGATTAGTGATGTTGAACATCTTTTCATGTGTCTTTTGACCATCTGAATGTTGTTTTTGGAAAAAAAATGTCTATTTAGATCCTCTGACCATTTTATTTAGGTTTTTAAATATATTTTTAAATTAAAGTGTAATTAACTTACAGTATTAGTTTCAAGTGTAAAATATAATGATTAAACAATTCTGTATATTACTCAGTGCTTGCCAAAATAAGTGTACTTAGAAATATTTACATTTTTTAACTAAGTCATTAAATTCTGGAATATTATCCATATTTACAGCATATCTCAATGCAGACTAGCCACATTTCAATCTCTTTCGGACACATGGTGTTAGTGATTAACTTTTTGGATAGTGCTGCTGTAAGGTTAAGTTGTAAATGGTACATGAAGTGATTTCTTAAGTAATGTAAAGATTCATTTTAAAAAGACATTCTCAGGAGTCTCCTACTGTAAAAAAAAATCACTTGTATCTTTATTTTTTTTAAGTTTATTTATTTTGAGAGAGAGAGAGACAGAGACAGAGAGCACACACGCAGGTTTGAGAGAGAGAGAGGAGGGACTGAGAGAGAGGGAGAGAATCCTAAGCAGGTTCCTCACTGTCAACAGAGACAGCAGCATAGGGTTCGATCACACAAACTGTGAGATGATGACCTGAGGTGAAATCAAGAGTTGGACACTTAACTAACCGAGCCACCCAGACGCCCCTTTGTTTAATTTTATATTTATTATAATGTTGCTCAAATTTAATCAGTGCATGAAATAGAATAAAAATATGGCTTTTCTAAGAACGTTCTTTTGAGTTCATCATGTCACATACTGATTTAAACTGCTTTAAAACATTCATTTTAGTGATATTGTTTGTTCTTTACAAGGAATTTTTTAGATTCCTTATATAAATCAGATCATGGAATATTTGTCTTTCTCTGTCTGATTTACTTCACTTAGTATAATGCCCTCAAGATCCAACCATGTTATCACATATAGCAAGACTTCATTCCTAATAGTGAATAATATTCTTCTATGTGTGTGTGTGGGGGGGATGGGGTGGGGAGAAAGTCATTTTCTTTATTTATTTATCCATTAATGGAAACCTAGGTTATTTCCATACCTTGTTTATTGTAAATAGTGCTGCAGTGAATATGAGGGTGCATATATTAAGTAAGTGTTTTTGTTTTCTTTCAGATAAATGGTTATTTTCTATACTGAGTCACCATTATTTTGTTAATCTGCAAATTAAAATAGTTCAACATAGTTCAGCAACCTGGGTGGCTCAGTCATTTGTGTCTGACTTCAGCTCAGACGTCATGATCTTGTGATTCGTGAGTTTGAGCCCACGTCAGGTTCTATGCTAACAGCGCAGAGTCTGCAGCCTGCTTCACATTCTGTGTCTTCCTCTCTCTCTGTTCCTCACCTGGTCACACTCTGCTTCTGTGTCTCTTTCTCTCAAAAATAAACATCATTTATTTTTAATAGTGCAATGTGGTGTCAATGTGATTTTAAAAACAAACTCAAGTATTGAATTCCTTTGTCAGTTCTTGGTGTAGAGCAGGTCATTCAGATAAGCCAGATATTATTGAGTGTTTTAAATGCTATCAAAATGAGAACAGAATGTGGTTGACCTTAAACAATGTTGAGGTTAGGGGTGCTAACTTGCCACAGAGTCAAATTCTGTGTATAACTTTCAACTCCCCCAAAACTTAACTACTAATAGCCTATTGACCAGAAAACTTTACACTTAACAGAGTTGACTAACATATTTTGTATGTTATATGTATTCTTACAATAAAGTAAGCTAGGAAAAATGTTAAGAAAATCATAAGAAAGAGAAAA
Organism: Cryptoprocta ferox; assembly: GCA_028646485.1. Classification (NCBI taxonomy): domain Eukaryota; kingdom Metazoa; phylum Chordata; class Mammalia; order Carnivora; family Eupleridae; genus Cryptoprocta; species Cryptoprocta ferox. The sequence continues at coordinate 36,548,731 of CM053573.1, forward strand.
TATATTACAAACTGTATGGTAAAAAAAATTGAAATCTACAAAAGTGGACCAACACTTTTAAAACCCAAGGATCAACCATATTTTTATGTATGACAGAGAACCTGTGAATTCCCTGTGACTTAGTTTATAATGAATGCCCTGTTTGAGAATTGTGTTGACCTGTTGGTATGTTTCTGTGATATCTAAGAGGTGATAGGGAATCATTTAAAATCTCTGTGAATTTACAAAATCAAGTTCAGCTGTTAAAAGAAGTGGCTGTAAATATAGATAGACATTATATGCATGTATAAGAAGTATGATTCTAAAATCATGACATTTTTGATTGAGGAATATAACAGTATTTAAATATCTTTAAACATGGGTAAAACATCATTGTTAAAAATATTTTTATCTTTTTTTGGAATTGCCTTAAAATGGCTTAAAGTTGCATAAAAGAAGCAACTGCATTACTTTATAATTCCAAAACTTTTATGACTAAATTATCCTCAGAAATGAAACCACTCCACCACCGAGCATGTTTAGGACAGCAGTGAACTTTGAATGGGTCCTTAGCTTGCCTGGGGTACTTCTCTGAGAAAACAAAATTCACAATATTTACTTGCATTTATATGACCAGTAACACTTGTTTTTCTCTATACTAACACAGGTAGCTATGATTTGAATTTTCTTCATTTCTGCTTTTGTATGTAACAATTTAGTAGTGGCTCTTTTTTTCAAATACCTCACTAGTATTTAAACATCTGTTATCAATTCCACCCTCTATGATATGAATCAGCTGATTGTATTTGACATATATATTATCTGTTTATAAAAAAGATGCTTGGGAAATTATTAGTACCTCTTATATTGACTTATTTTGCTAAATATTTAGATACAGAGCAAATGGACATATTATATATGTGATATTATATATATGTGTGTGAGAGCATGAATTTAATTTAATGCACATCCATTCAGAAATGATATAATAAACCTTTGTTTCTAGAAGTTATTTAGAAATTTATGTGTTTTTAAATAAGGTGATGTTGAAAAATTCAGTCTCCATGAGAAAATGCTGAATGTTAGAAAGTTTATCATTCCCTGAATGTCGATTATACATTCATATCTAAAACAATTTCTTCAACCATCAATTTCTTGAAAGCCACACCCAACTGAGGAAAACTAATGATTACAAAAGCTCAGTGTAACAAACAAATCAACAACATATCCATGTGTGCTTTGTGGACTTTTAAATCTGTAGTATGATAATTTATGTTTTCTGATCAAGGCTTTTGGTGTTTAAATAAAATTGTATGTATAAAATTTATTTTATGAAATCCTTGGCTAAACTCAGTTAAATAGATTACTACTGAATTTCTTCATGTCTATCACATAATAGTTTTCTTTGTGATTTTTCTGGTAGGAAGCTATATAGTATGCAGAGTTATACAAAAGTTTTGACCAAGGGATCACTATGTTTTTCAGTAGGATCATATATCTACATACAAACACACAAAAAAGTTTATTTTTTCAAAGTATATTTTTGTAGTTAAATGCTAATAGAAATATTTACTACATAAGTGGAAGGTTTTCATCAATGTTTCTATAAATTTTTGTGTTCATGCCAATGGCAAACACATCAAATTAGATTAAAATTGATTATATTGAAATATTTATACTTGGTTTTATAAGTCATTGTATAAATTCATGTTGCAGCTATCAATAAATAATAACCTAAAAGTATATATGAAGTCTTCAGCAAATATCTAGTTTTAATAATAAAATTAGTCTAGTTGTTATTGAGATAATTAATGTTTGGCTTTAAATGCTCAATATTAATGGTGAATAGAACTTTTTATAATGTTATTTTATTGCATATTTCAGAGTGGAGTTATTTTTTTTCTTTAGGTTGGTTTTCTAAATCACCTATTTTGTCCTTTAATGCATTTCAAAATAAGTATCTTGAGTCTGCTAGAACTGATCAATCCATTCATTCAAGAAGTATTTATTGAAAATATACTATCTTCAAGCATGTTCCAGATGTTTAGCATAGAATGATATATAAAAGAGTCCTGACATTATTAGGGTTATTTCTTGGAATTTTAGATTATAGTACATATAGAAATATGAAAATTAATAATCTACTATTTCTAATAGTGGTAAGTGCTTTAGAGAAAGATAAAGCAGAGACAAGGACTAGGAAATACAAGGGCGGGAGACAGGTTTACAGTGTTAAAAAGGGTTGCCAAAAAAGTTGTCAGTCAAAAGATAAAATTTGAACTAAGATAAAATTGAACTAGAATAAATAAGAAAACCAGCACTTATATGTCTATGTAGTAGGAGAGTATTCTAGGCAGAAGAAAAAGAAAGCACCAAGGCACTCAGGAGGGAATTTGTCTAGTGTGTTCAATAAATAACAGGGCATGAACTGAATGAGGGAGAGGATAGTGGGTGATGAGGTCAGAAAAGTAATAAAAAGGAAAACAGATCATATAGGGCCCTCTAGGTCATTGTAAAAATCTTTGCTTTTGCTGTGAGATGGGAAGCCATTGGATGGGTTTAGGCAGAAAAATAACATGGTCTGACTTACATTTAAAGAACCCTCTGAACTGTGTTGAGAATAGGCAGTATGTAAGAAAAGAGAAGAAAGTTGGAAGCTATAGCAATAATCCAGATAAGTAATAATGGTGTGAACTAGGATGTTCATGGTGGAGATAGTGTGAGATGGTCAGTTTTTGGACACATTTCAAAATAGAGGTAATAGTATTTGCTGACAGACTGGCTGTGGGATGTGACAACAAGGGTTTAGCTTAATTACTTAGAAAGATCAAGTAGTCATGTATTGAAATAATAAAGAATAGAGGAGGAAAGGTGTAATAGTGAGCATGAGCCAAGAATTTTGTATTTTTATTTTTTTTAAACATAAGGGATTATAGAATATTAGTATGCTACTGGAGATAATTCAATAAAGATGGATAAATAATGATGTAGCAGAAAGAGAATCACTAAAGTTATGTTCTCCTGCAGATGAGAAAGAATAGAGTGCAATGCATATGAGGATAATTGGTCTTAGAACATTCATCCAATTCATCCAACAGAATGGAAGGAACATGGGACAGATAGATTAGTTGCCTCCGCTGGAAATTTCTTCCTGATTGCTTCTTTTTCCCAAAGAGGAAACAAGATTATTAGCTGGGAGTGAGGACTAGGGAGATAGAGTTAAAGATATAAAAAGTGAAAAAAGCTTTCTGTGGTATTAAATGGATTAAGGGAAATTCATTTTGATTTCTTGGTACCACTAAACAGCACCCTTGGTGTTAGTGATTATGAACTTAAAGTGAGGCAGTCACCATGGTTGGTTATTTTTCTCTAGCTGTGTTTAAGTACAAGTGTGGAATAAGCCAGGAGTGTATTTAACTAGAGGTGAGGTTTGCTAAGTGAGTATGATAAATAACGAGAGTAGTAGAAAGTTAAAGGTTGGTGTTCAATTTCTCATGTACAAAAGTTATTCATTTAGTAATCATTTATTCTATATTATTATTCTTTAAATAATATTGGTGGTTAAAATGCAACAATGCAAAGGTGTATAAGGTAGAGTAAACAAATTCATTTTAAAATCCACTGCAATTCCATGCCCCAGAGGTACCTACTATAAATAGTTTCATGTCTATCCTTCTAGACATTTTCTATGAATACATAAACAGGTTTTTTTAAACCAAATATTGCTTCAGAGTATTTATATGGTTCTGGTACGTACTTTTTTAACTCAGCAATATATCATAGGCACACTTCTATGCCAGTACTCAGAGATCTATCTCATTCCACAACTATGTTATGCTATTGTATTCCTGAGCCATAATTTTTTTAAATAATCATTTTTTGAGTTAAGTTATTCCAGTGTTTGCCATTATGGATAGTGCAAAAATGAACATCCTTATCCACAGTTTATTAGTCTTTGAGTTATTCCTCTAATGCAGATTATTAGAAGAAGGGTTGCTTAGTCAAAGAATGTGCACTATTTCACAGTTTCTACTAAATGATAGCCACAAAGAACATAGCAATTTACTTCTTTCCAAGTTCTCATCAACACTACATATGAAAAGTAGTAACTTATTTAAGTATATATTCATAAAGTTATGAAGAGTTTGAGTATCACTTTTCATTTTACATTTTTTTTAAGTTTTTATTTTAGAGAGGGCATGAGCATGGGAGAGGGGCAGAGCAAGAGAGAGAATCTTTTTGTTTTGTTTTTGTTTTTGTTTTTTGAGAGCATAAGCAGAGGAGAGGGATAGAGAGAAAATTTTAAGCAGGCTTTATGCCCAACATGGAGCCAGATGTGAGGCTAGACACGGGGCTAGATGAGGGGCTTGATCTCATGACCATGAGATCATGACCTGAGATGAAATCAAGAGTGTTATGCTCAATTGACTGAGCCGCTCAGGCACCCCTCATTTGACATTTTAAAAATTGAAATATTTTAAATGTACAAAATATATGTATAACAAACATGTAAGTACTGATGAGATTGAAATGTTTTAATATTTGGCCATTGTTTCAAGTTTCTTATTCTGTTTCATTTGAGAAACAGAATTTCCACACAGATCCTAGATTATCACTCTGTATTTCCTTTTTTCTTTGTTTCCTTTCTTTTTTTTTTTTTGCATCACACATGAATATTACCCTGAAAATATTTTTTCTGCATAACATATTATGTATTTTACAGTGACCTTCTTGTCTTCCTCCTCCACTAGTCTTTAAGCCCTGTTAGGGGAAGAATTCAGGTTTATTTGGTTCAATTTGAATCTCCAGTAGCTATTCAATAAGTATTTGTCAAATGAATGAAGAACAAATTAATAGGAATATGCATTTTCACTCAAATCATTGTACTTTTAACACAAATATAAGTATTCATGAATATCTTATATCTTAAAATTTGATATAAATGGAATCATACTGTATGTGTCCTTTTGAAAATTGATTTTTTGACAACATTTCATTTTTTACACCTAGTCATTAAATTCTTTTTGATCTCATTCAATCATATGAATTGTATTGCCTATTCTCATTAGAATGATTTATTCATTCCCTAAGAGACAATTAGGTTATTTCTCACTTTTTCGCTTACAAATGCCATCACCATAAATGAGAGAGATTGCCAAGCCAAAGGATGCATGTGTGTGTGTGTGTGTGTGTGTGTTTCAATTATACTAGTGTTGCCAAATATTAAAACATTTCAATCTCATCAGTACTTACATGTTTGTTATACATATATTTTGTGTATTTAAATATTTTAGTAATAATGATGGTAACAATTTAAATCCCTCCGGAACTACTTCTCTACATGTTAACTAACGCTTCTTATTTAAATTGTGCTACACGGATGACAGTAAAGTTGTACATAATTATTACTATTTTATTACACATCTGCCTGCTTAACAGCAAGATTGAAAGTATTTCAAATTTCTGTTATCCATGTGGATACTCTTCTTTTTTTAGGGAACTGTTCATATCTTTTGTCATGTCCCCAACCCCCACCCCCAACTTTTGCTTTTCCTTATTGTTTGTAAACTTATCACATATAATAAATATACATCTATTCTGAATAATAATCTGCTATCCAGAAATAAATAAATAAATTGGTCTTTACTGGTTATATATTACCTTTGGTGCAGAATTAACATTCTTTTCCTTTACAGTTTTATCCTTTTTTTTTTAAGCTATCTTTTCTTATACCAGGGCATAAAGCTATTGTTTCATATTTTTCTAAGTATTTTTTGTGGTTATAGTGCACATTTAGCTTTGATAAAAACAAGTCTTCCCTAGTTTCTTACAAACAGAATGAAGTAGAGATCTAACATTATCTTCTCCCATGTAGACAGCAAATGGTCTCGGAACATTCTCTGTTCTGTCCATCCTTTTGTAAATGATTTGTAGTGCTAATGAAATGATATGCAAAGTACCCACATGTTACTTTGTCACTTACCTATTGCCATGATAACAGATTACCGCAGATTTAGTGTTTAAAAATAGTGTAAATCTATTGTCTCACAGTTCTAGAGGTCAGAGGTCCAAAATCATTTTCACTGTGTTCAAGTCAGGGTGATGGCCTGCTGCCTTCTTCTGAAGACTCTGGGAGAGGAATGATTTCCCTTGCCATCTTCAGCCTTTGAGGCTGCCTGTATTCCTTGGCTTATGGCCTCTTCCTTCCTCTTCAAAGCACATCATTCTAGTAACTGTTTCCTATCATCACACCACTTGTTCCTCTGCAGTAAAATATCTCTCTGCCTCCTCGTAATAGGACCCTTGTGATTTTATCCACATCCTGATCCCTAATCTAGTATATGGTTATCATATTCCCATATCCCATATATCCATATCCATATCTGTTTTTGTCATATGAGGGAACATTTAGAGAGTCCAAAGGTTAGAGTTTAGATAACTTTGGAACCATTTTTCAGCCTACTACAACTAATTTAGTATTTTTTTTCTTTAATAAAGAAATGTTGGAGAATATAAAATAGTTTTCTTTCATCATTGAGGTACTTTTTCCTTAAATATGTGAAATATAAAATTTTGTATTCCTCAAATAATTTTGACTTGCTAATACTTTATTTAAAATTTTGTCTGAAGCTTTTATACTTATATTTTTACATGAAATTTACCTGTAATGCTTCTTATAGTGCCCTTATCTAGTTTTGCCATCAAAGTTATAATTATTTGGATAGATTTCTGTTTTATCCCCTAATGTCTGAAATATTTGAATAAGACAAATACGTGTTTCTTAAAGACTTAAAAGTAATCTCATAAAATAGCTGGATATAGATATTTTAAAAATGTATGTTGTGGGAAATGAATAAGGAAAGGTGAAAAATTTTAATGTTCAATTTTTCTAATAGCATAGGACAATTGAGATGATATCTTACTTTTTCAGTAAGTTTGGGAAATTTACATTTTGTCTAGGAAATCATCTATTTCTCATGTTTTCAACATTATTTGTACTTTAAAAATCCTTATTATTATTTTTAATCTAGAAGCCCTTTGAGTTTTTTTCCCATTTTACTTCTTGACAATTTTCACTAAATACTTTTTGTGTATCATTTACATTTCACAGGTGTTGATATGTTAGGATTTCATGGTTGAGTTCTGAATATTTTTAACCTACAGTTTAAGGTTTATTTTCATTGATGAATAATTTTAAGTGTGTTTTGCAAATTCCCAAAGACATGCTGATTACTATTTTCTTATTGATTTTTAAAATTATTCTGTGGTCAGATAATGTAGCTTGTTTGCTAGTAATGCTTTGCAATTATTTTTGAGACTTGCTTTAGACTGTTAATTTTTATTAATTTTTAATGTGCGTATTTGATTTAGCAAAAGATAAAGTTAGTATCTCTAAAATTAAAAAATGCAAGCATATTATGCTATTATTAAAAGTACATTTTCTTCTCTTTTACATGATACTTTTGTCTAACACTTTAGACTCTAAAAATAAGATGGAATTAAACACATTCATATAATTATTCGTATTTTATACAGTCAGCTCCTGATTCATTCTTAAGAAAATGCATAACAATTTTTGTGACTAACATTGTTTCTCCCATCTTAGTCTATCATTCAGAGAGAGGCAATCACAAGATTTAGAGCATCAGCTGCTTGCAAACTTATATGAAATTATTTCAATATTTTAACAAGTAATATAGGTCTTCCAGTAAATACTAGGTGGATAACAGCCAGGGTCCAGAAGCAGTAAATATTATTCAGTTTCCATTAGAAACTTCATTTTCAACTTCAGTTTTAAGTAGTAATTTACCAAAGTATAGACTACTAGATTTACATATGCTTTCATTCAGTGTGTTGAAAATGTTTTATCTTCTTTTGATGGAGTGAGTGACAATTCAAGTTTGAGTCTTATTCCTTTGCAAATAAGCCAACCTGCTTCCCAGTGGATTGAATACTATTTTCTATATTTTATTATTATGTAGTTACACTATGATATGACAAGGAACATAGGGTATAAATAAGGAATGTTTGTATCATGTGTTATCTTTAAATTTTGCCTCTTTTTCATACTTTGAGAACTCAAGTGCATATTAGGGTATTTTAGCCTAGTGCCTTTTCACTCTTTAGTCATATTTCCCATCACTGTTGCCTTCTAGCTGATTAGTGTGATGACTCAGTTCTCCAATCCTCTTTCAATGATTTGATTTACAGTATATCACATTTGAGTTTTTTTTTATTTCACTGTCAATATATTTTCATTTTTAATTGTTCTATTTGGTCTGTCTCTAATCCACCTGATTTTCATCCTCCTAAACACTCCATTATTCTTTTATGATTGGAATAATATTAAATATACATATTTAGGTTCTATTTTAGATTACTATAATGCTATATAAAGTATATCACTCTGTACCTAACATTTTTTTGTGTCTCATAGTGGATTTTTTTTAACTAATATCTTATCTTTATTATGTTTGTGAGTTGAGTTCTTTGAAAACTTTCTGGTTGTTAATTTGTTGTGTTGTTTTCATGTGAATCTCCATGGCCTGGATTGTGGTACATCCATTCAGAATGGTTTTGCAAATGTTTCTTGTCATGTTTACAAATATATCACCTCTTGTATTAATTAGGGTTCTCTAGAGAAACAGAACCAAAAAGATGTGTATGCATGGAGAATTGTGTTTTAATTAGTTCATGTGATTGTGGAGGCTGGCAAGTCCAAAATGTAAAGGATAGGCTAGCAGTCTGGACACCCAGGGAAGTGTTGTAGTGGAAGTTCTAAGGCAGTCTGTTAGCAGAATTCCTTTCTTTTTGAGGAAGGTCAGTCTTTTTATTAAAGCCTTCAACTGATTGGATGAGGCCCACCCACATTACAGAGGGCAGTTTGCTTTACTCAGAGTCTACTGATTTAAATGTTAATTCAAAAATACCTTCACAAAAACATCTGTGAAATTTGATCAATATCTGGATGCCATGACCTGGCCAAGTTGATACATAAAATTAATCATCACATTTGCTTAGGACGGAATTTTACATTGATTTCTTAGTGTCAGAGTTTCCAGATAATGAAAATTATTGGAAGATTTATCCCCCTTCTGTGAGTGGCATTGGCAGAGTCACCAGTCTTCAAATTCCCAACAAAAAAAGATAAAAGTTTCCTTGGTATCTCTCTTGCCCTGTGATTTTTTAAATTTATCTAGCCATTCACTAACTTGGAGGCTTTTCAAGGTTGGTCACATATCTAACTTGACCATTCAGAAACTCCTAGCCTATTCATCTATCCTTGTGAAATTAAAGCTTATCCACTAATTTTTGTAGATAGACAAATGCTTCTCAGGGTAATGACAACATCTGCCTTCTGTTTTTGTTTCCTTTCTCTTTTTCCTTTTCCTTCTCTTCCTGATCTTCTTAGAAACTAAAATGTAATTTTATAATAATTTTATCTTCAATTTCCAGATGTTTTTAATAGGCAAGACTTTTGCCACGACTCCTACCAGAAGTTTGAAAAGCATCTTTTATACATATATATCTACATATGCATGTACATGTTTTTCTCTAAATTTCCATTAATCTTGTGCTCATTTTTTATTGAATTTTAAAAATATTAACAGCCTTTTGCCACATTAAAGACATTAGGCATTTCTTGTTTTGTATATATTTTTCCACTTTGTCTTTTAAAAATGTTTATATTTTGTTAAAAGTTATATAGTCTAAGTTATATAACTTGAGTTCTCAGTCATGATTGTAAAGAATTTCCCCAATTCTAAAATATACAACTGAAATAAAATCACTTTTAAGTTTAGTTACTTTATGGTTTTTTATTTATATTTAAATCTTTAAGCCTACAGAAACTATCTTAAGGAGCAAATTTGGAATTTGGGTTTACTTTCTCATAAATAATTAGGGTACACTAATTTTAACTAATCTGTCTTTCCCCCCCTCAACATAATCATTTTATGGATGAAAGAGCTTAGCTAAAGTATGACTGACTTAATATTACAGGTAATTAACAATTAAGATGGGACTTAACTTAGATCTCCATATAAAATTCAGTTCTCTGACTACTTAACTCTTCTGTGATTTCTGTTAGCATAGTAAAAATTTTATTATCTGTAGCACTCTTGGGATAACAAATACTTTTTTTTGTCAAAAACATTCAAATTCAAATACTAAGTCCCAGTATTGATACAGAATGTTTAAGTGTGCATTTGTGTGTGCTTGTAAATTCTCTCAATGAAAAATATTATAAAACTTATAAGAACAACACCTTTATTGAGTAGCAGCTGAGTAATGGCCATAATAACAGAGTGCAGAGTGTAATAAAGCAAATTACATTAAAAAGATGTGAAACATACATAGGGAAAATTTAATTGGTATTTATTTGTTCATAATGTAAACTTTATGCAGAAAGGTGGCTTTTTAAAACTGGAGTTTACAGTAATGGGATGTAAAAATTCAACAAATGATATTACCCTTATATACTATGAGTGCATCCTAATTAAAATACAGAGAAATTTGCTGCCCTAATTTTATTTTCTTTTGCTATTAATTTGTTCTTCAAATATATGAAAATCCCTCTTAAAAATGAATGCCAGAAACATTTAGGTATGTAGACATAAACAAGAGAAGTTGTGCTCATTAAATAATTATGGAATATTGAAATAAGGCAGGGAAATCAGTGCATATGGTGTGTGTATATATATGCTGCCAGGTCTGCTTTATACCACTCAATTAGCACGTATTTGAGATATGTATAAGTAGTTATAAAACACTGTTTCTGTTCTTCTATGATTTAATACTTGTTTGGGAACATAATGATACACAGAGATCAGTAATAAAAATATATATTATGACTCAAATAATAGGAAAGAAAATTAAGCTATAGATTTTGAGAGATGAGAGGGTAGTGTGGTCTAAAAATGACATAAAATTGAAACCTGGATGATTTTTTTGTGCCCTTTTAGATATTCTGGCTGATACGTGATTCAAGCAAACAGTCTTTTTTAAATTAAGAGCGATCTGTATGGTCAAACGTATAAACATTGTGGTCAAATTTCATCCCATTATAATAGAACAATAAATTAACTTTAGTTGGTCTGATTTGCTTGTTATTTTGACCAAAAACAACTTCTGACAATCCAGTTGTCTTAATTATCAGACTATGCAAATGCTTTGATATATAATATATTTGATAATTTGATATATAATAAATGAAGTAGTAAAGTCAAGTTCAGATCTCTTGTCATGAACACCAGAGCAAGAATTATTTTATGGTGGAGCCTAATAGAATCTGTTTCAGTATATCTTATTTTAAATGAAGAAAAAGGGTGCGTGGGTGGCTCAGTCAGTTAATTCTGGGCTCTTGATTTCAGCTCAGGTCATGATCTCACAGTTTGTGGGATAGAGCCCCACGTGGGGCTCTACACTGTCAGTGCAGGACTTTCTTTCCCTCTCACTGCACCCCTCCATCTCTCACATGCATGCTCTCTCAAAATTAAAAAAAAAAAACATAAAAAAATTTAAATGAAGAAATGGTACAATGTAGAGTTGTGGGGTGGAGGGGAAAGCCTGAGATTGGAGGATGGGGTACTAAAGGCTCAGGTCGCAATTCCCAGACATTTTTTTTTCCTTGCTGGGTGATTCCTGGCATCCTACCTATGTTCTCTGAGCCTTAACATCCTGAATTGTAACATAAGGAAAATTACAATGTCCACAGTATTTAATTCTCAGATTTTTATGAGGATCAATTAAGAATTTGTAATAGAATCTACAAATCTGTAATATGTAAGCAGGCTATTACTAACCTTTCTCTGAGCTGCCTCAGCATCTTTAAATACTAAGAAGCTATTAGCCATTAAAGGATCATTAGTACTGGGTCTTTGGGTCTTATTATTCGACACTAGATGAAGCCTGGGTATTGCTGGGGCATGGTGAACAAAGCCTCGATATTCCTGTACTAAAGTTCCAGTATTTAAGTCTATCCCCCTCAGACCATTTTCCTTTTGATTTTACAATACTAAGTGGGGAGAACAGAAAAAAGTATCCTAAAATTATCAGTAATAAGTTTTAAAGGAAACAAAAGCACAAAAGAGCAAAAAGTTTATGGGCCTCCTTTCATGTACATACTGGTACAAATAATAAAAGATTAAATTTATCTCCATAAGAGATGAAAAATTAAAATGAGGCAAAATTCAGAGCAGAATAGAAATGGAAAATTCAGAAACATCCACAAAGCAATTAAACTGTAAAGTGCCTAATACTGGGGGTGCCTGGGTAGATCAGTTGGTTAAGTGTCCAACTCTGGCTCGGGTCATGATCTTGCAGTTCACAGGTTCAAGTCCCACATCGGACTCTGTGCTGACGGCTCGGAGCCTGGAGCCTGCTTCAGATTCTGTCTCCTTTTCTCTCTGCCCCTCCCCTGCCCACACTCTGTCTCTCTCAAAAATAAACATTTAAAAAAAAAATGTAAGTGCCTATTACTCAACTGCTATTATGAATCCAAGACTTGTTGCAATATTGATTCTCTGTGAAGGGTGGCCTCTTTTTTTCTTAAGGGGGGGGGGAGGCGCTATATTTTCACACTTTAATCTTAAGAGCATAAATTTATAGGCTATATTTTTAATGGAAGTATTTTCTATAAAATTAAAGACATTTTAAATACTTTTTAAAGTAATCAACCCTATCCAAGTTTTCTGTCTTACTACAAATACAAGTCAAAAGGGTATTAAGCTTTGAAATTCAAATACAGAATTTTTAAAATTTTAATAAAATGTATGAACATTTAATAACATACTTTATAATGGAAATTATGATAGAGTATTAAAAATTGTATTAAGTATTTATAACTTAAATAGCTGCTTGAAATTATCCCTATTAATTCATTAAAAATTATTAATTCATATGTATTTTTATATTGGTGTTTGAGTTGGGATTCATGTTTTCATTGCCTCTGTACCTTATTACCTTCCAGTTTTTTTCAGCAACTGTTTAAATAAGGCAACTGCCCCTTCAAAATAAGACCTGATTCTGCCATTTTGAATTTGTGTTTTTTACCCATATATATTTAGTATTATTGCCTAATATCATTAGTGCTGCCAGAAAAATCATCCAATAACATAAAAATGTGACATTATTTCCCATTCTTATAAACATCATATCAACAAACTGTCCATATATTTTATTGAAACATCTTGTTTCTTTGTATACCACTGCTTTCTAATAATAAGAAATGTGACCATCTGAGGATTTTCAGAGCAGTATAGCACAAAGTGTGGCTATGAATTTAAAGGTGGTTTTGGAATGATTCTTAAAAATGTAATAAAAAGTTTTATGGATGAAAGGTAGGATATTTACTACTATTTTTTGAGTTTTTCTACATTATTATCATGGATTTCTCACTATTCCTCAACTGTCAACAGAATGCAAATGAGAGAGAATGCATCCAGTATTAATTAAAATATTGCCTTCTCAGTGATATTTTCTTTGGCAAGTAAGATCTTATCTGACTATTCTATGTAATGATTTAACCACTTTCAAACTTGTTATTTCCCCTGCTTTTTCTCACCTCATCAAATAACATCCTATATTTTGCTTAATAACCATGTTCATTGTCTGTTCTTCTCACTAGAAAGTAAGTTTCATGAAGGCAAAAATATCTTCCTTTTGTTTTTTAATGTTTATCTCTATAGTACTTGGCATATTGTAAGTACTAATACTTTTTCAGTAAATGGAAACAAAGATACAGCTTGAGAACTTAAGAACAGATATTGCAGTTAAGAAAATGACAATTTTTAATATTTACCTACTATAAAATTCACTTATTTCTGGTTAAAGATGTATGAGTTTTGATAAGTGCATATCGTTTAACCACATCTACGATAAGGATAACAGTTTCATTGACACAAACATTGCCTGGTGTTGCTTCTTTGTAGTAGACCACTCCCTTTACTCTTAATTCCTGGAGTCCATAGTATTTTTCCATTCTTGTGATGTTCCAGAATAACATCAAAATGAAACCATATGGTTTATAGTCTTATTAGTGTGGTGTATTTCACTTATAGTTCATTTGTGATATATCCATGGTGTTGCATGTGTTAGTAGTTCATTCCTTTTTATTGTTTAATAGTGTTTCATCATATAGATGTGCCAGTTTTGGGGTTTTTTTTTTTCCACGTTGGTTGCTCTTTATTTTTTATTTTTATTTTTTGCATTTCAGATTAATTAGATATAATTTGTCAAATGGTTTACGTACAACACCCAGTGTTCATCCCAACAAGTGTCCTTCTCAATGCCCATCACCCACTTTCCCCTCTCCCCCACCCCCCATCAACTCAGTATTTAAGAGACTCTTCTGGTTTGCCTCCCTCCCTCTCTGTAACTTTTTTTTTTCCCCCTTCCCTCCTCCCATGGTCTTCTGTTAAGTTTCTCAAGATCCACGTATGAGTGAAAACATATGGTATCTGTCTTTCTCCGACTGACTTATTTCACTTAACATAATATCCTCTGGTTCCATCCATGTTGCTGCAAATGGCCAGATTTCATTTTTTCATTGCCAGGTAGTATTCCATTGTATATATAAACCACATCTTCTTTATCCATTTATCAGTTGATGGACATTTAGGCTCTTTCCATAATTTGGCTATTGTTGAAAGTGCTGCTATAAACATTGGGGTACATGTGCCCCTATGCATCAGCACTCCTGTATCCCTTGGGTAAATTCCTAGCAGTGCTATTGCTGGGTCATAGGGTAGTTCTATTGTTAAAATTTTGAGGAACCTCCACACTGTTTTCCAGAGTGACTGCACCAGTTTGTATTCCCACCAACAGTGTCATTTCTTCACATCCTTGCTAGCATCCATAGTCTCTTGATTTGTTCAATTTAGGCACTCTGACCAGCATGACATGGTATCTTAGTATGGTTTTGATTTGTATTTCCCTGATGAGTGACGTTGAGCATTGTTTCATGTGTCCGTCGGCCATCTGGATATCTTCTTTGGAAAAGTGTCTATTAATGTCTTCTCTCCATCTCTTCACTGGATTATTTGTTTTTCATGTATGGAGTTTAGTGAGTTCTTTATCGATTTTGGATTCTAGCCCTTTATCCAATATGTCATTTGCCACTATCTTTTCCCATTCCATCGGTTGCCTTTTAGTTTTGTTGATTGTTTCCTTTGCAGTGCAGAGCTTTTTATCTTGATGAGGTCCCAATAGTTCATTTTTGCTTTTAATTCCCTTGCGTTTGGAGTTGTGTCGAGTAAGAAATTGCTGCAGCTGAGGTCAAAGAGGTTGTTTCCTGCTTTCTCCTCTAGGGTTTTGATGATTTCTCACATTCAGGTCCTTCATCCATTTTGAATTTATTTTTGTGTATGGTGTAAGAAAGTGGTATAGTTTCATTCTTCTACATGTTGCTGTCCAGTTCTCCCAGCACCACCTGTTAAAGAGACTGTCTTTTTTCCATTGGATACTCTTTCCTGCTTTGTCAAAGATTAGTTGGCCATACATTTGTGGATCCAATTCTGGGTCCTCTATTCTATTCCACTGGTCTATGTGTCTGTTTTTGTGCCAATACCATACTGTCTAGATGATGACAGCTTTGTAGTAGAGGCTAAAGTCTGGGATTGTGATGCCTTCCATTTTGGTTTTCTTCTTCAATATTACTTTGGCTATTCGAGGTCTTTTGTGGTTCCATACAAATTTTAGGATTGTTCATTCTAGCTCTGAGAAGAATGTTGGTGCAGTTTTGATTGGGATTGCATTGAATGTGTAGATTGCAGTTGAACAAAAATGGGATTGTATCTAGTTTTTTTGCAATTAAAAATAAAACTGCTATATACATTACAGACATACTATCATTTTTCTTAGGTAGATATCTACAGTCAAACTATACAAATAACTATTCATAGATTTTTATCTTTATGAAAAACTACTAAGTTCCTTTATATAGAGGCTCTACTATTTTGCATTCTCACTGGTAACATGAGAGTTCTAGCTTCTCTGCATCCTCACCAATATTTTGTCTTTCAGCTGATACTGTTGTTGCTTTTTTTTGTTCTGTGTTTCTTGTGATGAAGTTCAATTTATCAACATTTTAAATGGATCATACTTTTGGTATCATATCTAAGAATATTTTGCCTAAAAAATGGCCACAATATTTTCTCCTGTTTACTCCTAAGTTTTACATTTACATCTATGGTCTATTTTGAGTTGATTTGTGTTAAAATGTGAAATATGGGTCAAGGATCAATTGTATGTGAATGTTGAATTTTTCCAGCACCATTTGTTGAAAAGACTATCCCTTCACCTAAAATTATGATTTTACCTTTGTCAAAAATCAACTGATCATATATGTTGAGTCTGTTTCAGAACTCACTACTTTGTTCTATTTATCAATATGTGCATACTTTTGACAGTACGCTACTGCCTTGATTACTGTACTTTATACTATGTCAGTATCAAGTGTGAATTCAACTGTTTTATTCTCTTCCATATAAACTTTAGAGTAATCTTTTTAATATCTTCAAAATATACTTGGATTTTGATTTAGATTACATTGATCTATCAGTCAATTTGAAGTGTATTGATATAACAATATTAAGTCTTCCAATCATAAACTTAGTATCTCTTACCACTTGTTAGGACTTTATTTCTTTCATCAGTGTTTTGTAATTTTTAGCAGACAGATCAAGACCATATTGTGTTAGATTTATAGCTAAATCTTTTATTTTTGTGTAGTCTTATAAATGATACTGTTTAAATTTATTTTCAAGTATTAATGCTATTATTTGTCAAAACAATTTTTGTACTCTTCAGCCTATATACTGCCATCTTGCTGAACTCACTCACCTATTCTAGGAGCTTTTTGTGTAGAGTCCCTGAGATTTATATGTTGACTATAAATAGGGATGGTTTTATTTTTTTCCAACCTCTGTTTTGTGAATTTTTTTCTTTCCTTGCTGTACTGTTTAGAACTTCCTGCATGTACTGAATAGGTTTGAAGAGCCTACTTTATTAATTTTTCAATCTTATTCTCTTCATATTTGAAATTTTCTACTGATCTTCAGATTCACTTATGCTTTTGTTCTAGTACCTCGATTCTGATATTGAGGTCATCTAACTTTTTTTAATTTAAAATATATTTCTAAAATTTCTGTTCATACTTATGATTTATGTTTTTCTGCTATGAACTTATATGTTCCATTCAAGAGCATTTAATCTTAACAGATTGTTACTATAGTCTTTGTGTGGTAATATCATTGTCCTGGGAGTACTGGGTTGACAACTGATGGTCTTTGCACTTGATGATTAGTCAAAGTTTCATCCCCCAATGCTTTGGTATAGTGTTATTTTCTATTATACTCTGGACATTTGTCAAATTGTCTGGAGAATGTTGTTTGTTGCATCATTGTTATTTTAAAAGACAAATTTCATGGCAAGTTCAGAAGGCAAGTTTTATTTCATCTTTAGTGGTAGTAGCTCCAATGTCAGTGCCTTCAAAATTTGCAACTGTGCTACTCAGGAGTTCATCTGTGGCTAAAATATTTGGTGGGTATTTTATAACACAGTTCAATCCTCAAACACTACACTCTGTGTTATTGGGTGTTAATCTTGGTGATGATCCCAGGTTAATGTATTTGTTCATACATAGGGCTAGGGAATCTGCTTTTTTAGCCTACCCTTCTTCAGTATTTTCTTCACAATTTCTAATACCCAGGGGCCTCATTCCCCAGCTCTTCTGGATGGAAAAATAATCTCTCAGAAGTTTAGCCCCTGTCCTGTCACACAATTATACATGACTGGGCCCATCCTTGAGGCAAGGTGTCAAACAATGAGAGAGAATAAAATAATGGCAATTCTTCACATACACTTCATATCATAGGGGTTTCTCTGGCTACAGACAAGTGTTTTCTCTCTTTAGGTGTTTTAGGAGCTCTTGTCATAGCACCATGGCAGTTTAGCTTTGTGAGAGGGGCTGGCCTGGAAGTAGGGATCAGAGAAAATTTTTTTTTCTCTTACCTCTGGGATCTCAAATTTCCTTTTTTTTTGGTCTCCTGGAAAGACAGAAGGGCTTTCCCTAGAAGACTTTGTTCTCTGCATTCTCTGCAGATCTTCAGTTCAGACCAAACTCAGGTGAAAGAAAGCCAGGTAACAGAAAACTGACCACTCTACCAATCAGTCAGTCTACAAGTGCTGACTTTTCACCCAATCTATTTGCTACTGTTCACTTTTGAGAGTCCGGGTATAGTTACTTTATGTACTATGTCCAGATTTTTAGTTGGAAAAGTGGTGACAGGGGTGTAGGATGGAGTGGGTTTGTCCCATCTTAGCACCAGAAGTCAGAAAACACAGGTGTAACTCAACTGCTAGCCTGGATTTTACTGAAGAAGCCAAGCAGAATCCAATCACATACATTTCACTTGTTAAGGATACAGCCATGAATATATTTTTAAATGTAAAAAAGTACTATGGTTTATTAGCTTTGTGCTAGAATCTATTGTTATATGTAAAATAAATATAAATATCAGGAATAATAATGGTGTTATAAGATGAGAACATGTGAAGGTGAGAAGATGAAGAAATGACTTAGACCTCATAATGTCACCTGACTGGAAAGAGAGCAGTATTCAAACCTCTGTTTACAAACCTGGGCTCATAAACACTATGCAGTATAGGTTAAGAAAGACCATTTATTTGCTGATTTATAAAAATCTGTGATTCTTTAAGAGAAGAGCTGAGAAAGGAGGAAATATGAAGATATCCAGGCATTCATTCAGGGATTCATTTGCAAAAGTTTTTGAGTAATACCTTTAAGATACATGTTAATATCATGTGTTTTATAAGCCTGTCCTCACGAAGCTCATATTTGTAGTAGAAAAAGTAAGTTTGTCAATCAGTACACAATTACAAAACAGTGTGATTAGTACTATGGTAAAGTTAAGTGTAAGTTTCAGAAATAGGATGGATTGGCAAAGGTTATCCCTCTCTGGGAAGGAAAAGAAAGAGAAATTTTTGTTTAGACTTAAGGCTTAAAGAGGGATAAAACCAAGTGATACAGAGGGAAGGTCACGTCATCTAGAAGGACTAACAGTGTAATGGCATGAGAAGAAAAAGAACTAACATGATTTCTATTCATGACAAGAGATAAGTGACCAGGCTTGTATTAGCTAAATTGATACCACATTATCAGTGTGAAGTCCATCAAGTCATTATTTTAGGAAATATTTTGGTGAAGCAAGTGTCATCTTATTACCTATTTCCAGGAATAGAAAGCTGAACACTTTTGCTCACTGCCTGTTGATATTGGAGTGTGTAAGGAAAACACAATGTGGTCCAGTACTGGATGTAACAGTGCTGCACTCAGAGAAGCCACAGAGCAAGAGCAGGGGCATTCATTCCCCATGGCCAGCAGGTCCCTTTTGGCAGCCAACACAGGCAGTTGACCTACAAGCATTGTTTTTGTACAGCACTAGGATCCTATCCTCTTTTCAAAGGGGACAGGTCTAGCAGCATGGTTGGCTAGGTGCCATATACTTAAATAGAACAAAGTAGTAGACACTGAATTTTAAACATGGAAAGATATTCCTGCACAAGGTGATGAGCCCACCACAAGATATGAGGGCTCGTTATCTCTTGACAAGGTAGTGAGCTAGCCCCTTTCTAATGTGGCCAAGAGGGAGGGAAACATTGTGCTCATGAGACTGCCTTTCATAGTCTTTCAATGCTAAAAATGGCTTTGTTATCATTTATCTGAACTCCGTTTTATTAGAAACTGGTTTAGAATCTAAGCTTTATATACTTATTTGGCCATGATGGAAGCCTGGTGTTCTGACACGCAGCTCAGAGCTTTGTCTCCTGCAGGGTATTTTATGTTTATTATTTTTTGGTCACTTGTAATTTCCAAATGGAAAGTCGAAGAAAATCCTAAGGATTATTATATTAATTAACATTTATTTAGAATCTGAATATGAACTATGGTCCGATTCAATTTTCATTTGGAAGTGCCTGAGGACTTACCAGTGCTGTTGCCTTGAATATAAAATCAAATGCTTATTCTACAATCCTATAACTATGAACTCCTAGGCAATGAAAAACTCTGACTAAAGGATTTAACAAGCTATTTCCAATGGAATGAATAGATTGCTCATCAGAATAAATACACTTGGGTTTTAATATAAAGGCTTTATTTTTATTATCCTCTGTAGTTCTGAAAATTCTAACTTAGCTTTCCTCTTTTTCTTGTTATACAGCTGCTATATACTTACCCCCTTAAAAATCCCTGGCCATTTCCCTGAAGGGGATAGAGTCAGTGGACTGAATAGGATTAGCATCAAAAGTCACCACTGCTTTCCCAAGCAGAGTTTAAAAATAGGATCATTGAATAATAAGGGATTTAAGTCTCAACCAAGCAGGGTGCGGAAGGAAATTATTTGGATGTAGACCAATAGAGATTAGAGTGTGATTATAGACTACCATGTCCTTTATATCAGATTAAGGGACTTGAAAGAGAAGACTTGCAGTAAAAAAAAAAAAAAAAAAAAAAAAAAAACAACACACACACACACAAAATTTTCCACCTGCTTCCCTAAGTCAATCACAGAAAGATCGCTCTCTCTATACATTTCTAAGTCTGAGGGTACTGACTGAAGCAAACAAAGCTGTGAAATTGTGGCAGTACAACAGTGTAAGCTTTAATGAAAATTACCTTTGGGGAATAGTCAATACAGGAATCAAGAAACCAAGACAGGTAACCAATATTTTATCTTAAAAAAAAAAATCCAAAACCAAATTCCAGGCAAGAAAATGCATCATATTCAGCCAAAATCCATTCATTCCTAGAATAAGGCATTTGTAGTTAATATAGAATTAGCAGGGACAAATAATAAAGATTTTTCTTCAATATGAGATTAGTTTACATGGCTTAATCAAAGCTTGGATAAAAAATTCTTTTGTAATTTTTCTAAGATATTGAAAGGGAAGAAAAATGCTTATATAAAATCATTTCTAACAGGTGTCCCAGTCAAACTGAAGAAGGTGTCTGTTTATCCTAGCAACTGTTAGGTTTTTTTAATATTTTATTTATTTTTGAGAGAGAAAGAGAGAGACAACGTGAGCAGGGGAGGGTCAGAGAGAGAGGGAGACACAGAATACGAAGACAGGCTCCAGGCTCTGAGCTAGCTGTCAGCACAGAGCCTGATGCGGGGCTTGAACACTCAAAACGTGAGATCACGACCTAAGCTGAAGCCGGGCGCTCAACCGACTGAGCCATCCAGGCACCCCAGCAATCGTATATTAAAAAGGCAATTAGTAATAAGGAGAAATCAGGTAGCGTGCACCACTTAAATGTCAGCAAGTATGGAGAAAAAAAGTCATTTTTAAGTTGCATTTTACTTACATAAATATAAACTACAAAATGTTGGAAACATTTTGCATAATCTACATTGTTTTCTTTATGAAGATAGTACGAGTTCTTTGAAAGAGAACTTGTTAAAAATCTATTTGAACTAGGACATGATGAATTCTTGATGTATATTTTTAAAAAAAAGTACAAGTTACACTGATATTTGAACATATTTTCTTCTATCTGAAATCCCACTTATTCTGAAATCTGTAGAAAACTTCAGAGCAGCAGCAAGATAAACCTGCCACCTATGATTAAAAATTCTGATGTGTCTGTCAGCTCTTTGTTATATGTTTTATGGTGACTTTTTATTACATACCTATAGATTTAACTTTTAGATAGGGACTACGATTGAAAATGATATTACACCAACATTTGTATAAAGGCAAGAACAAGTGATACTTTACTTTTTCTCTCATGTGATAATTACTTGTGCAGTGTTTATTGTTTAATCAATAATTTCAGTTTCTACTATAGGGCTCTGAGAGCATTAGTATAATTAGTAAGAATTTACTAAACTATAGTAGCTTATATTACTCTGAAATTGAACTGGAGAAAGTCTGTCCT
The DNA here is from genome assembly GCA_028646485.1 of Cryptoprocta ferox. NCBI lineage: Eukaryota > Metazoa > Chordata > Mammalia > Carnivora > Eupleridae > Cryptoprocta > Cryptoprocta ferox. The sequence continues at coordinate 36,570,671 of CM053573.1, forward strand.
GGCAGATCCATTAGTTTAATCATATTTATTATAATGAAAAAATAACTTTAAAAATTGGATTGATCATTGACCTAGATTAACTATTTTAGTAACTCCACATGGGTAAGTGGGTATGGTGTGTGTGTGTGTATAATATGTATGCATGTATGTTGTTTAGAGATAATATAGTCAGGTACAGAGTCTATAAAATTCTATTGAAGTAAGATTGACGTACAAAAAAGCTGGATCTATTTAATGTATACAACGTGATGAGTTTGGAGACGAGCCCTGAAACTAACCCTATTAATTAACCTGTGCCATAAACCTATCCATGGCCTCCAAATGTTTCCTCTCAACCTCTTTACCATAAAGATCAGTATTCTTTCATTGTTTAGAAGTTTCAATATAACATCAATATTGTATTAATTCAGTAAATAGTTCTAAATATGAATCACTACTTCAAACTACCCATCTTTCATAGAGCATTGTTTACCTCTGTCAAAAAAAATTCCATTGTTATTTTTTTCAGTCTCCTGAAATTAAGTTTTTAACAATGTCAAGTGGAAAAAAAAAAGACACTACTTTGAAAATATTTGTCACTAATCTGTTTCATTGGGTAACTAGTTACTATAATAGAAAGAAAATATGAATTATGTTAGAACTGTCCCTAGGATATAGTAAGAGCCAAATTGTTGGTGAATGTTATTATTTCCATTCATCTATTTTTTTCCACTTTAAAATTAGGGATAATAGTATTTAGTTATGGGATGTCTTTTGGAACAAATGGGTTGATATGTGCATTATAATTCTCATACTTATTGAGCTATATTAAGCAGTAAATAAAATATAGTTTGATAAAGACTGCTGGTTAATCGCTTCACAGTGAATAGAAAAAGGCATCATTTTGCATGAGTCATTTTTAAAAAGACTTTTAAGAATGTGTTGGATTTAGACATGATAATATAGAACGGAATTAATGCCTACAAAGTCTAGGGTTGGGTGTTTGGACACAGAAGTTGTTAATAAGGATTTGAGAAAGATAAAAAAAATAGCTATTAAATCTGATAAGGCAACATGGTTTGAAAGCCAGTTAAGCAGGTTGATTTTGTCCATATTTTACTAAAATTTTAATTTGTGGGACAGGCTTTCCTTTTGTAAAATTTCACACTGTCATTAGATAAAATTTTCAAATGTTTTGAGGATTATATTGATTGTGGGAAAAATCACCATGATGAATTTAAGGGCCTAAAAAAGAGCTTAGGTATGTACCTGTCAAGAGCCTGATATAGTAGGCAAAGAATTTTGTGTTTCTTTACCAATTAGATCTTATGTTTAGAGCCAGAAAAATTAGTTCAAAATACAGAGATTTAATAGGTTTTTTGGAATCAAATCTCTTGGTATGTATTTTAAACTGTTTTAAATTTCTATGTCTTGTTCAGAAAGGAACCATTGTCAGACATGGAATCAAAAAAACAGTTTATCGAAAACTGTTGCCTACTTGGGATATTTTGCTATTCTCCTCAATTGTGGGGCTGGTTATTTTGATTAATGTTGAGAGGCTGTGAAAATGACTTCCCTGGAAATCTTGACTGGGCTAGAAACCCATCTGTCTTACATGGCTTAGTTGTAGTCCTGCCTGGAGGCAAAGGATAGATAACCTGAAATAGAATGAGAGACCCAAAGGAGAGGATTAAGTCACTAGATTAGTGGTGACCATATGCTCTCTAGAAGGTTTGTGAAATTGCTCATTTCCATAGGAAAAGATATGTTTTCTCAGTGGCCTTGAATTTTAGTAAGAGAATAATGCCATCAGCGTCCTTTAAAATGTCGATTAAATCCACTAGAGCAAGTAATTTTTCAAGGAGAATATTTTTGTTTCAGATATATGAACATGTTAAATTATTACGAAAATTATTTTACCTTCATCTTAATTCCTTACCTTTTCTCTCCATTTTTCTCTTTGCAGTCCTTCTTTCTTTCCTTCCTTCCCTACAAAATATTTTAGAATGCTTCACTAATGTTTTTTTCTTTTCCAATTGCTAGGTTTTATTGGATTGCTTAGCAGTAACAGAACATCATAAAAAGAAATAAAACTCCTTTTCTATTCAAGGCACACTATCTTGTTTACCTTAATTCTTACTCTTTTCCTGTTAGTAACAAAAAGGTTTTAAGCATAAACCAAAACTGATTGAGTTACTATTCTAAAAGTAATTCCATGCTACCAGAAAATACTGTACTATGTCGTTAATGTTTTTTAAAGTCATCTTTGTGTTTAATCTCTCCTTTACTATAACCTAAATATAGAGCTTGCTTTACTCTTGCGGAAAATGTATTTATTTTTTATGAGGCCATGAACTGAAAGGATATCAATTCTTCTTAAACTGGAAAAGGTCTACCCAAAGAGCTTTATTTTGTGTTCTTTTTTTTTTCTCTCTCTCTGTATTGGCACTTAAATGAAGGTGAATTAATATTCTCAAGTCATCAAGAAAATTTTGTGTGTGAATTTGTCATTTATGAGAATTCAATGCTATCTAATTGGTCTTGCCTTCACATCACTGTTTATTCTCTGATTTTCCTTAGACTATTCCTTTCAGCCTGGAATGTTCAACTCTGTCCTATCCATGTTTCAATGCTGCATGCCAAATGATACTTCCCTTATGTATGATGCTTTCATGAGACCCTTCCCCATAAGCTTTCTGAAAAATTGAGAAGAAAGGACTATAACATATCCAACAAACCACTTTGTCAGGGAGTTTATTTTTACTTTGGAATATATTAGTGCATGTAATAAGTGGTATCTCTTTTATAGCCTGAAACTCTTTGAGGGCAGGGACAGTTTCATATTTATGTACAAGAGACTGAAGTGGACTTTTAGTACCAGGTGCATAGGTGTTTAATGAATATTTATTGGATGAATGGATCAAATACCTTATTCTATATCTGGAATATGGCAGATTTGCTTTCTGTTACAAAGTCTCTATTATAGTAAACTGAGTCTAAGGAATGCATTTTGTTCTTCCTTCTATCTAAAATGAGGTAATGGTCATTTTTAAATGATTTTTGCTTGGTTAAATATAAGTTTCCTTTTAACCAAGTCATTTCTGTTAATAAAAAAAAAAAAGTCACTGCAACTAGTGAAAACCAAGGCTTAAATATGCAAGGTTAGTAAGCACAAAAATTTCTAATTTCCTCTACATTAAGATAATAAAAAAATTAACCAATTCTGATATCATAACAGTTAACACTTTTGTAGTACTTCTATTGTCCCAGGAACTTTGCATACCCAACCTCTTTACCCTCCCAAAACTGTATGAAAAACTGAGTAGCAAAGAGCTCCTATTTCCTGCCTAATGTCATACACCTAGCAGGTATCAGAGCAGAGGCTTGGACTCAGTTAATGTGGCTCTAATGGATAGTAAGGGTACATAATAAAAGTTTTGGCAAAATGTACATAATACATTAAAAAATTGAGCTTCTGTTAAATACCACCACTGTAGGATGTAATCCAGATAGAGCTAAGTCATATCTATTTTTGAAGAATTCAAAATTTGCTTTTATTGAAGTTTAATGATTATAAAATACATACTCAGGTTAAGATGAAGATGTGTAAACATTTTAGTCAAGGTTTACTAATTTTACTTGTATTTTTTTAGTTTTTTTTTTTTTTTTTTCTCGAAAGCGAGAGCATGGGACAGAGGGGGAGAGAGAATCTTAAGCAGGCTCCACAGGGAGCCCCATGCAGGGCTTGATCCCATGACCCTGGGATCATGAGCTGAGCTGAAATGAAGAGTCAGAAGCTCAACCAACTGAGGCACCCAGGTGCCCCATAATATTACTAGTATTATAAACATAACCTTTCTTCTTTCATCCTAGATCTTAACCTTATTCTTATTTCTATGAGTGTTTTTTTGTGATTGATACTATTTTCTGAAGGCTTATAATTGAAATGTTTTATTGTTCAATAGGCATTCCCATGTTTTTATGGAATACCAAATATATGTTAAATTTATTATTCATGGAGTTTTTTATATAAACATTAGTGGTACGTTTTCAGTCCATAAAATGCAGAAAACTTGGGGACAGTGAATGACACTGGAATTTGTCAAACTTACTTTTAGAGACAAGGAGATGGAGATCTGAAGAGGCTGTGACTTGACCAAGGTCATTCAGCAGTTCGTGACATGATGTAAGTCAAGTCACTGGAGACAGTTTAATAGACTTATACAATACAATTAAGCTGGGCTGACTTTTCTTTGAATATTTTAACCTTTACTAGTTTGTCAGCTTCTCTGACTTGTGCGTTGAACATGCTTTTTTTCATTGTCATAGGAATATAACATTAATTTACTATGGATATAAGCATACCATTTGTTTTTATGAACTTATTTTCCTCAAAATTTTAAATGGTCATTTAATTTTATGTAATGAGGTAGATATGTGAAAATTCTTGATGTGGACATTAAAGAAATTAATATGTACATGTATATACAACAAATATAGCAGAAAATACTATTATTTACATTTTCTACCTCTACTCAAGTTTAATATTCTGTAAGTTTAATTTGAAATTTTCATTCAGATTTGCCAAACTAATGCCAGAAAGCTACTCCACCAATTAACCATGTGCCCTAACATTCAACATGAATTAAGGAGAGATGCTTAAACCTTTTTTGGTAGTGAAATTTTAAAGTGTTGTTTTGTTTTGCTTGCATAGTACATAAAACAGGGGTGTTTCCTAGAAGGAATTTTATCTTACTTCTTGAGAAAAAAATTTCAAGCTCAAAGCATGCCAAATCCTATGGTAAAGGGTGGAAAATAAAGTAATGTGATGTATAACTAGGGAAAATAGATGAATTAATTAGAAATTTCTGCTATTTGAACAGGGAAGTAATTTTATTATATGATCCATTAGAAGGAATAACTAAAGTGAAGACCTAGAAGGTAGCACTTTTAGCTTAAAGTTAGAAAAGTTCTCCCTATACTAGATACTTTTATTTAACACTTCTGCACTGGAGCAAATAAGAAGAGTCTTTGCATGGATTTGAGGATTCCGGGCCAAAACAATAGTGATTTCTCTCTCATCCTGTCCATATAGCATGCTATACCTTCTATGTTCTTCCTTATGCCACCATACTGCTTTTCACGGCTTAAACCTGCTGATTAGTGGTTCCATATCCTTTCTAGGCATGACTGTTCCTTTTCTTCCTAAGCTGATCTTCTTTGTATCTACTGGTCTGCAGAGGCCATCAAAGGACTACTGTTGACTTGGTGCAACATCTTGAGATTATTTTGTTACTTAGCTGTCCATGTAAAGCTCCTTACACAGATAAGTATGTACCTATATAAATAATTCAGTTAAAACACAACTGTTTCTGCTTTAAAATCTAGAGATATTAGAGTGATATTTTCTACTTACTGGTAAGCATGATCCAAATTAAGTTTGTTAAAGGAACAACCATGGTGATTTAATTTAACATTTGAATTTTCAGAGTGGTGACCAGATTTTCACATTGTTTTTTCACATGAATTGAATGGATACAAGTTTATATAAACAAGGATATACAGTACAAAAGAGACAATATGAAAGTGACTGGATGTATTTTTAATAAACCAAATGTAGATATTAATGATTACAGCACCCTGCTATCTTATTAAAGAAGTTATTGATTTATATTTCCTGCTTTACTTATTGACAACCATCAATCTGCTGCTGCTACATAATCTAGGTTACTATAACAAATAGCTCCTATCACCCAATCTCCCACAAGGTGAATATAATTGCATTTCATGCTGATTGAAAGGTTTGTAAAGATCTTTGTTCTCAGGAAGTTTATAATGCATAAGAGACCTAAACCTTTGTTATTAAGGATAGACAATCTTTCATTCTGAATATTGCTTTGAACAAAGAACATTCTTAAGTTATAAAAAAAAAAATGCTTCCTTAATGATGCCTTCTCCACTCTTTTCCTCTAATCTTTTATTTTTTTCTCAAATCCTCTGGCCTTTGCAAACCCTTCCCTCAAACCAATCATTATGGCACAGAATGCCCTACTCCATGTTTTTTTCTTTTTAAATTTCAGTTAACATACAGAGCAATATTAGTTTCAGGAGTAGAATTTAGTGATTCATCATTTACCTATAACACCCAGTCCTCATCACAACAAGTGCCCTCCTTAATGCCCATCACCCATCTAGCCCATCCCCGTCCCATATCCCTCCATCAACCATTAGTTTGTTCTCTATCATTAAGAGCCTCTTGTGGTTTGTTTCCTTCTCTCCTCTTCTCATATGTTCATCTGTTTGTTTGGTTTCTCAAACTGCACAAATGAGTGAAATCACATGATATTTCTTTCTCTAACTGACTTATTTTGCTTAACAAAATACATTTTAGCTCCATCCGTGTTATTGCAAAAGGAAAGATTTCATTCTTTTTGATGGCTGCCTTACTTTCATGCTCAACATTTTACCTTTCTTTCTCCTCTAATTAATAATAATGTAAATCTATACCTAAGGTCTCTCCCCTTCTTTCCTTCACCAATTATTTACTTTTCTACAGCAATCTTTCCTCTCACCCCCCCACCTCAACCCCAGCTCCTATTTCTCTTAATATTTCCTGATGCTTATTTTCCAGTATCCATTTACCTAAGGTGAAAGACTCTAAGCAATGCAATCTCCCTAAATCCTGATAATCTGAATATGGAGAACTACCATAGTAAGGAGGTATAAACCACAATACAGTAGATTCAGAGGATGAGGTAATGAATGGAGGTTTCATTTAGATCTCATCAAATTAAGCTCCTGATCTCAGATCTTCCTAAAGCTATTGTTAGGCTTATGACTTTTCAGAAACAGAGATAGAAAAGTAACATCAACTATTTTAGCAAAATGCTCATGCTGGAAATGCAGCTGTAAACACTTGTAAGTTAATGTTCTGCCCCATATTGTTTGGCTTCTCTTCAAAGAGTAGCTTCCTTATTTCTGGTGCAGATTTTTTTCATCATTTTCCTTCTAACATCAGTTAATATTCCAGCCACAATTGTGTAATATCTGTATTGTTTCTCTCATCTAGCATGACAGTATTAAAATATAACTGTATACACACAATATAATTTTTATACATAAATATATATGTGTTATACATAAATATAAATTATAGCTTTATGCCCTAAAACCTCCTTAGAGGGAAAGAAGACAATTGTTTTCATACAGCCAGGTCAATAACCTCTGTAAGTTTAGTTCCTTCATAAGCTGAAAGGCAGAAACTAAAGGCTTGCATTCTGTTAATTCTAATTCACATCTTTGAATCGTTCAAATCTGTCTCAGCTAGTCTAGTATCCATCTATAAAAATAAATCCATATTTTGTAATAAAATAATTTTGACTACATCTTCAAGGTCATTTCTGAAATTAACTTTGCTTACAGAAAGAAACGGCTTTGGCTGCATGGGATGATTTCATTACAATCTATAACTTCACATATAGAGAATGTAATTACCTCAGACCAGCTTACTCAATGGTTAATTTGAATAATGAATGCTAGCAAAAAATAGGACACAGTTTTCTAGGGTCAACCTGAAAACGTAAAAGGAAAACATGTACTAGACACTGAAATATACTCTATGCCTACACAAGAAATACATAATTGAATTTATTTCCTTTCCCGGTTCTTTTCATCTGATGAGAAGACCTGATTTATATATATTATCTGATATTTTCCATAATATTAGTTTAATATAACAGCTATGGCAATTAAATCTCATAGGTAATCAGTGATAAAGATGAGACAAATGATACAATTTGTAGAGCTTCCACAGTGTCATTTAGAGATGGAAATCACTAGTTTTGACTTCATTTTTATGAACTGTTGATTCAGTCTGTATCTGTGAAAAATCTATCTTATCTATTAATGACTCTCTTTTGATATAAATATGTAGTGGAAGTGCATCGCGAAAATAAATGTATGTTTGGAACAGTATCATTACCCTTACAAAGTACAGAAGCAACAAAATAATTAGTGGTGTTGAAAATAATAATGCCATTTGAAAATATTGATGGTTTAAACAAATCAAATACATTATTATGTGCTTTATAATATGCTTATCTTACAGTTTTATTTTTAGGGCCTTTTTCCCCCTTCAACTTCTCCATGATATGGTACAATTAGTTTAAGTATTTGATTTAATGTCTTGCAAATCTAAGTACTTTTAGGCATCATAGATGGCCTACATTGCATTGAGATCATTCCTCTTCATTAAACATTTTATACCTTATGAAAACTATGTGTTCTATAGGGATTTCTCATCATTAAATTATAGTAGAGTTTCCAGCTTTGATTTTACAAGTTTCATAAAAGAAATGAAACATAAGTAATTGAGAAAATATTGCACTCAATATTTGTAGCTATAGCAAATTTAGATTTTCTATCTCTGAAAACATTTAGTAAAACTACAAATATGATAGTGTACTATTTCTCACATGAGAAAAATATGTATAATCTTGCAAAGAAACTTAGCAATGAGAAGCATTTCTAAACCATATTGCAGAGTAGCATGCTCCTGGTATTTTCGATTTTTAACCCCTTGCTTGGGCATTCTTCAAGGTGGCAGATAGGGTTGGAGCCAAATATTTGCACTGGAGTTTAGGAAACCTATGAAATTCCAATATATTTTCCCCTTGAGTATTTAATTTAGGTAATAATCAATCTTCACTATAGCCAAAGTATTTTCTGCCCAAAATGTATCATTCTTTGGCATAATTAGAAGCAGAGGTAAATATTAGGAATGTCATCTAGGTGAATCTATCCCTTCATAGTTTTCTGTGAGGAACTTCCTTCAAACTAGAAAACTGAATTGAAAATAGAATTATCTATTGTATTTTATGGCATCTTTGCTGAAGTTATGTTTTCAGAAAAATTGAGGTAGAAATTTACTACTAGGCAAGAAGTTTCTGCCACAGGGCTGTGTTTGTTTATAATGAGGAATACAAGGAATATCAAAAATTTGCCATCATGAGAAGCAAATACATATTTTGACACAGATCATTTTATTCCTTTGTTCAGAACCCTCCAAAAGCTCTCATCTCAATAAGAGTAAAAGTCAAAGCCTTCCCAACCCATTTACACTTTACCCCCTTATCCATTCTGTAGCAACACATTCTTTGTTCCCTCTCCCCAGCCACATTTACCTCTAATTTGCTCCTTGAGTTCAGTTTTGTATCCTACTTAAAATGGTTGCAAAACATTGTACCCTAATTTATTATGGTCACAGATTTGGAGGATCATGGATTTGGAGAGAGCACTGCAGAGATGGCATTTCTCCATAATGTGTGAGTCCTCAGCTAGAAGATACTAAGGCTGAGGGCTGGAATCAGTTGAAGACTTATGTATCTGGCAACTGATTAACTATGATCTGGGGGCCCTGTTTCTCTCCACATGGTCTTCTCCATGTAATCTCTGCATGTGGGATAGTTCAGGATTCTCACAGGATCCTCACAGAATCATTCCTTTTTCTCTAAAAGGGAGAAAGACAACCTTGGAGAAACCACAGTTCTTTTGAGAAGACATATAGCATCACTTCCTCCATATTAGAGCAGTTATGACATCTGGACCAAGTACAAGGATAGTACTTGAAACTGTGTTTTTCAACATCATAAATAACCTTGATAAAATTGCTTATCTTACTGCAAAGTCAAATAGTTGGCATAGCTAGCCATTACAAGAGAAACAGTGTGGTTATCTTCTCTTGGGTTCCGTGACCACACATATTTAAGGTGTCTTTTCTGTCCTTTAAAATACTGGTGAACCATTGGGTATCAGATCTTGAGCTGACTTATGTGTGCATTTTTCCTAGAAAATTATATTTATGGCTTTTAAGTATTACTTCTAGGCCAATGATTTCCTACTATATATATATCCAGTCTTTAGCTTTTAACTGAATTGTGGATACATGTAACAAAATACCTGCTTTTTATTTTACTTGGCTATCTAATTAGCACCTCAGAATTAATGTGTCTAAAACTGATTTGTTCTTTCTTCTTCAAACTCTTATATCGGTAAATAATATTACCATCTACAGTGTAACTCACATCACTACAGCAAACCTGTTGATTCATTCTCCATAACCTATTCTGAACCTATCATTTTATCCACCTCTCCTACAATAATCTTAGTCTAAATCATTAAAATATCTATCCTAGATTATTGAAGTAGTTTCCTAGCACATCTCCTCACATAGCAGGAACGCCTTTAAGTCTACCAAAGATTTACGCTTCCCTTCTAGCATGCATCATTGTTGCTTTGGCTGCCCAGTCAGGTATTATGTTTTAAAGCTCCTTGCATAGGTAGCTTGGGAAGGGATGTGATAATTTCTTGCCAATAAGTTATATGTTAAAATGCACAACATTACTTCTGAGCCCAGGTTGCTGAGGAGCAAACGGACTTTCTTTATCTATTGTTTCCTATTGACTGGCTCAACTCCATAAAGATAGAGTAGCCAAGAGATGGAAGAAATCTATATCTTGAATCACTGCATTAAAAGTTACCAGGCTAACATCTGTATTATGAGAGAAAGCTCTAATTGTGTTATACTACTTATATTTTGGAGCATTTTCTATGGCAGTCTCAGCTTAATATACCATTCTTTCTAGGTCCTAAGGCAGCTCCTAAGAAGATAACTTGAAACACACAGGCAAAAATTATTAAAGGAATTAAAATATACTAGAAAATATCAACTTAATAGTTAATTCTTAACTATTAGTAGAGGAGAAATAGAGTAACAAATTACTAATGAGAAATAACACTAAATGTGAATGATAAAGCAATCAAAAGCCAAAGGTTGCCAGACTGTTTTAAATATGAACAAAAACAAAGAAACTACATCTAACTATATTTTACAGGAAACATATTTCAGATCCAAAGATGCAAAACGTTGGGCACATAGTCTACTTTCATTCTCTTCCTCTAATCCATTCTTTTTTCAGAATCTATTGCCTAAAATCACCTAATGGCTTTCCACTACATGTAGAGACAATAAATCAAAATTTCCTGTCCTGTGTGCAAAGTCCTAAATCCTTGGTTCACCAGGTAGGTTTTGAGATCAGAAGCATCAGCATCACCAGGGGAATGTCATCAGAAATGCAAATTTTGGGCCTCATCCCAGACCTACTACCAGAATTAGAAGTTAGAAGATAGAAGAGGACCCAGACATCTGTTTTGTTCTTGTTTTTACAGATCTACCAAGTTTGATAATAAGCACTCTATATCATCGATTAACTACAAAACCACTGTTTTCTACTGCCCTAGGCCCTCCTTACTTCCTTTTTCTTTGTTGAACATCCAAAAATAATTTTGGCTTAAGGCTTTTGGACTACTCATTCCCTCTGCCTGAAACAATTCTCCTTAGGTTTTCCTATGCTAGTCTCTCATCAACTATCACTATCTCAGAAAGATCATTTTCTTATCCCTTAACCTCAAGTAGACCTGTTCCATTGCCTGTGCTTCTTTCTCTCACTTTGTATCATTTGTTTTCCTTGGTTATCACTTTCAGAAATTACTCTGGTAGATCACTTTTAATGTATTCTCCTCTTTTAAAGTATAAGGTTCAAGAAGCGGGGAACTTTGTATCAATAGTCGCTAGAATAGTGCTTGGCCCATAGATAAGAATTATATAGATAATCAATCATAATTATATTTTTAAAAATTTGAGGAGTGCCTGAGTGGCTCAGTTGGTTAAGTACCCAACTCTTGATTTCAGATCAGGTCATGATCTCAGATTGAGCCCTGTGTTGGGCTCCACGTTGAGCAAGGAGCCTGCTGGAGATTGTCTCTGTTGCTCTTCCGTCTGCCTCTCCCCTGTGCTCTCTTGCTCTCTCTCAAATATTTTTATGAAATATATTTATATTACAACTTAATTACAAATATATTTTGACACTGAGTATAATTTAGAACATTCCCTCAAAGCCATCTCCTCTCACGTATTTGAGAAACTGGGTGCTCATTCCTGAATCAGACATGTTGCTTCCAAAAAGCGTTACTTGGGGCTTGGGATAGGACAGGCTTTCTTTACTTTTCTGATGTCCTTTACTTTCATAGATAGCATGAATTAGGCACCCCTCAAATTTTTAAAAATATGACTGATTAGGTATATACATCTTATCTATGTGCCTAGCACAGTTCTAGGGACTGTTGATATGAAGTTTCTGGCTCCCTGGACCGTACACTTTAAAAGAGGAGAATACATTAAAATTGTACTGCTGTGCCATACAAGTATTGTCACAAATAACAAAAACTTCAAGAAATTAAGTAGTTCCAGAGAAGAACTTTATAGATGCACCCAGTTCCTAAACTTTCCCTTATCTTCAAGTTTACTCTCCTCTTCAGGACTACTCATTTTGTGTCTGTGTACAAATTTCTTAACTACATTTTAGAGAACCCCACAGAGGCTGGGCTCACCCCATATGCAATTTCCTCCTCTAAACAGTATATTCTACCAAGTGGTCTCTAGCAGAGCCACTTTTACTCCAAAGGAGACAAGAACTCGTTTCTGAGCCTGCTCCCTCCCCTTAAGGGTCTTCCAACCAGTGACAGATACAGATATTCCTTATTATTGTTATTTCTGATATTCTTATACCTTAAGCATTTCTAGGTTTTATTTTTTTTCTTTGATTGAAAGTATTAGAAATGAAAATTGAGGTGCTATCTGGTTAATGGACTCAAGTGAGGCAGCTACCACTTTTCGGCCAAATTGAGTTACAGAGGTGGAAAATTCTAAGATCATAAATTCACATTGACTTTTTCATTTAAATGCATCATTGCTATGTTAACAATTGGTGTTTTTTTTGGGGGGGTGTATTTTTTGGGGGGGCACAGTGGAGGTCTTCCTTGACTACTAAGATTCTCTACTATAATGGCAGTTACTTATATCATTTCTCTTAGCAAAACATATTCCTTAGGTCTACATGACAAATATATCAGAAGTAAAAAGGACATTTAGATTAAGCACTAAGCACTTCTGCAGCTGAAGAAATTGAAGTTCAATGAAAATACTAAAGACAATATATACTTGGTCACTGTGGATTGAAACCATAAGACTTTGAGACACTCCATTTTTAGAATTAAAATTCGGATATAAGAAGCAGTGAAGGGCTAAATATATGTGTTTATGTGTATACTAGAGGATAAAAGTTTACATCGTTTTTCAAGAAGAAAAGAAATACAAAGCTCAGAAGCCTTATAGAAAATATTTATAAAAAGAATACATAAAAATATCTAATGGAAAATATGCAATTAGCAAAATTAAAAATGATAAAATGGGAGAAAATATGTGTGATGTCGGGTTAATCCTTTGAAAATATAATTCAAGAGAAAACAAATAGTCATTTGTACTGTTCACTTTTTGGTTTGTCTAATAGGCACATGGAAAAATGTTTAATTTTGTTAAATCAGCACCATTTAATATTACCTTTCTATTAGCAAGTGATAAGAAAGGAAATATATACTATTTTCAGTTGATTTCAGACTTTGGGAATTCAACTTGGAAGTATCTATCACAATTATCACAATTTGAAATGTATATATTATTGGAAAGTGACATTACTATGGTGGCATGAGTCATTCTTTTTTTTCTCTCCTTTTTGATAAAAAACCAACTGGACATCTATAATCAAAATTGTCTCTTCACAACAGGGCAGTACACCTTGGACTTTTCTACCTACCTCTGCATTTGAAAGTGGGCAGAGAGAACTTCAGTGGGCATTGCTGATCCAGTGGATTTGTTACCCCACTCACTGCTAGTGGGGAAAAAGAAACATGGAGAGTGTCAATCTTGGTAGATATGCACAGACAACAGAGACAAACCTCCACAACCAGAAAATCCAGCATGTCATCAGCATATCTGGATAGAGATGAATTTGGAGGCAGAGGAGAGGGAAGAACTCACCAGGGGGCCACTCCCCAGGGCAACATTGCAAGGCACAGGGTTTTTAGCAGAGACAGTGGCAATGTCCCCAAGAAGGGGAAAGCAAAAGTGGTAAGTGACTGCCTGGCTGTTCCATTTGTGCAGGTTGTGGCTGGAGGGACTTGTTTTTCTTCAGCAGCACCTGGTCTTCAGAGGCAGGAATTCATGCCTGGGAGGAAAGGAAAGGGAAGGAGGCAGATAAGAATATTAAAAAGATCTGAAGGAATTTGCTTCCTAGTGTCTGTTTTAGGACTTCAGCAAGAGGTCCACACAGGGATCACTGGATGTGGCCCAAACCTCCCCATTCCCCACTCTGCTACCAGCAACTTATACTTGCTTTGAGTGCATCCATAAGAGCCACCAGGGGTAGGAGAAACCACAAACATGAGCTGTAGTGCCACCTTCTGGAACACAAAAGACTATTTTTCTAATAGTCTCGAACTACAAGATCCAAATTAAACATAAAACATTAAGGAAGGTGTCTGCTACTTCAAATGTGACATGGATGCACATATCTTCAACTACTATTAAAAAAATCAAGGAAATTTGGTATCACAAAAAGAAAATGGCAGTTCTCCAGCAACTAAACTGAAAGGTGTGGAATAGTTATGAAGAAATTCATTGAGCTTCAAGAAAACTCAGAAAGGCAATTCAGTGAACTCTGAAATAAATTTAATGATCATGAGGAGTTCTTTATCAAAATGATTGAAATTATAATAATGAACCAAAAAGAAATTCCAGAGCTAATGAATGAGATGAAGATATATCATAGAAAGCATCAGTAATGGGGCAGAGCAGATGGAAGAAAGAATAAGTGACATGGAGGATTGGAATAGAGAGTCAATTCAGTTAGAAGAATATTTTACAAGTAAAGAAACCCTAAAAGAGCCATCAGACTCAACCAGAAAGGCAAATATAAGAATAATTGGTGTACCAGAGGAGAAAAAAAGGGGAAATTTAAATAAATAATACATTAGAACTTGCCAAAACTGGGGAAGAAATTGGATATTTAGGTCCACAAAGCTATTATCTCAATGCGAAAAGACCCTCTCTCCAAGACACGTAATGAAACTGTCAAAAATAAATGATATAGAATCTTAAAGGCAAAGAAAGTTATCTAGATGGAACACATTAGGCTAAAAAACTCTAGGTCAAGACAGAGTCAACTGACATATCAAAAGGGTTAAAAGATAAAAATTGCCAGCCAAGAATATTTCATATCAGAAGGATGACTTTGCTATATAAAAGAGAAAGGCTTTCTCAAAAATAAACAAAAGTTAGGGTGTTTACTATGACTAGACCTGCCTTGCAAGAAATAAGGAAAGAAGTTCTCCAGGTGGAAATGAAGACTTTAATCAGTGACACAAAATCTTATTAATGTACATAATACTTTGATACAGATGAAAAATTTCTATTAGAATGGTATATAGTTTAAAGGACTATAACAGTATAATGTTTAAAAGAATAGGTTATTAAAAAAAAACTATAGGTACTATAATTTAACAAATACACCACATAAAAAGAGGGAAGTTGTGACATTAAAAATATAAAAGGAGAGAAGTAAAAGGGTGGAGCTTTATAGGCAAATGAAGATAAGTTGCTATCAGCATAAAATGGATGGTTTTATCTATAATGTTTTATGTAAATCTCATATAACTATTAACCTAGAGTATATTTAGAAGGCATTTTTTTAAAAGGGGGAGATTGAACATTCTACCATGGAATATCACCAATTCACAGTGGTAAGCATAAACAGGGGGAAAAAGAAAGAACTAGAAGGCAAAAAATAAGATGGCAGTACTAAGTCCTTACATATCAATAATGTGTTTAAATGTAAATGGTTTAAATTTACCAGAGTGGCTGCATGAATTTAAAAAGCAAAACTCACATGTATGCTGCTTATAGGAGAATCATTTTAGCTTTGAAGACACACATAGGCTCGAAGTGAAGGAATGGAAAAAGATATTCCTAATGGAAACCCTATTAGACAAAATAGGCTTCAAGGCAAAAAATACTAACAAGAGACAAAGAATGTTGGAAGCCATTTCTGAAGTAAGGCGAGTTTGCAAGGCAGGGGGACCTCCCGCTGTCAGATGGCAACCGATGTCTACACCCACTCAATTTGAGCACCAACCCCCAAGGTGCCTCGCTGACTGGTATCAGACCTTGTGAAGGAACTAATCGGAGTTTTTTCTTTTGTGATTATAGGAGCAAATATTACATTTCCAGAGAAACCTGTTTTTCTTCCCCTCAAGAAAACAGACTATAGACCCCTGCTCACAAAAGAACTCACTCTTGCCTTTGCTTTGCTAACAGCATTGCCTTGTATTTGAATGCTAAAGATACCTTCCTTCCCCATGTGATAAGCATCTAGTCACCTACTTCAATCACTATTGATAAAGATTATGCATGAGTATTCTACCAATCTATGTTCTGGGAAACTTTTACATACCAAAGAATTTTTCATCAGAAATCCTTGTCTAAGGCAATTGCCACTTCTGTTTTGTACCCCATACATTTTTTTTTCAATAAATAAAGCCGACTCTCTGGTCAGTGCAGAGATGCCTGCCTGGTGATCAGAAAGAAGCCAAGGCTCTCTTGCTCCCTTTTGCCAACACCGTCCATCCTTCAGGGAGCCCTGGACCTGCTGGACCTGGACTCTGGCTAAAGAAGATCATTATGTAATAATAAAGAGGTCAATAAGCCAGGGAGGTTTAACAATCATGAATATATACATACCCAACTCAAATCCATTAGTTAAACAAAGCTAACAGATCTGAAAGAAAAAATAAACAATAATAGTAGGGGACTTCAGTAACTGAGCTGTCAGCAATGGATAGACTATCCAAACAGAAAATCAGAAAGGAAATAATAGAATTGAACCATACTTTAGACCAAATGGACTTAATAGACATATAAAGAAAATTCCATCAAATAGCATCAGAAGATAGAAGACAGTTTTCTCAAGTGCACATGGAGTATTTTCCAGGATAGATCAAATGATAAGACACAAGCCAACCTTATCAAACATAAGAGGATTGAAATTATACCAACTGTGTTTTCAGACCACAATAGTATAAAAGTACAAATCTACAAGTAGACAGAAAATAAACACACTCCTGATCATTAAATCAAATAAATCAAAAGGGAACTAAATTATCTCAAAACAAATGAAAAAATATATCAAATTTAATGGGATGCTGCAAAAGCAGTTCTGAGAGGACAGTGTATAGCAATAAATGCATATAGTAATAAATTAGAAAGATCTCAGATAAACAACCTAAATTTACAACTTAAACTAGAAAAAGAACAAATTAAGTCCAAAGTTAGAATGATGGAAATAATAAAGATCAGAGCAGAGATAAATGACATAGGATTGTTGAAACTAAGAGCTGGATTTTTGAAATGATAAGAAAAAAAAGACTTAAATAAAATCAGAAATGAGAAATGAAGGGCACCTGCATGTCTCAGTCAGTTAAACATCTGACTCTTGATTTAGGCTCAGGTAATGATCTCATGGTTTGTTAGGTTGAGCCCTGCATTGGATTCTGGCTGACACCCTAGAGCCTGCCTGGGTTTCTCTCTCTCTCTGCCCTTCCCTCTCAAAATAAACATTTAAAAAAATGATGAGATATTACCATTACAACCAATACTACAGAAATATATAGTATGATAAGAGACTACTATGAATGCCAACAAATTAAATAGTCTAGAAGAAATTAACAAATTCTTATAAAAACCCTATCAAGAATAAATCAGTTAGAAATAGAAAATGTGAACACACCAATAACAAGAAAAATGACTGAATCAGTAATCAAAAGCCTCCCAATGCAGAAAATTCGATGATGAGGCAGCTTCACTTGCAAATTTTACCAAATGTATAAGAATTAATACTAGTTGATTAAGCTTTCGATTTTGGCTCAGGTCATGATCTCACAGTCATGAGATCGAGCCCCACACATCAGCTCCACTCTGGGCCTGAAGCTTGCTTAAGATTCTTTCTCTCCATCTCTCCCTCTGCTCCTCCCTGGCTTGTGTGCTCACTTTCACTGTCTCTCAAAAAACAATAACACACAAAAACTAATCCTTCTTACTCTTCCAAAAAACTGAAGAGAAAGGAACACTTCCAAGCTCATGAGTCCAGCATTAACCTGATAACAAATCCAGATATGAATACTACAAGAAAGAGAGTAATATTGACTAATATCCTTGATGAATATACATGCAGATATTCTCAATAAAATGTTAGCAAACTGAATTCAAAAATGCATTAAAGGCATTACATGTTATGACCAAGTGGGTTTTACTCCTGGGATGGAGTTTTACAAGTAAAACAAGTGGGTTTTACTCCTGGGATGGTTTAACACATGCAAATCAATTGATGTAATGCATCACATTAATAAAATGAAAGAAATCACATGACCATTGCATTAGATGCAGCAAAAGCATTTGCAAGATAACATCCTTTCATATAAACCCTCAACAAATTGGATATAAACAAATATACTTCAACATAATAAAGACCATATACATGAAACCTGGAACTAACATTATAGTCAATGAAGAAAGATTGAAAGCTTTCCTCTAAGATCAGGAATAAGACAGAATGTTCACTCTCACCACTCATACATTGTAGCTTTGGAAGACTGAACTAGAGCAATTAAGCAAGACAAAGAAATAGAATACTTCTAAGTTGGAAATAAATAAAATTGTTACTATCTTAAGATTATATGGTTTTGTATATACAAACTCCCAAAAATTCAAGGCAAAGAAATAAAATACCTCTAAGTTGGAAATAAATAATACTGTCACTATTTTCAGATTATATAGTTTTGTATATACAAAATCCCAAAAATTCAATCAAATGTTGTTGAAACTAAAAATTTCAGTAAAGGTACAGGATATAAAATCAACATAAAGGAATCAGTTGTGCTTGTATACACTAATAAAAAATATATAAAACTCATTTACCATAGGATCAAAATACTAAAATACATAGGAATAAATTTAACCAAGGTAGTGAAAGATCTGTACAATGAAACTATGAGACTGCTAAAAGAAAATGAAGATGACACAAACAAATGGAAAAACATCCCATGTTCATGGATTAGAAAAATTGATATTGTTAAAATTCCATACTACAAAAAGCCACCCCTAGATTCAGTCCAATTCCCATCAAAATTTGAATGACATTCTTCACAGAAATAGAAAAATTTTAAAGTTTCATGGAACCATAAAACACCTTGAATAGCCAAAGCAATCCTAAGAAAGAAGAACAAAGCTGGACATGTGCCACTTCCCAATTTCAAAGTATATTACTATGCTACAAAGCTATAGTAATAGAAACAGTACTGGGGTGCCTGGGTGGCTCAATCAGGTAAGCATGACTCTTGGTTTTGGCTCAGGCCATGATCTCATGGTTCATGAGTTGGAGCTCCAAGTCAGGTTCCATGCTACTGGTACAGAGCCTGCTTGAGATTCTCTTTCTCCCTTTCATTCTGCCCCTCCCCCATTTGCATTCTCTCTAAATAAACTTAAAAAAAAAACACACACACAAACAGTAGGGTAGTGACATAAAAATAAACACATACAGTGAAACAGTATAGAAATTCTAGAATTAAACCATTCCTATATGATCAACTAATATTTGAGAAGGGAGCCAAAAACATCCAATGAAGAAAGAATAATCGGTGCTGGGAAAACTGCTAAATGCAGAGTATTACATGAAGAGTAATATAATTGGGCCCCTATGTAACACTGCTCACAAAAATTAAGTCACATGGATCCAAAACTTGAACATAAGACCACATGAAATAAAACTCCTAGAAGAAAACAGAGAAGCTTCTCAACAGCGGTCCAGGTTATGATTTTTTTGGATAGGACACCAAAAGTCCAAACAAAAGCAAAAACAACAATGGGATTACATCAAACTTAAAAGTGTCTACATGGAAAAAATTTTAAATGAAAAAGCCTCTAGAGTATAGAAAATTTTGTAAGCCACAAATTGGATAAGGAGGTAATATCTAAAATAAATAAGAAAGTTACATAACAACAACAAGACATCTCCAGAGAAGACCTACAAATGGCCAACAGGTACATGAAAAGATGCTAAACATCATTAATCATCTCGGAAATGAAAATCAAAATCACAATGAGATCTCACCTCAAACCTATTAGAACAGCTATCATCAATAAGACAAGAGATACGTGTTGGCGAGGATATACAGAAAAAAACACTTGTGCACTGTTGGGAACGTAAATTGGACCATCCATCATGGGCAAACATTATGGAGGTTACTCAAAAAATTAACAATAGATCTACCCTATGATCCAGCAATTCCATGTCTGGATGTATACCCAAAAGAAATAAAATAAGATATGGAAGAGATATATGGACCCCCATGTTTATTGCAGCATTATTCACAATAGCCAAGATATGAACACATCCTAAGTGTCCAAAGGATGAATGGATGGAGAAGATGTGGTAATATACATATATAGTGAAATTTTATCAGCCATAAGAAAGAATATTCTGCCTTTTGTGACAACATGAACAGACCTTGAGCACATTATGCTAAATAAGATAACTGAGAAAGACAAGTACTGTACAGTATCACTTGTATGTAGAATCTAAAAAAGGCAAACTTGTCAACTGAGTGTAAAATGGTAGTTATCAGGGGAGGAAGGTAGAGGCATAGATGTCATTTAAGGGTACCATTTGCAACAAATAGTAAATGAGCCCTAGAGATCTAGTGCAGAGTATGCATAGTGAATGTACGAAACAGTATTATATTATAATCAAGTTTTCTAAGAGATTAGGACTTAATTATTCCAACCACAAAATAAATAATTATGTGATCTGATAGAACTGCTAATGACTGACACAATGGCAATTGTATACAGTGCATAAATGTATCAATTTAACCTACTGTATACCTTAAATTTGCATAGTGTTGTATGTCAAATATATTTTAATAAAGTATATTTTATTTATAAATAAATAAATTGTAAATTTATAAATAAAATAAAAATTGTATAAATACAATCAAGTATATTATTCACTTGATTGTATTTAAAAATTTCGTCTTAAAATACAGAACTGCAGAAGATATCTTTAAGAATATATGCATTGGGGCGTGCTGATATCTGTGCTGATAGCTCAGAGCCAGGAGCCTGCTTCTGATTCTGTGTCTCCTTCTCTCTCTGCCCCTCCCCCATTCATTCTCTGTCTCTCTCTGTCTCTCAATAATAAATGTAAAAAAATTAAAAAAAAAACATATGCATGATGTGTATATTAAAAATTGGAGAAACTAATAGCAATTAAGCAGAGACTGAATAAAGTATCATGCATTGAAACATAGAACAATTCTCAATCCATACATGCTCATATTGATAGTTTTATGTGGAATGTATTAAGTGAAAAAAATCACATTGTAGAACAGGATACATAGTATGATTACAAGATAATGTGTGTGTACACACATGTACAACCATATATGTGTACATAAAAATATCTAGGATAATATATAGGAATATATATATACTCTTTCCGAGAGTGAATTGGGTGTAATAGAAAATTTTACATTATTCTGTATTTTAAATTGTTTCAATGTTTATTTCTGAGAGAGAGAAAGACAGAACGTGATCAGGGGAGGGGCAGAGAGAGAGAGGGAGACACAGAATCTGAAGCAAGCTCTAAGCTGTCAGCACAGAGCCTCATGTGGGGCTCAAACTCAAAAGATCACGACCTGAGCCAAAGTCGGACACTTGACTGAGCCACTCAGGCACCCCTAAATTATTCCGTATTTAAAAAATATTTGGGGCACCAGGGTGGCTCAGTCGATTGAGCATCTGACTTCAGCTCAGGTCATGACATCGTGGTTCATGAATTCGAGCCCCACTTTGGGCTCTATGCTGACAGCTCAGAGCCTGGAGCCTTCTTCGGATTCTGTGTCTTCCTCTCTCTCTATCCCTCCTGCGCTTGTGCTCTGTCTCCCTCAAAAATAAATAAACCATTAAAAAAATACATATATATCCAATCAGAATGCTTATGTTTTGCAATTTTTTTAAAACAGTATTTAAAAAATCAAATATATATACAGAGGTCTTTTTGTTAGGGAGAAATTAACAGTAATAGATCATGCACTGATAAACAGGGGTTATGTAGTGCTGTGTGTTAGCTTTGACTGTGGCCTAATTTAAAAATTGTTGCTTTCTAATTTTGCTAAAATGTTTTTTTGTTAAATATCTATTTAATATTTCCATAGAGCATATTAGTACTCTCATTAATAACAAAGTATAAAATATTGTTTGTAAGAAGACATTCAATTTTCTGTTAATGTTGTACAGTGTTTTTTGACAATTTTGCTGTAATAGTTTTAATTGAGCATTCCTACTTATATTTTTTCTAGTGGCAATTTTAAAAGTGCCCATGAAAACATATTAAGCATAACACATTACAGATTATGTTAACAAAATACATTTTACATTTTTTATGCTCTTGGGTATCTATCACATATATTAGAACATTATTTTTAATGTTGAAAAAGTTTTAATTCTGAAACTATAACAATATGGTGGAAGGATTGGAAGTAACTTAGAATGGAAAGAAAAGATCAAGGTCACTATTTTAAAAGGAAATAAATATTGTTAATGACACAAATTTGGGGCTATAATAATTCTGTTACTCTATATCTGCATTTAAATGTGCTAAACAGATCTAAGAAAATTAAAACCTTGTGAAATTGGTATTTGAATGAAAGAAAATGTGAAGCTGAGTGTTGTCTATGTGTTATTAGAAATGAAGTCTGAAGTCTTGCAATCTTCCCTGGAGGGTTATTGAATGAAAAAGAGTGATAAGCGAACTCGGCATGACCCCTGCAGTTAAAAAAAAATCAACTAAGAGTACTTCATTTCATGAATCTGTATAATGCGCTCAAGAGACTCAAAGTGCCTTGCTGTACATAATAAACTTTAAAGACATTTATATATATATATATATATATATATATATATATATATATAAATTTTTTTAATTAGAATTTTTTTCTCCTCTTTCAGCTCACCTACTATAGATGGTAACTATGGTACCATGGACCTCTGACTTTGTCATTCCTGCAAACAACAGCATTTATTCAAAGGGCTATTTATCCCAAAACATTGTCAGCCAACTTGTTCCAGCCTTTTTCACCTATCGATATTGACCTCTCAAGCTCTGGATTCAGGTACTCTCAATTCCTGAGTAATTACTAATGCAGGGTCTCACGGACATATCTCTGCTTGTTAAAAAGTCTAGAGTCTGGAATTCATTTTGCAGCTGCAAGCAGGGGGTTTGGTCTGAATTGGGTAACTTCTCAACATAAATGAATAAGCAAAGACAAACATATAGTGTAATTTTTAAATATTTCAAATATTTTCATTGACACATTTTTACTACAATATTTTCAATATACTTTATGACCTGGATATTGACAAACATTTTAGGGCATCTACCTTTTTTTTTTTTTTTTTTTTTAATTCCCGGCAGGGGTTAGACTTCAGCTTTCATAATTCTGGCTATTGACTTCTGGCTATTAGTGCAGTGTCCTTGTGCATAGTGATTCATCCATAAGGAGCCACAATATTGTGTAACAATCTCAGTGGCAGAATCTATAGTATCTTCTTGAAGCAAAAATGGCCAGGGTACTAACAGTGAAGGGGCTAGTACTTAGGTAGGGTCCAGGTCCCAGAAGTAGACAAGGACCTTGTCCAGTGTCCAGTAGCAACAAACATCAGAGATAAAGAATTATATGCAAGTCTTATTCTAGGGTACACCAGGAGTTGAACTGGGGAATCTAAACTCTCATGTTAATTTCAAAGAGACTGAAGTCATTGAAATGAAGCCAATAAATGGAGGGGAGGAGGAAGTAAAATAAAAATGATCAGACTATTTTCCAGAAAGGAGACTAGAATGATGGAGGCACACTGGTTGATGTTTGGATGACTAGGTACATTTGGGCTGTAAGTCAATGTTATTGTAGCTCTTCTTGCAGACAGAGGAAGAGTATATAGTGGCTCAAACATGACTAACATGATTTCTTGTTCGTATAATACTACAAAATAATGAGATTGGACCTTATACTCACCTATCTAGTAGTGATTCTAGGATTGTGGTCCAGCTATGTACCTAGGAATAAAAAAAGAAAAATGGATGTGGTTAAACAGCTAGACGGTCTCTATTATAAACAACTGATTGTTTAAAGGCATATAACTGATGCTGATATATCTGGCATCCAGGTTTGAATATTCATTCTGCACGTCTTTGGATTGATAACAATATTGATCAGTCCATATTTGTCATGTCCTATAGTTGGATTTGCTGTCTAGTATTTCTCAAAATTTCCCAAAGGTAAGCCAGGTCCCCTGTTTCTATTCCCTTCTAGTCCTGAAATCTTTTTTGTCCCATCCTTTTGTTTACGAGTTCCTTAAAGATCACGGAATACTCACTAGCAATAGTTTCTTAAAATATGACTGTCATTGTGTTAAGGAGCTTATCACAACAAATATAGTATCATTCAGCAGCGTACAACTTGGAGATAATTGCTGTGCATTTCTAATAACATGTGAAAAGGCTTTGGAAAACATAAGTAACTAAATGAAAATTAATATTAAAGCAAACTACATGATACGGTGCATCTACTTTATTTTGATCAGGAGCGCTGTCTCCTTTCTGTGGTACTTTCTTGTGCTGCCATGTATTCTAGCTACCTACTGCTTTGTGGAAGAATAATTCCCTGCAGTGATCTCTGTGAGTGAAAGAGAATACAAGGACAAAGTTTGAATTTTTGCCCGGTCTCTAAAATATAAGAATGATCTGAACTTTCAAATACATGGTTTTGCAGGTTGTCCCTTTATTGCCACAATATTCATGGAACATCATCATGGGTTTCGCTAGCAAGTGATAACCTGTAGTTTTCACCACAGCACTGTCTGCAATAGAACTTCAACCTTTTACCCCGGCAATAACCAAGCTTATCAATATGAGATGTTAAAAATATAGGAGAGAGTAATTGAAATGTAATTGAAATCTAAAAACTGAAATATTTAAAAAAAAAGTATTTTTTTTCTTCCTGCCTTTTTTTCCCTTTACATCATTTTGCAAACATCCAATTCAACAGATGAAATCAGCCTTTGTTGAATTTGAATGGATTGCTCTCAGTTGACTTCTCCATCTGAGTATTTAAGATTCCTAAATGTGTGGAGTCATACGAAGTTCTCTCTTATCAACTTTCCTAGTCTTCTGTAAGTTTAATATCTCCTATGGAAGAAGACGAAGAAGAAGAAAATAAAAACAGATTACAGAGAATTTAAGATTACATTGCTACTGGTACGTAGATAGCTGCCTGTCCCTTAATTCTGATTCTGTGATAAAATTATTGGAGCCCTTTGTTCCCAGGTCTGATTCGTGTAAACATCACTTCTGAATTCACTCACAAGTCAGCACCTGAAAAGCCTGCCAAGCTAAAGTAAAGAAAATACCTGGAATCAATTATTGGTGCTTTTACAGCATAATTTCCTTGCCATCTAAATGCAGATAAATAGAAAATCTAATTTTTATTATACCTCACCTACAACTTTTAATAAATATTAATGTACATGACTGTGGCTGACCTCCCGCTAGACTTAAAATCAATAGTTGTTGATTAAGGTCTTTTGAAAGCATTACAAAAATGAAGACTCACTCTTTATTCCTATTGCCTATTCTCTGATCCCTAAATAGGTTAACAGCATGCCTATCAAGAGAAATAAAGTATTGGAGCAAAAACTGGTCATGTAAAAATATTTGAGCAGAAAGGTGAGGTATGCCTATCATATTTACATGAGTTATATAACACTTGCATTCATTTTTATCACTTGTTACTTCAATTCTGGTTTTTAATTTTTTAATGACCATGAAGGATTCTCTTGGTTCATTTTACCACTTGCAAATTCTGGGGAACTTTTAGGTATTTTTAATATATTTAATACAATTTATTTTGTTCTTTCTTACTGATTTTGATCAAAATCTTTAAAAAAAATTCCACATTTATTTACAGAGCAGATTTTATCAAAGGATAATTTTTGTGACCTTGAGTTTGATCATTAATTTATAGTATATAAATTTTTGTCTTTAAAGAATATGCATCAGAAAATATAATTTAAACAATCACTTGGTGCCAGATATGGTGTTAAACACAAGAGACTCCAAGGCAAATATCATCCAGTCATATTCCTTGTGGACATTATGACAACAAGCAATACAGGGAAAACTCATTATGTTCGAAGAGTAAAACGTTAAAATGTATGCCTAACGAAGCAGAGGGTATAAAACTAAGGTAATATACCAGTATGGAAAATTACAACATGAAAAGTGTGGGTTTTCATGAAACCTTGGCATCAGATGTGATAATCTAGAAGCCTATGTGTCTATACACTGCAGAATGTGGTAAGTACTTAAAATATGTAAGATTCCCCTCAAGATTATGCATATGAAAAAAACAAAAGTATATCATCAGTCTCTGAACTCTAACATTTGGGGATAAAGGAGGATTTAGTAAAAAAGATGTTGAATAAGGCAGTCAAGAAGAGGGCAAAATTTTGGAAATACAGACGATTCCAGAAATATCCTTCCCACCTAATCTTGAGGAAAGGCTGATAGACTATATTGAGCACTATTAAACATTAGATTTACAGACATCATTGTGTGTGTGTGTGTGTTTAAGGAACATCTTCTAATAGAGAAATTGATATATTTCTTCTATTTTAAACTGATACACTAATTTCAAGAATATCAACATATGTTAGCTATATTACTTAGTAATAAATATTAAATGCCAAACTGAGTCGGCATCCAGCCTTGGTCTCTGTCAAGGACTTATTTAATCCCCTCATTAAAAAAAAAAAAAAAAGGAAATTTGGCAGAAAATTTGAACATAATGCTGCCTAGCCTAAAAGAATTTGGTTTTATGATTGAGAGGCCATAAGGAATACTACCACTTATAACATTGTTTTATGGGGAAAACCCATCCCATGTTCTAAATAGTGTTTTTTTTACATTTATTTATTTTTGAGAGGGAGCACAAGTGAGGGAGGGGCAGAGATAGAGGGAGACACAGAATCCGAAGCAGGCTCCAGAGCCCGACGCAGGGCTCAAACTCACAAACTGTGAGATCATGACCTGAGCCAAAGTGGGACTCTTAACCAACTGAGTCACCCAGGCGCCCCCGATCCCATGTTCTAATATGTGATTTCCAGACCTTTGAGACATGCTGAACCTAAATTGAGTAATATCAGCTGGCATTAATTGTGGAGTTGAGAAACTACCTGCAGAATCCACAAAACAATCACATATCAAGAATTTGTCCTGGGTTTTTAAATGCTATTACTTTTCAGGCTCCTACATTTACAGCATGTTGATCTCTGAGAAGGTGCCTTCACTTTCCATGGCAGATTTAAAACACTATGGCTTTTTGCAGTATTTTAAAATAGTAAACAACAAATGCAGCTAAGTATTATTTCCACCAAGCATGTATATTTCATCTGAAGCATGAGTTTAAAACTTCACAGAAATGCAAAGCCATAATCCAACCTTCAGGTAACAAACTGATGATATAATAGTTTTGTACTTTATATGGAATTAGAAACATTTCTGGTAACCATTCTAAAATGTGAAATAAAAATAGGCACATATGAATTACAAAGCCTTGTTGCCATCAAGAGATTCCTGCTGACTTTGAAAATGTCTATGTGACTAACAACAACAACAAAAAAGTAAGTTTTTATTTTGTAATTGGTAGCTAGAAAACTTTTATATATTTCAGATACTTGTGAAAATTATGAAATAAGTTAAATGTCACATCTTGTGTGCATGGTTTCTGTTTTCAATATACACATATTTTAGTACTTAAAAGGCTGACCTCAGTCAATTACATCTCTTAACGGGCAATAATAGGACCTAATAAAAGGTTGTTTTAGTTTGTAACTTTAGCTCTTGAGCCGTGGTATTTCTTCCATGAATTTGTTCTTTTTAGGACCTGCCCAAAGCTAAAATTGTAAGAGAAAGTTTATACTTTGCTCTTTCCCACCTTCATTTCATTTTTTCCCATTCCTTTATTCTCATGGTAGCAGTGCAATTTGATCTCGTGTGTGCATGTATGTGTGTATAGTGGCTTTATTTCCTATCTTAAAACAAAAACAAATGAAAACTATTAAACAAACACAAATCCATTATTCAATTATCTAGATTTCATTTGGTTATTATGAAAAATTCCCCAGAAATAATTCCCCATGAGGTGCTTAGGAGTGATACTGTATGCACTCTGCATTGACATTTTTAAGGATTATTAAAGATAATTTTTAAACTCAACTTTTAACATATTCCATTTAAGGTGGTATATATTAACCGATGGATATTTTGTGAAAGGTATTATTTTAGGTTAGAGAATAGTAAAAATGAATCAGAGGATTGAGATCTAATATTGTTTTTATATATTGTCTCATCTTCATGTGAATGTAATAGAATGCCCATTGTTTTTTTGTTGTTGGTTCATTTTGAAATAAACTGAAGCTCAAAGGCTTAAGTTACTTAACCATGATCAATTTTTTTAAATTAATACATTTGAAACCCTGTTATCTGCTCTATGGAGGAGAATATAACAGTTACTGCAGGCACATAAAAGCACAGATGAAGATTATGGGGAACTATGGGAAGGGAAGTAAAGTAGAATACAAGATCTCACCTGCTAGAAAGGATGAGAAAATACATCATAATAAAGATGGGATTTGAGATTGGCTTAAAGTATAGGTGAATAAAATTAGCTTAGAATGTGGGAGTATTACAGTTGTAAAACCTTGAGCTTAATAGAAAATGCAGTAATAAAGATGTGGGATATAATAGGTAACAAGAAGTACATTTATTTGGCAAGATTATTGAGTATAAGTAGTGACAAGTATGAGATGACACTGGAAAACCGTGTTGAATTACATCACAAATATCCAGGTATAGAAGATTGAGGGGTTATAGGTGATGTAGAAGACCATGGGAATCTTTGAAGACTTCTAAATAAATAAATTTAATCTCTCCTGCATTTTAGAAGGTATGATATAGAGTATTTTGAATGGATTAAATGGAATTTGAGAGATTAGCATAGATAAGAAGTAGTAAGATTCTAAGCTAGAGTGGTAGCCATGTAAGGAAAAATATGGGTAAAAGACTTGTACCTTGTTGAGTACAATTATACTTGGCAATTGGTTGGTTGTCAGCAAATGAAGAAGGCAATGTCTCTACTGTGCAGATTTTCAAGCCCCCATTCTGGCTTTACATCTCCTCTAAGAGATCTCTGTAGAATCTCAAGTTCAAAAGTTTCCCAACTAACCATTCTGTTTTTTTTCAACCCTCCCTTAATCTTCTCCCATCTCAGGAATAGGCAACACTCTTTCTCCTTTGATAGAACCAGAAACCTAGGAGCCATCCTTAACCCATTACTCCATCTAGTTGAGAACAAGTTAATAAGCCTCCTAAATGGTTTCTTAGCCTCTACTTTTGCCTTCCATCCTCTACCCCACTCCCCTCTCTTTTAAAGTAATGCTTGATGTATTAAAATACCTAATAACAGACATTTAGAAATCAAAATAATAACCACTGTTTGACACCAAAATTAAGCACTAGAATCTTATCAAAAGTGTTGTATTTACTTCACATCCTACCTTTGCATATAGGTTATTATTATCTTGAATATTAGGTATATCCTTAATTTGTTTTGATTTTCAAAATAATTTTCTACATGTGTTATATATACCTAAAAAATTGTTTAATCATGCTATGTTTGTTTTATAAGTACAGTACTATGCTATTTGTTAGTTTCTGGGATGTTCTTCCAATCAACATGTTTCCAAGATTTATGGATTCCCATTCATAATTTACATAACACTCTTAATAATCTTATAGACAATATTTCATTTTTCTGATTTCTGTGCTTTAATTGATACCCAGACCCACTAGCATGACCTAGTAGATTCTCACCACTGCCTGCATTTTTTTAACTGTACAGAGTGTTTTACAGCCATCCTGGATTTTTTTAAATTTTTTAAATGTTTTATTTATTTTTGAGAGAGAGTATGAGCAAGTGAGGAGCTAAGAGAGAGGGGCAGGGGGGAAACACAGAATCCAAAGCAGTCTCCAAGCTCTGAGCTGTCAGCACAGAACTGGAACTTGGGACTCAAACTTGTGAACTGCAAGATGATGACCTGAGCCAGTCGGACACTTAACCAACTGAAACACCCAGGCGACCCTTAACTATCTTGGATTTTTTTTTTTTACACTTCCTTTAATATAACCAGTCCTTTCCCACCTCAGGTAATTGCACGGATGATTTGTTTCCTTTGCCAGGAATACATTCCCCACCCCAACCCCAAATTTTTACCTCGGACATTACTATAAATTGTCTTCAAAAGTTTTTTTTTTATTCCTGCCACTCAATTTACTCCCTTCCTGATGAATTTTTACCATCTTTATGAAACTCATTACAATTTATAAACATTAGTTCTTCCTTTTGTTTTACTTGCTAATCCTTAATGTGAGATAGGAATGCTTATTAACTCTCTGGACTATAATTCCCATGATGGCAGTTGTCATTGTGTGTTATTCACTTATAACCTAATACTAAGGCTCTATACTAGGCATTAAATAAAAGTTGTGAAAAGAAGAGTGAAAATTAATTTTCTAGAACCCATATAATGCACAGCTGAACAGAACAAGCAAGTTCTCGATTACGGATTTACACGTGTGTTCTTTTAATGTGTATTTATAGGCAGAGGATTAATTGAAAGAAAGAAATAGAATATTTATGGATTATGTAAGGCCAAAATCTGCCCAAAGAACCCTCATTCAGAATTTATGAGGGTGATGTCATCTAGGTCATTCCTGACATTTCTCTTCCCACCCAAGAAGGACAACTAACAACTATCCATGAGAGTATCTTAGAGCCTGAGAGTGATGCTGACACAGGCTCTTGCACCACAGAGATCAAGACAGACTGCATTAGAAGGGTAAGAGGAGCATCTACATACTGAACTCAAGTGCTCCTCCCATAGGCCCAGCATCACATCAAGAGGTCTCCCCTGAGGCCACAGTTCTTCCAATGGCAAAGTAGAGCCCAGAGTGGATGTCCACTTCCTTTAGCATTGTGGGTCACTACATGTGAGTCCCAAATATAGTTTTGCTCCACAAGTGCTGGAAGCCATTTCTGAACTGTATCTTGTGAAGGAAATTATAGGAATTTCTTCTTTTGTGTTTATGGGAGCAAATATTACATTTCCTGAGAAACCTGTTTTACTTCCTCAAGAAAACAGGCTATTGAACCCTGCTCACAAAGAACTAACCTTTGCTTTTGCTATGCTAAAAACATTGCCTTGTATTTGAATGCTGAGGATACCTTCTTTCCCCATATGATAAACATCTAAATAATCTACAATCATTCACTATTGATAAGGATTATGCATGAGTCTTCTACCAATCTGTGTTCTGGGAAATTTTTACATACCAATTAATTTGTTAATTAGGAATCATTGTCTAAGGCAATTGCCACTCCAGTTTTGTATCCCATACATTTTTTCAAGAAAAAAGGCTGACTCTCTGGTCAGTGCAGAGAAGCCTGACTGGGAAGCAGAGATGCCTGCCTGATGATCTGAAAGAAACCCGTGGCTCTCTCATTCCCTTCCCCTTTCGCTGATTCCCATCTCTTTCCTGTCAATACCGTCCATTCTTCAGGGGAACCCTGGACCTGCTGGAGCTGGACTCTGGCACACAAGGATTTGGGGGGAATCTCCAAGGCTTTATCACTGGAAATCATGATGGAAAGGGAGTAGGGGGTTCCAACAAGCAGCACATGGATCTTGTTAGAACAGGTTGCTACCTGCAGGCACTCAAGTTGTAGTGCCACCTAGCAGATTTACTCATCTACACAGTCAAGACAGTCTTACCAGGGAGCTCAGAGTGTATAAATCTACCTGATTTGGGTCCTCAAACAAAAAACCTTGCAACCATGGAGCCTAGTCTGCCCCCAAAAAGGCAAGGAAGCTGAGTTATAACCAGGCTCATTGCTAAGCCCCTACCAATAGAAAGCCTAGGCAGGAAACCTAAGTAGTAGAGAGGATAGCTGATCATCTGCAGAGTAAAGCCAGTGACATCATTCAGTCAGGTAACTTGGGACATTGGTCAGATTGAGCCAAGACCATAAACAAATAATTTACCAACCTTGGAGATGGTTTCCCCTCTTCACCTGGGCAGTGAAACTAATTTGTAGCTCTGCCCATTGCTGAAGACAGGCATTAGCCTGCTCTAAAATGGAACCTAGCCAGAGCACATGGGAAGCTACATAGCCCCATTCAAAAGCCCTGCTTACAGTAGCACTTGAACAGAGCTTTTCCCATCTGCAGAGCAAAACCAGAGCCTCTGTGTGGCTAGGGAATTCAGTGCGTATTCTTGCCTGATTCAGGTTCCCCAAACAATAAGCTGTGCAGGCCCTAGGGAAGGCTCTACTTTCCTACCAGGGCAGAAAAGTTAGTTCATATTCTGACCTATCCCTGAGTACAATAGGTCTTGACCATCTAGTATGCCTGACCAGAGAATCCAGGCAACAGTGGAACCAACCCTACTCCTTTGAGCAAAGCCAGCAGCACCCCCTCTACTCCCTGATCTCAGAACTTGGGCAGTGGCATCACCCCCCAAATAGATTCTGATAGCAAGCCCACCTGCCCAAGGACTTTGCCACCTGACATCCAGAAATCCAAACTGAGTTGACTAGTGAAGAGGTGTCTCTTCCAGAGCAAAACTATAAAGTCTGGATGAGCACACAATTATTCACATTCACAGATATCAATGTAAGCAACCAAGAGCACAGAATATCATGACACCACAAAAGGAAACTAATTTAGGCATATCTCATTTTGTTGTGCTTTGCAGGTATTTGTGTGTGTGTGTGTGTGTGTGTGTGTGTCTAATAAATTGAAGGATTGTGGCAATTCTGTTTTGAGCAACTCTATTGGCCATTTTTCCAATAGTATTCGCTCATTTTGTGTGTCACATTCTGGTAATTTTTGCATTATTTCCAACTTTTAAGTTATTATATTTATTATGAGCTTCACCCAGGAATTATAACACACAAAGCTCAGATAATGGCTAGGCTAGCATTCTTTAGCAATAAAGTAATTTTTTAAAATTAAGACACACTTAATAGACTACAGTATAGCCTAAACATAACTTTTCTAGAGTTCTAAATAATCCTCTTGAAGTTTAGTGAAATATAGAAGCAAAGCTATCCTTCAGAAATGACAGATAAAGACTTTCCCAAACTAAAGTGACGAATTTGATCACCTCTTTACTTGGCTTACAAGATATACTACAGGAAACTTTTTGCATGGAATAAAAGGACACTAATTAACATCATAAAAACATAAGAGGTAGTGTAAAACTCACTGGTAATGGTAAATATAAAGTCAGATTCTATGATCTGGTAATGGTGATGCATAATTCATTTACAACTCTAGTTTAAAAAGTTAACAATTACAGTAAAATATAACCCTAACTACAATAATATGTTATTAGATTCACAATATAAAAATCTCTAAACTGTACCATCAACAACCTAAAATGTGAGAGGGCGGAGAAGGAAAAATATATTTAGGGATCGTATAGAAATTATCAGTTTAAGTAGGGTTATATAATTTTAAGATATTTTATATGTCTCATGGTAACTACAAGGGAAAAACAGTAATTACACAAAAGAACATGATAAAGAAGTCAAAGTGTACTATTATGAAAAGACATTAAAACACACAAAGAAACAAGGACAAATAAATTTACCAAACTACCAGAAAAAAAATTGGCAAAACACTTTATTAATAATTACTTTAAATGTAGAAAGATCAAATTCCCCCACTTAAAAGACACAGAATGGCTGAATGTAAAATTTTAAAAAAAGGACAAGATTCAATGATATGCTGCATATAATAGGCTCACTTTAGCCTTGAAGACACACACAAGTGAAGAGATGGAAAAAGATATTTCATGCAAATGGCAACAATAGCAACAACAAAAAATCAGGGTATCTATACTTTTATCAGACAGAATAGATTTTAAAAATGGTAAAACAAGACCAAGAAGGTCATTATATAATGACAAAGGAATCAATTCATCAAAAGATATAACAATTATAAATATTTACATGCCCAACTTTGGATCACCTAAATATAGAAAACAAAATCTAACAGAGCTAGAAAGAGAAATAAATAGCAATATAATAATAGTTGGGGATCCTTACACCCCATTCTCAATCCAATGGATTCCATCCAATGGATGGATCATGCCAACAGAGAATGACTAAATAGTGAATGTGAACAACACTGAAGACCAAACGGACCTAACAGACGTATTATATAGAACATCTATCTGACAATAGGAGAATACTTTTTTCTGAAATTCAGATGCAACATCTTCTGTAATAGACCGTATGTCAGGCTACAAACAAGTCAGCAAATTCAAGAAGATTTAATCATATCATGTATCTTGTCTGAGTGCAATGGCATGAAATTAGAAATAAATATTAGGAAAACTGGAAAAACTCATGTCTATGTGAAAATTAAACAACATTTATGAACAACCAATAGAGCAGAGAAGAAACTATAAGGGAAATAAAAAAGTATCTTGAGACAAATGAAAATGAGAATACAACATTTCAAAACTTATGGGATGCAGAAAATGCTATTTGAAGAGGAAAATTTATAGCAATACATCTTTACATTAAAAAACAAAGTTAGATTGTTTGATATTTTTCTTAAGACTCAAGGAACTAAAAAAGTGAGGATAAAACTGAGCCCAACGTTAGCAGAAGGAAGGAAAAAATAAAGAGCAGAAATAAATGAAATAGAGAAGGGGAAAACAATAAAAAGATTAACTAAGAGTTAGTTATTTGAAAAGGTAAACAAGATTGACAAACCTTT
Source organism: Cryptoprocta ferox (assembly GCA_028646485.1). Lineage (NCBI taxonomy): Eukaryota > Metazoa > Chordata > Mammalia > Carnivora > Eupleridae > Cryptoprocta > Cryptoprocta ferox. The sequence continues at coordinate 36,605,616 of CM053573.1, forward strand.
AGCTAGATTAATCAAGGGAAAAAGGAGAAGTCCCAAATCAACAAAGTTATCTATAAAAAAGGAGACATTACCACTGATACCACAGGAATACAAATAATCAAAAGATGCTACTATGAACAATTATATACCAACAAAGTATATATACTTACCAAGAGTGAATCAGAAAGAAATAGAAAATCTGAACAGACCAATTAGTAGTAAGGAGATTGAATCAGTAACCAAAAATCTCCCAACAAAGAAAAGTCCAGGATCAGATGGCTCCCCTGGTTAATTTTACCAAACATTTAAAGAAGAATTAAAGTTAATTCTTCTCAAACTTTCCCAAAACAGAGGTTAGAGAAGAACACTCCAATTTTACAATGTCAAATATCATCCTGATAACCAAAGCCAGAAAAGGACACCAAAAGAAAACTATATATAGGCCAACATTCTGGATGAGTATAAATGTAAAAATTCTTGATAAAATACTGGTAAATAATTCAACAGTACACTAAAAGGATCATTTACCATAATCAAGTGGGATTTATCATTGGGATGCAAGACTGCTTCAAAATACACAAATCAATTAATGTGATTTATAATACACATATATTATACATATATATTATACATGTATGTATATGTATATTATATATATATATTATACATATATTATATATTATACATATAGTATACTGTGATATATATCACATTAATAGAATGAAAGAAAAAATCATATCATTATCTCAGTAAATGCAGTAAAGGCATTTGAAAAAATTTGGTATCAATTCTTGATAGAAATTCTTAACAAATTAGGTACAGAAAGAAAATATCTCAACATAATAAGGGTCATATGTGCCTCATATATGCTTATACCCAGTGGTAAACATTTGAGAGTTTTTCCTCTGAGATCAGGAATAAGACAAGGGTACCCTTACCACTGCTATTATACATAATTTTGGGAGTCCAGCTAGTGCAATCAGGCAAGAAAAAGAATTAAAAGGCATCAGAATTGGAAAGGAAGAAGTAAAGATAATCCTGTTTGCAGACGGCATATTATATATAGAAAATCCTAAAGACTCCACCAAAAAAACTGTTGGATGTAATAAATTCAGTAAAGTTACAGGATATAAAATTAACACGCAAAAATCAGTAGTGTTCCTATACATTAACCATGAGTTAGCTGAAAAAGAAACTGATCCCATTTATAATAGCATCAAAAACAATAAAATACTTAGGAATAAATTTAACCAAGGAGGTGAAAGCTCACTACACTGAAAACTATAAAACATTGATGAAAGAGATTGAAGATGACACAAATAAATGGAAAGATAGTCTGTGTTCGTGAACAAGAAAAATTAATGTATTTGTTCTTCAGCAGCACATACACTAGAAAGAATATCATTTAAGTATTCACACTACCCACAGCCCTCTGTATAGATTCAATGCAATCCCAATCCAGATTCCAGTGGCATTTTTTTCAGAAGTAGAAAAACAGTCTTAAATTTTGTAGTGAATCACAAAAGACCCCAAATAGCCAAAGCAATCCTGAGAAGAATATCACAGCTAGAGAAATACTCTATCATACTCCAAAGTAGTATGATTCTTGAATAAAAACAGACCCCTATACCATTGGGACAGAACTGAAAGCCCAGAAATAAATCCAAGCATATCGGCCAACTAAGATTTGACAAGGGAACCAAGAATGAAACTAGTTCCCTATGTTACACCACACTCATAAATTAATTTGAAATGAAGCAAAGACTGCTGCAGAACATAAGAAACCAACAAGGTGAAGAGACCATCTACAGAATGGGGAAAAATTATTTGCAAAACATGTCTGAGAATACAACTCAATAGCAAAAAAAAAAAAAAAAAAATCAGATTAAAAATGGGCAAAGGACCTGAACAGACATTTTTTTGAAAAATATATATGCATAGTCAACAGATAACATGGAAAGCTGCTCAACATCACAAATCAGGGAAATGCAAATCAAAATCACCAAAATATATGACTTAATGGCTGCTAGAATGAGGAGCATCACAAAGAAAAGAGAGAAACGTGGCAAGGTTGTAGAGAAAGGGGAACACTTATACTCTGTTGGTAGGAATGTAAATTAGTGCAACCACTATGGAAAACAGAATAGGGACTTCTCAAAAAATTAAAAATAGAATTACCATATGATGCAATAATTTTATTTCTTGGTATATATCCAAAGATAATGAAAACATTATTTTAAAAAAATTAAAACATTATTTTAAAAGGTTATCTGCATCCCATGTTTATAGAAACATTTTTTACAACAGCCAAGACATGGAAACAACCTCAGTGTCCACTGATGAATCAATGGATAAAGAAATTGGGAACATATATACAATATATTATTTTTCAGTCATGAAAAAGGAAATCTGGCCATTTGAGACAACATGGATGGAACTTGAGGGCATTATGCTAAGTGAAATAAGTCAGAGAAAGACAAATACTGTATTATTTCACATATATGTGGAATCTAAAAACAAAAAGAAAAACAAAACCCAAAGAAAACAAATAGGAAACAATATTAAATTTGTGGTTATGAGTGGTTAAGGAGTGGGAAATTAGATGAAGTTGGTCAAAAAGTACAAACTTCCAGTTATATGACAAACACATACTAGGGATGTAATTTATGACATGATGACTATAGTTAACACTGCTATATGATATATTTGAGAGCTATTAAGACAGTAGGTCCTAAGAGGTCTCATCACGGGAAACTTTTTTTTTTTAAATTTTTTGTTTTAGTATCTATATGACATGATGGATGTTAAGTAAACTTAGTTGTAATCATTTCACAATATATGTAATTCTACTCTTTATGCTATACACCTTAAACTTATGCAGTGCTGTGTGTCATCTCAATAAAACTAGAAAAACAAATTTATATGTGTGTGTCTTTAGATAATATAAGGGTAATCAAGAGCAAATAAAGATAATGTGGCAATTTAGGTGTTGGGCCATTATTGATTCTTTTAGGACACCATCATTAGCTTTTTGGCATACTCCATTATTATAATGGAGCAAGCTTCTTACTGGAGTACTGTCTTCCATACTCTATGATCTTCTGTTCCTTCTATTCTTATTTTACTTATGCTCATCTTTATTTCTATCAACTTGCCAGCCCATATCTTCAGAACTATGGCCTGAAATTTTGGCAAAACCTTACTTTGGTTATTTAATATCCCATTTTATTTTGTTACATTAGTAATGATGGAACTGGGCATATGGTCAGGACAGTAATTTAACCTTCAAGACAATTGAAGTTCAGGGTGATTAGGCATCTCCATGAGACTGCTGCCTGGCAGAAAACTCTAATAGGATTTGGGGACATGGCTGATCTAGTGGGTGATAGGCTTCAATTCCCCCCCTTGATTATGATCCAGTATCTGGCTTGAGATTGGCTAAAGGTTTAGGTTATATAATCTCAGCTATTCTGATTGCGTGACCGTAAAAGGAGTAAATCAGAAAAGCCATTAAAATAACCTTATGAAATTTAGATAATCTAAAAAGGGGATTGAAGAATTTTCTGCAAGAAAGGTATCAATTGTAGCTTAAAGCAATATGCTCAGCTGGTTAAACGGTTCTAATGAGGGTAAGGGCATAGATTTATATAAGTGCCAGTTAGCTTTGAATTAAAAAAAAATCTTCCTCATGATAATGGATGCTACTCATAACCTAGGTCTCTTACAAATATATACTATAGACACATATTAGAAGCAGGCAAGAGACTGAAGCAGCTCAGAGCATGCATATGTGGATTTGGGAAATAATTTAAAGTACATATATTATCAATAATAGATCCAAAAATAGACCTATAGTAGCATCATTGTATTTGAAGGTGAACTCATTTACAAGTGAAGAACAATATGTATACTGGTTTTTAATGTTGCAGTATATAATTATAATTTGCTAAGATATTTAAAATAGATATCAGCAGGATTTTGAATAATAATCTGAGAATGGTCAGCATCATAAATGGGAAGAGGTACTCCATATGCTTTATTTTGAAACTCAGTATCTTAAAGTGACAGTCCTGGATTATGTAACAGCTAGACATTAAGAAGCTATTGACCATGAAATTTGTATCAGATAAAGGGCCTTTTTTAATATAAATCCAAATCTTTGTACAGCAGATTTATCAAGGTGTATCTATCCTAACAGCCAAGTGAAATTGATCCAAAGTCATCACAAATCTGAGCCAAGATATGACATACAATTTGTATTCATCCTAGTTGTGGATTCCAAATATGAACCAGCGATGAAAATATTCTAAAATTGATCTTGAAATATTTAATTACAGACTGATTTTGATCCCATTAGAATTATAAAACCTGTATTGATAAATCACCCCAATGCATATGAAATATTTTAGGGCAAAGGTTCTCTGATTTGAAAATCAGAATAGTTATTCCTACTTTACCAATGAGTAAATGTGGAACCAGGACAATGATGCTAATGTTAGTTCAAGTTGACATTAGTAAAATATGTATGCTTTGTATCAATAACCAGACCCTCAGCTCAGTACAGCAATTTTGTTTAACTTGCTCCTACCTAATTTCATTTTGGGTTTTTCTCATTTGCTTTTTAGTAGTTTATTCTTTTCTGTTTTTCTACCCATTCCAACAAACATTTTATCCTTTATATCAGAAAATAAAAGCTATCCTATGTGAACTTCTTCAATCTTCAAACAATTCATGATTCCCTTCTTTTATAATGTATGGATATCTGTCCTTAGTGGGTATATATCCCTTATTTTGCTTTCTTTATCCATGAACCTCTCACCTAATCCAGGATCATGCTATGCTCATTGTTGCTCTTCTTTTGCTTTAATTCTCCAGGTATTTTCCCTTTCCCTCAATGGTAAATGTTCCAGTCAAACAAAAAGAAAAGCTTTTAGTCTACTTTTCCTTCAAGCTGCTACCTATTATGTTTTTCCACATTCCAACGAAATTCTACTTTCTCAACTCATTTTATGCCTAGAAACATTGCTATGTAACTTCTCTCCATCTTAGATAATCTTATGTGAAAAAATAGCTAAATATAAAGATATTTTAAATTTATTTGTTCTTACCATATCAAACACCTTTTTGAACTTCCTTCTATGCTGATTTCTGATTCTCTTTCTATTACACTGACCATTCATTTTCAATCTATCTCCTGCTGGCTCTATTTTTTTTAATGTTTATTTATTTATTTTGAGAGAGAGAGAGATCAAGTGGCTGAGGTTCAGAGAGAGAGAGAGAGAGAGGGAGAGAATGAATCCCAAGCAGACTCCTAGCTGTCAGTGCAGAGCCCGACACGGGGCTTGATCTCACAAACTATGAAATTGTGACCTGAGCTGAAATCAAGAGTTGGACACTTACTGAGCCACCCAGGTGCCCCGGTATTCCCTATTTTTGACAATCAACTGTAGGTATCCTTTAGAGGACCATTCTTGACCCTTTTCTCTTCTGGTGGTTTCCAAACTCTAGAGTCCACATACTACCCCATACACCTCAATCATAGTAACTCTTTTATCATCATTACACATTCTATTATTTAAAACAAAAGATTTGTGGATTCGGAAAAAAAAAAAAAGCCAATACACCACTACCTAGATGATTTCATTCATCTTCATCATTTCAAATGAACCAATGGAAAAGCCCATGTCTTCTTTCTTGGGTTACCTATTAGATATGTCATTGGATAATGAAGTCTATTTAATAAAATACAAGTTTACCATGTTCTTTCATATTAGTATTTGGGCTTGTAATTAGTCTGTGACAGTTCATTTCTCTCTTCCCATTTTTCCTGTAGATTATGTTTTAACACAGCCACAAGACTGAATAAACATGAGTAGAGATTGTAAACACAATGGCACATGGCCCAGGTAGAGATGAGAAACAATGATGAGTGTTGGGAATTGTGGTGACCTAAGCAGACTAGACACACACACACACCTGCAGGTGAAATGTTGTTCCCTGATTGCCAGTTTTCAGCCTCTCTGTTAACAGTAAGCATTTCCAATGATGGATATAGGTTACTTTGTCTCAGTATTTGTTGTTGATTATGGCATATATTAGGTATGCATTAATGTTTGAAAAGCTAGCAAGTAAATTAAGTGAGCAATAGTCAAAATGAAATCAAATCTACTTAGACTTTCTAAATTGGTTCATCCAATTCTGAATATAGAATGATGTCCATGTGAAGACACAAGCATAAATGATGAAAGTTTTCTATTTCTTGCCTTCTTTTAAGGTCTTCTTCTTATACTCCCTATCTTAAAAAAATATATGTGTGTAAATACACACACACACACACACACACACACACACAATCTCATTATCTTTTAAATACATATGAAGGATTTTCCTAAAGAGAATGTCATCAATACTCCTTTTTCACTAGTTGATATCAGGCAGAGTTATATTCATAAAAGCAAAGTTCTAGGTAGACCATATTTTAACAGTGTTAGGGTCCCAGAGAGTACTAATTTATTAAGAGGAGAGGTTTATTTCTCAGAGAACATACTTTTCTAACACCCTTTTATCCTAAGAGTAGACTATTTTTATCATGTTAAGAGCAGTCTATTAAGTATATACCAAATTTGATATATGACCCTATCTTTTAGAAAAATCAAAAGAAAATTAGAATAATGTACTTGATGTTAGTAATTTCTATATTTTGTATTTTGCCACTGAGTTAAAAATAAATAAATGGGCACCTGGGTGACTCAGTTAAGCATCCAACTCTTGATTTCCGCTCAGGTCATGATCTCAGTTCATGAGATCAAGCCCTGTGTTGGGCTCTTTGCTGACAGCACAGACCCTGCTTAGGATTCTCTCTCACCCTCTCTCACTCTGCCCCTCCACCACTTGTGCTCTCTCTCTCTCAACCTAAATGAACAAACCTAAAAAAATAAATACTTTGAAAACTTAAACTTTAAACGAAATTCTTATTCATCCATATATTATAGTCGATTGTATTTGAAAAGATGCTGGAAATGAGAACGTCTGAGATTTCAGCAGGCAGGTCTTCATGAACCAGACGACTTAGTAATATAGAGTCAAATTAGCCAAGGATCAATTCCCAAACCTGAGAGGGGGTAGAGGGAGAAAAAGGAGCCCAAAAATTAACCAAGAAGGAAATATGGAGAATCATGTCCAAATAAAAACTCAAGAATATGTGAAGGAGACACCAGAAAAAGGAAAATTTAAAGAAGGAAGGAATAAACATTTGGTCAGATACAGCAGAGAGGTTCCATAAAATAAGGACTGAAAACTCTTTTTTCCCCACTGCATGTAGAAGATCATTTATGACTTTTGAAAAGGGAATGTACTACTGACCTTAGACAAGTGGATGTAGTAGAAGGAAAGCAGAGGCCTGTTTGCTGTATGCTATACAAAGAGATGGAAGGCAATATTTTATGGTTTTGTTTTTAATGCAGAAAGAGCTAAGTTTGTTACTTGTTGAGGTTCCTAACTTCTTTCCTGTCAGCTTTTCAAAGACAGAATTGTGACATTTCTTTTTCTTTTGCCCTTGCTACAGAGTGGGTATTCAGTCTTTGCTGAATTTTAAGTGAATATTAGGAAAAAGAGAACAATGTGCCTGATTAAAATTATTTATATGAAGATCCATGTTATATCAATTGGAAGGATGGATTAATTGACCCTAATTACTTTTATGTTTGTGAGGTCTTTTTTTAAATTTTAATATAGCAGAGGATCAAGTAATATTAACAATTATAAGCATATTAATGTTACTTAAGTCTTCTAGGACTATCTTTGCTCCTTCTCTATTAACTTATAAAAATAAATATATATAATTAAAGTGCCCCACCTGCAATTTTCCCCGTGTCAGCACCATCAGCTACAAAGCAAACTTTTGTCTATAACAAAACCTAAGTAATTTTTTTAAAGTTTTGGATCATTACTTTTTCCAGATTATGTTAGATGCCTGACACATCCTCTGTACTCAAACATTTTTTTTTATACTCAAACTTTTAAGTTACTTTGATATATAGCCTCAGTCTGATCATCTGGCTATGTTGTATCCCAATTATATTTTCTTGTTAGGTAAATTCACATTATTTTACAACTAGATTGAAGCTGAAATTTGGAAGTCCTGACTTTGACCATATAAAGAAGAAAAAGGAGAAGGAGGAAGAAGAAATGACAGTATTTCTAAACGTCAATGATAAGGGGATACATATCATGTAGTCTGGCAATAGGCACATTTGAACACCAACTCTACGCAAAGGACACTCTATTGACAACTGTAATAGCACAAAGTGATTTAGATCATCTTTTTCTGCAAGTCTATATATGATTATCTTCCAAAGACATATTCATTGTCCCCCAGAATTATAGCACTGATGAGACCTGGCTAGAACAGATGGGAAGAGAATGCTTTCTGATATGCATCAATGTTTACAGACACTCCAGTAGCCTCTTATCTGCACATTCTGCTTCCACCATTAGCTATAATCCATTCTTATAAAAGCCAGAGTGTTTTTTCTTGAACATCCTTCCCATGATGTCATTCCCTTTATAAAACCATTAAAATTCTAAGCATCTCACATAGAAGAAACTGTCTCTGCTTCCCTAGCTCATGAAGACCTTTTGGCCTGTGCCTAGACCCCCTCTGCTACCTTACCCACTCTGCTGCTTCCAGTCTGTTCCAGCCTGATTTCAAATGATTCTCACCTTTCATTATTTGAACTCACTGTTATCTCTTTCTTTACTGGAAATGTTGTATCCTAGTATTTGCAAAATTGGTTCATTCCTTGTACACAGATGTTAGATACCCTCCAATCATCCAATCTAAAATAGTCACTCTTTTCCATCATTTTATGTAATTTTGTGCCAAGCTATCTACTGGGTGATGGTTTAGTGTTTATTGTGTGTTTTATGTTTCACAAAAGACTCCATGACAATAGAAACGTTGTTTTTCTTTTTCACAGATGCATCGTCTTCCTCAGTGACAACAATGAATGATACAGGATACACATTCAAAAAGATGCATAGAGTGAAGGAATGCCCAAGTAGAAATCACTTACACTTAGACAATGTGTCAGTGTAGCATTTTAATAAAGTATTCAAGGTTCTGGTTTAAGATGGTGAAACAGGAACTTCTGAATTCACCCCCTCCCATGGACACTCCAAACCTCGAGCTATATGTGGAACAATTTCCTCTGGGGGGGAGGGGGAAAGCAAAAAAAAAAAAAAAAAAAAAAAAAAGGCAACTCCCACACACTGAATTCAACAAGGGAAAAAAAACACATCAAAGTGGACAGGGACCCTGAGACACATTCTGCCATAAACCCCATCAGAAAAGAAATAAAAGAAAAATTATGAAACAAATGAAAATGGAAATATAACATAATAAACCATGGGATGCACCTAATAGTTATTCTAAGAGGGAAGTTTGTAGTGATACATGACTATCTAGAAAAACAAGAAAAATTTCCAAAACCCAGCTTTATCCCTCAAGGAACTAGAAAAAGAAGAACAAATCAAGACCAAAATCAGTTGAAAGAAGGGAATAAATATTGGAGTGGAAATAAATGCAATAGAGACTAAAAAGATAATAAAAACTATCAATGAAACTAAGAGCTGTCTGTTTTTTTTTAAAAAGAAAACTTTACCAGTCTTTAAGCTTTTATCACCAAGATAAAAATAGAGAGGATTCAAATAAAATCATAAATAAAAGAGATTTTACAACTGATACTACACAAATACAAAGGATTATAACAGAATACTAGGGACAGTTGTGTATCAGCAAACTGGACAACATAGAAGAAATGGATAAATTCCAAGAAACATACAATCCACCCATACTGAAACATGAATAAATAGAAAATCTGAACAGACTGATTCACTAGTCACAAGAATAAGTCAATAATCAAACCCCCTCCCAACAAATAAAAGTCCAGGACTAGAGAGCTTTATTGGTGAATTCTATTGGACATTTAAAGAATAATTAATACTATCCTCAAACTCTTCCAACAAATGTAAGAGGAGGGAAAATTTCTTAACCCCATGTTTGAGGCCAACATTACCTTGATATCAAAACTATACAAGCACACCACCAGAAAATAAAGCTATAGGCCAAAATCTGCAATGAAAAGAGATGCAAAAACACTCAAAAAATGTTAGCAATCCAAATTCAACACATTGAAACACTATTAAACACCAATAATACATTAAAACATTATACAGCATCATCAATCAAGTTTATTCCAGGAATGCTAGAATGGTTCAACATCTACAAATCAGTGTGATACACCATGTTAGCAAAAATGAAGACTAAAAATCATAGGATCTTAATAGATGCAGAAAAAGCATTTGACAACATTCAGCATCTTTTATGGTAAAAGCTTTCAACAAAATGGGTATAGAGGGAACATATCCAAACTTAATAAAGGGCATATATGACAAGCTCACAGCTAACGCTCAAAGTTATTTTCTCTAAGATTAGGAACATGACAATGGTGCTGATTTTGCCACTTTTATTCAAAATAGTTTTGCATGTCCTCACCAGAGAAATTAGGCAAGAAATAAAAGACATCCAAATTGGAAAGAAACAGAACTGTCACTATTTGCAGATGGATATATGTAGAAAACACTAAAAACTCCAGCAATAAAACCTCTTGCAACTAATACACAATTTCAGAGAAGCTGCAAGATACAGAGCAACATACAAATATGTTGCATTTCTATAAACTAATGCAGTTAGAAAAAGAAAACAATTTACAATTATATAAAACAAAGCACGTAGGAATAAATTCAACCCAAAATGTGAAAAATCTATACATAAAAAACTGTTAGACACTGATGAAAGAAATTAAAGATTACACAACTAAATGGAAACATATTCTGTACTCATTGATTAAATGAGTATTATAAAAATATCCATATTACCCAAAGCAATCTACAGATTCAATGCAATCCCTATTAAAATTACAATGGTATTTGTCATGGAACTATAACAAACAATCCTAATATTTGCATGGAACCACGAATGACACTAAATAGACAAAGCAATCTTGAGAAAGAAAAAGCTGGAAGCATCACACTTCCTGATTTCAAAGTCTATTACGAAGCTACAGTAATCAAAACAGTATGGTATTGACATAAAAACACACATAGGTCAGTAGAACAGAGCCCCAAAATAAATCCAGGCATATATGGTCAATTAATTTGTGACAAAGGAGCCAAGAATATAAAATGGGAAAAGGACAGTCTCTTCAATACATGGTATACATGGTGTTAGGAAAACTGGACAGCCACATGCAAAAAAAATAAAACTCAATGACTATCTTACACCATACACACAAAGTAAATCAAAATAAATTAAGAACTTCAACTTAAGACCTCACCTCATAAAAATCCTAGAAGAAACATAGGCAGTAAGGTCCTTGGCATTGGTCTTGGTGATGATTTTTTCGATTTGACAGCAAAAGCAAAGACAGAAAAAGCACAAATAAACAAGTGGGACTACATCAAACTAAAAGGAAACTATCAACAAAATGAAATGTAAAGGAAATGAAAGAATTGACCAAATACACAACAAAGAAAACCATCAACAAAACAAAACCCAACTAAATGGGAGAAAAAACAATTACAAGTCATATATCTAATAAGTGGTTAATATCCAAAATATATAAATAATTCGTAGAACTCAATACAAAAATATCAAGCAATCTCCTTAGAAGATGAGCAGAGAATAGACATTTTTCTAAAGAAGACATACAGATGACCAAGAAGTATATAAAAAGTTTCCCAGTCAGCATCACTAATATTCAGGGAAATGCAAATCAAAACTAGCAAGAGGTATCACCCTATACCTGTTAGAATGACTATTATCAAATACAAAAAAATTATAAGTGTTGGTTAGGATGTGGAGAAAAGGGAACCCTTGTGCTCTATTTGTGGGAATGTAAATTGGTGCAGTCATTATATAAAACAGTTTGGAACTTCCTCAAAATATTAAAACTAGAACTATCATATGGTCTAGTAATTCCACTTCTGGATATATCTGAACAAAATGAAAACACTAACTCGAAAAGATATATGTACCCTCATGTTCATTGCACCATTATTCACAATAGCCAGATGTTGAAGAAAGCAACCTAAGTGTCCTTTAATGGGTGAATGGATAGGGACGCCCAGGTGGCTCAGTCTATTAAGCATTCAACTCTTGTTTTCAGCTCATGATCTCACAGTTCATGAGTTTGAACCCAACATCGGGCTCCATGTTTGCATGGCAGAGCCTGCCTGGGATTCTGTCTCTCTCCCTCTCTCTCTGACCCTCCCCTACTCATGCTTTCTCTCTCAAAATAAATAAACTTAAAAAAATTAATAGATGAATGGATAAATTAAAAAATGTGTGTGTGTGTGTGCGCACGCTCACGTGCATAAACACAGGAATATTATTTAGGTAAAAAAAAAAAAGGATGAATACTTGCTCTATGTGACAACATGGATGGAACTTGAAGGCATTATACCAAGTGAACAAAGTGAGACAAACGCTATGTGATCTCATTTCCATGTGGAATCTAAAAAACAAACAAAAAAAAACAACAAAAACACAAAAACCAACTGAACTCAGATACAGAGAACAGACTGGTGGCTGCTAGAGACAGAGGTTGGTGGGGTGGTTGACATGGGTGATAACAGTCAAAGGTACACACATTTATAGGGGCATCTGGGTGGCTCAGTCGGTTAAGCATCTGACTCTTGATTTTGTCTCAGGTCATCATGATCTCACAGTTCATGAAATCAAGCTCCATATTGAGCTCCCCACTGACAGCATGGAGCCTGCTTGAGATTCTCTCTCTCCCTCTCTCTGTGCTCCTCCCCCACTTATACTCTAAAAATAAATAAATAAATTTAAAAAGTATACAGTTATAAAATAAATAAGCTGTGGAGTTCTAATGCACAGCATGGTGCTTGTAGTTAATAATACTGTATTTGTATTGTAGTTAATAATATGTATGCTTGTAGTTAATATGTATGTAATAGCATATTAGAAAATTGCTAAGAGAATAGATCTTAAAACTTGTCACATACACAAAAATTTTATAACTGTAGGTAGGGACAAATGTTAGCTAGACTTGTTAGGCTGATCATTTCACTATATACAAATGTCAAATCATTATGTTATGTGTCTTAACTTGACATAATGTCAATTACTTCAATAAAAAAGTCAGAAAGTACTAACCACTGTACTAGACACATTACCTGCAGTAACTAATTAAATCTACATCTATATATTACATGTATAAAATGATAATTGATTTACTTCTACATATCATTATTCCCAAGTTAGATAAGAGGAAACTGAGCCTAAAGAATTTACCTTGTTTAAAGTCCCACACTATTAAGTAGTGGAGCTGGGATCTGCAACCAGGTTTTTCTGACTTCTCATTTGGAAATTTTATTCCATCAACTATATACAAAGTTACACTATATCATACCCCAAGGAAAACAGATCATTGGATTGAAATTTAACACTATTTTCCCCATAAAACTCTTATGTTGAAGTGATCCCCAATGTGACATATTTAAAGAGGGTTTTTGGGAAGTGATTAAGGTTAAATGGGCTTCTGGTTTGATAGGATTTATGGCCTTTATGGAGAGGAACAAAGATTTCTCTCTTTTTCTGTTTCTGCCATGAGACAACATGGCAAGAAGGCAGCAATCTGCAAGCCAGGCAGAGGTCAGTCACCAGAACACACAACCATGCTGGCATCCTGATCTCAGACTTCCAACCTTCTGAACCTTGAGAAAATAAATTTCTGTTATTTATGTTACCAGGTCTATGGTATTTATTATGGCATCCTAAGCATATTAAGACAAAAGCAAATATTGCAATTTGTTTTATTGTCTCTGAAAAAAAATAGAAAAAAAAAGTGGCACCATCACTCTAATTAGCCAAAACTTTTCTTGCAGATATCATTTCCATACTAGATATAGGAATCTTTTAGCTCTGCTAACTCTCCCCTCATTTACTTACTTCTGAGTCACCTCAGATACTTTGTGAGAAGCAAATATAGCTTTGTAAATTTGAGCAAGAAAATCATTATACATTCAGAAACTTTTCACATCAAAGAACATAAATAGTAGACATTCAGCGCGTTAAACAATCCTTAGTAGGTAAAAACGTGTTTTAAAGGCTTAATAGTACAGATCTAATTTTTGAAAACACATTTGAGTTACACGGCAATAGTTTTTTCATGCTGATGGCTTCAGAAATTCAGAAATCATTTTCTCAGCCTCCCAACTCTGTTGCCTATTTTACCCATGATGCCAAGTTCCCACTGATTCAAAAATTTAAAATAGGAATTAAGATGGGCAATAGGTCAGAAATCTTGGAAATGAACAACGCTGCCTATGAAAAGAAGCAGATAATTCTGTGGGTGCATGGTTAAATAACTCAAACAGTAATTAATATGCATTTGGAGAAATATATTATTATGAGAAAAATGCCTATGAGCAATTTTTTTTATAAACCTAAGTAAAAAAATTGGTCCTAGTTAAATTGAACTGACCAGTTTATGTAGATGTTGATTGCTGATCTGTACTAGCCTCTAAGTAATGAAAGAATTTTAAATAGTCAACTTTGCTAATTGAATATGGCGTTTCAACAGATTTTAAACCTGTATCCAAGTTGAAAACATATCGTAAAAAATTTACAGTAAAAATTTGTCTTACAATTTATTGAGAAAGTTTGCTAACAAGGTTTCTTTGCTTGAAAGTTTTCTCTAATGTTAGGAAAAAAAAAAAGGCAGTATCATCTGTAGATAATCTTCTGCCAATTGTTCCTCCCATGGCCTAATTGTGCCACCACATGAGCATCCGTTAAATGATAATTCAATCTCTTAATGTCAGTTAAATGCCTAAGAGTTCAGGCAAAACTGCATTCAATCAGCAGTATGAGAGTGTTGCTATTTTACTAACATGAGTGACTTTTTTTTCAAAGAAACATTTTATTTCTCATTACTGATGTCAGATTTGCATAGTTACATGATTCTTTGAAAAGGAAAGATAGACCTTTTCCTTCAAATTATTTTTCTATTCTCCAAATAATTATTAAAACTTTATTCAAGACTTGTTAATAGCTTGCATTCTTGCCTAATAGGATATACTTGGACATTATTCTGTGTCAGAGTAGAATTATCTCGATCTGATGTAGAAAAATTCTTAGGATAAAATGAACTTTGCTCCTTTGATTTTCAGTAAATCTATTGATAGCTCTGTATAGCCCACTCAATTCAAAAGTAGATTTCTACTAAAATACAAATTTTTCATTATTTTCTAAACACATTATTTTTTACAGTTTGAATCATGATCCAAACAAAGATTGCATAATTCACTTGGTTTATATTATCTTTTAGGTCTTTAAACCTATGGGTTTCCTTCCAATCTCCCTTATATTTCCTTACAGTGTGTGCATTAAAGATGAATATGTATTTAATAAAAGCTCCCCATGATTCTCATCAAAAAAGGCTGTAGAAGCTCAGAACAGGGGGATTTAACTGGGGGTATGTACATGTGTTCTCTCTGCATCTAAAGATGTGCTCTCCTTTACTACTGCTTCACCATAAACCCAAGACAAGGCAGTTGACCTTTCCATTATGTGTTGCTGCATGTGTAGAGCAGTGATAATACCTGTTGTCTCCTTTGCAAGGATGCTGTGAAGATTAATGAGCTAATAATATCGATAAAGCACTCCAAACTTGTGAGAAGGCAGGTTTGAAAAGCTTATAAGAGTCTTACAGCCCTTATACTCTTATGTAGGAGACCAAGCAGTCATCTCTAGCAAACACTATCCTATGTAAATTGTGTATTAGTGATGCATTAATGACAGATACAAATCAATTTCACTCAAACTACAGATCTATAGAGACTGTATTATAGACAGAAGTAAAAAATGCATATATTTTTACTGTTTATCCATATGGTTAGATTGACAAAGTCTAAATTTCTTTTGAGATTTACACATGAAGGTATTATAAAAATTAATATAATTCACCATCATAAATAATAAAAACTTTAATTCCGACAAATCCTAAAAATGTTTATTCATATAATCTTTTTAAAGTTTATTTTAGTTATTTTGACAGAGAGAGAGAGAGCACAAGCAGGGGAAGGGGCAGAGGGTGAGGGTGAGAGAGAGAGAGAGAGAGAGAGAATCCCAAGCAGCCTCTGTGATGTCAGCACAGAGACCTGTGTGGGACTCTATCCCAGAAACTGAGATCATGACAGGACTTGAAATCAAGAGTGGGATGCTTAACCAACTGAGCCACCCAGTGCAGTGCCTGTTATTCATATAATCTTATTTCTAAAATTTAAATTTATATAAACAAATTTCTATAGAATCACTAATTTTTAAAATTTTATGAATAGTGAAGGGTCTATACTATCATTGTATATAAACCACTTTTACAGTTTACCAGTCATCTTGGTAAATATTGTAATGAGAGAGTAGATCCAACTGTGTTTTTAATCTTTCTAAAGCAATTAAAAGATGTTTAATCTGGAGCATGTCACTTTACCTCTCTGAGCTACAATTCATTCCACAGTACAATAAGTTGTTCTTTATAGTTCTAAACTCTGAATTAGGTGAAATGCTTTTCTATTGAAAGGAATTCTTTATTGTATTTTTATCTGCCCTTGCATTTCTATTAAACAAACTAAAATTAAGACTCAAAAATAATGAGACACATAGAGAGCAATTTAAATTCAAACTCTATTATCTCACTATACTTTTGTTGCCTTTTGCTGTTGAATTATCCATTATATAGTAGTTATTTATAAAATCATCTCTTAGGGGACTTGTCTGATTAATATCCCCTTAGTTCATAAACTTCAATAGTATCTAGAATTGAAGAATCTATGCTATTTGAAATTAGCTATCAAAACAGAACAAAGCATTTTCTTCCAAATTACATAAAAATAATTACTTCAAATCTATAGCTCTTCTACTAGAAACCATATATGACAAAAAAAAAAACCTGTAAATCTAACAGTGAATGTTTAGCACATAGCTTTCTAATATTTTATATATCTTCTGTATTTGTATATAGTTTAATTTTTTATTGTTGAAATTTCTGCCATCTTTTACTTAACACCATTAGTATCTACTCAACTGTTACACTGATACTTATTTCTAATTCCATATTATAGGGGCATCACTCAAAAATTATCCTCAAGGTAGTAATAAGGTTAAATATATTCAATGAATGCCTGTAGGAAAAAAATTTATTGTGTGAACAAACTATATTTCTAATTTCATTAAAAATTTTTTAAGTAAACTCTATAAACTCTACCCATAACATGGGGCTCAATCTCATAACCCCAAGATCCAAGAGTGGCATTCTCCACTAACTGAGCCAGCCAGGCACACCTCTAGTTTTATTTTGAAGTCCTTATCTTAGAGGAAGATGGAAAGCAAATTGGGAGGCAAGGACTAGAGGGAAATATGAAAGGGTCTACATTAATTAATAAATAGGAACAGATCTTATAAATTAAGAAAGTTGCTGAATAAGCCAATAGCTGACATTTTATAGAACTTCATATTTGGACTTCTCATCAGGGTAAAATCAGTGCCATTATAATGTAGAACATAGATGCCATTCCTTGAACTGTATGCTCTTAATTTTATATGCATTCATTTATATAAAAGTATGTGTTTAGTGAAGTACTTGGTACTTGTCAAAGGTAGGAATATCGCTAATTTATCTCTTGTCCTCAGTTTAACACAGTTTAACTACAAAAACTCTTCTTTTACAGGTAAGAAAACCAAAGTTTTAAGGTTACGTGGCCAGGGACATAGGCAATGGTCCTGCCTGTCTAAGCTATACTTTCAGGAATAGTGAATTAGCTGAACGTTCTGAGTGTCCTCTATCTTCAGAATCTAAGCCACTTGCTCTTCACTCTTATCACTAATAAACAGCAAGGCTTTCAGGTATCCAATACCCTTAGCTTGCTATAAGAACATGGAAATGCATGAAGAAGCAAGGACAAACTTGGTCACATCTCCCTGGACTCCTAACTCATAAAATCCTTAGGCAGAGAATATGTTGTTCACTTAGTTACATAAATATAGCACCTGGTTCATAATAAATGTTTAATTAAAAAAAAAGTCTGGTTGATTGCTGAGTGTTTGCAACCACAGGTTATCAGATGTTAATATAATATTTTTGCCTTCTTGCTTTTCTGTTTCTTAACACAGAGCTTTGTAGACTTTTTTCTGCATCTTATATCTCAGAAATGACTCATTTGTGTGTCATTCACCATGGGCATTCCTGGCAGCTCTAACCAACTCCAATCCGATTTCTTTCTTGCCAGGAAGTATATTAGGAGAGTAAAAAGATGGATATTTGTATGTTAAGAAGCTCAGAAATACTTTCATTGATAGAAAAATACAAAATACAGGAACTATCATTAACAAATTACTTATGAATCACCGCATAGCTGTTGGAGACCTCACAGTCAAAACCAGTGGTTAAACACTACAAATCTCAGACTTTGAAGTTCAGTCCCAATGAGAATGAGTTAACTTCTATAATATCTGATTTATGCCCACATCTCTACCACCCAACAGTTGAGGCCACTTCACAATTTTCCTGCAAGCCTTGCTTGAAACTGGAAACATATCTTGAATATCTTGTTTGGATATCTAAGCCAGAAATGAGTCCCTATGCTACCTACTTCCACAACTGCTGGTATCAGATGGCTAGTATTCCACCTGCCTTTCAACAATTTGTCTGCTCTGCCTCCAGCTTACACATGGCAAGGTCTTTATAACCTTCTGAAGTATACTTTTGTTGGACTTTACCTGTATCCGCTGTCTCATTTCAAGAGATTCCACTCTCTTCATTCTCTAGAAGCTGTATGTAACTTGGCTGAATTAGCCTGAAACATTGTGTCTCTTCCACATCTATTCTTCCTCCCTCTCTTTTCCTAGCCTGTTCTCAATTGTGTTATGATATAGAAGATGTGATTGTATTTTCAATCCTTACCTTGGCATCCTGTTTCTCAAAGTTTAGAAAAAAGCAACTTGAACTGCATGTTCAATGAGAAGATTTGTATGTGTGTTAGAAATTTTTGGCTGTGATATACCTGAAAGTTTCCTAAATGTATAGTTTTGTCAGTATATAAGGAAATTATTTTTTAGAGCAATAGAAGAAGATATTTTTGCTGTATCTTCTTTCAGTGGTAGGAAAGATGGAACAAATATTGTTTTATAAAATCATATTCCAGAGCATTAATTAAAGATTTATCTCATGGACAAATAAACCACCTGCCCCTGCATTTTTTATGGAGATGTTTTAAATTTTCCAATCCTTTCTTTTACATTCTCATTAATAACACAGTACAGTGCAGTTTGCATTAGGCATTTTCATAAGTATGAAATATTCACCTTCCACAATATTGAGTCAACATAGCCAACGTAATTATGAGAACCAACTTGCACCTGTGGAAAAGTACAGCTCATGAGTATATAAGTGAATGTACATAAACATACATATGAATGTCATAAAGAGCCATATACTTTTTATTTTTTCTTTTGTTTTTAGCAGAATGTCTCTTGTTGAAAAAGTGAAAACCTAGGAAATATTGTTTAATTTTTTTTCAAGTTTATTTTTGAGAGAGATAGCCAGAGTGGAGGAGGGCAGAGAGAGGGGGAGAGAGAGAATCCTAAGCAGATTCCACATTGTCACTGTTAGTGCCGAGCCTAATGTGAGCCTCGAACTCAAACTGCGAGATCATGACCTGAGCTGAAATCAAGAGTTCTAGGCTTAACCAACTGAGTCATCTAGGCGCCCATACTTGATTTTGAAAAATCATTTCCTTCTTTTCTACATAACACTGATGAATATTTATGATGGCCTTTATTTATAAACCTTGGTTTTATTGATAATTTTGATACTTAATATAAAATTATATTTATTAATTCAAAATATTACATGTTTTCTGTAGTTTAAATTTGCTTTTAAATACGTTTTTAACTTCTAAAATGGGCTTGTATTTGGTTAAGAGGTTTCTAGAAATTATATTTCAGGCTTCTATTTTAAATTTGCATTTGTAAATAAGAAATGAAGACTTATAAACCCAAGTATATTACCAAATAAATCTGATAGACAAAATATAATCAAGGTAATTGTGTTACTATTCCTAATTCTGTTTGAATGTAGTAACAACTCAGTAAGATCTTACCACCACCCACTCAACAGTTTTCTGTGAAGACATTTTTACAAAAGCAATTTCTTAAAATGATATGTGACCTCTAACTCCCTATAGAAACTTGACCTTGGTGCTGGGAAAAACAAAACAAAACTGTGAGGCCACTGATAGTTTATCGAGGTATCTTATGACTCACATTTCCAACAGTTTACAGTAAAAATGAAAGTTTGGATTAAGGATGATTTTTACTTTTTATTTACAATGGCTAGCTAATATTCTTAAGTCTGATGTAAAGGACTTTACCAGAGCTTCCCTCTGTCCTTGTGATACACTTTCCTCTACTAAGGAGGGGTCTGATTGTGTCACTTAGAGTAGCTGTTAGCTGATTAACTTTTAAGACACCCATAAAGGGATATTTGACACAGTTCTAAAAAAATCTCTTCTTTCAAAAGCAGTGAAGACCTATTTAGTTGTGCTATACTATCCAATAGCAAATCTTTTAAAAAATGTTTTAACATATGACTAATTAGATTCTGATATTACACTGCAACTTTTGGTAGGAGTTTACTTTCTAAGAAAAGTACCACTAAAGGTATCTGTTTTTCAAACTCAGTATTGTCTAATCTATTTCTTCAGTTTGTCTCAAACAATTATCTATTTCCACACCTATCATTTGCTCTCCTATGCTCTACAAATTTTAAGTAAAACAAAGTTCAAATAGCATTTGGTTATTTTCATCTAGCTTGAGCAAAAAAGAAAATGCATTTCTATTATTCTTCCATTTGTTCCTTCTGCTCAAGATAGAATTCAGTATAATGTGTTTTCCAATTTTCCTTCAGTGTTTTAAAGCAGATATATATAGTAGCAAATATATATATACATATATACATGTATATACAAAGCATATATAGATCTTGAATTGGACGTGCATGGACGTCTCAAGGAGCTGAGAGGATAGAAACTGGAGTTCCGAGTCATTGAGGTGATGAGAGAAGAGCTGAAGCCTAAGTGATGAAAGCCATGTAGAGAAGGAACAACAGAGTCTTCATGGTGGTATTCTCGAGGGTTTCGTGTGTGTGTGTGTGTGTGTGTGTGTGTGTGTGTGTGTGTGTGTGTGTCTAAAACTATCAGTACATTCAAAGGTTGAGACTCCACAGGGCCTGGTAAACGACAGCTATTTTAGGTTCTAAATAACCAACTCATCTTATTTGCTCTTTTATTTTAAAGTTTATTTTGTGAGAGAGAGAGAGACAGAGAGGAGGGAGAGAGAGAGAGAGAGAGAGAGAGAGAGAGAGAGAGAGAGGGCGAGACAGGGAGAGGGAGGGAACAGAGAGAAGGGGAGGGACAGAGAGACAGGGAGAGGGAGAGGGAGAGGGGGAAAGAGAGAATCCCAAGCAGGTTCTGCACTGATCAGCCCTTGTAGGGCTTGATCCCCAGAACCGTGAGATTATGACCTGAGCCAAAATTTAGAGTCAGAAGCTTAACTAACTGGCTCACCTCGTGCCCCATCATCTTCTTCTTATTTCCTTCTTGTTAAACTTGTTTTTCCCAGAAATCTACATCTTTCTTCTCAGTGTTTAATACTAAGTTTTATTAATAATAGTAAATTTATTTTAATTTTAAGCTATTACATAGTTGGGTGTAAATTATTACATATTTAGGCATTTGCCACTTTATAAAATATATTTCTAGGGTAGATCAATTTTCTGTGATGCATCACCTGTGTGAACAGCAACTCTATAGTGCCACATGATTACTGGCAGTCTCTTCTATATTAGCAAAAGTAAACATTATGATTTCTACCTGCAACTACTGAATGGAGCCTATTCTCCCAGTCTTTGAAGTAAGCTAATTATATCATAAAAATTAAGTTTTTTTCTTTTAGAAAATAGGATGTAGTAGTTAGATCCAGACCTTTCAGAAATGAAAATGTCTGTGAAGGTAATTATCAGGTTGAGTATTTGGGTTAAAGACTTAGAATATAGAATTTTTATCTTTGGACTCTGTGTCATACTACTTTTAACCCAATCCTCCATCCCAATTTTGTTATAACACTAATAGAAAAAATAGTACACTATATAGTTGTGAAAATATTTTAATGCCATTTATTCAAATCCTATTGGGCTTTCATCTGCAGGTCCAATACTGACTATATGAAGTGACCCTAGAGTAACAATTAAGTTGGTTTCAAATCTTAAACCAAAAAAAGTAAATAGAACTATTTATGAAAGCAAAAATACCTGGGAAATTAATTTGAAGGGAATCAGTGTAGTGAAATTTCTCTTCACCTTTTCATATCTGGAAAGCATTTATAAATATGGTGGCAAAAAGGAGAAAAATGACTAAAATGATTAAGAAAGAGATACTATTGTTTAGGAAAGACTTTCCACATAGAAGGCATACATTTAAGTGTATTTTGGAAGACAAAATTTTCTGCTTTATACTTAAAACCACACTAATACTAGAAAAACAATAATTAACACTTTTCACTAAGTGCTTGACCTATACCATGTCCTTTTATTCTCATAAAATCTCAGCATAATAGGCACTATTATTATTCCCAATTTATAGATGATAAATTGAGGCTGAGAGAAGGTATAAGTAATGTGCCTAAGATTACATTACATCATTGGTGATAATCAATGCTGGGATTTGACAAATGAACCAAACTCTAATCTGCCTTATTGTGTTCAGTGCAATAGAATATTCAGTGGGAACTCACTTTGCTTCACATAAAAGATCTCCTGAGAAGATCTCCTAGTGTAGGCTCTAATAGTTAAATTCTATAGTCTACCATTTGTTCATTGGTTGGTAAGAGTATGATTTGCATCTTTGTATGTTTTAGAACAGAGTAGTTAACCTACCTAAACTGATCTTAATATCTAGGTGGATATTTAAAAATTTTTAATTTAATTTATAGTTATGAATCACCTTTGTACATGGCATGCTATATTTATCATAGTATTCATTTCATAATTTTTCTTTTTTCTTTTGTTAATATTTACTTGTGTGAGAGACAGAGTGTGAGCAGGCAAGGGGCCGAGAGAGAGGGAGACACAGAATCTGAAGCAGGTTCCAGGCTCTGAGCCATCAGCACAGAACCCGATGCGGGGCTCAAACTCACGAACCACAAGATCATGACCTAAGTCAAAGTTGGACGCTTAACCAAGTGAGCCACCCAGGCGCCCCATAATATTCATTTCAAAGTTGCCATTCCTGCACTGTCATAACATTTTTTGGCAAATCAAAAGAATGAGAAGGAGGAGCAGGTCTTATATCAATCTCCTTTAATATATTAAGTCTCTCCTCTGGATAAAGAGGTCTATACCTCCTTCTTTTATTTTTTTCATTTTTTAAGTTTATTTATTTATTTTGAGAGAGAGAGAATAAGTGGGGTAGGAGCATGGAGAGAATTCCAAGCAGGCTCCACACTGTCAGCACAGAGCTCAATGGAGGGCCTGAACTCATGAACTGTGAAATCATGACCTGAGCTGAAATCAAGAGTCAGACTCTCAATCAACAGCCACACAGGTGCCCTGAGATCTGTACCTCCTTCTTACCTGTTTGAGTCCTTCATAATCCAATCTATACATACAGTCGTCTCACTGCATTTTCCTAAGTGACTGTATAGCAGCCTTCAAGCTAATTTGTTGTACAAGACTTTCATCTACACCTTTTGACAATTTAACAGACAAATGAGAATCTTTGGAACCAAGTTTATAAAATCATGTTTTCACCTATGGTCAGGGGTTATTGCATTATCTGAGGTTTAATAGAAAATCATTGTGCCTTTATAAAATCATAAAGTGTGGATTAAAGAAATGGTCATCAGTATTAACTATTGAATGTAATAGTTTGTGGAAATAATGGTGGAATTTTTCTTTTTTTTTTTTGAAAGCTACATCTTTACAAGTACCTAAATCATATTTTTTGAGAGCGCCTTACTTGGGACCTCATGTATATTGTACAAATAGTGAGAGAAGCAGCATTTCATATAATAAGCTGTTCAAAAGAATGACAAAGTACACTAGAAAAGACATGAATTAATTATAATTACATATAATTGTTTAGAGAAAAAACAAAATGACTTAAAAAAGAGGATATATGCCATAGTGCCACTTACACTTCTTAAAAAGAATGTTAGCTTAACAAAACAGTAAGCAGTGGCTAACAACCATTTTCTGGGAAATACTGCAGGAGGGGAGAGGAGAGGAGATGGAATGAGTCTAATTGAAAGTACATTTGTTTCTTATAAGCATTTGTGGTATCATTTGAATTAATTTTAGTAAATGTGTCACCAGGTATTCAGAAATATATATTAATAATATGTTGCAGGACATCTGGGTGGTTCAGTCAGTTGAGTGTCCAACTCTTGATTTCAGCTCATGTCATGATCCCAGGATTGTGGGATCGAGCCCATGCTAAGCATGAATTCTGCTTAAGATTCTCTCTCTCCCTTCCTCTGACTCTTTCCCTTTTCAGTCTCTCTCTAAAATAAAATTTAAAAAAAAATTAAAAAATATGTTGCTATTAAATATATATGAATAATAATATGTATGCGTATAATTAAAGCTAAAAATTACTCCTAACTAAGTGTTCAAGAGAATTGGTGTCTAATTGTTTTGCTCTTACTAATAACCAGTGAAAATATTGAATCAGTAATCAAAAATTTCTCAACAAACCAAAGTCTAGGGCCCAATGGCTTCCCATGAGATTTCTGGCAAACATTTGAAGATGAGTTCATACCTGTTATTCTCAAACTGTTCCGAGAAATAGACATGGAAGGAAAACTTCCAAAGTCATTCTACAAGGCCAGCATTACTTGATTCCAAAACCAAAGACCCCACTAAAAAGAAGAATTTCAGGTCAATATCCCTGATGAACATGGATGCAAAAATTTTCAACAAGATATTGGAAAATCAAATCCAACAGTACATTAAAAGAATCATTTGCCAAGATCAGTGAGATTTACTCCTGGGCTCCAAGGGTGGCTCAATATTCACAAATCGGTTGTGAACAACTGCATTAATAGAAGAAAAGATAAGAGCTATATGATCCTCTCAATAAATGCAGAATAAGTATTTGACAAAGTACAGCATCCATTCTTGATTAAAAACCCTGAAAAAAGTAAAGATAGTGGGAACATATCTCAATATCATAAGGCCATATACAAAAGACCCATAGTTAATATCATCTTTAATGGGGGAAAAACTGAGAGCTCTTCCTCTATGATCAGGAATAAGACAGGAATGTCCACTCTCACCATTGTTATCTAACATAGTACTCGAAGTCCTGGCCACAGCAGTCAGAAAACACAAAGATATAATCAGTATTTGAATCAGTTAATTCATCTAAATCATCTAAATCAGCAGGGAAGAAGTTAAACTTTTACTATTCGCAGATGACATAATATTCCAATATTCCCAAAAGACTCTGCCAAAAAAATGGTAGAACTGGTCCACAAATTCAGGAAAGTTGCAGGATACAAAATCGACGTACAGAAATCTGTTACATTTCTATACACCAATAAGGAAGTAGCAGAAAGAGAAATCAAGCAATCCATCCCATTTACAATTACACCAGCAAAACAAAACAAAACAAAACTGTAAGATACCTAGGAATAAACCTGACCAAAGAGGTAGAATATCTGTACTCTGACAGCTGTAGAACACTTATGAAAGAAATTGAAGATGACAGAAAGTAATGGAAAAACATTCTGTCCTTATGGATTGGAACAACAAATATTGTTAAGATGTCTATACTACACAAAGCAATCTACACGTGTAATTCAATGCAATCTCTATGAAAATACCACAAGCATTTTTCACAGAGCTAGATAGAGCAACAATCCTAAAATTTGTGTGGAACCACAAAAAATTGCCAAAATAATCTTGAAAAAGGCAAAGTAAAGCTGGAGGCATCACCATTCCAGAGTTCAACCTGTATTACAAAGCTGTTATGACCAAGACAGTATGGTACTGGCACAAAAAGAGACATATGGATCAATGGAACACAATAGAATTACATCCAGAAATGGACCCACAACTCTATGGCGAACTAATCTTTGACAAAGCAGGAAAGAATATCCAATGGAAAAAAGACTGTCTTTTCAACAAGTAGTGTTGGGAAAACTAGACAGCCACATGCAAAAGAATGAAACCGGACCACTTTCCTGCACCTTATAAAGAAGTAAATTCAAAATGGATGAAAGACCTAAATGATAGGAATCTATCAAAATCCTAGTGGAGAACACAGGCAGCAACGTCTTTGACCTCAGCCATAACAACTTATTAGACACGTCTCTGGAGACAAGGGAAACAAAAGCAAAAATGAACTATCGGGACTTCATCAAGACAAAAAGCTTCTGAACAGTGAAGGAAACAATGAACAAAACTAAAAGGCAACCTATGGAATGGGAGAATATGTTTGCATATGACATTTGGATTTAGTATCCAAAATCTATAAGGAACTTAGTATCAAACTTAATAACCAAAAAAATAAATAATCCAGTGAAGAAACAGGAAGACATGAATAGACATTTTTCCAAAAAAGACATACAAAGGGTCAAGAGATACATGAAAAGATGCTCAACATCACTCACCATCAGGGAAATGCAGATATAAACCATGATGATCTATGACTTCACACCTGTCAGAATGGGTGAAAAATTAACACAGGAAACAACAGATGTTGGCAAAGACAAGGAGAATGGCAAACTCTCTTACACTGCTGGTGGGAATGCAGACTGGTGCAGCCATTCTGGAAAACAGTATGGAGTTTCCTCAAAAAGTTAAAAATAGACCTATCCTATAATCTAACAATTGCACTACTACATATTCACCCAAAGGAAACAAAAATACTGATTCAAAGGTAGATGCACCCTGCTGTTTCTAGCAGCATTATCAACAACTGCCAAATTATAGAAAGAGCCCAGATGTCCAGTGACTGATGAATGGAGAAAGAAGTGGTGTTATATACAATGGAATATTACTCAGCCATCAAAAAAATGAAATCTTGCCATTTGCAATGACATGGATGGAGCTAGGGTGTATTATGCTAAGCAAAATAAGTCAAAGAAAGACAAATACCATATGATTTCACTCATATGTGGATTTTAAGAAACATAAAAAATGAACATAGGGGAAGGGAAAAAAAGGAAGAGATTCTTAACTATAGAGAACAAACAGTGGGTAGTTGGAAGGGAGATGGGCAAGGTCATGGGCTAAATGGGGGAGGGATATTAAGGAGGGTACCTGTGATGAGCCCTGGATGTTATAGGTAAGTGATGAATCACTAAACTCTATCCCTGAAACTAATATTACACAATATGTTAGTTATTATAAATAAAACTTGACATATTGAAAAATAATTGTTCTGCTCTTAGTTAATGTATTTCTTTTTGTTTCTGTATAGCAATTACTACAAATTATTGGCTTGAAGCAACACAGACCTACTATCTTCACAGTTTCTTGGGTCAGGAGTCTGGAAATAAATGGGTTCTGTGCTCAGGGTCTCCCAAGTTGGCCATGTGGCATTGTCCTCTAAAATTTTGGTGTCCTCTCAAAATCTTTTAGATAGCTGACAGATTTCAGTTCTTTGAGATTATAATTACTGAGGTCTCTTCTTATTTGGTTGTCTACTATGGGTCAATGTCCACTACTAGAGGCCTTTAGCTCATAGTTGCACTCACAATATAGTAGTTTACCTCTCCTTTTAGGCCAGAAGGATAATTAGTCTGATGCTTCACCCTCAGACTCACCTGATTAGGTCAGGCCCACCCAGGGTAATCTTTCTTTTAACTCAAAGTCAGCTGATAAGTATTCTAATCATGATAGTGGTATCCCATCTTATTTAATGGTTGTATTCACACTCAAGGGGAGGGTTTATTGTGGTCACATTTGAATTGTGCCTATAGTAGGAAGAAACAATAGCCTGCAAAGTTGATCATCCTTCCTGAACTTTCACATTTACCTCTTTCTGCTGCATTTTATATAATATATTAAAATAAAATGGCAAATTACAGATACAAGAACCAATTTTTGTCTGACATGGCATCATTTTTTTTGTGGAAAAACAAACAAAAACCATAGACTCTATAGTCAATAATCAAAAAACAAAAACAAAAATTCTTTTGAGGTTTCCAGTCCCAGAATGTAGGATATATGTTCTAAATAGATACTTGCCCCTCCATTTCTATTTCTCTAAGTTTACTTCAGCTCAGAAGGCCTATTATACACACGCCATCTTCACAGTATCTCCCGTGACTTCATCTACTAGCAAATGAAAGTTACAGACAGATACATACAGAGACCAGGACTTCAAAACCTGATGTCATTCTTTAACTTTTATACCAGACTGTGTAACATACAGGTTATGCTAACAGCTGTCCTCCATACTCACAGATGAGCTTGTGAGTCATTAATTTGTAAATATATTATGAGCACAGATATTTTTCCTCTATTAAGATATTTACTTTTCAACATTGTAATTTATGAAATTAGGCTGTATTTTTATGATTGGTCTGATTCTTTTTTTTTTTTTTTGCAGTTTGTAAACCTTTTTCTTGTGTTACTCCTCTTCTCTCTTGATGTGGCAAAAAGTAAAACTCCAATACATTTCTATGTTTATGTTCATAGTTATTGCACACATTTTTTAGCAAGTTTTGTTGTAGCAGCACCATTGGGTTCTGTAGTGCCACCGGGCTGTTTTATGAGGCAATAATCTTGTTGCTTATGAGTGAACTCGATTATAGACTTATAAACCTACAGTAGAGATGCTGTTACCTTACAAACATTTTTGGTTGAATTTCACTCATTTTTAAATTATTTCTAATAAAGATATAGTTAGAAGCCAAAGTTCTTTCAAGTATAGTCTACCTGAAAATGAGATTGGAAAAGAGACAAAAATCAAAATACCTGCTGTGTCTTGAAACTTTCATAAATGATATCTTATGAGCTTTTCTTTATTTTGTTGACCTGGAATATAGGTGTGCCTCCCAGTTTTCAAGTGATAGGTTTGTGAAATATCTATGATCTTAATAGATACTTAATAGATACGTAATACTAAGTTTAAAAAAAATTTTTAACGTTTATTTATTTTTGAGAGAGAGAGAGAGAGACAGCGTGAGCAGGGGAGGGTCAGAGCGAGACGGAGACACAGAATCCGAAGCAGGCTCCAGGCTCTGAGCTAGCTGTCAGCACAGAGCCAGGCGGAGGGCTCGAACCCACGAACTGTGAGATCATGACCTGAGCGAAGTCCCACGCTTAACCGACTGAGCCAGCCAGGCGCCCCAGTAATACTAAGTTTAAAACGGTAAATTATTCATAGGTAGCTGATTTTTTTTAAGTGATGCTTTTGTTTCTTGAATCGCTGTTTTGCACCTTCACATTTTTTATGGTCACAGGTGCTTAAAGTCAAAGGTAGAGAAGTCAATGTAGTTGGATATCAAGCATTTACCTCTAATTTCAATTTATCTCAATTTTTTTTAAAAGCCAATGCATTTATTGGAGAGGTGTTACTTGGAAGGAAGAACACATTTGTCATTGCAGCCATAAGGAGGCGCTAACTACAGCATGTAGTCTTTCCAATTACATGTGCTATAGCTATAGAGTAGATAAGTAGCCAACGGCTGTTTTGCTTTGTTTAGCTTTAGGAAACATCCTTTTCCTACATAGTATTTATATAATTATACATATCAACCATAACTGATTCAATCTGGGATTCGAATAACTCACTAGGGATTAAAAAAAAATGTAAAATCTGTCCTCCTTACCTTATAATTCAGGATGTTTATAGTTTAAAAAAATAATTTGAGGTGGTATCTCATTGTGGTTTTGATTTATATTTCCCTGATGATGAGTGATGTTAAGCATCTTTTCATGTTTCCGTTGGCCATCTGGATGTCTTATTTGGAAAAGTGTCTCTTCATGTCTTCTGCCCATTTCTTCACTGGATTATTTGTTTTTTGGCTGTTGAGTTTGGTAAGTTCTTTATAGATTTTGGATGCTAACCCTTTATTCTGTATGTCATTTTCAAATATCTTCTCCCATTCCATTAGTTGCCTTTTAGTTTTGCTGATTGTTTCCTTTGCTGTGCAAAAGATTTTTATCTTAACGAGGTCCCAATAGTTCATTTTTGCTTTTATTTCCCTTGCTTCCAGAGACATGTTAAGTAAGAAGTTGCTGTAGCCTAGCTCAGAGAGGTTATTGCCTGTTTTCTCCTGTAGGATTTTGACGGTTTCCTGTCTCATATTTAGGTTTCGCCCATTTTGAATTTTTGTGTATGGTGTAAGAAAGCCATCCAGTTTCATTCTTCTGAACGTTGCTATCTGGTTCTCCCAGCACCATTTGCTAAGGAGACATTCCTTTTTCCATTGGATGTTCTTTCATGCTTTGTTGAAGATTAGTTGGCCATGTATTTATGGGTCCATTGAAATCTTGCCATTTGTAACAATGTGAGTGGAACTGGATGGTACTGTGCTAAGTGAAATACACCAGTCAGAGAAAGACAGATACCATACGACTTCACTCATATATGGAATTTGAAAAACTCAACAGATGAACATAGGGAAAGGGAAGAAAAATAAAAACAGAGACAGGCAAGCCATAAGAAACTCTTAAATACAGAGAACAAACTGAGGGTTGTTGGAGGGGGGTTGTAGGGATGGGTTAAATGGGTGATGGGCATTAAGGAAGGCACTTTTTGGGATGAGCACTGGTGTCATATGTAAAAGATGAATCACTAGGTCCTACTCCTGAAGCCAAGACTATAGTGTATGGTAACTAACTTGGATGTAAGAAAAAATGACCACAAACAAAAAATATAATAATTTGAGATAATTCTGACATAATATTTTAGGTGCCATCTTTCTTCTGATTTTTATTTTATTTTTTACGTGTTTATTTTTGAGAGAGAGGGAAGCACAGAATCTGAAGCAGGCTCCTGGCTCTGGGCTGTCAGCACAGACAAGGAGCTCAAACTCATGAACTGTAAGATCATGACCTGAGCCGAAGTCAGACGCTTAACCAACTGAGCCACCCAGGTGGCCCTCTTCTGAGTTTTTAAAGTACACATAGTTTTATAGCTACTTGTCTTTTAAATAACTTTTATTGACTTTGAATTGTATTGTCTTTTAAATAACTTTTATTGACTTTGAATTGTATTGTTTAATCTTTGACTTATACCCCCTGACCTTCTCAATGTCATTTACAGACCTTTCCATAGAAGCCCATGTCTCCTTGCATCTTTCTGCTTATGGGCATTCTCTAGCTCCAGGATCATCTTCAGCTGTGCTGAACAAGAAAACTGATGGCCTAGAATAGAAGTTGGCAAACTGTGGCTCTCAGGCCAAACTCAGCTTACTACCACTGGTTTCTTTTTTGTTTTGTTTTTTGTTTTAAGTAAAAGGGAAAGAGACCCAGTCATATGTAACAGGTTTTCTATAGCTGCTTTCATGTTACAGTGAGAGTGGAACAGTGTGACAAAGATCACATGGCCTGTAGGGGTACCTCGGTGGCTGAGCCAGTTGAGTCCAACTCTTGATTTCAGCTCACGTCATGACTTCACATTTCATGGGATAGAGCTCCATGTTGGGCTCTGCACTGACAGTGCGGAGCCTGCTTGGGATTCTCTCTCCCCCTCTCTCTCTGCCCCTCCCCTGTTCATGTTCGCTAGCGTTCTCTCTCTCTTAAAAATATTTTTTTTTTGAAAAAAGATCATATGGCTTGCAAAACGTAAGATATTTACTATCTGGTCCTTTACTGAGAAAGTTTGCTGATCACTGATTTGGAAGCTAAACTCAACCAAATGAACATGTTGAATAAATACTCATTTCCTCACCACATAGGGTAGATTTTAATGTGTGTTCCACACACACAGTAAGATTTAGCCTCTATTGTCTGTGGGGGTTATTAGTTTAATAACGTTACCTTTATTGGCTTCCCCTTCTCCTGTTTCATGCATGTGCATCCTTATTAAGCTTTCTAGGATCATCTCCCACATAAACTACTGGTACCCAAACTGGAGTCTCAGACTGTGATTGTGATAAAACCAAACTTGGTTATCTTCTGTTCAACATTGTCTTTTTATCAGTCCAACTATTGCTTAAGTTAGCTTTGTGAATTGTTAACATGCCAAGATTTTATTCAATGTTTATTCATCTTTCACTGAAAACAGCATGTGCTAGACTGTAAGATATGGGTAAAAGTTTGAGATATCTGAGGGATATATTTTGTAAGTCTCCTTACTTTTTGGCACTTTTTGGTGCCCATATTCAAAACTAAGTTTAATTCATGTTGGTACCTTTTTGTATTTTTTTTTAAATTTTTTATGTCTTTATTTTATTTTGAGAGAGAGACAGAGTGAGTGGGGGAGGGGCAGAGAGAGAGGGAGACACAGAATCCGAAGTAGGCTCCATGCACTGAGCTCTTAGCACAGAGCCTGACGTGGGGGCTCGAACCCACAGACTGTGAGATCATGATCTGAGCTGAAGTTGGACGTCCAACCGAGCCACCCAGGCACCCCCTTTTTTGTATTTCTTATGAGTAAAACATATTCATCGATTCTTTTCTCTTATGATACACAGTAATTTGTAGCCAATCAACATAAATTAGTTGTGGGGCACTGTGAAGAGTATTGTTTACTCTTGCCTCTTAAAACAGAAGATTAAGGATGGAGAAGGCATGACTCTTTGACCCTTATTTAAACAACCCATCAGTGGCTGGGAGAGTAAGCAGAAGTTGCTTGAGAAAGTCTTAGGAATCAGAGACATCATTATTGATATAAATGGATACCCTTCTGCTACAAAGCATGCTAAGGATCCAGAACTAACATAATCTAATTGCTACCTACTGGGTTATGTAACCACAATGAGAGCTAAGATTTTTTTTTTTTTTTCTTTAAGAAAGCACATAGCTTCAGTATCCTTTTTCAGCTAATGTTTATGGAAAGGGTTTAGAATTTGCAAGCCAGGAGCCCAGACTGAAACAGACTAATTAAGAAAACTAATATTATCCTTAGATTCAAACCCCCTCTATATCTAAACCCCCCTCTAGAGCAGCAAAGTTAAAAAGAGAGAGTATGCAAGAGCAGCTTCAGTGGGTTTATGGTGGCAAGAAAAGGTACCAAACATTACAAACGTTTGAAGATAAAGTGAGTTTTGGAAGAAATGTATGTCGATGATTGCCAGAGTTCAGTTTTTATGATGTTTATTTATTTTGACAGAGAAAGAGAGAATATGAATGAATAGGAGTAGGGTAGGGGCAGAGGCTCTGCACTGTCAGCGCTGAGCTAAACAAGGGACTCAAACTCTCAAAAACCATGAAATGGTGACCTGAGCCAAGATCAAGAGTCAGATGCTTAACCAACTGAGCCACCTAGGCACCCCAATCTATGTATTTTTTTTATTTAGAGATAGCAGTCGTGATATCATATGTGGTGGTGTCATTTTGCAGAGGAATAGATCTGAAAGACAGTTCTACAGTTTTTTTTTTCCTTTATTTTAGTATTCTAGAATACTTTTGGGTCTGGGGAATCCAGGGAGTTTATAGCATCTGCCCCCTACTTGTTCAGAGTAACTTGACTATGGTTACTTCTCTGGGATCTAACAGCTGACCACAGTGGGAAATCCAAAACCTTCTGAAACATACAGTTTGTATTAAACAAAACTGGAAAAGGGATCTTAAACAAAATGGGAAAGTCTAAAACTCAGTTTGATGTTTATCCTTTGCAACTCCATATCGGGTATTATCTGCAAGACTCCCTCTCTGTCTCCTGTTATTCTACATTCTCAAATAATGTAGCCTTTGCTTTAAAAAAAAAAAAAAAAGATGGCTCATTCCCTTTTTGAAGATACAACGACAGATCTGCAATCTCTCACTCTAATGGCTTTCAAAGTTGGGACCATTTCAAGAAATTTCCTTCCTGCCAGAAATAGCTTTCTATGCTAGAATCACCTTCAATCTCTCACTTAAAAAAGGAAAAAAAAAAAAAATAATAACATCTAGATCATGTCGTAAAATGTTTTACAACTTGCAAGCACTCAGCTTCTGTTGATCTTGTCATTCTCCCTTTTGCTGACTCGGTTGGCAGATGTCTCATTTTTGCTCTCAGCTACTTGAAATAGTGCAGTTCATTTTCAAGATGTTTTAGATTTCACATCATTTTATCAGAAGATACTTCTTAAAAATAGTGTGCTTATCAAAAAATCTGTTTTGTCACTTTCATCTCATGTTATTTAATCCTCCCTGTAGTAAACAGCCTAAGTAATGGAAAGTTTTGAAAAATAAATTCCCCAATTCACATTCTGGAAAGTAGGCATTCCCCCTCCCCCTCACCCCTTGGGGTCATTATTTTTCTCCTGCCCATATTTTGAGTTAGTTATCCACACAACTGTGAAAAAATATAATCTTAGCCACAAATTCCTTTTTGAAGGCAATTAGAAAAGGCTTATTATGTTAAAATCTGTGAATTTACATATTCATCCTTCCTTTTCCCAACACAGAAAACTAAATTACTTGACTGAAAAAAAGACTCCCCATAGGTATTTTACTTGGTGTTCAAATGTTAAATATGGGTTAAAGTCTTATACACTGTCCTCATTTGCCATGTATTTTTAATTTATTTATAATTTCTTAATTTTTTTTTAAAGCAGGCTGTTGTTTTAAACAGATGTATATGCTAGTCAGTCATCTCTCCCCTTCCTCAGAAGAGAGCCCTTTACTGTGGGTTTGAGAACTCCTAGTCCTCTATACAATCACCATTTCTGATTTCATTTGAAGCTGCTATTTTCTTCTGGCTACTATTGATTAGTTTGGAGCGGGCAGCTAAACCAACCTAAACCAACCGGAACCAATCATAGTAGGTTCCCATGATTTTTCTTTTAAACTGGACACAAGGTATCAAGTTCTTCTTTAGTAGAGGTAGTTGTGATACTCAGATAATATTAGTGACTCTGTTTTCTATGAAATAAAAGATGGGGCAGTAAGATTTTCATATAGAGAGAAGCAAAGATGAGTTAGGGAGAAAGCAGAAGCTGGAGAGGAAGGGGGGTATAGTATGCATGACAGCAAATCAGTGGCTTTTGGGGCAATAAATGTTCAATTATTTTCTGCTCTAAAGTTTGTAATAGTTGCATTCTCATTACTTGCTTTCAAAAGTCATGAACAATACCAATGATTGGTTTCTCCTTATCTACTGTTAATCTAGAAAATAATACTTAACCAAACATTGATAAATTTATGCAAAAATGACATATAATTTTGTATGAGAGTTTATTTATCTTAGCTAAATGTATAGCATATATATATGCTATGTATATATATCATGTATTGTATATATATATGTTTTGTATATATATATAAAACTATTGTAGATTTCAGACTAAGTCTGAAAAATCCTTGGGAGGATTTTTCAACTCTTCATTAATTACAGTATTAGAACTCCATAATTAAATTTGAGCATTCTTTTTAACATCATATTACTATTAAACAAAAAAATAAGGAATATTTTACAAAAGGTATTTTAGGGTAAAAATTCAGTAATGATTCAGCAATACACCCTATAGAACTGATTAGAAACTATTATTTTTGTACAATATATAATTTTTAAATCACTGGTGTATGATATTCATAATCATGGTATATACAAAGTATGTTTTATGTCACACGAAAATAAAACAATGAAAATATTTAAGATAAAAATATTTTTAAATGTATATTATATATAAGAAACTTTTATTTCCTTTCACTTATACTATAATATACAAAATTAAAAGGAGCTTAGAATCCCTTTGAATATCTCAGCATCCTCTCCTTCAAAATCCCTTTCACTGAGAGAATGAGGTGTGATGTAACTGTAAGACACTCCTAGCCAAAACTGAAATAACTACTAACTCTAAAAGGCAATAAATAGTGATCACTACATTTTTCAGTATTTTGTAGATCTTTTTTTTACCTGAAATTTGAAATCTCTTTTCGGCTTTATAAGTGCCCAATTAAATTCAAGTAATACTTAAATCATTATCAACTAACAACGTAGCCCTAAAGTGGCATGAGTAACCTATTGATTATATATCTATACTATAGCTGTAAAGACTACAAAGTGAATTTTGAGTGAGAAAACCATGAAGTGGTTACCTGGATTCATGTGGATGAAATATGATTATTTTACATGCTGAGTAACTTCATATGTTCCCACAAAAAAAAGTCAGTTTTCTTGCTGATTATAATCAAAAGGTTACTCTAACACAAGGCAGAGAAATACTTGGTTTAAATACAACAAATTTATGAAATAAAAAAAATCTTAATAGAAAAATAATCCTAAAATGTATATGGAACCACAAAAACTCGAATAGCCAAAGCAATCCCTAGAAAGAAGAATGGGGTTAGAGACATTACACTCCTTCATTTCAACGTATATTACAAAACTGTAGTAATCAAAACAGGTATGAAAACATCCATAGATCAATGGAATGGAATAGAGTGGCCAGGAATAAACCCAAGCATATATGGTCAATTATTTCATGACAAAGGATCCAAGTATATAAAATGTGGAAAGGTAGTCCCTTCAATAAATGCTGTTGGGAAAACTGGATTATTAAACTGAAAAGAATGAAACTGGGCCATTATCTTACACCAGACACACACACAAAAATTTACTCAAAGTGGATTAAAGGCTTTTATGTAAGACCTGGAACCATTAAACTCCTAGAAGAAAAAAACAGGGGATAAGCTCTTTGACATTGGTCTGGGCAAGGATTCTTGGGATTTGACACCAAAAGCAAAAAAAACAGAGCAGAAATAAATTAGTGGGATTCTATCAAACTACAAAGCCTCTACACAGCAAAGGAAGCCATCAACACAAAGAAAAGGCAACCTACCAGATAGAAGAAAATATTTGTAAATCATACATCTGATAAGGAGTTAATATTCAGAATATATATAGAACTCCTACAACTCAACAGCAAAAACAAAAATAGTAAGGGGATCTGAGTAGGCATTTTTCCAAAGACGACTTACAGATGGCCAGAAGGTATATGAAAAGGTGCTCAATATCACAAAAATGCAAATAAAAATCATAATGAATTATTACCACACACTTTTTAGAATGGCTTTTTCCAAGACAAGAAATGCCAAATATTGGTGAGGATATAAGAAAAAAAGGAACCCATGTGCATTGTTGGTGGGGATGTAAAATGGTACATGAACTATGAAAAACAGTATAGACGTTCCTCAAAAAGTAAAAAACTCTGATATGATCTTTCGATTCCACTTTGAGATACTTATCTGCAGAAAATGAAAACATCAATGCAAAAAGACAAATGGATCCCCATGTTCACTGGAGCATTATTTATAATAGCAAAGACATGGAAAGTAATTTATGCATCTATCAGTGGGATGAAGGATGAAAGTCATGATATGAATATGCATGGAATATTATTCAGCTATAAAAATTGGAGGAATCTTATAATTTGTGGAATTTGATGGAATTTGAGGGCATCGTGCTAATGTGATAGAAGTCAAAGAAAGACTGTGTTATTTCACTTGTATGTGGACTCTAAAACAACCACATCAAACATATAGCGAACAGATTTGAAATTCCCAAAAGTGGAGGGTGCTGGATAGAGGAAATGGGTGAAGCTGGTAAAAAGGTACAATCTTTCAGTTATGAAAAAGTAAGTTGTGTCTGAGGACATAATGTACACCATGGTGACTATAGTTAACAATATCGTATTATATATTTGAAAGTTACTGAGTAGTTCTCAAAAGTTCTCATTATAAGAAATTATAACTGTACAGTGATGGATGTTAACTAGACTTATGGTGGTGATTTTGCAATACTTACAAATACAGGATCATTGTTATACACTGAATAAAATGTTGTATACAAATTAGTTCTAAACAATCTTAGTAAATAAGGAAGTCTTGGATCTATGTTATCCTATTTTAGATTATCTTTACAAATACTCATATGGAGAAACAAACCTTGACTTTAGATGGTTGACCTAATTGGCCTCCTTTATGAAATGTATACAGACTAATGGAGTTGCTGGCTTTCCTTCTATGAATCATGGTTACCATGAGACTAACCTCTATCCTTAGCCGACTTAGGTCCTTTCTGCAAACCAGATGAGTCCCAGCTGGAAATTTTTGAGTCTGCTTTTTCACCAAAAGGATACAAGAGTCTATCAAAGGGTAGTTTGGGTGACAGAAACCAAGTTTTAGTTGCTTTCTTTTTTCAAATGAGCTACAGTTATGGGTGTAGCCTGAGGTTCCTTTACTGCATAAGGGATAACAACTCTGCCATTTAAGAACTCCTAGGACACAAGCCTCTGTTTCTGGTTAAGGAAAGGTGTCTTTGATACTGGTTTAGATTAAAAACCAAAATGAAAACCAAAATTATTGGTCCAGGGCCTCTGATGGAAGCCGCTGCCCAAAGAAAATTTTAAAGAGCTCACGTGGTCATTTAATACACCCTTGGCTTTTGTGAGCTTGTTGGTAGTAACTTTACTGTGACAGTTTTCCTGTTTGCTTAGGAGGGAGAGAGGTTTATTATTATCTGACCC
Source organism: Cryptoprocta ferox (assembly GCA_028646485.1). Lineage (NCBI taxonomy): Eukaryota > Metazoa > Chordata > Mammalia > Carnivora > Eupleridae > Cryptoprocta > Cryptoprocta ferox. The sequence continues at coordinate 36,644,368 of CM053573.1, forward strand.
AATGGAGAATGTAAAAATAGGAGTAGTGTAGCTAATGGCTGGAATTGACATTTGGTCAGGATCAACTGCAGAAAGAACCAGTACAGGCAGATGAAATAACATTTAAGTCCAGCCTGTTGGGAAGAATATACTCCTGGGTAGGAGAAACCTGACTATGCACCAGCTTGTTACCATGGGACACCCAGAAATAGACAGATCTACCTAGTAGCTAGATTTTTCATGTTTTATCTTTATACTAAAAGTAGTACAGATGTATTCTTTTGGCCATAGAGAGGCTTTCATACACAGGTTGGCACACAGCTTTATTGAAAAGTCAATGCATCTGCCATAGAGAAAATATAAAAAGATATGCTCCCCTTGACAGTAGGGGGTAGAAGGTAAGAGGAAGGAGTTAAAGGCAAAATTTATAGATGTACACCATTCAAATACTTTTATAAAAGTCTGTTTTATTTTCTACACCTTCATGGGTAGGTCACACTTAGAGAATCAGTGTTCTATTCATACTGGATTCATATTTATAGGATTTTGTTAAAATATACCTCATTGCCTCTTGTTACAAAGAGAGCTTTGGTAACAATTTGCAGGTGTAGCTAAAGGCAGGGAAGATTTATGGTGTTCTCTATTTGTGGAATTCTTTAGTTAGGTACCTGTATACCATGTCTTGGTAAAATGAGGAGAATCTTTCAGTTATTTTGTATACTTTTAAGGAGTTCTTGGCTACCTTCTGGAAAATGCATACTAACTAATCCTTTTGTGGGAATTTTCATCAACAGTATTATACAGTCTACTCTAGCATTACATGATGGTTAGACTCATTTACATGAGTATCTAAATTAATCCAAATGATTTAATAAAAATAGGAAGTTAGTCCTGTGTTTTCCTCTGTTTCATGGTTATTTAGAAAATTCAAAAAAATTAAATGTTTACCATTTTCTTTTTTATGGACAAGAATTTATCTGGTTTCAGATATTAATGGTAGAATGAAAGGAAATATTTGGTAAGACCAGTTTCTGTAAGCTCATGGTAGACATTTCTTCTAGCTATGGACTGATCCTTCACATAGCCATGCAAGCTGTTATAGCTAAGCAGAATTATGTTATTTGGGCACATCTAACTCTGCCATTTTTGTGAGGACATGGCCTTGGCCAATAGTAATTTGATTTTATATGGAGTCTGACAAAAGTTAGAATGTGAAGAAGGTGAAATACAGGTAGACCACAACAAATTAGAGGTGCCGCATTTTTTTCCCCCTGTCAGGCTTGTAGTTGTGACCTGCCTGAAGAGCCAGAAAACTAAAATAGAAGAAAGGTCTGAGAATTCACAAGTCTCAGTAAGAAAATGCCACTGCTAAAAGATAAATGGCCTTTATGGATTTTATTCTTCATGTTTTGTGAACTGCTTCAGGAATTAAGTTTTGAGAGGAATAGCATGAATATTCTTATCTCTAGCCTTGTTAAAGGCCATTTTTGTTAAATAATTTTAATGCTAAGGTTAATTAGGGAAGAAGGCACAGGGAATCCACTTTTATTATAAAGAATAAACTAAGTGAAAAAGGATAGGGCATGGACAAGAGACCCTCTATATTTTTGCTTTTTGCTTTTGTTGTTGTTTTCTATAAAGATTTAGTAGACCCCAAGACACAAATTATTCCATTATAATAAATTTCATTATAAATTCCATTATGTAAATTCTATTATATCCTGTTTTCTATTTCCTAGGTCAATAAGAAACTCTCTCAGGAGTTATTTGATGGGGGGAGGGGTGGAGGGAGGAGTGTTATTTACAAAGTAGTAGGCCGCTTTATTCCCCCCCCAGCTTCGATATGTGGAAGACATTCCTTATATTTGCACTGTTCCAGTGGCTAGATTCCTAAGATTAAAACCTGAGAATGGAATGAAAAAATTCTAATGAAAGAAAAATAATTTTAAGATCTTTAAGTTCAATTTTTTAAAATTCTTGTAAGTTTCTCTGGTAATAACCACATATCTTTGCTGAAGAATACAGAAGAGGGAGGATTTCAATCCTCTTGGTTGTGGAGTGTTTTCTAACTAAAAGGCAATAACTAGATCATCTTGCTCTTAAAGTGAGAAGGGGTTGTTTTTAGTACATAATCACTTTATATTATCTCCAACCCCAATCTCATCCCTGTTTTATCTTGCTTCCCCATTCCCCATCCATTCTTTCGCTGTAAAGTCAATTTTCTTTCTTCAAAACTTTCTTCTGATTCCTTAGAGTAGGCACATTTCATTTTAAGAACATTTAATATTAGCATGTATTTTTAATTATTTTTATTTTAATTATTTAAAATCTAGTTCTTTATCTTCAGTGTCACAGTAAACCCTTTGAGGTCAGAGATCAAATCCTACACAAGAGCATAATGATACAGTTTCAGGTGTTCACCCCCAAAATGTATTTTATGCTCTCAAAATATCTTTGATATTGTAAATCTTACAGGTAAGTAATATAAGAAAGTCACTTTGATGGAAATACAGAAAATTAATATTGTTAATTCATTTGTAGTATGAATGTGTTAAAATATTTTAAGATGCATTTTGGGATAAGTAGGGAAAGATATTGATGGCTCTGAGTACTTTAAGACAATGGACAAAATGAGGTATAGGAAAGAATCACTTTGTGACTATTTTCCTATTTATGTAGAAATTAATCACATAAAACTGCTAATATTGACCTCAATATATATTTCTAAAGCTGGGTGGAAAACTTTCAAGTATCTTGTATCTTGTCTATTTTTTATTTATTTTTTAGAATAAAACTCCAACTGAAAAAGACAAATATAAAGTCAATATTTTATAGTGACACCATTTCCCGTATTTTTTAATGTTAAATTTCTAAAATTTGATGATATTTCCTTATTTTAGGAAGTAGAAGATACACATTGAAAAAAAAGGATGTCAAATTCTAAATACCTGATTTCTTTCTAAAGCTGATTCTTTTAAATTTAAAGTATGTCTACAGCAAAGTAATGTAGTTTATTAGAAATAAAAACTAAAATATTTGAGAAACTAATATTTAGTACTTGTTCTTGAAAAATTCATATGAATTTCTGAGGACATAGCTCCACTATGATTCTTAAGGATTGAGCAAGATGAGGTTAACTAATTTAATGTAAGAGGTAAGTTACTTATTATTAAGAGTTCTTTATCTCTTGATTTGTCTACAGCAAAACTTGACTATTTTAGATAGGGAGTAGTGTTATCACAAACTAAACCATCTTTGTCTGGGTGACTGCTGCTATTTTGAGGAGAAATGTACTAGTAATACTGAAATGTCATGATCAAACCTTTAATGCATGTAAGAATCATGGTTAGAATGAAATTTGCTAATAAGTTATAGAACTAGGGGGGCCTGGGTGGCTCATTGGGTTAAGCCTCTGACTCTTGATTTGGGCTCGGGTTATGATCTCATAGGTTCTTAAGATCTGTGAGCTGTCATCATGAAGCCTACTTGGGATTCTCTCTGTCCCTCTCTCTCTGCCCCTGCCCAATTCATACTCTCTCTTTCTCAAAATAAATCACCATTAAAAACTAAGTCAGAGAACTAATACACTATAACTTCAAAATTTGTCATTAAATTTATGCTCTAGCTAAATGATAAAATAGTAATGCCAGACTCACCAACATGTAAAAATATGGATTGTGTTACCATATTCTTAGTTGTGGCCATTTTCTTTTCTTATAGGAAGAAGAGTTCAGTAAGAGTTCGTGGTGGAATCCCTCTCCTTTCTCCTTCAGCCAGGAGTGCCTAGTGGGAATGGGCTCCAGAAAAACACCTCCTCTACTTCCACATTTCCTGCCAGTGGACATGTTTGGCAGACTTTATTTGCTATTTTCCTCTGGCCACTTGAAAGTTGAGAACCTACTATGTTATGACAATGGTAACAACATTTGACACAAATTGATGAAAATGTGACAATGCCTCTATTTTGAAATGCTTGATAAATCAAGAGGAAGGAAATTCATTGCACCTTATTTACATAGAATAAAAATTTTAGAGCTCCTTTCTTCTATAAACATTTGTATTTGCACATAAAGGAATGTTTACTGACAACAGATTCTGGTATCTAAGAAGTTATATTAAAAATTGTTTGAAATGAGTAATTTATTAAGATAATCTGTTTGGTTATTCTGCCAAGGTTTTAGTCCTTTGATATTATTTGATTTTATTCATTTATCATTTCTACAAAGATCAAACATTAACATGGAATAAGTACTCATTAGTTTTTTTTTTCAAAGACCATTCATTGATGTATGTTGAAACTAGCAGTCTGTAGGTTATTAGGGGCAATAAGAACATGGTTAATAAAGATTATTTTTTCTCATCCGTGTTTTCTATACAGCATATATAAATGTTTTGTTGTAAAGGATAAATCTCTCTAGCAACAACATCCAGCTCCGTGTTTTATTTCGATATCATCACATTTTTAGGGGGTTAAACATAAAGGTAGTAATAACGATATCTGGTAATGTTTAGTTTTTATTATTAAGTCTGTGGCTATTTCCTTTAAGCCAGATTGTTTTTCCCTGTGGAATGTCGAATGAAAATGTAATACTTAAATTAGTCTTTTGTCAAGTTCTCAGGGGAACAGGGTGAGTGAGTTGATAGCATTTATTTCTTCTCTTTCATATACCACATTAGGTTTATCAATTTGTGGATCATTTACAGAGTGACTGTCAATTTGATGGTTTAACAAGTCCATTTTCCTTGTAATAAATGTTTGTATTATGTTTAGTTATTTTTATTCACCACAAGGTTACTTTTAGTGCCTGAAAGTCATCTGGGCTTTCCAGAAGCAACTAAGCACTTTATTAATTTGTATATAATTTAAGATTAGAATACATTGAAATTCTTGCAGGAAAGGGATTCATTACACAATACTTAAAAAACTGTAGGAGCACTTTCATTTCTGAGTCCCACATAATTGTTTAAACTGTTTAATTTTGAAGAGCTACAAACTGGCTAAGTATGTGACTAATCAGATTCTTATATTTTCTCTTCTGATATGACAAGAACTAAATCAGCAGCTCCTTCTTTTGTTTTAATAAGAATAATAAGAAAACTATCCATGATCATTTATAAAGCTTCCCTTTTTCTCGATTGTAAATTTGCTATTTACACTTAAACAAGACTGTTTATATAGTTATAGATAAATATAAAGACACAGATGGACTATTGATCTCAATTTCTCATATATATATATTTTAAGATTATTTGGGCTTAAATATTTCTCTAAGAGAAAATTTAGACATGCATATATATACGGTTATATGTGGGTTGTGGGGGAGTTTATGAGAGACAAGTGGTGTAATAATTTGGGGTACGTGTTCAGATGTTTCGTTATTTTTCTACTTTTACTGTCATGGAATCCTATGGTTCTAGAAGGTAGTCTTATGAACTTAACAACAATATGATGGAACCTTCTCGATACACCTATTTTGGCCTAGAATAGTCTACTGTGAATAATATCAGCTGTGTTGCTTTGACATCTAATCTTCCTATTTATACAAAAAATGTGAATTCATTATGTTCTGAGATGATAAAAGGAAATTTTCAAGTGTCCTGGCGAAATGCTAGAGTACTTGCAAGTCTTTTCTTAATATAAGAAAACGAAGTCCAGAGAGTATATGCATCACTGAAATATCCTCAAATTTCATGTTAATTTTCATCCTTCCCATTTATTTCAGGCTAAAAAGTTTCCAGAGAAATTTTGGGTACTGCAATTTTGCACAGCAAGAGGAAAATTTTCAATGACTCCTGATTCTATTTTAGACATTAAAGATGTTTAATGATCCTTGGTGTCTACAAGGAGAGAAATATTCCTTTCCTTACTATGTTACTTATATATTTTCCATGAGTCTCCTAAGCCCTTTCAACTGCAATTAAGAGGCAGAAGGAGTATGTAATAGATTATTTCCTTTTCACTTCTCACCTCAACCGGCAGGTTTCTGTATACAGAAGGCATATACACTATACAAGTCCTTGAGTATTCTTTCAACATAAAATACTTCCCATAATAGCTCACTTTCTCTCTTGACTTAGCTTCTATTCCCTAATGATCCTAAAGGTAAGCCTCAGCTACCTATTCCCTTTTGCTAATGATCCTAAAGGTAAGCCTCAGCTAGCTGCTCCTGGCCCATCCACCATTTCTTTTAAAAGTCAGGAGGAGAAAGACAAATGTTGCATGCTATGGCTTATACTTGGAACCAAAACAAAATTATAGGAACAATAGAAAAGTGGTTACCAGGGGTTGGGGATAGGGTAGAGGAAATAGTACTCCTTTACCAACCTCTCCCTGTCAGTTCTAAGATGAGTAATTTCTGTATATCTAATGTACAACATGTCACTACAGTTGGTAATACTGTATTTTATCTTACAAAATTTCAATTATACAAGAACTTAAAAGTTCTCACCAAAATAAATAAATAATCAACCGAGGTGATAGACATGCTAACTCAATGGGAAGATGCTTTCACAATCCATATGGATATCAAATCATTGTATAATACAGATCATCAGTTGGCAGTTGGCGGCACAGTAGGTTGAGGGTACAACTCTTTACTTTGGCTCAGGTCATGATTCCAGGATTGTGGGATGAACCCCCACATAGGGCCCTGTGCTGAGTGTGGAACCTCCCTTAGACTCTTTCTTTTCCCCTCTGCTCCTCCCCTGCTCATGCTCTCTAACATTTAAAAAAAAAAAAAAAAAAAAACAAAAAAAAAAAAACACCTACATCATTGTATAATATGCTTTATCTTACAATCGTATTTGTTAATTATACCTCAAAACTGAAGAAAAGTTGCTTATACAGATATAAGCAGCCAGAGAAAGTGAAGCAATTGATTGAATGTTAAGACCAAAAGCAACAAAGACTAGAAAGGAACAGAGAAAATCTCCAAAAACAATGACTTTATAGGTAATACAATGGCACCAAAATAATATCTATTAGTAATCACTCTAAATGTAAATAGACTAAATGCTCCAATTAAAAGACAGAGTGTCAGAATGGGAAAAGAACAAAAAAACAAAAAACAAGGCCCATCTCTATGCTGCCTATAAGAGACTCATTTTAGACCTAAAGATACCTGCAGATTCAAAGTGAGGGGGTGGAGAACCATTTATAATGCTATTAGACATCATAAGAAAGCTGAGGTACCATATTTATATTAGAAAACTAGATTTTAAACAAAAGACTATAACAAGAAATGAAGAAGGGAACTATATCATAATAAACAACAAGAAGATCCTAACAATTGTAAATATTTATTCCCTCAGTATTTATGCCCTCCCTTGGGAAAACCCAAAAATATAAAACAATTACTAACAAACATAGAGGAACTTATTGATAATAATACAATACTGATAAGGGACTTTAACACCCCACCTACAGCAATGGACAGACCATCTAAGCTGAAAATCAACAAGGAAACAATGGATTTGAATGACACACTGGACCCGATGGACTTAGCAGATGTATTAGGAACATTTTATCCTAAAACAGCAGAATCCACATTCTTTTCAAGTTAACATGGAACATTCTCCAGAATATATCACATACTAGGTCACATCAGGTCTCAACAAGTACAAAGAAATTGGGATCATACAGTGCATATTTTCAGACCACAATGCTCTGAAACTTGAAGTCAACCACAAGAAAATAATTGGAAAGACCTCAAATACATGGAAGTTAAAGAACATCTACTAAAGAAAGAATCAATCAACCAGAAAATTAAAGGATAAAAAAAATACATGGAAACAAATGAAAATGAAGACACAATAGTCCAAAACCTTTGGGATGCAGCAAAAATGGTGAAATACATAGTAATACAGGCCTCACTCAAGAAGCCAAGAGAAGTCTCAAAAACTTAACCTCACCTTATACCTAAAGGAGCTAGAAAAGGAACAATAAATAAAGCCTAATGCCAAAATAAGAATGGAAGCAATAAAGACTAAAGGATACATAAAATAGAAATAAAACAAATAATAACCCAGCAGAACAGACCAGTGAAGTTAGAAGCTAGTTCTTTGAAAGAATTAATAAACTGATAAATGAGTAGCCAGACTTATCAAAAAGAGAAAGGACCCAAATAAATAAAATCATGAAAGACACCATTACTGGGGCACCTGAGTGGCTCAGTTGGTTGTGAATCTGACTTTATTTCAGCTTGGGTCACGTTCCTGGGTTCATGGGGTTGAGCCCCACACTGGGATCTGTGTGGGGCATGGAGTCTGCTTGGGATTCTCTTTCCCTTTGCCCCTTCCCCCAACTTGTGCTCTCTTTCTTGCTCTCTAAAGAAAAAAAAAAAAAAGGACAGATCACAACCAACACCACAGAAATACAAACAATTAAAAGAATGTTATGTCATGGGGGGAGTGGGGGAGAGGGGAAAATGGGTGATGGTCATAAGGAGGGCACTTATTGGGATGAGCACTGGATGTTATATGGAAACCAACTTAACAATAAACTGTATTAAAAATAAAATAAAGACAATGTTACAAAAAATTATATGCCAACAAATTGCGCAATCTGGAAGAAATGGATAAATTCCTAGAAACATATCAACTACCAAAAATGAAATAGGAAGAACTAGAAAATTTGAATAGACCCACAACCAGGAAAAAAATTGGAACAATAAAAAAAAATCTCCCAGAAAACAATATTCCTGTGGATATTCTACCAAACATTTAAAAAGTTAATACCTATTCTTCTCAAATGTTCCAAAAAGTAGAAGCAGAAGGAAAACATCCAAACCTCATTCTATGAGGCCAGCATTACCTTGATTCCAAAACCAGACAAAGACCCCACTATAAAGGATAATTATAGGCCAATATCCCTGATGAACATGGATGCAAAAATTCTCAACAACATAATAGGAAATCAAATCCAATAGTACATCAAAAGAATCATTCACCCTGATCAAGTGGTTTTTATCCTTGAGTTGCAAGGGTGGGTGAATATTTTCAAAATAAATGTGATACACCACATTAATAAAAGGGTAAGAACTGTATGATCCTCTCAAATGCAGAAAAAGCATTTGACAAAGTACAGCATCCATTCTTGATTGAAAACTCTCAACAAAGTGGGGATAGAGAAATTATACCTCAACATTATAAGGGCCATATACAAAAGACCCACAGCTAATATCATCCTCAATGGGGAAAAACAAGAGTTTATTTCTCTATGATTAGGAACAATACAGAGCTGTCCATTCTCACCATTGTTATTTAACATAGTGCTGGAGGTCCTACTCTCAGCAGTCAGACAATACAAAGAAATAAAAGGCATCCAAAGCAGCAAGGAAGACTTTCACTATTTGCTGATGACATGATATTCTATGTAGAAAACTTTAAAGACTCAACCAAAAAATTCCTAGAACTGATACACAAATTTAGCAAAGTCACAGAATACAAAATCAGTCAGTTTACAGAAATCTGTTGCATTCTATACACCAATAAGGAAGCAGCAGAAAGAGAAAGCAAGGAATCCATCCCACTTACAATTGCACCAAAAACCATTAGATACCTAGGAATAAACCTAGGTAAAAGATCTGTACCCTGAAAACTATAGAACACTTATAAAAAATTAAAGATAGCACAAAGATATGGGAAAACATTTCATGCTCATGAATTGGAAAAAGCAACATGGTATTCTTAAAATGTCCATAGTACCCAAAGCAACTTAAACATTCAATGCAACCCCTATCAAAATACCACCAGCATTTTTCACAGAGCTAGAACAATCCTAAAATTTGTATGGAACCACATTAAAAACCCCAAATAGCCAAAGCAATCCTGAAAAAGAAAACTAAAGTTGGAACCATCACAATTCCAGACTTCATGCTGTATTACAAAGCTGTAGTCCTCAAGACAGTATGGTACTAGCAAAAAAACAGACACAGATATCAATGCAACAGAATAGAAAACCCAGAAATGGACCCACAACTCTATGGTGAACTAATCTTTGACAAAGCAGAAAAGATTATTCAATGGAAAAATGACTGTCTCTTCAATAAATATTGTTGGAAAAACTGGACAGCAACATTCAGAAGAATGAAACTGGATCACTTTCTTACACCATACACATAAATAACTTCAAAAAAGGATGAAAGACCTTAATATGAGACAGGAAACTAGGTATCAAAATCCTTGAGGATAATACCGGCAGCAACTTCTTTGACCTAGGCCATAGCAACTTCTTACTAGACACATCTCTGGAGACAAGGGAAACAAAAGCAAAAATGAACTCTTGGGACTTCAAGATAAAAAGTTTCTGCAAAATAAAAAAAAAAAAACAACAAAACTAAAAGGTAACTTACGGAATTGGAGAAGATAATTCAGATATGAATGACATATCTGATAAAGGGTTAGTATCTAAAATCTATTAAGAACTTATCAAACACAATTCCCAAGAAATAAATAATCCGTGAAGAAATGGGCAGAAGACATGAATAGACATTTTTCCAAAGAAGACATACAGATAGCCAACCGACACATGAAAAGATGCTCAACATCACTCATCAGAGAATGCAAATCAAAACCGTGATGAGATACAACTTCACACCTGTCAGAATGGCTAAAAAATAAGCAATCAATCACTAAATACTACCCCTGAAACCAAACGAATATTACACTCTATGTGAACTAAGTAGAATTTAGATAAAAACTTGAAACAAAAGAAAAAAAGCATATAGCAAATAGGAGAAATTAAAAACACTGACACTTTGGAACTGGAGTTTTTTATGAACTTTTAAGGAATACATTATTCCTTAGTGTACTATATTAAATTTTGAGCTATTACAGATAATTTTTTAAAGTTTATTCATTTCCTTTGAGAGAACAAGAGAAAGAAAGAGTGCATAAATGCACAAGCATGGGAGAGAGAGAGAAAGAAGGAGATAGAATCCCAAGCAGGCTCTGCACTGTCTGCACAGAGCCTGACATGAGGCTAGATCTCACAAACCATGAGATAATTACCTGAGCTGAAATCGAGTCAGCTGCTTAAGCAAAAGAGCCATCCAGGCACCCCTAACAGAGATAATTTTAAGGCTAGTATCCAGAAATGCACACATTTTCATTGACACATTATGGTAAATAAACATTCTTTGGGGAGCTACATGCATACAGAATAAAAACTATAACCTTGAATTTATGCGTATAAATTATTTTTTATTTTGATACATTTAGTCCAAAATGATTATGACACATAATGATAAATTCAAATTCATAGTAAGAATTTGAGAATCTTTTCTCTAATTTTTTTCTGCTTTACGTTATCAATTAAAATATGTAGCTTTAAGTTCCTTGTTTTAAAATGTTTGTTTTCGAGAAAGAAAGAGACCATGAGTTAAGGAGGGCAGAGAGAGAGGGAGACATAGAATCCAAAGCAGGCTCCAAGCTCTGAGCTGTTCAGAGTCCGACATGGGACTCGAACTAACGAACTGTGAAATCATGACCTGAGTCAAAGTCAGACTTAACTGAATGAGCCACCCAGGCCCCCCTAAGTTCTATGTTAAGTAAAACATAGTGTTTACTTTCAGGCAATGCTTCCACTTCTAATTTTTTGCTATTTACCATTCTATTTTAATGGATTTACCAGGATTTTGTTTCTTAGGTTTATCTCAAATATAAATAAAATTTGCAAGCACCTATTTAGTTTGAGAGTTTGGACAAACTTTCGGTCCCAAACATTCTCTTCCACTGGGTCTGCTGTTATGGGTCACCATCATTAGTTAACACATTGAAAGTGATGATGTGTCAAAAAGATATACTTGTACTTTTAGAGGTGGCACTTTCTGGTCTAAAGTAATCGTAAGTGTCTCTAATAAGTTTTATCTTCCTTTCCCCACAATAATTTTTTTCCTAATATTCCCTGTACTTCATGAAGCATATATCTGTGATCAGTATCATTTCAGATAGAAAAAATTCAGATCAAATGGGAATTTCAGCGTCCCACACCCACCTACACATCTGCACTTATCCTCATCACATTAAGGATTTATTCCATTTCTCTTCCTTCAATTCTGTCCTTAACAATTAAACTTTTGTCCCACAACCTGAATAGATTTGGTCTTGTCCAAGTTGCCAGTAAATTAACTTTGCCAAATTTTGGTCAATTCTCATTCCTTATCCTACTCTAACTTCTAATAACATTTGATGCAGTTAATCACTTCCTCTTCTTGAAACATCTTTTCTTGTGTTTTAGGATATCTCATTCTGATTTTTCTCCTCCTCTGTTGGTGGTCACTTCTCCATCTCCTTTGCTGGCTCTTTCATCTCTTCCCATAGCTAGATACTGGTGTCCTTCTATTCTCCATCTACTCTCATTGTGTCATCTCTTGTAGTTAGGTGGCTTTACATATATTCTGATGACTTGAATTTCTTCTTCACTTTATTTCCTTCTTTGTATACTAGACTCCTGTATTGAACTACCTAATAGCCATATTTGCTATGACACTTAGTAATCATCTCTAACCTATGATGTCTACATACAAGTATCCCTGACATGGCCCAATCCTGTGCCTTTTCCATGCTTACATATCTGAGTAAATAGTACTCCTATTCATCTGTTTGATCCAAGCATTCAAGACTCCCACTTGATTTTTTTTCTTCCCTTGCACCAGGTCCAATATAATAATAAAACCCTTAAGCTAATACCTCCAGTAGTACTCCAAATTATATCATGTATCACCAAGTCCACAGCTACCACCAAGTCCATGTGTCCAAACTCTTTCACCTGCATTAAAGCAGGGTCTTATCTGTTGTGGCAGGCAACTTTAAGTTAGCTCCCATGATTCCTCCTTCTGGGTATTCATGCTTTCATGAATACCATGCCCTTGAGATGGGCAGGAAATTTGACTTGGTTTTAACTAATAAATAATGACATTCCATTCCTTTGCACTTCTTTAAAAAGGTAAGACTGTAATATTCATTTCTCAAGGAGACCTCCCTCCATTTTGGCTCTGAGGAAGGAAGCAGTCATGTTGGAAGACCCACATGGAAAGGTACTGAAGATAGACTCCAGCCAACATCCAGGGAGAAATAAAATCTCAGTCTAAAATCTCCCAAGAGATTAAGTGCAGGCAACAAATCACATGGACTTAAAAGCAGGTCTTTTTCCAGTTGAATTTCAGCTAAGAGCACAAACCTGGAGTAAAATCTTTATAGCAGCTTTATGAGACCCTGAAGAAGAGGACTCAGCTATGCTATGCCCTGCCTCTTGATCCACATAAACTGACACATGCAAAATGTTTTAATCCATTAAGTTTATAGTACTATTGTTACGCAGTGATAGATAATTAATACAGTTGGTTTCTTCCTGTGGACACTTTTCTTCTCATGCATTTTCCATACAGCAGGCAAGTGATTTGTTTTTTTAAACTAGGTTGTTACCAAAGGATCTTAATAATTTATAATTGTTTATTTATTAACTGTTCTTCTACTAAGCTGTACAATAAGGCTAAAGATTCAATTACAAATGGCAAAGTTCCTCAAAATACATGTATAATCATATCTCTGTTACCTTACCTTCTATTCAGTTTTCTGTGCAATAAAAGTTCATTTTTTTTAATTTATTTTTTAAAATTTTACATCCAAATTAGCATAGAGTCAAACATTAATTTCAGGAGTAGTTTTCTTAATGCCCATTACCCATTTAGCCCATCCCCCCTCCCACAACCCCTCCAGTAACCTTCTGCTTATTCTCCATATTTAAAAGTCTCTTATGTTTTTTTCATGTGTCGGTTGGGTATCTGGATGTCTAAGTGTCTATTCATGTTTTCTGCCCATTTCTTCACTGGATTATTTGGTTTTTGGCTGTTGAGTTTGATAAGTTCTTTATAGATTTTGGATACTAACCCTTTATCTGATATGTCATTTGCAAATATCTTCTCCCATTCCATCGATGGCCTTTTAGTTTTACTGATTGTTTCCTTCACTGTGCAGAAGCTTTTTATCTTGATGAGGTCCCAATAGTTCATTTTTGCTCTTGATTCCCTTGCCTCCGGAGACATGTACTCAACACACAGAAGTTGCTCTGGCCAACGTCAAAGAGGTTTTTCCCTGCTTTCTCCTTGAGGATTTTGATGGCTTCCTGTCTTACATTTAGATCTTTCATCCATTTTGAGTTTATTTTTGTGTATGGTGTAAGAAAGTAGTCCAGGTTCATATTTCTGCATTTCACTTTCTAGCTTTTCCAGCACCACTTGCTGAAAAGACACTGTCTTTATTCCATTGGATATTCTTTCCTGGTTTGTCAAAGGTTAGTTGACCATATGTTTGTGGGACCATTTCTGGGTTCTCTATTCTGTTCCATTGTTCTGAGTGTCTGTTTTTGTGCCAATACCATACTGTCTTGATGATCATAGTTTTGTAATATAGCTTGAAGTCCGGGACTTTGGTGGCTCCAGCTTTGGTTTTCTTTTTCAAGATTGCTTTGGCTATTCAGGGTCTTTTCTGGTTCCATACAAGTTTTAGGATTGTTTGTTCTAGCTCTGTGAAGAATGCTGGAGTTATTTTGACAGGGATTGCATTGAATTTGTAGATTGCTTTGGGTAGTATTGACATTTTTACAATATTTGTTCTTCCTATCCAGGAGCATGGAATATTTTCCAGGAGCATGGAGTATCTTTCCATTTTTTTGTGTCTTCTTCAATTTCTTTTATAAGCTTTCTATAGTTTTCAGTGTATAGATTTTTCAGCTCTTTGGTTAGATTTATTCCTAGGTATTTTATGGTTTTTGGTGCAATTGTAAATGGGATCCAATCCTTGATTTCTCTTCCTGTTGCTTCATTATTGGTGTACAGGAATGCAACCCATTTTCTGTGCACTGATTTTATATCCTGAACTTTACCAAATTCATGGATCAGTTCTACCAGTTCTGGGGTGGAATCTTTTGGTTTTCCATATAGAGTATCTTGTCATCTGTGAAGAGTGGAAGTTTGACCTCCTCCTGGCCGATTTGGATGTCTTTTATTTCTTTGTGTTGTCTGATTGCTGAGGCTAAGATAAAGTTCATTCTTCAATTCAAATGTCTATTTCCACATGTTGACTCCTAAATTGTATTTGAACCAGCCTTTCATTTAAGTCATCAACATTTTCCATTTCATTTGCTATTCCTTCTGAAGCATTATCCTACATGTAAAAGATTAAGTTTTTTGCTTATCCTCTCCTTGAATTGGTCTTGTTCTTTGATTACTAAAATACTGATTTCCTCTTTTCTTTCACTTCTCTGGCCATTTGTTCTTACCTCTTAAATATCAATATTCCTCCTAGATCTTTCTCCCTCCTGCCATGCACTCTTCATAAGTAATTTCACTGTTATATAAGTAGATAATAATTTCAATTATAAAAACCCAAAGTAGCCCTATTTCCCAATTTCTATTTGCATTTCTAGATATTGCTATATTTCATATTGTATTTATATAATGTATTATGTTCTAAAATATCTTCACTTATAAACATTGCTATATTTTGTGTGCTCTTTTTCACTGATTACTTACCATACTGTCTACCTATACTTTTCCTGATCTCCACATATGATTTTAACAACTATGCAAGCATCCAAGTCAAATATTCTGATATCATCCTCTATTCCATTCTTTCTTAAAACCACCTGGTTCTTTTTTCCTTTCTCATACAAACATTCAGTGTATCATTACATCCTGTCAATTTTTGTAGTAATAAATGTCTGGGGGATTTGTATCTTTCGATTTTTATTTCCATTGCTGAATTCTGGCCTGAGTTTCAATGGATGTTTAAGTTTTTCTTTGCTTCCATCTCCATGCCTACTTCTCCATGTTTCCTACTAATTTTCTGTACTCTCATAGGATTGATTTTTACAAACATATAACCCATTCTTACATTCTAATAGTCTAATGGCCTCCTGTTACTCATATGCTCCATTATTATTGTGTCCACATGCCATAATATGTTGTATACGATGATATGTAAAGATCATCTCTCTTAGCCCTTTCTCTTTTTATTCCTCCATTTGTATGCCCTAGGTAATCCGGCATTTCCTTCCTTGCCACACTGCTTTGCATATATTCTTTCTTCTTCCTGAAAGACACCCCCCTTTCTCCTCTTGAGTCACTCTGAGTCAGTAAAACTGTTTCTCCTTCATAGACTTTCCAGTTACTGCCTTCTATCCCTTCATTCCACATCAGATAAAATTCTTTCTCTATACTTTCAATGTATGTTGTTTACATATTTATTAGAGCACTCCCCACACACTATTTTGGATATTTGCTTAGGTTCTTTCTCTTTAGGCTGAGATCTCCAAGAGCTAGAAGATAATGTAGGTATAAATTTCTGAATCCTCTATTAAGACACTTTCTGGCACATGGTAGACATCAAGTAAATATTTTTTAGTTTTAAAGTAATTGGTAATGCATTATGTCCTTTATTAGCCATTAACAGCCTATCCCCAAAGAGCTATTTCAGTAACTAGCCACATACTTAGCAGGGATAAAAGGGTAGGAGACACAGTGCAGGGTACTTTGAATGAAGGAGAAAGGATCTTGAATGTGGAAGAGTAGACCAGAATGGAAGAAAAGTACAGCACTAAAGGGTTCTGGTATTCAGAGCTCAATACAATAGACAGGGATAAGGGAGAGAGAGGATACAGAAGAATAGGAAGGGAGTCACACAGAGAAGGATGGAGTGGTGCTAATGAAATACTCAATGTGCTTTTTCTACTTCACAATCTCTCAGACCCAACTGAGTGTCCATCTTCACTTGGATGATAAAAGTCACAGTCAGTATCAGTGATTTACTATTCACTTACTTTTCTAGTTCATTGCTAACCACTGAGTTAGGATTTATCAAAAGTAGAATGTAGATAAAGGCAAAGACATCACTTTTAAAGCTGTATGACTTTAAGAATGGAACGACTGATACATCAATTGATGGATCTTTGGCTATAATCCAGTCCTCAAACTACAGATACCGATGTGACAGATGGCACGCTGAAACTCTCTGTTAGCCATGCATCCTGGGTCACAGTAAGAACAGAGGGGTCAAGGCTCAGCATTTGATGAAGTACTGTGCCGAAGTGCTCAGCTCTACCCGTTGTTCCATGAGCACTGCATGCCTCATTGATTAGTACAGAGGCTACATTAGGTATTTGTGATATGTTCTTTTATTTACCCATAGGATGTCAGAGTCAGAAGAGGCCCCTTAGAGATTTTTTTCTCTGTTTTGTTTAAAGATGAAGAAACTCATGCAGAAAGTTAAATTTCTTATCCAATATTAATGCCAAGTTAGGGCCAAGATGACAAGCAGAACAGTTGAAACATAGTTCTCAATGTCATGGTCTCCCTATTGTTTTCATTTTCACTTTAATTTATAGCATTTCACAGCTTGGTTTTCTGTCTCACCCACCACCAGACCATTCACATCACATAAGTGATAGTAACTAGTCTCTAATCCCTTGAGAGTTTTGGGCTGCAACTCTGAAAACAGTACCTTGATGCTAACAATGTAAACTTTTCATTTTGAAAAGGCATTGACAAACGTCCCCCAAACTTTCAGTGTGTCACTTTTGAAAGATTTTAAGAAGAGAGAAAAGTTCTAACATCATCATCTAACAATAATATAACTAACTTCTTCATAGATTAAAGGGATCCTAATTGCTAGAAGCATTCAGAATATGGCCACTTGTCAGAGACTATTAGAGAAAATTTCTGTATCAGCTGGGGAATTTAACTTGATGCATTTTTGCTGATTATAGATTCCATGGAGGAAAGCCATCCTCACCCAAGTCTCAAATTATTAGGTATAGTTTATTAATGCAAATATGAATGAGAAGGAGCAGTCAATGAGTTCCTTTGCAGATGCTGCAAGGAATCTCCACAAAAATAGTCCTAACTTTAAATTGGCTTTCATTTTGTTATATACTGTTATTCTGAAGAGTAGGATAATTTACATATTTAAATCAGGACTATATTTTTGGAAATAAACCAACTTGATATATCATATTCAAAAAGGAGAAATATGTTATAATGAAGCAGACAGATCATGAAAGCCAATGACAGAAAATCAGCTGGACCACTGAACAGTGTGGAGCCAAAACATTGAAAATTGCAGTGGTCTTTCATCTTTAATATCCCCTGTGTGCTAGTTTCACTGTTCTTTATCTCTACTATTGGCTTTCTCTACTTGTCTACTACACATAGAGAACAAATAATAGCCACTATACTATTTCCAATACTTTATTTAGCTTCCTTTCGATAATCACCAAACACTTCCCTGGGGAGAAAACTCTGAGCCTCATGGGTCTAGTCTCATAAACCATAGCCACAGAGTCAGGGTAAAAACTAACTACTTAGAACTATAGCCAAGGTCTGAAGGCAGGCTTTTAAGTAGTTTATTAGGATCCTGGTAGACACTCCAAACAGGTGTCAACTATGTTCAGGCATACATCTTTACCAGAGTATGTATTCTGGACATTAAGCCAGAATGCCAAATATACATCCCTATAAGATTATAAAGAAATAACTTTTCCATGTTATTAATATAAACATGTCCATCTCTTGTTGAGAATCAATACAGACTTCTATCTGTGCTTGGATCAGTGAGATGGAATGAGGAGAAGGAAGAGTACTGTACTAGAGCCAATAAAAGAATGTGTTCTGAGTTTATACAAGAAATCAAAAGGCTCTTCTTTTTGCCACTGAAGAGGTTCTTCAATAAGGATTTCCTTAGCATTGTATTCATTTTCTTTGATAATACATGTATATAGATGTGTAAATGTATAAATATGTTTAATACAGTGGAAAATGTCTGGATCCACAAGGAAGTTCTAAACAATAGTGACCAGCTTTGCCTTAAGAATGTTCTTGTTCTTTCTCCATTGCCATGGAGCTGGTTACAGAAGGTTTGCAGCCACTTAGAGACAACTCTGTTCTATACATGTATCTCATCATTTTCATTTACTACTTTCAATCTCCTAACATGATATACCCTGATTAAAACCAAGGCATTAAAATAAATATTATAGAAGGTAAACTATTTTAATTTTTCCTGTTCGATAATAGTTTTGTCTTGTAAATAGAATAGGAAAAAAATGCCTTTTTAAAGAAAGCCCATTTTAACACTATTTTCCCTAAAGAGTATTTTGAAAAGCCTTTTCACTTTAAAAAGCATATTTTAACATTTTTAAAAAACACCCTGAGAATAGTCTTTGAAGGTTAGAAAAGACATTAAGCTTTCAAGAGTTGGTATAGATCTATACAAGGTCACTCCTAATTTGCTCAGAGTGGCAAATATTAAAGCAGGTATGGATGAATATAAACCAAGATATTTACGCACAATATTTAACAAAAGGGAAAGAGAAGTACAGTTACTTTGCAATCTATCCCAAAATGTAAGGAGAAAATCTCATTTTGCTTAGCATGGTGCCTTGTATATACATATATTTTTTTTAATGGAGTCATTTTCATCACTTCAGTCCTCATTTTTAAAATAAAAGGATAGATATATTAATTTATCTTATTCATCTCTAATTTGGAGAGGACCTTGATACTTTCTGGTGCCGTGCTACTGTGAGCAACGTTAGGAATTTATACTATTATTTACTTTAACGTGAAATTTAAAAAACCCAGAAAGCAGTGCAGAAAATTCTTTTAAGTTTATAATTACATTGTTCTCAAACTTAATTGCAGAAATAAAAATGAGTATTTCTGATGATTCATTGAAGTTACTGTAGTTTTGGCTTACAGTCTACAAACAATTCCTCAAATTCAGGATGATAGTAAAGCTGTGGGTATGCACTGTGGCAAGAGGAGAACAAAGATGGCAAGTATCTCAGAAAAGTATCCTGGGGCCTCAACTCTTCCAAGACTTTATCTTTTAGTCTGAGTTGCTGGGTATAAAGGCATTCATTTTATCATCTATTTTTTGTATGCTTGAAATATTTCCTAATTTAAGAAAAGCATTTTTAATTGACCCTCTGCTGTCAAATACAAGACTTATGTAGGCTTGGAAGTGGGGTTCTTAGGAAAGCCTCAATAGAAGAAACCAAGTTATAACTGATGATAGTTTAAAAAGCTTACTTTTCTTTCTCCCTTAATAAACCATTTGAATAAATTAAATAACCATTCTAGCTATATTTTCAAAGGAAACTCTAATACTCTTTTTTTTAATAAGGACAGGAATTTGCATTATAAATCAGATAGTGAAACTTAATCCTTGCTACTTTTTCTGGGTTTATGTTTATTTTTCGGTAAAGCAGAATGACCTACACTACATGAAAATGATAATAGCTGCAATTTATTAAGGTCTTATTATGAACCAGGTCTAGTTCTTATTCATCATTTATCCTTAGAGTGATCCTCTGAGTAGGTGGTTATTAACCTAGCTTTACAAAAGAATTTAAAAAATAAAATAAAAACTTAGGCAGAGAATGATTAGGTTTTTTTTTTTTTTTTTCAGATTTATGCTAGTCAGTGACAGATCCAGTGTTCCAATAAAGGCCTGTCAGATTCCAAAATTTTTACTCTTCCCTCATAAATCAAGTGTCCCATCAGTGGCAAAATACCAGTATTAGACCAAGAATTAAGTAACTGAAAGGTTGTTTTTTTTTTTTTTTATTTTCTATTGGTTACTTTTGAGTACCTGGGACCATTGATCCTGCTCTATGGTAACTTACAAGTATGGGGCATTTTGGAGTAAGAAACAGTTTTAAAGAGAAGCCCTATTTGGATTTTCTAGAGACAATGAGCCAATTATAAAAGGAGGAACATCTTTACATTCTAATCCAATCATATAAATAGGAGTCCTTTCATTTTAGGAACAAAAGGGGTGACTTGTTTACTGCTTACTGAGATTTTTCAAGTAGTACAATTTTGACTGTCAGTGATGTATATGATCATTATTGTTGTAGCTAACATTTGAGTATTCACTATGTGTCAGCCACCGTGTCTACTGCTTTATATCAATTATCTAATTTTGAGAACAACCCCTTACAATATATGCCAGTACTTGTCTGAGTCTTGAAGAGGCCTTGGAAACTACTCAAAGCCATGAATCTATTGAGAAGTGTAGCAGGGCATCTAATCATACACAGTCTGACTCCAAATCCCTCATCCTGAACCACTATGATGCACTGCTTCTCATTCTGCAGCTATAGGTATAGATGCACAGAGAAAGGCTGTATACAGAGAGACATGGATAAGAGTACACAGTTATTCAAGTTGTTTATATATACAAATCTGGTTAAGGGCTACTGTACAGTGTTAAAATGTTTTTACTCTGAGAATTCTGCTTCCAGAAATCTGGTTTCAGCTCGCTAGGTAATCAAAGACTACAAATGTATGCTGTGTAAATAATTTTAGATATTGGAGGTTATTGGAAACTGCCAAGTTTTTAGACATAAACTACCAATCTTTTTTTTTTTTAAACAAGATAACAATTCTGTTGATATTTTCTTTAGAATGGGGTATGCTACAGAAAGACACAAAATTAAAGTTTCACATTTATGGACTGTTTCACATTTATGGACTATTTGTAGATTTATTGAAATTCTTCTCTGTAGCCACGTGAGAATTTAGCTACAATCAAATGCTGAAAAGAAGATGCAGCTTTTTGAGTGTAGTATTGTTATGTTAAAATGTTTAGGATCATTTTCATGACTATAATTAAAAATATATATTAAAGAATTAAGAAGTTTCAACTGCAATTAACTGTGGCTCAGAGGATAAGACAGTGAAGGATTTCTCGTTCTTGTGTAAATGTTGAATAAATGTTGAACTCCTTGGGGAAATAACTTGAATATCCATTGATTTTACTAGTACAGTAATTAAATATGTTCTCTAAGGAAATCTATTTTAGTGTGTTGTGAAGCTGCCTATTGTCTGTACATCTTGAGCCAGGTATCTATTTCCTGGTTGTTGGTCTTGGGATGGCTCACTGTCCCTACTATTGTTACCTACAGATGAGGATCTGGGTCTTTCTTTTTTCTTTGAAGATCATCTTTATTTTCCCTAAACATCTTTTTTGTTACTTTAAGATGGATGATCTTTAGAAAGTCAGGGGAAAAAAAAATGTAAAGTTTATTTAGGATTTAGCAAAGAATTTCCTACTGATATTGATGACAATAATAAAAAAAAAACATTTAAAAGTTCTCAGTAGGGTTAACTGCTTTCCCCAAACAAAATAATATTCTTCCTTTTTTTTTCCTCTGTTGTATCCTATCTCTAAAGAGTTTCAATTCACTCTGTAATAAGTACTACTGAGGAGAAGGGTATTGATAAAAGGATGCATTCTTTCCTTCATTGATTTTATATTCTATTAAATAAATTCATCAGTTTTCCTATTTTCCTGGAGCACAGATCCTCTGTTTGACCATAAAAAGTCATTTAACAGTTAACATCACAATCATTGGGTTGTAGGTTGATATAGACTTTTATATAATATCATATGTCTTATCTGAAATGTCTGTGGTAGCCATGATAGGAAGCCTTCAATACAGAAAGGATCACTGAATGCCAAAATATGTGATAGACATTGGCAATGCAACAAACTCCTGCCTTCAGGGATCAAAGTGGGTAAAGACATGGACTGGGGAATATGAAATTACAATGGAATTAACTAAATGTAATCATGAGAGAAGCAAATGAGAAATCCCGTAGGAGGAACCCATCTGTTTAGAGAGATGGCCTTGTGGAGGAAGTTACCTGAAGGAATACTTCATTAGTAGAGTAAGAGTGTATAATTTGGAAAACCTATGAAAAAGTTAAAAGAAGGGTAAAAAGGGGCACAGTAGAGAATGTGCTACAAGAGGGAGGAAAACATTCAAAAGCTCATAAGCCTTCTAGATTTTACTCCAGAGTATAGAAAGCTAGAAAGAGCATCACTTATACTTTTACAACAAAAACTTGGACAAACTGAAAATTCATGACTATGTTAGCTAACTTGACAATGAATTATATTAAAAAAATAATAAATGTCCATCAGGGAACTGAAGTCACAAGGTAATCAATCAGCACAAAATCTAGGGAAAGGCACCTGCAGGGAAAGACAGAACTCAAACACTTGCTTATCCAGAGTGACACAGGTGGACACTAGCAGAAGTAGTCTTAGTTAACAAGTTAGTAAAGGTTAGGTGTGTAGAGACAGTGTGAAGTAGCTGGAGGCCCCACAAAGGGGCTTGTCATATTTTTGCAGATCTTTTTACCATCAACCCTATGAGATGCTCAGAAAGTATTGAGAATACAGAGAAAGCTTCTAAGTTAGTGCACACCTAGGTGAGCAGGAAGAGCAGCTTCTGTGCAAAGGACATAAAGATCTGCCCAGTTTTTCTCTATCTCCTCTACGGGAAATGCCCTATGGAAAAATGCCCTATTCTCTGAGAGAAAGGGCATCTGAAACAGACATCCTTGGTCACTGTTGAAAATCCAATGTCACCAGATAAAGAAACAGATCAGAGAAAGAGATAACTCTTCTATCCTTGGAGGAGAGACAGGAATATATGCCAGACCCAGATCCCTTCAAAGTTGAAGAGTCAGGAGTAATGAGAAAGTCATATGCTCTATACCCAGGGACACAGTTTCTATCTACATTTGAATCATAACACACCTTTTCCAGTGTTAATTCATTGTGTAAACAATTTTAAAAATCATGTGATTTATTTTAATAGAAGAAAATCATCCATTCATTGTCAAGTTTTTTCAGCAAATTAGGGACAGAAAAAAAAACAATTTAACCTGATAAAGTATCTGTGAAATATCTACAGGTGACATTTTTTTTTTTTACGGTAAAAGTTTTTCTTTTAATTGGGAACAAGTCTCATACTCTGGTTTCTCTTCAAATAGAAATAAATAATTGGGAACAAGTCTGCCTTACCACTCCTGTTCAACATTATACTAAATGCCTTAGTGTAATAACACAAGGAAAAGAAATAAGAGGTATTTACATTGGATAGCAAGAAAATTCAACTGCTTCTATTCACAGATGACAGAATTGTCTATGTAGAAAATCTCAAAGGATCTATGCAAAGTAACAAGTGAGTTTAGAAAGGGCTTAGAATACAAGGTCAAATACAAAAAAATCATTTTTATCTCTAGTAACTACTAATTATTAATTGGAAAAATTTTCAAGTATCATTTACAGTTGTATTACAAAAAGATTTATGTATACATCTAACAAAGAATGTTCAGGATCTATATGCTGAAAAGTACAAAACATTGATGAAAGAAACTGAAGACCTAAATGACCAGAGATATGCTAGGTCTGTGGCTCAGAAGATTCAATGGTTTAAAATATTTTTTTTTTCTGAATTGATCTGTAGATCCAAGACATCCAGTCAAGATTATAGCAGTTTATCTGTAGATATTGACAAGCTGTCCTAAAATTTTCATAGAAAGGCAAAAGCAACTAGAAGAGAAAAAACTTTTTTAAAAAAAAAAAAAGGAAAAATGAAGTTTGAAAGCTCACATGAAGATTCTAAGACCTACTATAATTCTGCACTAACAAGGGCAAGTGGAAAAACACATAAAACAAGAGAATAGAGAATCAAGTAATAGGCTCACCTATTTGCTGCCCACTTATTTTTGATAAAGATGAAAAGGCAATTCAATGTGGAAAAAGGTAGTCTTTTCAACAAAAGATAATGGAACATTTATCCATTTTTAACAAGCAGTGTTGCAACATTTATACATTAATAATAATAATAATAATAATAAGCCTTAACCTGTATAACCTGTGTATCTTACACCAAAAACTAGCTTAAAATAAAGATACAAAACTATAAAATGTATTAGAGGAAAACATAGGAAAATTACTTGTAATAATCAGGCAAATAATTTTATCTTCTTCCTTAATATAGGATACTAAAGCATAATCCATACAATAAAAAACTGAATTTTATTAAAGTTAAAATATTTTCCTTTAAGAAAGACAATCTTAAGGTAATGAAAAAGACAAGACAAAGACTGGTAGAAATTATTTGCAAGTCACATTTCTGGCAAAGTGTGTATTTCCTAAATATTTAAAGAAGTCTGAAAGCTTAACTACTACCACAAAGCCTTTGAAAAAATAGGTAAAAAAATTAAATAGACATTTCAAAGAAGATCGATGAGTAGTAAATAAGCATAGGAAAAGGTGCACAGCCTCATTAGCCACTAGAGAATGCAAATAAAAACCACATTGAGATGTGACTATTCACATAATGGTTAAAATTAAAACATATTGACACTACCAAGATCTGACAAGGATATGGAGCAATAGAAACTCCCTTACACTGCTGGCACAAAGGAAAAAACATATGGCTACTCCAGATAACAATTTGGCTAGTTCTCATGTAGTTAAAAAGACACTTACATATTGTCATGCAGTACAACTTGTAGCTATTTATGCAAGAGAAATGAAAACTTATGTTCACGTAAAAACCTGTACATGAACATTTATAACAGCTTTCCTTATAATCACCCAAACTGGAAACCCATATGTCTCTCAACAAATGGATGGATAAACTGTGGTAGAGCCACCGAAGGAATACTACCAAGTGATAAAATAGAATACACCATTAATTCATGAAACAATATGGAGAAAGCTGAAATGCATTTTGAAAGCTTTGGCTAGATCCAAAGTCCTATAATGTAGGATTCCAGGTAGATTTGCATTTTCCAGACCAAACTGTAGGATTGAAAATAGATCAGTACATTTTACCATTGAGGACAGGGGAGAAATTGACTAAAAAGGGGCAATTCAGAACAATTTTAGGAGTGACCAAATTGTTTTTTTTTTTCACAACAGCATTGGGCAAATAAATAACTCTATGAATTTGCCAAAATTCATAGGAACTGTAGATCACAGAATGTGTTTTACTGTATGTAAATAAAACCAAAAAATAGAGATATAAGTGACATACAAACTGTAACAGATGAACCAATTATTTGAATAACAATGAAGAAAGTAGGGAAGAACATAAGAGCCTACCTTTGAAAAACAGTAATTTTACATGATACTATAAAAATTAAAGACAACAGGAAGTATATGCCAACATTGTACTTTAGGTTTTTTGCTCACAGGGTATGTGTTAGCAATTTTTGAACTGCTTTAGGTATGGTAGGTTTCAACATATATACTTATTTCTTATCTTTTTAATCAGAGGGACTAGGAACAATGGTGTTATTGTAACAATGAGTACCTCTAACACTCAGATATCAAGTTTCTAAGTGCCACTCTCAATGAAGTGACCAAGGCCAAATTAGAGAAGTGGATGAATCTAGGGCTGAGAAAATGCAAAATGAATTTATAGCATCATGTGGATGTTAGAAAATAAGAAATTCATAAAAGGCTAAGAATGTGGAAAAGGTACAGGAGCCAATCTGTAGGAGTTCCTAGTGGCTAAAGCTCAACAACTGTTCAACAATTTGAGCATCACATAATGCTACAGCAGCACTGATTATCATCCCTAGAATAAAGTCAGCATCCATGAGTTCATAGTCCTATGAATAAATAAATAAGTAAATAAATGGAAGAGAAATATTTGATTTTTTTATTTAATTTGATTTTAAATTCTTAAAAAAGTTTATTTTGGCAGAGAGAGAAGGTGAGCAGGGGAGGCACAGAGAGAAAGGGAGACAGAACTCCAAGCAGACTCTGCACAGTCAGCACAGAGCTCAACGTGGGCTTGAACTCATGAACCATAAGATTGTGACCTGAGCTTAAATCAAGAGTCAGACACTTAATTGACTGAACCACCAAGGCACCCCAGAGGCAAAATTTTTTTTACAGAGAAAAAATGTAATGTAGGATTGAGGAAAATAAAAAATACCAATCAGAACTCAATGTTCTTTTTCAGGCAAGTTCCACCAATGAATGCCTAAATTTGTGGGAAAAACTTTGAGCAGCAATAGTAATTCACATAGTCTGAAAATCTCTCTCAGATATTTATCAATTATAAATGGAAAACAGTAACTTTACCATGAAAAAAATCTTTAACCAGTTACTATCAATAAGACATATCAACATCACATACTCTTTCATGTGATGCAATGAGAATGACATATCACTTCTGTGATATTCTTGCTGAACAACATCAAGCCTCAATCTTGAGAACACATCAGAAAGATTCAAACTGAATGAAATCCCACAAAATAGTTGACTAGTACTCGTGTAGTATTAACATGTTGAGAGATATTAGAAGTCTGAGAAACTGACTTGAGTACACAAAGGAAACATGACAATTAAATCTAACTTGGGACCCTCCACCAGATCTTGGACAGAAATAGGACTTCAGTGTAAAAGCTGGTAAAAATGGGAGGGGGGTAGGGGGGGCTCAGCATCTGAGTCTTGATTTCAGCTCAGGTCACAATCCCAGGGTCATGGGACCAAGCCCCATGCTCAGCATGGAGCCTGCTTGAGATTCTCTCTCCTCCTTCCCCTCTCCCCAACTCACACATGCTCTCTCTATAAAATAAAAATTAAAAAAACTAGTGAAAACAGTTACAAAGACTGTAATTTCCATAATAGTCCTGTACTAATGTTAATTTCATAGTTTTAATGATTATGCAAGTAGTTAGTCTTAAGAGAAGCTGAATGAACAATATGCAGGACCTCAGTACTAGTTTTGCAAATATTCTGAAAGTCTAAAATTATTTCAACATAAATAATCAAAAGCCCGTAGTCAAAAGAGCATGAGATGTATTGGAAGACCAGTGAAGTTTGACATAGTTGGAATGTGAAGTGCGAGCTAGACAGTAGGAAGAGATGAAGCTAGAGAACTAAGCAGAGATCAGATTATACAAAAATACACTATATACTGAGAAATGAGGAAGTATTCAGGGAACTTTTGCAAGGAATTAACATAGGATTTTCATTTTGGAAAGTGTACACTTGATGAAATTTACAGAATAATTTAGAAAGAGCCAAACATGATGATACAGAACCAATTATGAAGAAAGTTCACGTGGGAGAAGGGGAGGCAGCAATATTGTCAGGATGGAGAAAACAGGATAATCTTAGGACAGTTTGAGGTAAATTAAGTAACATTTGTTGATTAAGAGAAAGGAAAGGGGACGGCAAGGAATCCAGGATTCCACTCATTTCTACTTTAGAAGCATTAGGCATTTTGATGTGAGCTGAAAATAGTGCTTCGTTGAGTAACTCTTTAAAATCACCAAGTAATCTAAATCACAGATTCCCTTTCCATCTAAAGACAGGTATTTGTTCCCTCTCAGATCTCCCTCTCTTTCTCAACACCAGCCTTATTTCTAAGTTGGGACCAGAGGTATGATTAACAGTGTAATGAGAGATAGATAAGAATGGATACCAAGTGCAGGAAAAATATTTCACCCAGGGAGAAAAACAGTTTAGTGTTTAAGAGTCTTGACCCTATAGTTCACCAAGGCTCCAATGATATTCCCTCCACCTAGTTCATTCCTTTTTTTTTTTTTTTTTTTACCTTTAGTAACTTTCTCTCTCCCATGTCTCCTTTTACACATCTATAAAGATGAGAATAATGAGTGTAACTACTCCTTTAGTTGTGTGAGGGTTAAATAGATGTAAAGGCCTTAGATCAGTGCTTGGCACAGAGTACACTTGAAGTAAATGGTTAAATTCATACGGAAGTTGTTTTTATTGTTGGCTTGGTTCTGTTTACTTTTCCTCCTTTTAGAAGACAATAAGCTCTTTAAGTGACTATTCAGTCTGATACCTCATATAGGTTGTGAATTAGTTTGACGGGAGGAAGGGAGCAATAGGGGGACAGGATTTGATTATTTTATCTCCATCCCATGCTGCACAGGAAATAATGAATGTTAATAACAGTGATGTTAGGGATGTTAGCAGTACATATACAGACATTACTGCTATGCAACAAGGTAGATTTTCCTAACAGATTATTTTTGAATATGTATTTTTGTATATGTATTTAATATACATATTCTAGGAAAATCCAAACAACATAGAAAGATTTCAAAGTCTAAAAATCCAGTTGTGGCTTTAAGGATGGAAGGAAGCACAGATAATATTTCTTTATACACATTGCTTGGTAATTAAAGAGTACAGATATTTCCTTGTCAAAATATCCCTTTTCTTATAAGCTATATCAGAGGATATGCTGCCCTGAGTAAAAGAAAGATATGGAAGTAAACACAGATTTAGGGGAATTATTTAAGTTTTGAATATTTGTTTTGAGATGCTTAGCTGATATTAGAATGCAAATATCAGGGCAGCAATTGAATGTCAAGTCTAAAGGGCAGGATAATAAATTAGGTCAGAGGTATAGATTTAGAATACAGGACATATAGAATAAATGCCATAGAGACCCCAGAATAGAAGACAAACCCTAACTGCATGGCATTATCTCAAAAGGGCACATGCAATTAATAACAAGGCCTATAATAAAACCCAAATGTATTGCTAATCAAATATGCAAATAATTATTTTATAGAACCAAGGTGGTATTGTGGGGTATTATAAAGGGATTAAAATTTTTTAGTAAATTCCAATAATTTGGTAAATATGCAATCAGGAATAAGCTCATGGGAAGTAATGGTACTTTATATCCCATGCTAATAGTTTGTTGTATAAATTGGAAATTCAATAAAACTTAGATGTTCAACATTTAAATTAAATGGCTCAATCTGGCCAACCTAAAAAATATCTGTACTTTCCCAGTATAGATTATATTAGTCTATTATTTTGCATTAGTGACTTTTAAGTTCATTTTTACCTTTCATGAGAGTAGTAACTATTATATATATTAATATGTAGAAAGATAAACAGGCATTGTATAACCCATTCCAAAAAAGAGCCTATTTTTTCCCAGGGTTTTTAATCAAGTTTCATTTTTCTAACTCAATAAATAATGTTTTGATCAACCCATGTTTTGTAGGATTCTGCTTCTTGGGACCCCTATATCATTTGATTTATATTTTAGATTTGTAGAGCAAACAATTGTTCATATTTCTTTCTTGTCCAGGCTTCACCTACCTGCTTACTTGGCATTATTAGAGCAGACTGAGCCTAAAAAGGCTTCTTATTCTCCTGTTTAGTTGCTTTTAATGAGATTCAGAGAAATAATAGATCTGAAAACTCAATGTTTGGGATAAGACTGTTTATAACCCAGTTGTAACAAGGGGAGTCTGAACTAAGTTCTGCTATATTCAGCTATAGGAAAGACAACATTTCTGATTATTTCTGATATCAGATGTTAAGATTTCCTACTGCCTAAGGTCAAATGAACCTTCACTGGGGTAATAACAGTGTTCTCCAAGACCTAAGATTCTAAGATTTTTACTAATAAAATTCCAGACAAGGACAAGGCTTTTCCCTCTGGTATCTAAAGGAAATGGCATATTCTAGAACATTAAAAAAAGTTATTGTTTTAATATCACCCATGATTATTCATCTTTGGAGTCTGAACAAAATTTAAAAATACTGATGGAAATGAGGAGAAGATTCATTGCTCACTAATTTATAGCCTATGCCTTGAGCAGAATTGCTTTTTAAAAATCTAGTCAAAGAATAGTTCTGTGATCTGAAAGGTCATATTTAATCATACCACAAATTATATCATGGGTACATTTGAGAAACTATGGTGACTACCCCAATAATTTCCAAGGTGTTTTGTGTGTTTTCTTGGTTAGAGTTTCCTGATGTTCTTTATCTATTTGCATCCTATAAATAAAAGGTGTCAGAACCCTAACTGTATATCAAATCTCTACAGGGCTCTGAGAGATCAAGGTTTACAGAGCCTTGATGCTATCAAGTTCACTAGCAGCATAAGCTGCAACAGGTTGTGCCACCTGAGCCATGCTCTGGGAGAGTGTCACACTGATATTTCTGAAAGGCAAATATGATCATATCGCTCCCTGTTTAAAATCCTCCAATTCTCCCTATATCTTTCAGGATAAAGTCTAAACTCTTAACACGACCCACCTACAAGACATTTCACAGTTTGGCTTTTGCTTACCCCTTCTCTTATCCTCCTCTTTCCTTCCATTCTAGCCTACAGAGATGCTTAAATATTTTCAAGTCCTTGAGCAATACTAGGATATTCTCTCTAAAGTTTAGGCCTTTGCATTTGCTTTTTGCTTTGCTCTTTTATTCCACCTTGCTTAAGTATGTTCTGTTTTTACCTCACAGCACTCATCATCAAATATCAAAAGTGTATGTTTACAAGCCTCTACCCTATCAGAAAAGACAAGAACAGGGTCTCTTCTCCACAGTTGTGCTAGCCCTATGTCTGGATCAGTGCCAAGCACTTTAGAAAGTTTTGACAAACACTCATTCACTTGTTGAATGAACGAACGAATGAATGAATGAATGACCTCCTGAGTATGGGTCCCAGAGCCTCTCAGCTTTTCCAGAATGCTAGGGATTGCATTTCTATCTGCCGATGCCCAAACTCATGCTGGTTATATCTTAAACCAGTGATAGCATTTCATTCTTAGGGTAAGTCATCACACCTGGATCACATCAAACAGTAGAAGCAGGCTACAAATTCTCCCCCAGTCCATCATATCAAAGCAGCTTCCTTTAGGTCACTATAAAAAAAGCTCTGTAACTTGAAAGCCAATATTGAGAAAAACTCAACCTTTGACCTTCTGAAAATCTGCGGGCACACTGATCTGCTCAAAGCCTGCTACTTAGGAAATCACCGCCTATTTCAATGGGAAGAGAAGTTATTTTCTTTCCTCAGAAAGTCATTAGATGAATTCTCTGGAAACAAACTCCAAGATGGACAGTTGCATGCAGGAGGTTTATTGGGCCTTGCTCTAGAAAACAACACCTGGAAGCAATTAAGAACTAACACCGGGCAGAAGAAAAGGTTGAAATGTGCTGTGGTTTCCACAGGCATCTCAGCTACTCTCCACAGGAAGCTCTAGAACTGGGATGATCCTTCCTAATGGTCTCAAGTTGAGGAGTAAGGTCTAGGTCTTTGTACTCCCTCACCAATCAACCATGCTTCTTCTGAGATGCTAACTTTGGGAAAGGCAGCACCCTTCTGCTAAAAACAATTTGAAACAGAAATTAACAGTGTGCCATCAGCAGCTCACACTCTATAGCATCATGCTGGAAATTTTCCCAGATGGAGCAAAAATACATGAGGCAAATGCATCTGAAAGGCATGGGTAAACTGCAATAGATATTGAGGTGGCTGCCCACTTCTTTCCTTCAAGGCTGAGATGTTCATTCTTCCAGGTGATAGGAGCCTCAGTAATTCAGGCATGAATATTTTACTTAGTGCAAGTCATGATTTTATTCATCCTTCTAGGACCATATTAGCACCATCTCATGAGATCCTTACCAAGCTGCTCTATCTTATTTCATGAAAGGGTGCTATTGCTACAAGTCTCCAAAACTTAAATGTCTTAAACAATACAAACTTAAGGAGGGCAGATGTCTAAAATGGGTCTCATTAGGCTAGAATCTGCCAGAGCTTTGTTACTTCTGGAGGTTTTCTGTGAGCGCGAGCGCAAGCTGGGGAGGTAGAGAGAGAGGGAGACACAGAATCTGAAGCAGGCTCCAGGCTCTGAGCTGTCAGCACAGATGATGCTTAACCAATTGAGCCACCCAGGCACCCCTGTTACTTCTGGAATTTCTAGGGTAGGACCCAGTATCTTGCCTTTTCCAGCTTTTAGAGGCTGCTCAAATTCCTTGGCATTTGGCCACTATTTTTTCATCCTCAAAGCAAGCAATGGCAGGTTGAGTCCTGCTCACCTGGCATCACTCTTACTGATTGGATAGTCACACCTCCTTTTCTGGCTCCTGTTTACTACTCCCTTCTTATAGTGTTAATAACCCTTAAAATTGTATTGAAAAACTTGGATAATCTAGAATAACGTTCTCATTTTAAGTTCAGCGTATTAGCAAATTTAATTCTATTTTCTATTTTAATTCTCCTTAGACAATATGAGAGATGTGAGAGACATGGATTAGGAAGTGGAGATTTATGGATGTTGGGTGGGGGCACTATTTTCCCTACTACAACTGCTTATATATTCAAACAAACAACATCTCTCCCCTACACCCTTCTTAATCTAGCCTCTCAGGTCCCTACCAGTAACTTTTGTCTATGTACTATAGCTTTTGGGGGGGGGGGTGTATTCCATTTCTTCCTTTTATAGGTCCAGCACTGCCCTAGTTGGGTTATGATGTGACTTAACCCAAGCTTTTGGTATGGCAACCCAGAGTGGAAGTAGGGATAGAAGCAGAGTGTGTCTGAATCAACTTCTTATAAGAATGGAACACTAGCCTTTTAAGAGAGCAGTGGACCATTCTCCAAGGCCCTGCTGTGTTTAAGGGATCTGGAAATTTAAGTGCATTTTTCCAGACCTTCACAGGGTCTCATGCCCTTTCACAATTAGGACCTTAACCTTTGGGTAAACATACTTGTAGAGTTCAGAATTTGAACTTTTCTTTCTTTTTTCTTATAAAGCTCCTTTATTCTTATAATTAAATGACAGGTCTCATGCATAGCTGTTTTGCCCTTCGGAGATGAAAATAACAAGGTCATCTAGCTTTCACACTTCACCTAAATTGGTGATTAATTATCTCCAGTCTTTCTTTTTCTTTCC
Source organism: Cryptoprocta ferox (assembly GCA_028646485.1). Taxonomy (NCBI): domain Eukaryota; kingdom Metazoa; phylum Chordata; class Mammalia; order Carnivora; family Eupleridae; genus Cryptoprocta; species Cryptoprocta ferox. The sequence goes on from CM053573.1 coordinate 36,677,910, forward strand.
CTAATGCATTAGTATGCAACAAAAAAGGAAAGATTTCAGAGTCCTCGAAATACTACTTTCTCATCTACGAATTCGTAGATGTCTGAGATATTGCAACAGTTAGCACATTCCCTCCCAGTTTAGCACCAGTGAAAATTTTAAAGTTTCATTGAAATAGCATACCTCCAGTGATATGGTCCTCATTTTCAGCCAGGCATCAGATAACACAATCCAAAATCCCATTTTAGTTTATGATTTCTAGGATTATTTCTGGTACAAACTGTCTTCGGTAGGTTTCCCCGATAAAAAATTTTCTGAAATAGAGATTTATGTGCAGGACTTTTACTGGGGAGTATTTCTGGTTGCAAAAATCTCCAAGGGAGCAAGGGAAAAAAATTAGCTAAAAGGAGGAATTGAAAATTTATACCTTTGCAACAGAGGCTACTAGCCACGGGCAGCTCTGGAATTAGGACCCCACTCCAAATCAAGCAAGGGGCTGGGTTTTTATATCCTGCATTGACTGGTCAATAGATATCAGCTGCCCAAATGAAGGAACTATTTTCTTGGGCTACTTATTGCTCTCCAGCTGAGAGTAATGCCTGGAGAAGAGCTTATCTATGAGGCATCACCAGCCAACTTTCCTTGCAACTGGGGACCTGGGTGACTCACTACAGCCTCCACTATCATTATTTCTTTTATCCCCATTATGGTTGTCTCCGGGTTCATTATTAACTGATACCTAGTTCTAAGAGTCTTTTTCTAGTAATCCTTCTGAGTCTCTGTTTGATATAGCATTAAATTTTTATGCTCATTTTATTCAAGGCTTGCCTGTGTACAATTTCATTTCCTATCAAATAAAATATGATAAATAGGAATATGCTGACCTCTTGGCAATATTCAATAACTGATAATAAACTGTGGACTGAATAGGCAATAATGATAGCTACTACTCTTTGCCAGGCACAGTAACCTATTAAATGTCTACTGTACATCAGGTGTCATTCTGGGTATTTGGATAATATCAATAAACCCAGAAGATATAGATCCTTGTCTGCCTGAAATTCATGTTACTGTGGAGCCAATGACTAAATATACATTTAATATAACACAAAAAATAATATAGTTCATCAAAAGATCATAAGTGGTAATGGAAAAAAATCAAAGGTAAAAGTGGAGATGAGTAAGGCATATTGTAATTTTATTTTTTTTGTCTTTTTTGTTTGTTTTATTGTTTTTAGATTGTGATTTTAAATTGGTGGTAATGGTAGGAATTAATAAAAAGGTACCAGTCAACCAAAAATTTGAAGAAAGTATTGGAATTTGCCATAAACTTTTTTATTTTGGAGAAGAGAATCTCTTGGTTAAAAAAAAAAAACTTCTGCAAAGGTAGGTCCTATGGCAAGAAGAAAGCTGAAATGGCATAAAGAATGAGGAGAGCACGGGAAGATGACATCAAAAAAGTAATAGGAACCATCATGTTAGAGTTTGTAAGCCATTGTGAGATATTGTCTTTGACTTTGAGTGCAGTTGGGTGCTTCCACAGGGTTTTAAGCAGATCATAACACAGTAAGGTTGCTAAAATGATAAAACCCTTGGGGAACATGGGTGGCTCAGTCGGTTAAGTGTCTGACTTCAGCTAAGATCATGATCTCATGGTCCATGGGTTTGAGCCATGTGTCAGGCTCTGTGTTGACAGTTCAGAGCCTGGATCCTGCTTCCGATGATTCTGTGTTTCCCTCTTTCTCTGCCCCTCCCTCACTAATGTTCTCTCTCCATCTCTCAAAAATGAATAAACATTAACAAAAATTTAAATGATAAAACCCTTGAAGAGACCACCCTGGGGAGTTAAACAATGAAAACAGTGAGATCTATTAAGAAAATAAACTAGATAGCCATTCAAGTACATGTTTAGAGGGGCAAGTGTGATAGCAGATGTGATCAGATTCTAGAGCCATGGAATTTCCTGAAAGATTGGATATGTGGTGTGAGAAAATTAAAGGATTGAGATCTGAGTGGCCAGAAGGATGAAGTTTCTACCAACTGAGGACTTAGGACAAAATCACATATAGCATACTGAATGTCAATTTTGAGATTTCTAACAAACATCCACCTTAAAACAGGTGGCTAGGTATACATCTGTGGTTTGTAAAAGTGGTGTGTGCTATAGGTATAAATCAAAAAGTCATCAATATCTAAATTGTATTTAATGCCAAGAGACTGAATATTACCAAGGCAGTGAATACAAATTTAGAAGAGGACCAGAAACTCAAACATGGAAAATACCAATGTTGAGAAATGGGCCAGAAATGAGGAGCCCACTAAAGGAAACAGAGTAGCCACCAGTTAGATTTTTTTTTAATGTAGTATCCTGGGGGTACCTGGGTGGCTTAGTCAGTTAAGCATCCGACTCTTGATTTCACCTCAGTCATGATCTCACAGTTTGTGAGATCAAGCCCTACATTGGAGCCAACAGTGCAGAGCCTGCTTCGGATTCTCTCTCTCCTCTCTCTCTGCTCCTCCCTCCCACTCCTGCTCACGCTCTCTCTCTCTCTCTCTCCCTCAAAAATAAATAAATAAACATTTTTTAAAAAATGTAATACCCTGTAAGCCAAATATAAAGCGAATCCAAGGTGAAGTGATTAGTTTGATAACACTGGTAAAGACTGAGGATTGACTCCTGGTTTCAACACCAAAAATTTCTGAAATAGACAACACATATTGTCTTGAATCCTCAAAACAACCATTTAATATTATTATATTTATTTTACAGAAATAAAATTTAATATCAAATTAGTTAAGTCATTGCCCAGGTAAATGCCAGGTTATAGAGCTGAATTCTGTAGACTATAAAGTGCATGCTCATTTCACTCAAATATGGGTAATTTTTTAGTAGCATCACTGAAAACAAAATCATCTTTCCATATGGCACCATTGAGAGTTCAAGGAAGTGGCTGTCTGAGCATATCAGCCGGCTGTTCTATGACCTTTAAAGTTATCATTTTCATGTTTTCAGTCTTCAGGTTTACATATTCAGAAATCATTTTTCTAGTATCTAGTAATCATCTTCTGATTATTATAGGAGATCCATATGTTGAACAAACACATAGATGAATATCAAAAGATATATACTTTAAAATGGAGGATGTAAGATTTTGCTATTTTTGGCAAAGTGTGACCAAGTGCCTGGGAAATTAAAATACATATTTAAATGTACTTGAGTTTAGATTACTAACAAAAGTGATGGGATCACTTTTAAGAGATACTTATCTCCAGTCCCAGGAAAGCCCACTATTTCCTCCTCTCAATACAGATGTTTCTTAGTGAAGGAAATAACAGGTAGACAAAAAGTAGAATCACATGGTGCTCAAGAACATTAGCTCTGGAACCAGACAATACTGCTTGAATTCTGAAACTATCTACTTGTAAGAATCTGGAGACTTTTTTCCCCTCAACTTTTTTTTTTGCCTTTGCTTCTTATGTAAAATATGTTAATTGTACCTTGTATATGGCATTGCAATAAAGATTAAAGCACATACTGCACACAATGCATTTACAAGTGTGATTATTTGAATTGGCTTGACAGAATCCAGAAGATTTCAATCTCTGAGACATTGCTAGATATTCTCTAATCATTTTTTATCTCATTTTTTTCTCATACTTTCAGCCACAGTGTCCCTCCTTTGTGGGCACATTTTTCATATATGTGAATGTATTAAAATGAGGCTTTTTAATTTTTAAACCTGGAAACAATTTGCCCATCACCATTTTGTTTTGAATTTAAAAATTAAGCAAGGAAAACCTTTTACTTTCTTTTTCTAGGGGTGTGTGCTTACATGGAAGATGAAACAAGAGGACCAATTAGACAAACACATTTAAAAAATAGAAGAAGATTTGATTGGGGCAAAGTGCTTGGGGTTTGATTTTGTGTCAAGTGTGCAAACTGAGTGTAGACAGTGAATTCCTCACCATAAAAAAAAATATTTTAAAATATACTGTGAAGGAACAGAAGGTTGTGAAACAACCTAGGAGAAAAATATTGGAGACTTAAAAATGATGCAGTGAAGATTTCTATGAATTTTTCTTGCATATTTTACAATGTGAACCTTTCTCTTTTTTACTATAAAAATGTGTCTAATGTACCTGCATATCTTAGCAGTGCATGCAATAGCAAGAAAAATAGGCAACAGAAAAGGCTTTGAGTGAAAGTAGTATATTTCTGAGCTGCTTACTGGAAACACTGGTAGGAGTCTAAGGTGGTGAGACAAAGAGAGAAAGATATCTATCAAAGGGGAATTATCAAGCAAGTCGTCACTGTGGGCAACTAAAGCTCAATTCTGCCAAGGACCTATGGAATTATAGTGTAGAACACATATCAGAGTTATTCTAACTATGACAAAGAAACTAGGGTCTATATCCATCCTTGATTGAGAGCTGCTTATGGGAAGCATTTCTCTGCTTTGTGAGGCTACCACGCTCCCAGGGACAGGTAAAAGTCCACAGGCAGAGAGAGTCCATGTTATTTACAGTAAGAAGCCTGTGTAGATAGCGTAGAACGCTAAGAGGGTATGAGATTAATGTCTGTTATGCTTAAAAAGAAGGGATTGGGGGTTAACATAGAATAGGAAACTCATAAATCTAGCCACATTATGAACATATTATCAATAAATTGTGGGTGTCATCTGTTGGGAGATGGTTAAAAGCTCTGACCTGGACTTCAAAGTGTACATGGGGAGAAACCAGAGGCTGTGGAAGGTGTCCTACTATACTTCTATTCAAGATGTTTTGAAACATATTAAAAGATGTAAAAACTTTGTCTCCATTTTAATATGCAGTGTATTTAGTACCATTTTTTGGAGACATTCAGAAATGTCATAAGCGTTTATTTATCTGAGATGGGTTAGCCCTAACAACTATATCTAGAAATAAAGTATTTTATTAAATAACATGACAAGAATGCTTATAACCCAGTGATTGTGTGGCCTGGCAAATTTTTCCTCAAGTAGTGGTTGTAATTTAACAAATGCATTTTTGGAAATCATATTAAGTATAATAGATCATCAGAGACATTTACCATTTCACAGAAATTTTAAACTTCTAGACTCTTGCTAGGTTTTAGAATTACTGTTCTCACCATTCTAGGAAAGACTCTCTTGTTATACCACATTTAATTATATGTATACCTGCCATGTTTGGGGAAATTTGTCTCTCTTAAATGTTGAAAGCAAATTTTTAGGTTCATTGATTTTAACATGTGATATTAAGTTTGCCTTTCTAAATGAAGCCAGTCACTGAAATGACAGCAATTTTGCAGAGATTATACTTAAATCTCTCTCACCTATAGTTTTATTTTGTTTGATTTATATTGTGTATGAATAAACCTACGGGGGGTATATTTCATTGTGCTCCAGTACACTGTACTGATAAAATCAATGAGTGCTTTTAATAAACAATAAAAAATACTGATATTTTCACTTAATTTTTACTTTGCCAGTGGAAGAGCAGATAAACCAGATTGTTCCCATATAATATGTATTTGTAAAGGAGCTGAAGAACAAGTAGAAGTACATAACAACCTGATCTTTTTTACATACCGGAAATGCCAAGGACAGACTTCTAACTTTGTTCTGCAATATGTATACTTCAGCATTGAACAAAGGGAAAATGAAAGACAAACCCACTGAATCTGTAATCCTATGTGTTAGACTATTCATTGTTGTGGATTTTTATACACTAAGCACTGTCAAAGCAGAAATTGCACCAGTTAAACAGACAAGAAAGACTTCATTCAAGTCTATTTCAAAAAGGGAGAGAAACCAGAATTAATTCTGTGCTCAACTCCATTGAAACAAAGGGTTGGAGGGCTTTCTAAGAGCTGGGGGTGGGAGGTAGGGGGTAGGTCATCTGTGTTTGCTAATCAGCTAAAGAAAAAGTAAACTTTCTACAATGTTCTTGACAGAAGGTAGTTTTACAACTTGGATCAAAGCGTACATCAAAGTTAGGTTCCTACTCTTCCACACAGACTGGGAGGTAAGGATACTGTCTTCCTTGACAATTATATTTCAAAAGAATGGCTCCCACATCCTTGAGAAAGACTGTCCTGGGTTCTAAAACCAGCAATAGGTTTTAAAAAAGATTTACATCTCCAAAGAGTGGAGAAAGAATTTGCAATAACACATTCTCTAAAGTAAATGCTCTGTGGAAAGGCAGATCAGACAGGCAAGAAGAAGTCTGTCCAAAGATTGGTCAAGCCAAGAGAAATGCTAAGGCCATCTTGGTCAGTTCTTAACTTTATAACAAAATGTAAGACTGTTTATAATCTATTTACTATATTATTTCTATTTACTATATTATTTCATTGGTGTACTTAAAAATGTATAAGAAATTGAATTTTATTCTCAACAAATTAGATTGTTTTAAGTAGGTTAAAATAATATCTGTTTTACTTCTGAAACTCAGAATTTTTAAAAATGATAAATATATTATATTAAAAGATTCTGCTCCTCAAAATGTAAACCAAAATGATAATTTTTATATTCCTATTAGAAGTAACTGTATCCTGAGGGATAAAAAAGCCAATCATTTGGCCATATAAAATATGTCAACTAGGTGTCATTTGATTGTATAGATTGGAACAGGAAGAGAAAATAAAGCAATAATATTTGTCTTTTGCCAGCCATCTTTTTCATCTTTGGGATTTCTTCTCCCTTAGACTTTGGGGTTCTATTCTTTCTTGTTTATCATCTGGGTAATCTGCCTATTCTTTCTCTTTCCTCTTCTCTGTTCCTTGACCTTTAGATCATATATTCTGTCCTTAGTACACTTCTGATCTCATTATAAATGCAATTTCCTGGAGCATGAATCTACTGCAAAATTTTAATTATCTCCTATACACTAGTTGACTACAAGATGCATATAAACAGTACTAATATTTATGGATTTATCTTTTTACATTTTGTCTGCTGGTCAGACATCACCACTAGTGTATCCACCATGTAATTTAATGCCAGCATACATAAAAGGGACCTCTTTGTCCTCTCTCCAAGTTTTCATTCTCCTTAAATCTTCAATTATTACCTATATAACAAGTTACTATTGCTAGAAATCTTAGAGTCATTTTCAAATTCCTTACTCTTCAAATCTAATTGATTACTAGATTAAAAAAATACATCTCTTCCTCTGTGTAAACACCATGTTTCCTGTGTATTATTTCTCCTCAGGGCTGTCACACTAGCCTCATGGTAAGTCCCTTGTCTTCCTTTCCCACCTATTGTCTTCTCCATGATAGTTAAGAATATCATTCAAACTCAATTAATCATGTCATTTTCTTGCTTAAAGACCTTTAGTGACTTGATGTTGTTGATAATAATTCAGATAACTTAGCACGTTATTAAATATCTTTTACAATCTGTCCTCAAGGTTTTCCACTTTTATCTCCCTCTACTCCACTTACCCCATTTTACCAATACTCAAGTTCAGCCACATAAAAGACTCATCTATTATTCTCTTACTAAACACACACAAAAACACACATACTCTATGAAACTCTTAAGTCATACCTTACAAAAAATCTACCCTTGAGGGCTTTCTTTACTCTGCAGACAGAAAGGGCTGCTACATTTCTTCTGTGGTCCTAGCTTTATCACATTTAGTGTAATGAGTTATTCAATGATTGCTTCTTCTTTGTATACAGAGATGATATTATATTTATTTTGGACCTGTCACCCTGAGTTCCTCAAAGGCTCAAGGTATATAGCACAGTACTACCTGGTGCCTACTAATGATTTAATTGACTTAATGAAAGTATGTCCGTGGCTATCAAAGAGCTTCAAGTCCTAGTAAGAAAACACATTTATTTTTCTCCGTCTCCTTCCTCCTCCTCCTCCTCTTCCTCTTCCTCCTCCTCTTCCTCTTCTTCCTTCTCCTCCTCCTCCCCTTAGAGAGAGAGAGAGAGAGAGAGAGAGAGAGAGAGCAAGAAAGCTTGGGAGGGGTAGGAAGAGAGGGAGAAAGAGAATTCCAAGCAGCCTTCACACTCAGCACAGAACCAGATTGTGGGCTCGATCTCACCACTGCAAAATCACAACTTGAGCTGAAATCAAGAGTTGGACGCTTAACTTACTGAGCCACCTAGGTGCCCCAAAAACATATTTATTCTTAACTGATTTTTTTCATATAAGATTCCAACACTTTTCTTTTTAGATGTACCTCATTTACACTTTAATTATAGTATCCATCTAACTCTGAATTTTGTTGTTCTGATGGTAGTAGTTCCTTCAAAGACGATGTTTTTGTGTCCATTTCTTCAATGTAAAATATTCCTTTGTTTTGTTCAAATTTTACTTCTTTAACCTTTCAAAGACAGGTTTAATATTTGGAACCGTCAGCTTTTATTTTTGGTTTAAACTTCATTTAAGGACCACCTCACTGTTCTGTCCCAAGTTACTCATTTTGTCTAGTTTCTCTATATTTGATGATCAAATAAAACTAGTTTTTACATTTAAATTATGTAGTAAATGTCTGAAACAATCAGATAACAAAACGCCAAAGGATTGTTCGAAGTAAACCCTGTATTAGAAATCTTGCTTTTATGGTTTTCTTTAAAAAGTTTATTTATTTAAAAAATGTTGTTATTTCTATCCTTAGAAAAAGTTGAAGCAATTATTTAAATTTATTATAAAATATTTAACTGAATGCCTGGAATATTCATAGTGTATTTTATTTTATTTTATTTTATTTTATTTATTTATTTTTTTAAACTTTATAGTTTATTGTCAGGTTGGTTTCCATATAACACCCAGTGCTCTTCCCCACAAGTGACCTCCACCAAGACCATCACCCCCCTTCCCCTTTTCCCCTTCCCCTTCCCCCCTCAGTTTGTTTTCAGGATTCAAGAGTCTCTCGTGTTTTGTCTCCCTCCCCCTCCCTAACTCTTTTTCCTCCTTCCCCTCCCCATGGTCCTCTGTTGGGTTTCTCCTGTTAGACCTATGAGTGCGAACATATGGTATCTGTCCTTCTC
>CM053573.1:36687401-36742249 GCA_028646485.1 Cryptoprocta ferox
AGGAAGAACTCGCCGGCCAGATGGGACGGATTTCTCTCCCGGCGCTCGGCAGATATATATGGGGAGACGGGCGAGTTTTTCCTCCCTTAGAGATGGTTCTAGGTGCATTTTCCGTCTCTCTTTCTCTTCCCCTGGTTTCTCCAGGGCACAGCGCGCTCTCCCTGTGTTGGGCTCTGGGGCTCCTTCCCCTGCACCACCGGGCCCGCCTGTCCCCTAATTTCCCAGATCACAGTCACTCACTCAGGCATCTTTGAGGTTGTCTTCTTTCTGGCGTCTGTTTCTTCTTTCCCTCACTTGCAAATCCAAGTTTTATCCCTTCAGTCCTTCTCAGTTCAATCCATACGGACGTGCTCGGATTACAGAGCTCCCTGCTCTTCCGCCATCTTGTCCTCCCTCCCATAGTGTATTTTAAAGCTAGGATTTTTGTTATCACAAACAACCCTCTACCAAATTATGAGGATTATTTTTACATTTAACTGTGTTTGTTCATTTGAATTGGTATATTTAGCAGTTAAGTGTTCTCTGGCCGCAGGCAGCTCTATTGTACATAATGGGAATTTATTGAAATGCTAATAATTAACTCAGAGAATCAACTGAAAGGCAAAAAAACTGTGGCAAAAACTGAGGAATGTCCAGTTATCTGGACATCAGTAGCCACTGGAGCTTGGCATCAGAAAGCACTACTGAAATGAATGAGTTCTAAGCATTCTCCTATCACTGTATCATTATACTCATGTGTCTTGATCTAGAAAAGTTAGTAGAATTGGTTTATCATAGATCATGAGCCCACTCCTTGGTTAAGGAAAGGCAGGATTAATATCTCTTGAACCTACTCAAGTATTTTTACCATCACTGATTACTATCCTTAACCTGGCCCAAGCCTTCATCATTCCTCTCCAGGTTTGCTGCAGCAGCCCAAGTTAGCCTCCCCTCTGATGCCAAAGAGAGCTTTCCAAATTATAAATGCAATTTTAAAACCACGGTTTCATTAGATCAATGGAATATAGATCAATGGAACAGAATAGAGAGCCCAGAAATAAACCTACACTTCTATGGTCAATTAATCTATGACAAAGAAGGCAAGAATATACAACAGGGAAAAGACAGTCTCTTCAAAAAATGGTGTTGGAAAAATTGAACAGCAACATGCAAAAGAATGGAACTGGACCACTTTTTTATAGCATACAAAAAAATTATCTCAAAATGGATTAAAGATCTAAATGGAAGACCTAAAGCCATAAAACCCCTAAAATAAAAGGCAGTAAACTCATGAACATCAGCCTTAATAATATTTTTCTGGCTCTCTCTCAAGGCAAGAGAAACAGAAGGAAACATAAATAACTAGAATGACATCAAACTAAAAAGCTTTTACACAGCAAAGGAAACTATCAATTAAACAAAAAAGGCATCCTATAGAATGGAAGAAGATATTTGCAAGTGATATATCAATAAGGGGTTAATATCCAAAATACATAAATAAATGATACAACTCAACAACAACAGAACAATAATAATCAGGTTAAAACATGGGCAGCAGATCTGAAAGACATTTTTTCAAGGAAGACATACAAATGGCTAACAGACACATGAGAAGATGCCCAACATCAGCAATTATCAGGAAAATTCAAATCAATACCACAATGATACATCACCTCACATCAGTGACTAGTATCAAAAAGAAAAGAAATAAAAAGCGTTAGGGGATGTGTGAAAAGGGAAACCCCATGTACTGTTAATGAGAATGTAAATTGGTGCAGCCACTGTGGAAAACAGTATGGAGGTTCCTCAAAAAACTAAAAGTGGAAGTACCATATGATCCATTAATTCCACTTCTGGGTATTTATCTGAAGAAAACAAAAACACTAATTTGAAAAGGTATTAGATTTTTTTCACATTAATCTTTTTAATATTCATACAGCAAATACAGTACATTCAGGAACCCAACACCCTAAACCCCATGAGGAGGGCCCCCATCCCATTCAAGAGCGCTAGGCTTTAGAGTTGAGGCTGAGGAACTAACCACCTATCTGAGAGTGGCCCCGAGACTGTCCTTGCCCTGCCTTACCTTCCTCAGGGTTTAGGAGATAACACTTGGGCACACATCCTCATGTACTCCTCTGACCCTACTTGTATACACACTATGGGCCCTTGAAGAGTTGGTCAATTTCTGGCAGGGCCCCTACTCAACAGCACCAAGTGGAATGGGGGCAGAGGACAGGGCTAGAAAGACCCTGAGGAGGAGGCAGACCTCAGCTATGAACTGCAGGAGAGAACGAGTGCACCGTCCCCAACCTTGTCCACTTCCCAGTTAGTGTCCAATAGTCCCCAGGTCCCCCAGTAGCTGGGATTGGCACATGGTGGGTAGAAAGATGAATGGTCAAGGCATGTTTTCCTTAGCAGACTCTAGGGTCTGTTGATGGTCAGGGTTCCAAATAGGGGTTGTGTCCCTGCCTTGAAAAGGCTGGGAGTGGGGCTTCTGGGAGTGGGACTTCCATTGTGCAAAATACTTCGAGAGGGCTATATGCTGGGGGTAAGGCACAGCCAGTCTGTACACAGAGATACTGCATTTAAAAAATGACTTCATTTAAAAAAATTAAAAAACAACAATTAATGTAACAAACTAATAAATAAAAAAGCCACACAACATGAGATAGATGGGGCAGGCAGGAAAGCAGGAAGGGGAAGTCTTAGACCCACGGCATTGCTACATCTTGTCTCGGTCGATAGCCCCAGCCTGGCTAGCTTCAGATCCCTGGCTGGCCGTAGGTTAGTGGTCCTGAGGGTTGGTACAACAGTGAAGGGCAGATAGGCCTATGTTTATTGCAGCATTATTTACAATAGTCAAGATATGCAAGCAATCTAAGTGTCCATCTATAGATGAATAGATAAAGAAGATATGGCACACACACAATGGAATATTATTCAGCTATAAAAAAGAACAAAGCCTTGCCATATACAAAAACATGGACAGACCCAGAAGGTATTATGCTATATAAAATAAGTCAGAGAAAGGCAAATACCATATGTGAAATCTGAACCAAACAAACTGACAACAACAAAAACAGGAAACAGACTCATAAATATAGAGAATTGGTGATTGACAGAGGGGACGGCGATGGGTAGATGGGAACAATAGGTGAAAGGGATTACGAGGTGAAACTTCTGGTTATGAAAAACAAGTTACAGGCATGAAAATACAGCATGGGAATGTAGTCAATGATATTGTAATAATTTTGTAGGGTGACAGATGTTACCTATACTTATCATGATGAGCATTTTTCAGTGTGTATGATTTTCACCAAATCACTGTTGTACACCTGAAACTAATATATTATATGTCAACTATACTTCAATTAAAACAATGAATAAAGGAAAAATCACTCCTTCATTAAAATTCTCCAATGGCTTCCAATATCTTTTAGGCTACTGTGCACACGTCTTAGTATGTTGTAATAGGCCCTTCACGACATAAACTGCTTAAATCCTCCTTGTCTACTCTCATCCTCATAGATTTAAATCACACCAAAAAATAAGTCTTTTTCTTCCTACCTCTTCACATGTGCTTGCTCTTTTGCATGGATCAGAATTTTAATGACTCTAACCCCCTACTGATGCTTTAGAAATCCGCATCACATCTAAAGTGTCCTTCCAATCTGGGTACTGCACTCGATCCCTCATTTTGTTTCTTCCCATGAAACCTTGTAGTTACCCATGTCCACTTTTCTCACAGAATTCATTATTCATTTTAATGATCTCCTTGCTATCTGTCCTCTTGCAAGTAGAGAGTGAATATTTTAGACTACAGATCATGTGTTTTTCATCTTTGCATTTCTAATACACTTAATTCATAGTAGGGCCTCAGTAAATGTTTGTTGAGTAGTAACATTTTTGAAGCCAAAGTATTTCATATGCCTTGGCTCCTTTATCTATCCAAATTTTATTATACGACATTCAAGTATCCTGATTACATAGCTTCCAATAGCCAAATTAAAATACTTCTGATATTTTGTAACCTACTATTTGGGTGGGTATGAAGGATTGAGTGGTTTTGTTATATTCTCAGTACGAGTGGCTCATATCTACTCCCAAAAATATTGCCCCAAAGAAAAAGCATTGGAAGTGTTATTAAAGAAAAAAAAAGGACAATTTTAGATTTCTCATATAAGTGGTATCATGTAGTATTTGAAGGTGATAGATATGTCTATGACACAGATTGTAGAGATGATTTCACAAATGCACACGTCTCTACAGATTCATTAAGTTGTATACATTACATATGTACAATTTTTTGTTGTTGATTACATCTCAATGAAGTTTTTTTCATTTCAAGTTTTTATTCAAATTCTAATTAGTTAACGTATAAGGTAAAATTGTTTTCAGGTGTAGAATTTAGTGATTCATCACTTACACACAACACCCAGTACTCATTAAAGCGCCCTCCTTAATACCTATCACTCACTGTGCCCATCCCCTGCCCACTTCCTGCCATCAACTTTCAGTTTGTTCTCCATAGTTATGAGTCTTTTATGGTTTGCCTCCCCCCTTCTCTTTTTTTCTCCTTCCACTATGTTCATCTGTTTTGTTTCTTAAATGTCACATATGAGTGAAGTTATATGGTATTTGCCTTTGTCTGATTGACTTATTTCATTTAGCATAATACACTGTAGCTCCATCCACATCCTTACAAATGGCAAGATTTCATTCTTTTTGATGGGCAAGTAATATTTTATTATAAATATAACATCTTCTTTATCCATTCATCAATAGATGGACATTTGGCTCTTTCCATAGTTTGGTTATTGTTGATAATGCTGCTGTAAACATCAGGGTGCATGTGCCCCTTTGAAGCAGTATTTTTTTATCTTTTGGGTAAATACCTAGTCGTTCAGTTGCTGGGTCATAGCGTATTTTTGTTTTTAACTTTTTGAGGAACCTCCATATTGTTTTTCAGAGTGGCTTCACCAATGAACTGTTTATTTTTAAAAAGGAATAAAGGGATGATAGAAGATAAAAACAGGAAATGTCCTAGTGGTCCGACCTTTCATCCAAGTTTTATTTTGGTTTGTTTGATTTTTCCTTTTGATATATGAGACTCAAAGGGGGAAAAATAAAGAAGACTTGTTTGTAAAGGTTTTTGAATCTCTGTAACCCTCCCATTTCTAATCACGTTGATTTGCATAGACTTAATGAACTGTAAATACCTTTTCATTGATATTTCCAGTTATTTTAGTATTTTATTATATATAACCTATAATGTTAAGGATAACCACATAGGTAAAATTTGGGGAGAATGTAATTCACTACATCCTCAGAAATATTTTAAATAAGTGTACATTTGAAATAATTTGATTATTAATTCAACCCCGCCCCCTTTTTTTTAACAAAAGAGGACACTGTTAACAACATGGGAGCTATTATATAAACTATACAATTCTGCAAGTAAGGGACAGACCCACAGGGCTGCTAAGCTAAGCAAGTCCAAATTGAGCAGTCGAAATCCTCAGGCCTATATATTGAACCCTGGCTGCAATCCAGGTCTCTTGGCTCCAGTTTATTTTCTATTACATGTTTTTTTTTTTTCCCTATGGGAAGATCTCAAATTTTTATAATCTAAACTATGTTCCATTAAAAACAAACATCTCAAACGTATTTCATATTCAAAGTAACTCTTCCTGTTTTGAGAATGAATAATGTGCAAAGAAGTAGAACTTTCTATATAAACCTACTTTCTGGAATTTGTGTTAAAAAACAGTGACTTTTGGGACACCTCTGTGGCTCAGTTGGTTAACCTTTCAACTCTTGATTTCAGCTCAGGTTATGATCTCGTGGTTCGTGAGATCGAACACTGTGCCGGACCCTGTGCTGACAGCATGGAGCATGCTTCGGATTCTCTCTCCCTCTCTTTCTGCCCCTCCCCCATTCTCTCTCTCTCTCTCTCTCTCTCTCTCTCTCTCAAAATAAATATTTAAAACATAATGACTTTTTCTTTACACACATAAATATAAAATTATATTGTCATTTTGAATATGGTTATTTAAACTTTATGTATCCTTGCAGGGATGCTGAAATATTTCTCTTCATCATACTACAGCCTTAAGAAAACTCTGCAATATAAAATGGTACCACCTATTTAAAACCTTTTGATGCTTTAAACTCTAGAATACCATTTGAAGTATGTGCCAGGTTTGTAGTTAGCATTTTATTTCATATTTCATGATACATAAAGTTAATATCTTTGGATGTTAAATGATAGTTTGACTTTAGTTAATATTTTGCAAAATAAGTAGCTTAAAATGTGTGCATTTTATGTGGTCAACAATGATTCCTGAAGGTGATCGAGGGCATGTGTCTAATGCAGAACTGATCTCGTTATAGGTGTGAGATTATCTTACTTTAAAACCCAAATCCTGCCATTAAATCACCGACAAAGCTTTCGTTTCAAATATAGCCTTTAAATGCATAACACAACAGAAGGACAATTAAAGATAGTCATAGTCTATTATCATTGCCATTGGTTCTGCTAATGAGTTCTGTGACTTGTTTCAGAATCGAAATGCTACTCCTGAGAAAGCTTATCAACCTAAGTAAGTGAGTCTTTATCACTTTGCCCTTAAATAGCTAGTGTTCTGCGCCTTTGAGTTTGGGGAGCAGTGCTAAAAGAAACTCTTTATAAAAGAGCTATTAGTCTTGTGCAGTCTAGGATTTGACAGCTCATGAGGTTACACAGACCATTACATTACCAACATCATTTCCAATTCCTTAGGCATCTCTTCCAGTTCCTCTGGAGAAATACTTCAGCTTCTTTCTTTTTCTTTCTTTCTTTCTTTTTCTTCTTTCTTTCTTTTCTTTCTTTCTTTCTTTCTTTCTTTCTTTCTTTCTTTCTTTCTTTCTTTCTTTCCTTTCTTTCTTCTTTCTTTCTTTCCTTTTCTTTTCTCTCTCTCTCTCTTTCTTCTTTCTTCTCTCTGTGTCTCTCTCAATTGTACTAATCGAAACTATACCATTGAATGAAAACATACACTCTTTGGAAATTTTCAACCTAAATGCCTGTTTTTATACATTGCATAATAACATTAATATTTTAGGTGGAAAAGAAACAGTATAAATAGCAAAAATAAATTATTTAGTTTGGTTTTGCAAAAGAATCAATAGATTTCATTTATTTATTGAAATAAAATTGAAAGATTATAATCATGTATGTATCATTGCTATTATTTGCAATTAAAAAATCGTTTATGTTACTAATAAGCCTCTGAGCTTCTGGAGAAGGATAAACTAGGCATTAAAGTAAGAAGATTTGAATATAGGCATTTTTTAAAAGGACAGATAGCATAAGTGTAGTTTTAGGATAAAACGCCAATGTCTGAGTATATATTTAACATGGTCTTATTTTTAGTACTTCCATATGTATTTTGTAATCTAAGTTTCATCTATAGATAGTCTCATAAGTTTAAAATTTAAAAATGGCATCAATATAGTTCCTGTTTTATATTTGAATTTTCTTTGTTTTGGGGATATCATTGTATAAGAACACGTAAGATCTGGATAAAAAAATGATTTTCTACCTGCTGTCTGTTGTATTATTTAAGTATATGTTTATTTTATTGACCTGAGGTTTTCCACTAAAATATCATGTAATTTTTAAGAAGAAACTGGGTATTTATTATTCATTGCAATATAACCTTTCCTACAGAATAATGCTGTATTTCTAAGGCACCAAACCCCACAGTGTCCTCTTATAGGTTACATATGTTATAGATGTAAAGGTGTCTACAGGCAATGTGAAAGTTAATTCAAGTCAAATTGTGTAGTAGTCAGATGGCTCTCCTTCTTTTCTATTCTCACTCACTCTCCCTCTGTCCAATGCCAAATATTTCATTCCAGGTATTTTCAAGTTTTCAGAATGACAGGAAAATCAAGGAAAAGCAAAATTCCTGTTTGGAAACCAATGTCTTACAAGTTCCTCTGTTATTGTGCTAAATACTATTAGACCTTGTATTTTTGTATGTTGAGCTGGTGAAAGTCAGAGATTCAGGAAGACTGTTCTAGACTACATCTTACTAACATTTCATTTTGTTTTAATTTTATTTGTGGTAAGAACAAATAGCATAAAATCTACTTTCTTAAATACCTAAATGTATGGTGAAGAATTATGAACTACAAGCATAATGTACAAGCAGATTTCTAGAACCTATTCATTTTGTATAACTGAATTTTATGCACATTGAACAGCAACTTCTCAAGTTATTTTAAGGCTTTAAAATATTGCCACTTTAGTGTAGAGAAGTTTAACCTTCATAGGGACGTTCAAGAAACTGACTAAAATGTTGTCATGGCCCAAAGAGAGTATCTCAAATAGTGGAATTTTATGAAATCCCAGTTGAGGCAAGGTACTCTCCCTTTGAGCATTGCTCAGATTTAATATTCTCCCTTAAAAGGCCCTCTTTTGGTTTTTATGTCTTGGATTCTTATTTCATGGATTGAAGATTAGTAACATCATTTTCTCCAAGCTCTTATGGTGGTAATAAGGAATGTCTGTGATCTAAGGCAAACCCTAAAGGTGGAAAAATCAATGAAATATCTTTAAAGAAACCAAGTCCTCATAATTGTATTCAGTTTTTGGAAATTATATTTTTTTCTTAAAAATTATCAAGATAAAGTAATGTATTAGTATTATCATTTTACAATTAAATGTCCCATTGTAATTAAAAATGAAATCAGTATATCCTTAATAAATGTCATATCTTTGTATGGAATTTTCATATAAAGAGAAAATATCAACTGAAAGGTTAGAAAGAATGAACTGTTTTAGTTCATCTACAATTCTTCTCTTAAAAAGTATATTTAATCATTGTATATTCAAATGTGAAAAATAATTAGAAGATGACATCAGAAATTTTGTCAATTTGACACATGGGTGTCTATATTTTCTTCCTAGAAAACTTTAATTCCAACATGCCAGTTAAAAAGAATCTGGAATAGCAGCTGTATTCCTTCCATTTTTTTGGAATACAAATTAATAAAAACGTTACTTAATTTCCTTCATATGTTGAAATTTGAGGTAAATAGTTTTGAAAGGTAATTCAGAATGCTGCAGATTGATTAATTATTGACCCTAAATCTATTTTTGTTACATCTGTATTTAATAAATATTTCAGGAAAATAAAGTTATCTCTTTTCTAACTGATAAAGATGAATAAAATAGGTCAGGAAACCTTATAAAGATTACTTTTATTTTTTTAATTAAATTAATGCTCCTTGTCCACTTGGTCAATGAATCTCTTTCTAATGATCATCCATATTGCAGTATTTTATGAATTTCTTTTTAAGGAAATACAAACAGATTTTATATGTTTTAGTGCAAATTTTGTTCTGTAGTGTAACTGTTAAAATATATTTGACAGTATATGCTATGGAAATAAACAAAAGTCAACCAAATGAGAAAAGCAAAGTCTGTTCATTATGAATTTGCTATAGCAAAGCATTCAACTACCATCACTTGGATTTGGCAGAGACTTGGGCATGCAGAGGAGAAGGAAAGATTTATAGTGAGAAAAAGAAAGACTTCAGGTATGCCCTGTTTGGAGGTTCTTTTCCTGGGGTAGCTATAGGGTGGACTAACTAGAGATGGGTTTCCTATTTGATTGATTTGGGCTACATATTTGGCTTTCTCTGGTTGGTTCTAAATTGGAAACAGAGACAAAAATAGGGGAAGCTGTCATTTATTAATCAAGTCCTGCCTATTCTGGACCAATTGTTACAGAATTGTTTAGCTCCTGGATTATCACTAGAGATAGCAATGTAAGCAGGCTGGCTTCTTTGATTGATTATTGTAGATAGCAGGGTTGGTTTCCTGGGAAGGTTGTGCAGGTTGTGGGTCAAAGGTATATTTATATATATGAGCTCCCCATTGTTTGTTTGTATATTCAGTCACTCCGTGTTAATAAGAACTTGATTAAGAGAAAGAGATTGGATTAAATGACCTACACTAAGATTCTATGACCTTCTTTTATGAAGAGAACATTGATCTGAAGCTCTCATTAATTCACAGATCAATGGTAAATAGAAAGAAAATGAGTAATTTTCTTTCATATAAAGATTAAGTTATTCAGAGCATATTTGAACAAAATTAATTTCACCAAACATTTCAACTACTCAACACATACAAACAAGTTTTTTTTTTCTTCCATACCAATGGCCTCAGGAGTAGTAGAGATCATGTTATTAAAGACTGTACTAACTGTGAAATCTTGAGTTTTTTTTGAAACACATTTGACAAAAATCCAACTAAATGAAAATAAGTATTTATTTTTTGAGACATTTATTTACTATGTGCTATATGAAAGACATTGTGTACACAACAATGAACAAAGCAGAAATGGTATCTGCTCTCAGAAAGGTTACATTCTAATAGTGGAAGACAGACATAAAGTTCATAATGGATGTCTATACAGTGATGACTAATTTGTTTCTCTATAAGTTAAGAATAAGAATGTTTATAAATTACAATATAAAGTTTTTAGGTATATTTAATTTATTGTTTCTAACTTAAAAAATATCACCAGTTTAACCTTTATTGACATGTGACTTTAGGTGTCCTTTTGTATGAGATTTATTTGGCTTTAATTATTAAGATATTTTCAAATAAAAACAACACAGTTCCAAAGTACAAGTATTTTAATTGTAAAGACTTTCATTGTCTCATAAAGCACAAATTCTGGAAACTGCTATCCCAGTTTTATTTTATTCAATGGGTCAGCATCATCATCAAGAATGATGATCCTGACAGGGCTCCTGGGTGACTCAGTCAGGGGAGTGCCTGACTGTTGATTTTGATTCAGGTCATGATCACAGGGTCATGGGATTGATCCCTGTGTTGGACTGCATACTAGCAAGGAGCATCCTTGGGATTTTCTCTCTATCTCTGCCCCTCTCTCCCACTTTCTGTCACTCTCTCTAAAATAAAAAAAGAAAAAAGAAGAAAATTCAGGTCTTTCTTTTCTGTCTCCCTTGGGGAGTGTGGTGGATACAGTAGATGGCTCACTCAGCACCCATCTCAAGAACCAGCTACTATATCAGCTGGAAAGAAAAAAAAAATCACTTACTCAGACTCTTTTCCTGTGAAGAGTGTTTATCTGAAAAAGTGTTTTGTCTTCCCATTGAGGCCCCACACCTCCTCTTCAGTCCTGCTTCCTCCTTTGGCTTTTTTGACATGGACGTGTTGTCTAAGACTGCATTCCTGTACTAGTAGACATGTTGTCTAGAGAGAGCCTTCCTGTATTAATACAAAAATGTGTCAGCAGTTTCTGTCATGTTGCATTGGTTAGGACTTGGTCACTGGCCAATATATAAAATATCCACTGTCAAAGGATAAGACTAAGATGATTGGATTGAACAAATCATGACTTATTCCTGGGGCTGGAAATAGAATCACTGTTCTTGAGCACATGGCCTTGCACAATACCAATGAGCTTCTACAAGCAGGTAAAAGTTTTTACAGTGGCAAACGAGGCAAACAGGTTTTCACAATGACTTAGGATATAGAATTCCTAAAATCAGGTCATAAAATTCTGATAAGATCTAGCACAGTGCTAAGGCCAGCCTTGACTTGACATAATGAGGGCACTCTATTTGGAATCCAAAGTTCTCACTGAAAGATGGGCATGTAATTAGAAAGAAAGAAAAAGAAAGAAAGAAAGAAAGAAAGAAAGAGAGAGAGAGAGAGAGGGAGGGAAGAAGGAAGGAAAAAAGGAGAGAGAAACTCTAAGTTGTCTTGAATATCACAAAAATATATGAAAATTTTAAGTCATTGGACAAGTACAGAGAGTTGGAGTCTTAATTGCCAAGTCTCTCTTCTGTTGAACTAGAATCTCTGTATTTTAAAAACCGTGGTGGGGCTGGAGAGGGAGAGAGAGAGAGAGAGAGAGAGAGAAAGGGAAGGAGGAAGGAAGCTTTCCCACTCCACTTCTACCATAATTATATTAGTTAGTATCTTGAAGTTTTGCCATCCTGTTATGATTTCTTTTGAAGAAAGAAATTGCAGGGGAAGAGATTGATAATTCACTGGGTTGTATTATCTCCAAGCTCCCTTCAAAATGAATCTTCTATAGTACTATAAATTCCTAAAATAATTGGAATTGTTTCTCTGGGTGAAATTTGTGACTTTCTTATTTCTTATTTTTGTATTTATATACAATATTTCATATTATAGGCAAACTCAGAAAATTAGCATGATTCTGAGAAACTATACCAGTATATGCAACTTCCTCACTAAGGATTTAGAATTCAGGTGCAAAAATTACCTGGATATACATGAGTAAAATATTCAATTTAGTTTGGATTATAGGAGTAGGTTCTTTGACTAATGACACCAGTAAGCTATTACATGTTACATGTTATTTCAAAAGAAGAATGGTCTTCTACCCATCACTGTATAAAACAGTTTTTAGACTTTACCCAAAAAAGTATAACTTTTTTTTTCTTAAAACTTTGATGCCCAGTGACTGGTAACAGTATAATTTATACTGTTGGTCTTCCTGTGAAACTTTATTCTTAATTTGTCAGCTTACTCAGCTCTGCTCTTCAGAGCTGTGCAATAAATTACAATAGATGTTCAGTACATTAATCAATTTGACATTTGTCCTGGACAAATACAGTCAGAGAAAAATTGATAAAACTTTCCAGGTTTTAATGTATCAATAGCAATAAGAATATAATCAATGATATTTTTCTAGACTTTCATGTTTGGAAAAAGTACATAATATTTTTCTTAATAAACACCATGTATTTAATAGAGAATAGATAACTCACAATGTCGAAGTAATAATAAAAAATGGAGGTTAAACATTTTTTAATTTAATAATTCACACTTCATTTATTGTATGTTTTTTCCATTATGAAATATAGTTTATTATAGAAAATATAGGAAGGTAGAGAGATGATAATACATTATCTCAGTATTCACTATTATAACTATCCAAGATTTTCGTCTAGCTTGGTTTTTCTATGGATACTATTTTTTTTCCTTAGCCATAATCATTGTGTTTGTGTGTGTGTGTGTGTGTGTGTGTGTGTATGCACCCGTGTGTTTCTGTATATTTAACAGTTAGTAAATAAACATTATATATTTACCTCTCTGCTGCACTCTGGGCACACATGGTATGTTTGTAGTGCCCTATCTGCTTTAAACTGGTGAACAATGTGATTTGGCCAATGGCTTATGAGGGGAAATGAAGTGTGCCACTTTCTGGTGCAAGTTTTGAAAGGCACTGTGCAATCACCATGTTTCCATCCCAGTGGTGCAGACATGGTAGAAGAATGTGTATGAGTGAGGCCTTTCAGACTGAGTCTCTGATGAAAAAACAAGAGTCCCCTTGATGACCTGCAATTATACCTATAGCATAAGTGACATTTTAATAATATTTGTTGTGTGGAGAACACAAGATTTGGGGACAGTTTGTTATGGAGCCATATTAGAGCCTACAATGACTGACATATATAATATTCTATGCTTTTTCTCTTAACATCAAGACCAAGATAAATAACACCTTATATTTAAAAGTTAAGGCTTTTTTTTTAGTATTAAGAATCTTAAATTGTTAGACATCCTTGTGAAAAAGTACGTATGTGTAATACTGTTTGTTTTGATTATTTTTATTTCTTTTTTTTAAGTTTATTTTTGAGACAGAGAGAGAGAGAGAGAGAGAGAGACAGCATGGGTGGAGTAGGGGCAGAGAGAAGAGGGAGAGAGAGAGAATCCTAACCAGGCTCTGAGCTGTTAGCACAGAGCCTGATGTGGGGCTCAAACTCACGAAACTGTGAGATCATGACCTGAGCCGAGATCAAAAGTCAGACACTTTATTGACTGAGTCACCCATGCACCTCTGATTATTTATATTTCTTCAGCGATCTTTTCTAATTGGTCATTATTGGGTCACATACTTTCTAACGCATACTGAGTAACTGCTTTCTAAAACAGCTTACTAATTTTCATTTACATATCATATCATTCTCAACAGCATTTAGTCAAATTGCTAAATATCCATTTTAGATATGTTGGTGATTTGATACATGAAAAATACCAACTCATTGTTTATATTAATTGTGATTTTCTTTCAAGATTGTTCTCAGTCACTCAACCCATGATTTCATGGCCTTTATACATATTTCCTTAAATAAGTTAATTTTCAACTTTGAATTTATATTAATAATAAAATTTTTATAACAATCTTATTGCTTCAATCCCGGTCCTTTAGCAAGAGTTGTTCATTCAATTTTTTAAAAGTATGCTTAAAAAAAGTTTGCTTCTGCTTACATAATCACTGTGTGGCTCAGAATAAGTTACATTTCAAGCTCACTTATGTATTAAAAGAAATAACTTCAATATCTGATAGTGCAAAATCTATGGGGATTGAGCCTTTAACTGTCTCTGAAAAAAAAAGCAAACCTAAATACGTGAAGATAAATGATCTCCTTGAGATAAGATAGGTGACAAATTCAAGGTAGAATAAGGAAGGTGTTATTAATCATAATGTAATCTGTATTGACTTATCTTATATGAACTTTACAGATATCAAGAATAAATTAAGTCCCCAATTATTGGAACTCTTGGCATTGATACTAAGTAGCTCACAAATATAGTGATGCTGATGAATTATCTAATAGTTCAGCTTATAAATTAGCAATCCTAAAACATGAACAATTACTTAATCACAACAAAGCTTAATTTCTCTATTTATAAAATATAATTAATAATTGTACATATCTCCAAGCATGGTTTTGAGGATTATTTATAGTTAAGGACTTAGCATCATTCCTTAGAAGAATAAGAAGTTTGGATCTTCTGGGAAACTATTTTCCTTGCTATTGTTCAGTTTTAAGTACTATGTCTACTAGAATTTATTTTTCTTCATGGCTATGTTCTATGGACATTCCTCCAAGATTCTTTTAAAATAATTATTTTCATTAGTACTTCCATTAGTGATCATTTGCAAAGATGGCTGAAATTAATTTCCCAATGCACATCCTTTAACCATTATTTGTAATTCCCCGTCCTTGAATTTAGACTTGTCTTATGTCTTACTTTGAACAATTGAATGTGGCAGAAGTGCCTGGATTCTAAGTCCAGGCCTAAAGAAGCAGTATAATTTGATTTTTTAGAAAGTGGTATCATCATGAGGCAGCTTTGGCTAATGCTATGGGCTGAACTGTGTCCCCCCCCCCATTCATATGCTAAAGTCCTACTGAACCTCTAGTGCCTCAGATTGTGACTATTGGAGACAAAGCTTTAAAAATAGTAATTAAGGTTAAATTAAGTCATATAACTGTGCCCTCATCCTTTCTGAATGGTATCCTTATAAAAAAGGAAAGTTGGACACATAAAAACTATGGTTGCACAAGCACAGAAGAAAGACTTTGTGAGGACATGGCAAAAAGGCAGCCATCTGCAAGTCAAGGAAAGACCTCAAAGGAAACCAAACCTGCGATCACCTTGATCTTGGCCTTCGAGCTGCCAGAACTGTGAGAAAATAAATTTCTGTTATTTAAACTACCCAGTCTGTGGTACTTTGTTGTGGAAGCCCTCACATGTTAATATAACCAGCCTGCTGAAGATATATGATCACTTGGAGTAGATGAACAATTCTGGCAGGAGGGAACCCTTAGGCCAACAATCCTCCAAGTAAAGTCCAGATGATTGCAGAAAAACAGCCAACTGAATACAGTACAAAGTGCTGACATACAGAATTATAAACCAATAAAATGTTGGTTGTTTTAACTTTGTGAGTGGTTTGATAATCAATAATTAATGAATGAGACATTTTATTAGGTATATGTAGCATCATTCTTGCTTCTCTGAGCTGAGCCTCTCATTTAATAATTATTTTTGCAAACCACAAATATTTTTAAATACTAACTATATATGTCAGACTCTGAAGTTGCAAAACCGAAGCTCCAAGATTAAAATCCTAATTTTCTAACTTACCCCCCTATATTTTGTTTTAAAAATACTACTCCTCAATATTTCTGCAAAGAGCGAATGACTCTAAGACGCCATCCTCAAAAAGCATTTGTGTATGTGTGTGCGTGTGTGTATGCTAAAGATATCAATACCATATGCCGCAGTACTTCTAACAATTATATTCGTGCAAAGGAAACCACCAATTCATTACATCTCAAAATAACATGAAGCATATTAAAGGCATGTAGAGATTAGCATGGGTGTGATGTAATCATTTTCAGGAGGGGTCAGACAACTAAAAATTAATCAATTCTAGAAAATCAAATGTTCTTCTCCAGATAGAAACATGAGCAAGTGATTCCCTCCCAAAGGAAAAAATATATATTCAGTGAAAGGAGGGGTGAATGTATGAAACGTGTTAGGAGATGATGGGTACAGTTCTGAGAACGAGTTCTCATGACATTAAATTTGAAAGGTGAACTGGGTCAGACTCGTACCGAGTATCTTCATTAAAGACAGATAGGAGGATTCCATTTTACATATGAGGAAACTGGGGCTCAAACAGTGTAAAAGGGAGTCTATAATAGTTACTAGCTAACCAGTAGTAACAGAGTAGCACTTAACATATGAAGTTCTACAGATAATTTTATTGTGGAGTATAATATCATTATGGATCAAACTAATAGTACAGACTTTTAGAACTCAATCTTTAGAGGTTGAAACATGTAAGAGTCCTTAGGCATAGATAATATACAACATCTTGAACAACCTTTGACTATAAAAAAAATGAATGAAACAAAACAATCCAGGGATCTTTCTGACTTAATTTAAAACATGGGTCCAGGGTACTAGAGTGACTCAAGTCGGTTGAGCTTCTGACTTTGGCTCAAGTCATTATCCCACTGTTTGTGAGTTCGAGCCCTACATCAGGGTCGCTGCTGTCAACCTCTCAGTGCAGAGCACGCTTCAGATCCTCTGTTGCCCTCTCTCTGTCCCTCCCTTGCTTGTGCTTTCCCCAAATAAATATTTAAAAACCCCTGTGTATCGTTGTCTCTCTGTCTCTCTCTCTCTTCCTCTCTTTCCCACCTCACCCATACCCAATTTAAAATTCTTCTGCAGGGTTGAATATATTTTTTAAAAAGTTTATTAATTTATTTTGAAAAGGAAAGAGAAGGAGAGAGAGGGAGAGAAAGAGAGAGAGAGACAGGGAGCATGAGTATACGAGTGGGGGAGGGGCAGAGTGAGAGAATCTCAATCAGGTTCTGGACTGTCGGTGTGGAGCAGAGCCCTTTACAGGGCTTGAACTCATGAACTGTGAGATCATGACCTGAACTGAAATTAAGAGTTGTGTGCTTAACCGATTGAGCTTCCCAGGTGTCCCTTGACTCTAATTTGTTATCTTTCATATTTGTTTTTTTTTATGTTTATTTATTTACTTTTAAGAGAGAGAGAACAAGAGAGAGAGAGCAAGAGAGAGAGAGAGGTTGCAAACAGAGCAGGGGCAGAGAGAGAGGGAAACAGAATCTGAAGCAGGCTCCTTGTTGTCAGCACAGAGACAGACATGGGGCTTGAACTCACTCACTGTGAGATCATGACCTGAGCCTAAGTCAGAGGCTTAAACAACTGAGCCACCAGGCTCTCCTGACTCCATTTTTTTAAACAAGCTTTCCCACCATGGTTTCATTATGGCTTTCTGAGCCCTTGATGCTACATTCTTCCAGGTTGAAAAGCATGAGAAAAATCTTAAAATCCCCATATGAACACCTGAGGGTCATTCATTACACTGAGACAATATATTTACTGACAGCCTTTGTGCCCACCCTAAGGGCTGGAGTTGAAATCCACATTAACAACTTGTCCTGAAGGTGAGGTAGGGGTGGGTTCTTCTTGTGTTAGTTTAGGCTGCTATAACAAAATACCAACAATCAATGGCTTAAACAAGAGACATTTATTTCTTATAGTTCTGGAGGCTGGAAATCAAAGATCAAGGTTACAGCTGATTTGATTTCTTGTGAGACTCCTCTTGCTGGCTTGCAGATGGCCATCTTTTTGCTGTGTCTTCAGAAGGCAAGGAAAGAAAGAGAGAGATCAAGTGCCTTCTTATGAGAACCTTATCATCCCATCATGAGGCCCCAACTCTCATGATCTTCTCTGAACCTAATTACCTCCCAAAGAAACAATTTCCAAATACCATCACATTGGGGTTAGGGATTCAACATCTGAATGTTGGAGATATATATATATATATATATATATATATATATATATATATATATATATTTCAGTCTATAGTCTCCTTAAAATCTAGAGAAGCTCCAGAATGATAGGAGAAATAGAAATAAATACAATATGTAATAATGATGACCTAGTGAAAACCATATTTTCTCAAGATAAAATGATTTTAGATATAGAGATTTTAATAAGTCCCTATCATTGCAGAAACAGAACATGTCCTGGCACCCACTTCATACAAATTTTCACATAAATAGACTGTCTATTTACTAGAAGCTCAGTTTTTTTAGAGTATCTAACATGTACTAGGCACCACATTAAACATTTCTACTAGATAAAAGTATATATTTTTAAGTCTCTTAACTCTATAAAAATATGATTTAATGAAAAGTTTTCCCCCCAAATTTTATTTAATGGAATACTGATAACAAGATTGTGTTAATAGGCAGGAGATGGTCATCTGAGGTAATAATAGTAAGTGTATGAGAGGTGTCTCTATTAAAATTTCTGTAACACACTCATTGACAGATATTAATGTGTTTTTTAAATCAGGTGAGAATAACATAATATCCAATAACTCTTTGTTATAGTTATCCTCTCCTTCACTCCCCTCAAAGAAAATTTTTTTTCAGTACCTCCTCTAAAGGTCTCTAAAATGTCTCCCTTTTTTAATGGCAGAATACCAATTTCACGCTAAATGCATGAGAGCCCTCATTCCATGGGAGCACATATCTATTAATCTTTCTTTTTTTTCTTCTTGTTTTTTAAACAGTAGGTCCATTCTACATTGGATTTACTTTTAGAAACTTTACAGTTTTATTTTATAGTTATATAAGCCTCAATTATATTTACAATTATACTTGATATGATATTTCTCTCTCAGAGTTAGGAGGACAGCTAATGCAGCAACTTTCTGGTCAAAGAAATGTACAAATGGAGAACAAAATTGTTTCCTGAAATCATTTGCAAGTGATTGTGCTGTGACTGAATATTTTTGCATCTTCTTCTAGTGATTGTTTCTATGGTCCTGAATAATCATGCATGTATCATATTTAAGATGATAGCTTGGGAGGATTGGAGGAAACAGATTCTACAATGATGGCCTTATTGCTGCTTTACTTTCTGCCCTTTCTTTCTGTTTGCTAGAGAGCCCAACACCATTTCCTCAATTCTTTTCAACTGAGAACTCAGTTGTGAAGTGACTGTATAACAGGACAGTCAGAGCTTTAGTTCTAATGAATGAAGTGGAATGTGACTCTCATTTTTTCTCCCTTAAGTGTACAGTACTCACACATTGGTAGTCAGTCATTTTCCCTAAGAGGATAGGTAAACACAAATTCGTTCTGAAGTCCTAGCTATTGCAATAAAAAAAAAATCTAATTTGCAATTTGGAATGTAAAGCAGAACTATTCAGGGAAGATTGCATAAAAATGGAGGGGAAAAAGAGGTTTGTTTATTACAAATTTAGAGTTTCTAGACTCTTAGTAGTCTACTGATTATTGAGAGTTCTTAAATATATTCTCTTTTGTGTGATTTTCATTTATTTATTCATTCATTCATTTTCATTGCCCCCAGCTGGATTAAGGATAGAAACAACATAGAACACTCCAAAATAAAAAAATATCCTCTAAGGAGACATCTAGCCAACTATCAGGGCAAAAATTCTTACTACTCTTCCTTACCAATGCCCTCACACCCCCTCTCCAAATAACCACAATATTTGCTCTTTCAACATTATTGAGGTTCTAAAACTCAGAGGTAGGTTGAATATGGCCAACAAAATAAATGTGTCCTGCAACTCCTTTCCTTTTGTAAAAAAAAATAAATAAATAAATAAAAATAAAATAAATAAATAAAAAGTTCTATTGAGATATAACTACATCCATCATTTATATACTGTGTATCAATGTCTGCTTTCATGCTACGGTAATAGAATTGAGTAGTTGTGATAGATCATAAGGCCTGCAAAACCAAAAAAAAAATTTACTATTCATCCTTTTACAGAAAAAGTTAGATCACTGATTGTCACATTTGAACATAATTCCACAAATCACATTGTTTAGACAAACTTGGTTTCAAAAATTATGTAGCATGAACGCCAAAATTCTTCACATTTTAAAGGCAAAGATCCTGGTGGTGGGAGGAGACATTTAATCTGTAGAATTTATTGAACAAGACAGAAAAATAGAAGCATTCTATAGACTATGTAAAATAGGAAAACATGTTATTTTATGGTTAAAGATCTTCTGTAATCAGAAATCTTACGGATATGCATCAGTGACTGATGGTTGTATGTATTATAGCAAAAATAAATATAAGCAATCTGAATACAGCAATAACCTGACTAAACCAGGATCTCACAAAGTTGTTTAATTTAGAACTCAGTAACTAAGCATATTACGTAATGTAGGAGTAACTGACAGTTCACTTAAAAATTAGGCAACAAAAATTATTAAAATTTATTATCTATAGTTTGTAAATTAAAGTCACATATTAACATTATACTCAGAGAAAAACATGTATGAGTAGAAGGAAATTCAGAAAAGACAAAACATTTGACTCAAATCTTACAATAGCAAAAAGGCAGAAAACTTTGGGAGAATGCAACTTGTCTAATACTATATGACTTGCCCTTAAGCCTTGCCAACCCTAGACTGTGCACTAGAAATCCCTCAGGTACTGCTTTCTCCTTCATCACACGGTTGTAATACAGTGTGTTAGCAGAAGGCCAAGATCGTAAACTAAAAGGAATATGTGAACTTATCCTCACCTCAATACTCTAAAAACCATAAGACAAATAGTTTTCCATTCTCTTCTTGAAGATTCCATTTCTTCCAACCATGTGACACTGTGTCAACTCCTTAACCTCCCTGCTTCAATTCAACATCCATGAAAGAGAGAAAATTACAGTCCTAACTCAAGAGATTGTTTTATTAAGTGAGAGAATACAGGCAAAGAGTTTATAAACTCTCTTTCCCTCAAGGTCAACAAAGCACTTCCAAATGTACTTAAATTAATTTTGTGATAGAACTATGAATATTTTGATGCATATTTCTCCTGTTGACCAACCCATTCAAATGTTCAATTCACATTTTAGTGTCTTATTGCTTGTGTAACATATTACAACAAACTTAGTGGTTTAAAACAATACAAATTCATTTTATTACAGTTTTGGACATCAGAAGTCCTAAATCACAGTGTCAGTGAGGTTATTTCTTCCATTTCCTTCTGGAGGTACTAGGTGAGACTCTGTTTCCTTGCCTTTTCCAGCTTTTATAGTCTGTCTGTTTTGCTCTGCTAAAACGCTCCCTTCCTTTACCTTAAAAGCACATCACTCCAAACTCTGCTTCTATTGTCACATCTCTCCTCTTTGATCCCTTTGTCTCCCTCTTACAAGAACCCTTGTGATTATATTGGGTTCACTCATATGATCCAGGATATTCTATACCTCCCATTTTGCGAAGTGAGCCACTAGGTACCCAAAATTTTTGGTATTTGTCAAATATTTTTCCGGATGTTTCTGAGGGGATCTTTTTGAATGACATTATCATCAGTAGACTGGGTAAAGCAGATTGCCCTCCTAATGTGGGTGGACATCATCCAGTCAGGTGAAGGACTGAATACAACAAAAATGCTGACCCTCCCCGGAGTAAGGGAGTATCCCTTCTGCTTGACTGCTTTCAAATTCGATCATCAACTTTTTTCTTGCCTTCAGACTTGAACTTAAACATCAGCTTTTCCTGGTCTTGAGACAGCCAGGCTTTGAACTGGAGCTATGCTATCAGTTCTTCCATTTCTTAGGCCTTTAACCGAGATTGCAACTGAACCTTTGGTTCTGCTGGGTTTTCAGCTTGCCAACTTACTTTGCACATCTTGGAATTTTTAGCCTCCATAATTGTATAAGCTTATTCCTTATAATCAATTTCTCTCTTTCTCTCTCTCTCTCTCTCTGTCTCACACACACACACACACAAACACTCTATTGGTTCTGTTCCACTAGAGAATTTTAACTAATAAAGTAACATTCACACACCCTAGAGAATAGGCATGAACATCTCTGGAAGGCCATTTTTCTCTCTATGACACTTTTCTGATTTTAAGACATAATGGTGGTTATTTCTCATCTCTTAGCTCCTTTAGAACTTTCACTACAAATCTCTAGGGTCCTGCCACAGAAAACTGTTTCCTTCCTCCTCAATCTCAATAGATCAACAGTTTAAACCATCACCTACCTCACAAGTGCAAGCACTCTTGTGAGTGAACATAATATTACGTTTCTTGGATCATGATTCTCATTATCATTCTTTTTACCTCATCTCTTCCTCTAGTGAACCAGTGAATCCTCTCTAATCTAACCTCTTTCAAATTTATTGTTCATTGTTATCTATCTTATTCTCTCTACTCCTATTATTATCTTCCAACTTCTAACACAACACCTGCTATTACCTTATTGTAACAGCACCTAATAGGGGTGGCTTCTTTTATTGTTCTTCTCTCTCCATTCTAGTCTTCACAGTACAGATACAGTGATTTTTCAATAACACAAATATAATTCCATCATAACATAAAAATAATTCCATACTCTAAGGCTTATAATCTTTGAGTGGTTCCTTAAGGCTTCAATAAAATGTTTGAACCCTTAGGCTTGGCATACAAGGTCCTTAAAAGTCAGTCTCCAGCCAACTCTTAAGAATCATGTTCTTATCATTCTCACTTACCCATAACCCATGCATTGGTCATTCTATTCACACTGACCTGCTTGTAGTTCTTTCAGTAAGTCATGTCCTCTCTTATTTTCAAGTTTTGGCACTGGCTGCTCACTTTATCTGTAATATCCTTCCTATATCACACTTTTACTCTCCTGATTAGGACTTAACTCAGATACCTCCTTCTTGGAGAAACCATACCAGACTTTTCTAGGCTTTCCTAGTTGTATCTTTGTACTCCCCTAGTGCTCCAATACATAAGTATACCTTAATATTACCTTTGTTTAGGAGACTTTTAAGTAACAAAAAAACTTGGTACAAATTAACTTAGATAATGAAGAAATGTATTATTTCACATTAAATCCCCCACAAAGTATGCTATTGTCAAGGCTCTGGTTCTCTGTTGGAAAATAAATGGGCTTTTGCATGCTTCCTTGTGTTGGCTCTAATCTCGTTTGACTACCCAAGGAATCCAACATAATTGCAAGAAATAATGGAGCAAAATGTCTCCTTATTCAAAGAGGATGAAAGAGAAAGCCTTTCCCCCATTATTATGATTAGACCAACTGGAAAATGACAGTTACTAGAAGAAGATTATAATTTCATTCCTGAATTACTAAATCAGGAAGGGATAGGGTTACTACTCTCACTTTAGACCAGGGATTCTCAATGTTGAGAGCATTGACATTTTGGATCATGTAATTCTTTATTTACTCTGTGTATTGTAGAGTATTACCAACATTCTTGGATTCTATGCACTACATGCATCCTCCAAGTTGTAACAATGAACAGTTTCTTTTGACATTGCCTCGTATCTCCTGATTGGCAAAACCACTCCCAGTTGAAGATCACTGGCTTAGACTAATAAAGACACACATCAGATCCCTAGCCTAAAGGAGGATTTATGAATAATTCAAGAAAATTTAAGCTCAATTTAGAGGAAGAGAAGAATGAATGGTGGGTAAATAACCTATAGTATCCACTAGCTGTATTGTAATTATTTTTGTCTTTGTCCTCTACTAGAAAGGACATTTCTAGAAGTTGTATTTTGTTTCTTGCTTCTCTTATCACTAGTACCTGGCATATACTGTGTTCTTAATACATTTTTATTGAATTGATACATGAATTATGCATTGGAAAAGGGATTTCTTTAGTGCTTTTTCACCTCTACTCAACAAGCATTATAACATTGATTCTACGAGTATCTATGCTTTCAATGGCAGAGTGCTTTCAGGTTTCTAACCAAAGATATTGAAAACACATTTTCCAACTCTGGAGATAAAGGGAGAGAAATGAAGTAGAAGTGAGGGGTGAAGGAGAGGTGAAGTTACTATTTTTAAACATGGAAAACTTGTTTAAGAAAGAGAGTGCAATTGCCATGATGGATACATAAATAAGAAAAGGCATCTGTCCAGACCAGTCACTTGCAAGTTGCTCTGAATTAGGAAGCAAAACTTGAAATTGTGGCTTGTGAGCCAGTATGCCACTACTAATGTTTCCTATGAACAAGCCATTGCTAAAACACTTGTCCCAAGTCAAAGCTTTCCTGCATTTGGACACATTGGAATACATGAGTAGTTTCTTCATCCGAATTTGTAACTTAATGTAGACATAGCAATAAACTATGAATCCTCTTTTCACTGGTGATTCACATGGATTTTTCACTTCACCTGCTTGGTTTATGTAGTAATAGGGCAATCAGTTTCCAATCTCAGGTTTTGAATTTTGTACATAACAAAGATGTAATAAATGTTTACTTTTATACTATGATTAGTAGCTTTGTGGAAATTGTCACAAAAAGTGAAATTCATTAGAATTTCAAAAAATAATTTCATGTAAATTAATGGAATGTTAAGACTGTACATCATACTTGAATTTATTCTAATGGTTGAATTTCAAAAAATAATGTAATTTCATTATTTTTGGACAAAAAATAGGTTTCCATTTTGAAACCTAACATGTTGGCTTTCCTTCTGGGTATCTCTCTGGATCATTGTTTAGGTGCCAAGCAATTTGTCACAGCCTGAGTTTCTGCTTTCATTTAATAACTGAAACCTAAATGTTATGATCAAAAACCACTGGTCTGTTGCGCAGTGATCCATGTGAGAACAGTGAACTTATGTCTCCGTAAATTTGTTAGTCATCTATGAGGAAAAGCAATGCTGACCTCGTAATGTCAAATTCCATTTACAGTTGGTGAATAGGTTGGATGAGGTACTTGATGCCTTTTGAGTTGTATTAAGAAATACACTTCAGTGTAGGAGGATAAAAGCCTTGGTAAATTAATGTGGAGACTGTAGCCTATCCAAATAATTTATAGTTGAATCCTATCTTCCAGAAGAAAAGAATGCAGTTAATAAAGGTTCTGACTTGAGTAAACAGTTTCAGGCAACACATGCTTTTTAGTAAGTACTTGAAGCACTAACTATGACCTCTCACCTACACGGTTTCCTACTTGTGACCTTTTCTAAATTCTTATTAGTAAGAAACTGTTTATGGCTTCTGTCACAAGCAGGAACCCAAGCTTGCTGAAAAGGCACAAACTGTGTTTTAAGACTATTTTATGTGTCCAGGTTGAAGAATTATGTTATATAGCACGTTTTAGTCTGTGTTTTTTTTAAAGCTATACTTACCAAGTCAAAAGCAGAATTTTTAGGTAAAACTAAACGTTAGGTATTTTCATATTTTAATGTCATCAAAGGATCAAAAAATATTTGTCTTGATTTTATTAACTAATTGCCAGCTCCTGTGGCACATGTCAGTACATGACTACCCCCCTCTACCACAGGAAAGAGGGTATTTCCCCAAACTTGCAACCACCATGTGTCTTAGAGTAGGAATGTCAAGAGAACAACATCATTTGATGCTGACAACACTGCAGAATCTATGTAGTAGCTAACCAGAAAGAAACGGCACTATGTATAAAAATTGCTTGAGAGGGATTCTATATTGAAAACCTGAGGTGAAAATGTCTGCTTCCATTGCATTAAGGCTCTCATAATTTCTCTTAGATAAACGCAGTACCCAGTCTTATGTTTCTTTTCCCTCCAAACCATCCTTTACACTTATACTGATTAACCTTGTACAAATTGTATTACTCCCTGTTTAAAATATTTCTGAGGTTTGATAATGGCTTCACTTGCTTTGCTTAATGTTCAGAGTGCTTATGATGATAAATAAGACCTTTGCTGATCTGAATTCTGCTTTCTGTTTCCCTCTCACCATCTGTCATCAGTGGGCAAACTGAACCACTTCCATTCCCCATGTTTACTCTACCTGTTTATGCCTCTATATTTGCCCCCATTGTCCCATTGGTCTAGAAGGTACTCCCATAACTCTTATTCTCTAAAAGTCAGATCAAGTGTCCTTCCAAATATTCTCCTCGGGCCTCTTAGATGTACACTGTGTACACACACTTATTTCAATGTAAGTTATTGTAAGGATTGATTTTTTTTTGTTTTGTTTTGTTCCGTCCAGCCCATGAGTCAATGAGTCCCTTGAGAGCCTTTTCATAAGAGGCAAATGCTGGATAAATGTTTACTATGTGAAGGAAAGAACAAACCACAAGATGATGGCTGTGATTTCCACATTTGCTTTTATTTTCTTAGCTATGATCTTTCCTTAGTCAGCCACCACCCCAGGCTTCCCTGGGAAGCTACCACATAGCCTTGAGGAAAATTATTATAACCATTTCTGCTTATTTTAATGTTTATTTTTAACTGCAACATAGATTCTTAAAAATGAAAGAGAAAAAATTTGAAGCAGAGCTTACACTGAAACTTGAGAATAGAAAGAAATTAGAGGAGGAGATAAACTACATTATCTTGGGAGGACTGCATATACATAGCCAGGGCTGGAGTTAGAAGGTGGAGAGCAAGGGAAGAGGGGTGTGAGCTTTTGGGAACTTGGAGCTAGGGCTGAGAGCTCACATCTTGGAACTGGTCAGTGGGGGGCATTGGAGAGATAGGAGGCAATCCTAAGTGATTAGCAAATGTTATATTCTTATTCTTCTCATTGCTCTCATTCTGTCCTCTCTGGGTCTATCTCAGCCACCCAATTTCACCCTCTTGAAACAGAAGGCGGTGGTAGTATTAACAGGGATTCTCCTAACATTTTACTTTGGGAGGGGAAACATAGTAAAGTGCACTTGTTTTATGCTAAAATGCAACACTAGGAAAGCATAAATGAATGCCTCAACATGTAAAGTTGATAACATCTTATTTATATTTCATTATCTATAAAGAGATCTAAGAAAGAGTTTGAGGTTAACATATTGTCTTCATAGGTGTTACCAGTTTCTCCCTGATTTTAAGGTTTGTACCTTAGAATCATTACTGAAAGATTGTCAATGTTTGCAATTTAAGCATAAAGGCCATTGGAAAGAGTGGGCACAGTTACTTTCATTGCTTGGGAAATAGGCTCAGTAAATGTGATAACAAGGTGAACATTGGAGCAAATGCATTTGTATCCTCTTTATCTCAAGCACAGAGCCAATCTGGAACTCTAATTCCTTGAGAAGATGATAAATGTTTTCTGCCAGTCTTTCCAACTGAACAAACTCGGTTTGATTGGTATTAATCACTTCTGGCAGGCGATGCTCAAGCCTGCTCACTGCAATCTAGGTGAAAAGCTCGTCATCAGTATCACATAATGAAATGAAAGAGATGAGACAAAGAGAAGAAATATTTCCATTTACCTAGTCATCAGAGTGTCAAGTTAAATAAGATAGGAACTATTTATTTTCACATGAACAGTTTAAAATGCAAACCTTTAATAGAATTATTTTTTTTCTTTGCTTTTTATTTAAAAAGGAGAAATTAACCCAAATAATAATCTATGACTTGCTTATGGTAGATGGACATCCTTCATTCTCCCAAATTCTCTGTGACTTTAGAAGATTTTCCTAAAATCGAGTTTTCCCATGAGCACACTACACATATATAAAGAACATATAAACAAAGATGCCCTATCAAGGGTGGAAGTAATCTGAAAAATAGTCTTTTATTGAATGGATATTTGTGTACCCCCCCAAAGTTATTTGTTGACACCTCTTCCCCAGTGTGATGATATTAGGAGATGGGTTTTCAGAGGTGATAAGATCATGAGGGCTGAGCCTTCATGACTAAGATTAGTGTCCTTATAAAAGAGGCCCCAGGAGCTCCCTTACCATCTGCCCCTGTGAGGTTCTAGCTAGAAGACTGCCTTAGACAAACAAGGATGCTGGCTTTTACCAGATACCAATTCTGCCAGTGCCTTAATAATGGACTTCCCAGCCTCCAGAACTGTGAGAAATAAAAATCTGTTTTATGAGCTGCCCAGTC
This sequence comes from Cryptoprocta ferox, assembly GCA_028646485.1. NCBI lineage: Eukaryota > Metazoa > Chordata > Mammalia > Carnivora > Eupleridae > Cryptoprocta > Cryptoprocta ferox. Next base: position 36,715,616 of record CM053573.1, read on the forward strand.
TGTTGTATGCTGTTAGAGCAGCTCAAGCAGAGTAGGATAGACTTTGAGATGGTTAAGTAAGATTTAATAGTCTCAAAATGTATCCTAGTTCAAAAATATCCCCTGTCATAATTTGACTTTTTCTTTTTTTCATTTTGCTGTGTCATATTCCCTGTAAAAATTTGTCTGTTGACAATGCAAAAACCCAGGGGGCTGGTGGGTGGAGATCTCACTCATTCACTTCTTAGACTGATTCAATCTGATTGTCATCCTCCTAATACCTAGATAACAATAGCTAAATTGGAACAATTAGTTTGCTTCCTTGAGCAAAAGTCAGGCAGAAATTGTAGCATTTTATTTGATAAATCAATTTACTTTTCCGTCTTCTGTCAGAGAACTCATATACATTACTCTTTGAGTTAAAGATTAAATTGTGGGCTTAAGGTGATTTAAATACATACATTAAAACTGATATTTTGAGGGAGGAATAGAACATTCCTTAAAATAAAAGCAGTTAATTGATGTTTAATGGACACCTCTATTGTTTTAGTAATTATTTAATTGTATTAATTTGTAAGTGGTACCTTGATGCTGTCACTCATATTTGCAGGTTAACTCAAGGCAATGTTTTTGAAGCCAACTGTTTTAAAGGTGACCCATCTATGGGGCAGAAAAAGCACTATTCTGAGAACTATATAGTGAGTTCAGCAGTTAAATTTATCAACCTACTCTCTGAAGATAACACTGGGATTATCCTTACAGTACTGATTTTAAATACTAAGTGTATGGAATTTTGAATGTTAAATAATAAGATGAAAAACTTAAAAAAATCTTAAAAAAAAGATTTCACTTCTAGGAGAAAATAATTTTTCAGGATATCTTTTATAAGATTTCAACTACCAGTCATGTGACTTCCTTCTTTCATCTTGGCCTGGATAATACTTCTCTTTTTAGTCTCTAACTCCCAGACAATCACCATCACCATTGTCTTAGGGCATCTTTGTCCCAGCACTGAAGTGTTGGTGGCTCAATTTTTACCTGCAAAACCAACAGAAGTGATTCTTAACCATCAAAATTTCAAGTTTTTCAGGGACCTGTTCTTACACTTGATTTATTTTATGTTATAAATAATTCACTTGATAGAGTATTAGTTTTAAAAATTTATTCATTTGTAATCTGAAGATCAGATCTGGATTGATTTATACAATTTTCCCATAGTTTCTGAGAATTATGGGAAAGTTCTGGCAGATACTAGAGACAATGCTTTGTGAAGAACTTAAAATGCTATGAAGACAACCAGATGCCTGCAAAGACTAACATATTATCACCATGATTAAGCGTTTAGCAATACAGGAGAGGGTTGGGACTGTGAAAGAGATTATTATACTACTTCAGCACCAAAGTGGGAAACACAGCAGCAAGTCTGAAGAAATTCCCCAGTGTGGTTTCCAAATACTTAAACTGAGTTCCTCTAAAAATTAAGAAATATTTTTTAAAACACATATTTTCTGAGGTTGGAAAAGAGAGCCTTAATAAATCCATAAAGCTAAGAAGGTGCTTTTGTTGTGTGTTTTGAATCTGTTTTGTTTTTGCAACTAATAGAAATTAGTAATAAAAACACATGCTTTATGAAATAATAAGCAATTATGGAGTATATTACAGGTTTCTCCCAGTATCCAAAAGTACAGAATTCCTATGGAACCTTTTATAAAAAGCCAAAATGGCATAAAGCAAAGAAGCCATTACCATTAATTTATAAGAAAAAACTTTTGAGCATTCCCAGACCCCAAAAATAACCTCTCTTAGGCTTTTCTAATACCTTAGGATACATCTCATTAACAGATACACAAAATAAATTAAGATGAAGCACAGATGTTCACAGACACAGTTCCAAGCCATGTCAGCTGAGTTTGAAGGTAGTTCCCAGGGAAGGCTATTGGTGGGGCCAATATTGCTTCTCTAGCTCCTTCTCCTTCACTCTTCACTTTCACTACATCTTACAAACCACTTCAAATAAGTATAAAATTTTGAATTCTAAAATGTCTCCCTGTAAATAGAATTTACCATTGTTTTCTGGAACACCCAACAGTTTTATCACATGTACTATCATTGGGGAAATTTGCTTCTCTTGACTCTGTCAAAGTAGAAGCAAAAATACCCAGCTTCCCCAAGTTTTGTGTCTAGGACCTAGTCTGATTAAGTCTACAATTAAGTAGACTTGTTTGAAGGTCTAATTTAAAAATAAGCAAGCTGCGGAATGAGGTTCCATACAGAATTAGCTGTGTTGGTTAGGGGAGGTGCCTAGCACTAATTATAAGGTCAAGATCCTAGAAAAGAAGTAGCAATGACATTAAACTCTAGTTCCTGGCAATAAAACTTGCTGTATATCATCACCATTGATGGCTTGAGTGGAAAAGGAATGTTTTCTCATTTGGTCAAGTTGGTAGCCAGGTTTATAGCATTGTTACTGCAAACTCACCAAGGAATATGTTATCTAGCTTTCTCAGTTCTTGAACTACCCAATATCCTTTTACTAAACCCCTTTTCTGCTTCATCTAGCAGTCAGCTTTTATAGTTGCAATTGAAAACACATATTAAGGGTTTCCTAAGCATAAATCTTCTCTTCATCCCTGCTGCTGATGGGTTCTTATTCTCCTATCATCTCCCAATTGGCCTCCTTTCAATGATCTTTCTCTTCTTCAATATATCACATAAGTTAATTTTCTAAATATAAACCTTGTCAAACCTGATTTAATTTTTTGATTTAATATATCTGTTACTATCATAGTTGATATGGTTTACTTATTTTACTCACTCCACCAAAATAATAATCCATTTTTTTCCTTGTATATGCTGCCAAAGTCAATTTGTAATGAGTTGTTGGCCTTTTGGTTTCAAAGATATGTCTGCAATGGATGATTAACATTGTAAAATACAATAATTGAGTGTTTTTTTTTTTTTTTTACATATTGGGCTTATTTTTAAAATAAAAAGTGAGTAGTTGAGGAAGAATCCTGGGGAAAATAGTCTGGCATGAAGAACGGCTCAAGTCTTGATCTTCTAGATATTATACTTGACCTTATCTTTGTCACACAGTTTGTTAGAATGACAGATGTCAACATAACAAAGATGAGAGGAGACTGATCATAAAAATCAGAGTGATAATTTATTAATTTGAATGATAAATATAAGTGCTAAGTGAAAGAAATATTTGCAGCTTGCATATCAGCACATGCTCTCCCTGTAGGCGAACTTCATGGAAAGCAAATTGACAGAAGGTTCCTGGCTGAGCTTCAAATCAGAGCAAAAACGCCCATCCTAATAATTCAAAGATTTCCTGGGCCCAGACTCTGATGACCACATATATGCTGACAGATTGTCATGAAATTAGATAATTGATTTCTCTCAAAGAACACCATTTTCCCAGCTGGTACTTTGAAGGGCCTGGTCAGTGTTGATTCCTTGAAATTGGCATTTCTTCTTACTCATTTCCATCTCTTTAAGGTGATGTTTGGCTCTCTCAGTTAGGATTCACAATATGTTGATTTTTGAGTTCAATTCTCAAATGACATTTTACATACTGTTCAGTTTATTCTTATTGCCACCTATGTTAAGGGACATTAGCAGGTTTACATTTAGTGTTGTAATAGCTGCATTTGTAAAATGGTGTACATTACTATAAGTTTCTCTTTTATGGTCATTCTTTACATTTTCTTTATATGCATGTGGGTGTATAATTTATTAAAAGTTAATTATTAAAGTTAGAAGATAAACAGAATATACCTATTTTTCAAAAAAATTGAGCATTCAAAGGTAAAAATTTAAAATTTCTTCCATTAATTTCTAGTGTTAACCAAACAATTCTGAAATTACTTTCTTTAAGAGAGCTGAAATTTGGGGTGCCTGGGTGGCTCAGCCGGTTGAGTGTCCGACTTCAGCTCAGGTCATGATCTCACGGTTGGTGGATTCGAGCCCTGTGTTGGGCTCTGTGCTGACAGCTCAGAGTCTGAAGCCTGCTTCCGATTCTGTGTGTCTCTCTCTCTCTGACCCTCGCCTACTTGTGCTCTGTCACTCTCTGTGTCAAAAATAAACAAAAAAAAATTTAAAAAAGAGCTGAAATTTAAGAGAGGAGAACTTTGATGAGGGTCATTTGCCATGTATTACTTAATTAAATCATCATAAATGTTTTTAGCAGTAGACTGTATCTTCCTTTATAGATAACTGAGATCAGGTAGTTGGCCCAAGCCCAACCTACTTCGTTTATACCTTTTTACTTTTGGTCCTTCAGTATTTCTTTAATCTATAATTTAAAGTTCTCTAATTTATAACTCCATAATTTGAATGTCCATACCCTATTTTACAGGCCCAAATGTTTCTTCTTGATTTTTTTTTGCCATGAAGATGTGCCTTTATTATTAATTCTTGGCTCTGTTCCATATCCTCTCTAGGTTTTTACTACTTCTATAATTTTCAAAATTTCAGCACAGTCTTTCACTAATTCACCACAACTCTTTTTTCTCTACCCAATCATTACTAACTCTCAAAACATTTACAAGAATATCATCATTCATGCTCATTTCAGATAGTGTTACGTATCTAGTTGAATGTGATTTTTCAAAGTGTTTATATTTAGGCCTGATTTATAATATTGGGATATAACTGTTTATTTGCTATTAAAATGGGTAAGAATAAGACTAATGGCACTCTCCAGAATTCATTTATATAGATTTATATGAATTCATTTATATGAATTTAATTCCCAGAATAACCCCATTTTACAGATGATAAAATTTAAGCACCAATAAGTTAAATAGGTCACTGAAGCTCACACAGCTAAGCCAATGGCAAATCTGGGACTTGAATCTGATTATTCTTGCATTAGAGCCCACAGTCTTAACCACAATATTATCACTACACTTTTAACTGTCCAGAAAGAGAAAGCTAGAGTGCAGAAATAAGTTTGGAGGGCAACATAAGAACTATGAAATGTTGTCTCTTGACAGAATGAAAGATCAGGGGATGAACAAGGGACAAGGCACTGTATACACAAACTCTTTCTTTAGGATAGACACTACTGTTTACATGACATTGGCTGGAAATTACTCACACAGTCACATCTATCTGCAAGGAAGGCTGTGTAATATAATGATATTCTGGATGGCAACACACCCAGCTAACCATTTTACTACTATGGATGAAAGACAAAATGGATTTAGGGAGAAAACAAGTAGTTTCTACCATAACCTTATATTCTAATTCCATAGTATTATAGTGTGTTCTCCTTGAATTGTTTTAAACAAAACATCAAATTAAGATGATAAAATACTTGGGACACCTGAGTGGCTCAGGTGGTTGAGCGACTCACTCTTGATTTTGGCCCACGTCACGATCTCAGGGTTTTGAGATCAAGCCTCTTGTCCGGAGACATGCTGAGCATAAAGCCTGCTAAAGATATTCTCTCTCTCTCTCTCTCTCTCTCTCTCTCACTCTCTCACTCTCTCTGTCATTCTCTCTCTCTCTCTGCCTCTCCCCAACTCATGTGCACATGCACATTCTCTATTTCTAAAATGAAAAAAAAGATAAGATTCCTACTATATATTATATGACCCTTTTACATAAATACCAATGGAAATGATTTCACAACTTTTAAAATTAACAAGGAAATAAGCAATATTTTAGTCATCATCTAAATACTGTGTCTATGTATAGATTATAGATAATATAACAGATAATATGTATATATATATAAACACCCATATTCTTATGTAATCCTTTCTAGTCTAACCATGTCACCTCATGCTTAAAAGCATCCAATGCCTTTCTATTTCATTCAGAGTAAAACAAAGGTTTCCAATGGCCTACAAAGTTTACCTGATCTGATTCTTGTCCTTTCTGTCTCCATCTCCTACTGCATTCTCTCTCTGTCTCTCTCTCACCCTCTCTCTCTTTCTCTCTCTCTCTTTCTCACCGCCCTCCAACCACTCCCTGTCATCCCTAGAGTAGCCAAAACACTCTAGCCTCTGGGCACTTGTGCTAGAAAGCTCCAACTAGAACCAGAATTAGACTCAGGGGCTAATTCTCTCTGCTCCTTCAAGCCTCCTTCATTCACATTACTCACTCAGTAAGTTCTTTCCTGACCACCTTTTCATATTTCAACCTTCATCCCCAAGATTGGCACCTTTTGGCCATCTTCCCTGCTTTATATTTATTCTCTCTGTAATATTTAGCACCTTTAATATTCTATGTAGTCTTCTTGCTGTAATTTTTTTTCTCTATTTTCTATCTTCTTCTACTAGAAAGCCACAGTCAGGAAAGTTATCTCCACAAAAGTTACCCTCTTAGAAAGAGACTTGGCAACCAACAGTAACTCAAGGAATATTTTAGATTATTACAAATGTGAGCTACCAATGTTATGTTGTTTTTACTTTTAGCACTGGAATAACTATCTGTTGACTCTATGTCTTTAAACACATTTTAATTAAATTATTCTCTATTTTTAGGACAAGTACATATTTTAGAGTTCTAGAACTACAGAGGGGCAAGAATACTGTGTCATGCTCAGTACGGATACTTTAAATCTCAAAGCAGATTGCCCAGTAACTATTTTACCACCTTCCCCATTTAAAGCCTGAGGAGTTACTCTTTAAATCAGCCAGTTCATGAAGCAGAGACGCAACTTCATCTCTCCAGTTTCGAAAGACTTGCTTGAATTTTCTCTGTGTTCTTCCACACTTTGTCTCTACTTCCTTTCCTAATTTATTTCTCAGGGGAACCTAGTTTCTTTTCTAAATTAAAGTTGTGTGCTGCCAGTTTTGATATTTTACTATCCACATTCTCATCAGTGTTATCAGCTCTAAACTTCTGAATCAAAAGCATCGCAGAGAATTGTTTTGGAATATATGTTTTGATTGAAGTATCCTCTTATTTAAACATATCAAAGTTAATTGTGATTCTCATACAAATGTCTGTGTGTGTCTTTGCATTTAGACTGTCTCTTAAATGTTGGCAAGGATTTAAAGCTATCTACTTGATGATCAGAGAATTGGACCTGACTTGAAAATTATCACTATTTCTCTTATTAGCAAAACTATTAGTGCATATTTTCTGAGGATACTGATTTTATTCATGTTTTAATTAATATCCCATAAAGTCAGATTATCACATTGCATGGTTTGACAAAATAGCTATTTACTGTAGGTAAACTCTCAATGATATCTGAGAAGAATTAAAATATTAGATATAGCAAAAAAAATGCTTGTATATTATTGGTGGTCAACTTAACCTGCTTTTGGATGTTGAATATGGAAGCATATTCCCATCCACGAGATTAAGTTCTTTGGCAAATTTTTGGGAAACATGTGAGATTGGATATGTGAGTGTGCATGTTTGTGTGTATGCATTTTATGCACATATGTGTAAGTTTCATTATGCATGTCATTTGTGTACCTGGGTAGAATTATAATGGTGCACTACAAATTCTGCCTTACAGCCAGGAATGTGAAATGCCAATTATGTTCATCAGGACATCAATTTGTCATCATATGAAAGGATATTTATGCAAAGGTTTAATTTCCTTTCCTTTATTATTAATGATGCTTTATACTTGAAAGAAATTCCATCTTGAAAGCTTCTTAGAATCATTAATCCTCATGATATGTATGAAGTAGTTAAGAATTCTTATCCATATTTTGAAATGGGCAACGTAAGAAACAGCTAACGTATATAGGTAGTCTATGTTGTAGAAAAGTAGTCATTTCTATCAAAAGAATGATTCACATAGAAAACATGCCTGAGCAGAGACAAGTTGATTGTACTTTATTTTATTTAGTCTTTTAATTTTTTCATATGTTTATACATTTGTGCATAGAATAATTTATAGCTTCAGGAGAATTCAGATGTAAAAGATTATGATCTTTTATTTTGTTATGGACTAGTAAGTATCTGAATTTGTCTTTTCTTATATCCAATGCTGTTTCAATAGTGAAGACTGATGCTGTAATTTTTGTCATGCATAGGGAGATGCATCCAAATGTGCTAATTTTTTTTAAAAAGATTATTTGAGACATCTGGTATATTTAGAGCCTCATCTTATATAATTATGATTTACTTCAGGTGACTTTAAAATTTGTAGTATCTCTATTCAATGTTTTAATTGGAGGTAGATCAGTGGCTTGTTTTATGTTATTCATATCAATTCTTTTCCAATGCCATAAATAATTTCATGTAGAAATAAAAAATCCTTTGCTGTTAATATTCACATGTTATAAGTTAAAAATGAAAGCAAAATTTAGCAATAAGTGATTTTAAATAGAGGATAATAAAGAACGTTTCTGGAATACGGTCCTGAAGATGATTTCTAAAAATACAAGAAATATTCCTATTGAAGGGGAGAAAACACTGAAATAAAAATGAAAAGTGTAGACTCTTAGAGCTAAAAAAATATGTAACTATGAATGATAAATGGCAGAAACCCCCTTTTGATTCTGCTTTTATCACTTACTCATTCTTTCTTTTCTGCTTCCTTGGCAATTTTTTTATATTTTTACTATAGCACTTCTATCTTTGTAGCTTATATATTTATGTAAGCCCCTCTGCCCCTCAGAGACAGAGTGTAAGGCATCTTTATATTTTTATTTATCTCCTCCAGCACCTAGCAGATATTAAGTACTCAGTAAATATTTCTGAATGAAAGAAAGAGATAATGGAAATTACTAGGATGCCGAAAACGACTATATTCAGAGATATTTAATCAAAGTGGGAATGCTTGAAAAATTCCATATTTTGGGGCACCTGTGTGGCTCAGTCGGTTGAGCATCTAGCTTCGGCTCAGGTCATGATCTCGCAGTTCGTGGTTTCCAGCCCCGAGTCAGGTTCTGTGCTGACAGCTAGCTCAGAGCCTGGAGGCTGTCTTTGGATTCTTTGTCTCCCTCTCTCTCTAACCCTCCCCTGCTCACGCTCTCTCTCACTCTCTCTCTCTCAAAAATAAATAAAAACATTTAAAAAAAATTTAAAAAAAAGAAAAAGAAAAATTCCATGTTTTGTGAATGGTACATTTTTGCACTCAGATTCCCCCATATCCAGGCCTATCTCTGCCTTCACTTAGCTTTGTATATGAGCAACAGAGAATGCTTTCCAAGCTCTTTTTCTTTGTTTTTTTTCTTTGTTTTTATTTTCTATTCTTTTTCCTTTTTCAGCCTTCATTCTGTTGTCTCTTTATATTACTATAGCCTAACAATGGGCACATAAAAATTCTCCTTACTCTATGTACCTTTCATAATTGAGACATTTACAAAAGGCATCTAGCAAGCTGGTTTAAAAATATGTGTTTTAGTAGTTCAGATAATTGTGGAAGTAAACATACAGAGATTTAAATACAAGATTTTCTTAGAATCCTTTTACTTTCAATAGCATGCTAAAACAATTTTTCTAGCTGTAAAAATAGTATCTGGGCACAAATTTGTCAGTCTTCTGCCTTTCTCAATAATTTTACCAACTCCTTCTGCTCTCTCTCATTTGATGTCTTCACATCTCAGGATTTCCTTACCTCATTGCAAAGTCAATGAGATACTATTTAACGTCTATTTATATACCCTTTAGTATTTCTAGATGTCATTTTTAGTTCTTTACAAATATTAGCTAATTTAAATCTCAAAAATCACCATAAGGTTGATGATATGATAAGCTTCATTTTACAGAGAAACAAACAACTTAGAATGAATAATTATTAAAAGCTAGGATTTAAAACCAAAGAAGTCTGACCAGAATTCAATGTTATGCTACGTCTCAAGTATACTGCAACTTGTAAGTTAACACACACAAAAAAAACAAAACTGTTATGTTTTAAGTCAAAAGAAATATTTTCCATACCAATCAATCCAGATGTGGCAATAAGCAAGATGAAGCAGATTTTGGCCATCCAATCCACTTAGCAATGATCTTTCTTCTTCTGGAGGTATTGCTTTTAATCAGCTGCTCCCTTAAAAGGGCCCAAAACATTCTTTTGTTTAGAATGTTTACGTGCATACATTCATTTCTTGTTTAAATATCTTCCATATAATAAGAATTTCTAAGCCCTGATGTTAGGTTTCATAAAACAACTTAAAGAGACATGAATTCCCTAAAGGGAAATCTCCTGTAAGGAAACTATGATATGCCTATATAATTTTGTCTGATTGTGTATATCTATAGCTTTCATCAAATTCTCAAAGTGACCAAAAAAGGTAGATATACTGTTTTACATGAAATTAACATTTATTGAGTAATTGTAGGGTGTTAAGTGCAATGATAAGAAGAGGTTTTTTTTTTTTATTTCATTTAATATTAATAGAGGTTCTTAAAGGGCAGAAGATTTGTGAATCTTTGTGTCCTGATCCTTAGCCTTTTGTCAAGCATTTAATGGCTATTTAATAAATATCTGTTTAATAAAGTAATGGAGTGTTTGGTGCCTGTGTATGTATCATAAATGGTTCACACATGATTCTACACCTATCTCTAAGCAGCAGAGAAACTACATCATCAATGCCGTACCTAATTATCAAAGAGGTAGCTCTGGGGGCACCTGGGTGGCTCAGGCAGTTGAGCTTCCGACTTCAGCTCCGGTCATGATATCACGGTTCATGGGTTGGAGCCCCGCGTCGGTCTCTGTGCTGACCACTAGCTCAGAGCCTGAGCCTGCTTCAGATTCCGTGTCTCATTCTCTCTCTGCCCCTACCCTGTTCACACTCTGTTTCTGTCTTTCGAAAATAAATAAATGTAAAAAAAAAATTAAGAGAGATAGCTCTGCTATAAACTGGGTCATTTTAAGAAACATAATAAAACCTATTTGCATCTTTTTTTAATAAAAAGGGGTAAATTACAAAGTGATTAATATTATCAATATGATATTTCTTCTTCATTAATTATTAAAGCTCATCAAGAACAAATATGACTATTTTATCTGATGTTTTTCTTTACATCTTAAAATTTTTCCTTTGACTTTTTTCCCTTTACTTTTTTCTTTTTAACTTTTTTCTATTGATTTTTCTACAGAGAAATTCACAGATCATAAATGTTATACTTTGATGAATTTTGACAAATGTGCACACCCACACTAAGTCAACACTCATACAAGGATGAAGAACATTTCTATGCCCACCTTTTCCCAGCAGCAAACACTTTTAATTTTTATTATAAGAGTATTATTGCCTTTCTAGAACTTCATATAAATGAAACACAGAATGTATTATTTCTATCTGTCCTTTTTGCTTATCACAATGTTCATGAAATTCAGCTATATTGTATTTATAAATAGTTGTTCCTTTTTATTGCTAAGTATTGTATTTATAAATAGGTTGTTCCTTTTCATTGCTAAGTATATCTCCCTGAATGGGTATATCACATTTTGTTTACCCATTTTCCAATTAACATACATCCGCATCTTTCCAGTTTGGGGCCATAATAAATAAATGTTCTGTGAACATTCATACAAGTCTTTTTGAGAGGATAGATGTCCTTTTTTTGTATAAATGCTTAAGATTTGAGTTTCTAAATTTGTCTTTACCCAAATTGAGAAATCTTCTGGTTGAGTTTTGTTTTCATTTTCAATCTGTCACATTCTCTTCTTTTCTTTTGGGTAAATTCAAAGTTTTTTAGACCTTTTGATATTGCCATGTACGTCCTTGAAGTTCTGTTTATCCTCATTCTATTTCTTTAATCTTTTTCTTTCTTCTCACCTGGATATTTTTCTACTGATCTATCTTGAAAGTTGCTGGCCATCTCCTCTCTCATCTCTATTTTGCTATGAATCCTTTACAGTATTTAATATCAGCTACATTCCTTCTCTTTACTTAGGAATTTCCTTGTTCCTTTTATTGTTTCTATTTCTCTGCTAAGCATTTCCACTGTTTCATTCAGTGTGAGTATGTTGCTTTACTTCATTGGGCATAGTTAAATAACCACTTTAATGACCTCATGCTATCTATACCATCTGGGTCATCTCAGAATTGGTGGATTGTTTTTTTTGTGCACAATCTGTAGATTGTTCTTTCCCATGAGAATGAATCAAAACTTCTTGATTCTTTGTATGCTGAATAATTATGTATTGTATCCTATATATTGCAGATCCTCTGTTATAGATTCTGCTGTACTCTTCTGAACACTGTCAGTAATTTGGTTTAGCCAGCAATTAATTTGGTTCAACACAAACTATATATAGACTCCATCTCTTAGAGCTCAAATCTTAGTTTTCTTTTAAGTTTTTATTTAAATTCCAGTTAGTTAATATACAGTGTAATATTAATTTCAGATGTACAGTTTAGTGATTCAACACTTACTCATCACAACAAGTGGACTCCTTAACTCCCATCATCTATTTTACCTATCCCCCACTCACCTTCCCTCTGATAACCCTCAGTTGCTTTTTTATAGTTATAAGTCTGTTTCTTGGTTTTCCCTTCTCTTTTTCTCCCTTTGCTCATTTGTTCTGTTTATTAAATTCCACATATGAGTGAAAGTATATAGTGTTTGTCTTTCTCTAGCTGACTTATTCACTTAGCATAATACTCTCTAGCTCCATCCATATCATTGCATATGGCACGATTTCATCCTTTTTTATGACTAATATTCCATTGTATGTAAATATATATTTATATATATGCACCTTGTATGCACTTATATATTTACATTGTATGTACATATACATTTACATTGTATATATACATGTATGTAAATATAAATATAAATATATACTGCATCTTCTTTATCAATCCATCAGTTGATGGACATTTGGGCTGTTTCTATAATTTGGCTATTAATGATAATGCTGCTCTAAACATCTGGGTGAATGTACCCCTTTGATTTAGCATTTTTGTATCCTTTGGATAAAAACCTAGTAGTGCCATTGCTGGATTGTAGGGTAGTTCTATTTTTAACTTTTTGAGGAAGCTCCATACTGTTTTCTAGAGTGACTGCACCAGTTTGCATTCCCACCAACAGTGCAGAAGATTTCCCTTTCTCCACATCCTCACCAACACCTTTTGTTTCTTCTGTTGTTGATTTTAGCCATTCTGACAATTGTGAGGTGATATCTCATTGTAGTTTTGATTCATATTCCCTGACGATCAGTGATGTTGAGGATCTTTCCATGTGTCTGGGGACCCTCTGTATGTCTTCTTTGGAAAAATGTCTATTCATGTCTTCTGCCCATTTTTTAATTGGATTACTTGTTTTTTGGGTGTTGAGTTGTTGTTTAAGTTCTTTATATATTTTGGATACCAACACTTATCAGACATGTCATTTGGAAATATCTTCTTCCATTCTGTCAGTTGCCTGTTTCATTTTGTAATTGTTTCCTTTGCTGTGCAGAAGTTTTTTTATTTTGATAACGTCCCAGTAGTTAAAACTCAGTCAGATTTGTTCCCCTTTGGCTTGCTTTGCCTCAGTCTCACACAGTCATGTTTCAGAATTGAACAGGGAATTACAGAAATTAAACAAAAATTTGTGATTCCCTTTCTCTGACACACTCTTTACTAGGATCATCCCACATTCTCCCTACCTCGCCAGCTTTATTGAGGTACAATTGACAAATACAAATTTTATATTTAAGGTGTACAGCATGATGATTTAATATACACAAACATGAAATGATCACGACAAGCAAGTTAATTAACACATCTATCATTTCAAAGTTACCATTTTGCTGTTGCTGTCCTTGGGAACACAGGGTTTATATATATTCTCTTTGCAATTCAAGTATACAATACAATATTATTAACTATATTCACCATGCTGTACATTAGATCCCTGGAACTTATTCATTGTATAACTGAAAGTTTATATCCTGTGGCCAATATCTCCCCATTTTCCTCACTCAACCCCCAACTGGCCCCTGGAAACCACTGTTCTACTCTTTGGTTCTATGAGTCAATAAGTGTAGATTCCACATGTAAGTGAGATTACATAGTATTTGCCTTTCTTTGCCTTACTCCACATAGCATATGTTCTGAAGGTTCATCTGTATTGTCACAGGACTTCCTTCTTTCTCATACCTGAATAATATTCCATTGTATATATACTACATCTTCTTTATCCAAAGATAGACACAGGTCATTCCCATATCTTGGCTATTGTGTATAATGCAGTGAACATGGGAGTGCACATATCTCTTGAAGCTCCAGATTATATTTCCTTTAGGTATATTCCCAGAAGTGGGATTTCTAGATCATATGATAGTTCTATTTTTAATTTTTTAAATGTTTGTTTATTTTTGAGAGAGCCCAAGTGGGCTAGGGGCAGGGCGGAGGTGTGTGGACAGAGGATCCAAAGAGGGCTCTTCATGGACAGCAGGAAGCTTGATGTGGGGCTTAAAATCATGAACTTCAAGATCATGACCTGAGCAGAAGTTGGGTGCTCAACCAACTGAGCCAACCAAATGCTCCTCCCTTTTTAAGTTTTTGAGAAATTTTCATACTTTCCACAACGATTTACCAATTTACATTTCTACTAATTGTGTATAAGGTTTCTCTTTGCTCTACACTCTCAGCAACACATGGTTTTCAGATAATAGTCATCCTAACATGTATGAGGTATTATTTCATGATCATCCCACATTCTACATTTGCTTTATTTCCCCAGAACTCTATCCTCCAGTTCTTCAGACCACAAACACTTCAAGTTTTTAAAATTAATTTTAACCCTTGAGCTAAATGTAGGAAAAGCAAGAATTCACCTTATAATGAGTCCCACTTCCTGATTGTATCTTATGTCTATATTCCATCTATTTTTATTATTTTCTGAGGGTTTCAGGTCATAATTTTTTATTGGCATTTTGCTCCAGGTTATAGCTATTATCTGACGTAGAGTCTGTCTTCTAGGAGCATAAATAGAACTAGTCACAATATATGTTTTAAAATATATAAAGAGAGGTGCCTGGGTGGCTCAATCAGTTGAGTGCCTGACTTCCACTTAGGTCATGATCTCATGGTTCATGGGTGTGAACCTCATGCCAGGCTCTGCACTGACAGCTCAGAGCCTGAAGCCTGCTACAGAATCTGTGCCTCCCTCTCTCTGTCCCTTCCCCACTTGTGCTCTCTTTCTCTCTCTCTCAAAAGTAAATAAACATTTAAAAAATTGAAATAAAATATATAAAGAAATGATTTTGTTTTCCATTTGTCCACATACTTAATATTTTGTGGGATTTTTTTCATGTATATAAGAGCTTTGTATTAGTCAAGGTTTTCTAGAGAAACAGATTCAATATGATATAGATATTTTATTGAGATGTATCTGCATATAAGGAAATATACAGAGATTTTTAAAGAATTAGCTTACCTGGCTGTGAGTTTGGCAAAGTCTGAAATCTGCAGAACAGGCAAGCAAGCGAGAAGCTCAGGAAGGATACTTATGGATCAGTCTTGAGACAGGTATCTATCTTTTGCAAAACTCAGTTTTTGGTCCTAAAGCTTTTAGGTGGTTGAATGAGGCTCACCCACATTATGGAGGGTAATCTGCTTTACTTACAGTCAACTGATTATAAATGTTAATAACATAGACAAAATACCCTCACAATATGCAGACTAGCATTCAATCAACCAGCGGGGCATCATAACCTAGTCAAGTCGACAATAAAATTAACCATCACAAGTTTTATCTTGATTCACATTTTTTCATCCCAAGGAACTCCCATTAACATTTCTTAGTGCACATCTGCTGGCTGCAGATTCTCTTAGCTGTTGGGTATATTAATCATTTTTATGTTGCCATAATTTTATATGATATTTTTGCTGGACACAGAATTATAGTGTGACAGGTTTTTCATTCAACATTTTAAAAATGTTCCACTGGCTTCCCAATTGCATTTTTTTCCTGATCAGACGTCAGTTGTATTTATTTCCCTTTAGGATATAGATAATTATATATATAATTTTCCTTGAAGATTTACTCTCTCTCTCCCCCTCACCCCTACTTAATTAATTTATTTATTTTAGAAAATTTAATGATGACATTCTTATCTGTAATTTATTTATTTATTTTGCTTGAAGCTTTTTGAATTTCTTAGAACTGAGGGCTAGATTTTTATTTTGGAAAAAAAAGGGAAAAAAACACAATTACTTTTCTGACCCCAAATATCTAAACTCCTTGTTTGTTCATTTTCGTATCTCTATCATCTCTAGAACTGTTACTGACATTTTTTTCGAGGTCACATTCTCTTGCTTTCTCTCATGCCTAATAATTGCATGCTGGCTATTGTGGGTGTTATGTTGTTGAGAGTTTATATTGATATTTTCCTTTTAAGAATGCCAGCTTTCTTCTTAGCAAGGAGGTAGATCATCTTGATCCTTTTGTGACTTTTTTCCCCCAATGTTTTTTCAGGATAGGTCTGTGGAAACCCTGACTCCAGGTTGCTACTCCTAAGATACATTCCTTCTGGTGTCTTAACTGAATGCCAGTGTGCTCAGTGCAATCCCTCCACTCTGTTTTTTTTTTTTTTTTTGAACTCCTACATCACCCAGTAATGTGTGACATCCAGAATTATGGTTCAGCTCACAGTTTTCCCAAGGTGTTCCTTTCCATGCTATTCAGATTTTCTCCCTTCCCATGGATAGTTCAGTATTTGGCAAAGACAGAACTTGTGATTCCTTCTCTCTATAATTTCTATCTTTTTTTGCCACTTCTATTTACTACCACCTTGCTCATTAAAACAACCATGATCTCCCTAGGCTCTATCACCTGGTTCTGGAGTGCATTTACTACAACATAGATGAAACTGGAGGACATGATGCTAAGTGAAATAAGTCAGACCAAGAAAGACAAATAATATATAGTATCATTTATATCTGAAATGTTAAAGAAAGAGAGAGAGACAGAGAAGGGGGATGGAAGGGAGGGAGGGAGGGAGGGAGGGAGGGAGGAAGGAAGGAAGGAAGGAAGGAAGGAAGGAAGGAGGAATAAAGCTTATTTCATAAAACAGAATAGAATGGTGGTTACCAAAGGCTTAGGGGTGCGAATGGGAAGAGTTAGGTCAGAGAATACAAACTTTCTCTGTATAGATGACTAAGCTCTGAGAATCAAATGTACAGCATAATGATTAGAGTTAATAATACTCTCTTTTTGTATGTTAATAATAATTGAAAACTGCTGAGAGTAGATCTTAAGTGTCTCTCACAATACACACACAAAAGAGTTAACTTTATAAAATGATGGATATATTAATTATCTTGACCTTGGTAATTATTTCACAGTGTATATGTACATCAAACATAAATAACATGGCATACTTAAAATAAAATTTGTCAATTATTCCTCAATAAAACTAATTCAAAAAACAGTAAAACCATCCATTGAATATTATCAAAGATATATATAGATGTCATGAAATGCTCCTCAGTGAAAAAGAAAAATTGTTTTACTAATTGAAGAAGAAAACAGCTTCTGGAACAAAGCCAGGGTAATTTTAAAACTCACTCCACATGTTACAATTCCCCCACGGATCATAGTTCTGGACTCCACATCATACAACATCTAAAAGGCAATGCTTTGTATATTTTATTCATTTTATAGTTGTTTGCAATGAGAAGGTTAGTACAGTATAATTTATTTTTATATAGCTAAGAGTGGAAGTAACCTTACGTTGTGTTTTTTAAAGCAATAACCTATAATTTTCCATAGTATTTCCTTTCGTTTCAAAGGTTTGAGAGTACCTGTTATATATATATTTTAATGGATAGTTCCACTTTTTTTAAAGCATTGATTTCATAAAAGAGGATAGTATTTCCATAACAATCATAACACAATTATATTTTTCTGAGTAATATCTTTACTTTGACATAAGATAGTCATTGTAGTAGCAAAGAAAAGATCTAGAAAAGGGGGGAATGTCAGGCTTATCTTAGCCTCATCTGTTGATTTTTTTACAAATGTATCAGATATTGCAGTCATGGAAACTGTAATGCTCACTGATATTTAAGCTGGTTTTGTTGTAATCTACTGTGTGCTGATATTTTCAGACCCATTTTTTTATCACTAGGATAAATATTATCAATGTCATAAAATAATTATGGTAGGGACACCTGAGTTGCTCAGTGGGGTAAGCTTCTGACTCTTGATTTAGGCCTAGGTCATGATCTCACAGTTCCTGGGTTTGATCCCCACATAGGGCTCCGTGCTGACAGCACGAAGTCTGCTGGGAATTCACTCTCTTCCCCCACCTCTCTCCTACTTCCTTCCTTCCTTTCTCTCAAAATGAATCAATAATAAAGCATTTAAAAAATAATTATGGTAAAAAAAACCAGTATGTGAATACAATTGCATAAATACTGTAATCTAGATAAAGATGGTGTTATTTAAAACTGTTACTGATATGCAATACTATGATGATATGGTTTAACTTATTTTTTCATTGAGTAAAGATACATTTAATTTTCAAAAGATTATTTAGAATGTGGATATACAACATAAAACACGTTAATTTAACATACAACATTTTGAAGTCAAGGCTGATTTCTCTTTTCTTTTTTAAACAATTTTATCAAATGTTATTTCTATTCATTTAAAATCTACATTTTACATTTCAAAAATACATAAATATCATATATTGTGTATATATTTAATTTTATTAAAATTTCTATTAATTTTCAGTGATGGATATTGTTTTCTAGTTACTCAAAGATTTAAACTTTGAACAGTTTTGTCTTTAGTAAGACATTTTAAAAGTAGTTTAAATTTTGGACAATTCATATACATTTCATACACTTCATCTCTCTTAAAAGTTTTCAAGATACATTACTTCTAACAATGAAGTAATTATCCATTAGAGTTTGATTAATTAAACAGATTTGAAAGACCCCTCTTTTTAAAATTTAATAGAAATTTACATTGAATCCTAAAAACTGTCACTGTAACTAGATCATTTTTGGTGGGTATAGAAAATATAATATATTGGTTTTATTCAAATCCTATTCTAATCTTCCATTAGGATAATTGGAATAATTCAAAAGAGCTAATTCTGTTTAGGGAATTGATTTATGAAGTGCTATTCCTGAATATTAACTTTAAAAAAATCATTTTATTCTGTGTCTCCTTTAATGACTGAATTTAAAATGAACTTTTATTTTAAATTTAGTATTCAAAGGAAGAAGATAATTGTCCTTACTGACCCTTATTATAACGTATAAACCAGTTTATTATATATTTTTAATAAGAAATAAACTAATACTTCAGAAATATCTTATCATCTGGTATTTTCCATGCAAACCTCTTTTAGCTGTTTATAAAAGATCTGAATATGATGTTTTCAAGCTTAATGGAGAAGTCATTAGTATTTTTTCTTAAGAATGCCAAAATAAATTTCCTTAATTTTATAATTCCAACATCTATTTTACCTTTCAGATATTACAAAAAGATTAAAGTATCAATATCACTATTAGAAGGTGTTTAAGATTGTTAAGTGTGCCTCTTAGAATAAAATTTTATAATTTTAAATATCTTAATATATAATTATAATTACTTCTGAAATAAATTCAATGTGAGTCAGTTTTAATTTTCACATATTTAAAATAATAATAATTTGTTTCTAAAATTAACATCTTGTATTTAGACATACTGATAAAGTTTTGAAACACTGTAATAATTTAAACTTTAATTATTATACACTTCAAAATATTGGAGATTCAAGGTTACTGAATCAAAGTATCAATTTCTTCTTAATACAATATCAATACACTCAAGAACAGAAATTAATCTAATGACTAGGAGAGATCACAAGGGAATGTCTTTTTTTCTGGTTTTAGGCAGAAAAATAGTTCAACTATCCTAGAAACACAATACCTAAAACCAAATTCCTACAATACCCATTATTTTTTTAATTTCTTAATCTTATAGTCTAGAAAATGTTTACATTTATGTTATTCAGAGAACCGAAGTGACATTTTTATCATTCTATAATTAGGGTAGATGTACTCTCTCCCACACTCCAGTTCGAGATATAATTGATAATGATTTGATGTTTTTATTATGAAATGATTACCACCACTACAAGCTTAGTTAGTATTCATCATCTTATATAGATACAACAAAAATAAGAAGAAAACTAAAAAAGAAAAAAACATTTCTATGTGTGTGATATGAAATCTTAGGAATTACACTCTTAAAAATGTTTATGTGTATCATGCAGTAGTGTTAACTATAGTCGTGGTGTGCATTATACCCCTAGTACTTATTTATAACTGGAAGTTTGTACCTTTTGACTATCTTTCTCCTATTTCGCCTCCCCCCACCTCCCATTTTTGTAATCATAAATTCTGATTCCTTTTTACATGAGTCTGTTGTTTGTTTTTAGATTCTGCATACAAGTGAGATAATACAGTATTTGTCTTTCTCTGACTTATTTCACTTAGCATAATGCCCTCAAGGTCTATCCATGTTGTCACAAATGACAGGATTTCAGATGTACTTTCTTAACAGTTTGAAATATAATTCATATGCCATATATTTCACCTACTTAATGTGCACAATTTAATGGCTTTTGGGAAATGCAGAGTTGGACAAACATCACTAAGAAAAGAAACTGAACACATTAGCATCTCTCTCCAGTTTTTCCAATTTCTCCAGCCCTAGGCAACCACTAATCTACACTCAGTCTCCACTGATTTGTCTATTCTAGAAATTTTATATACGTGAATTGTACAATATGTGGCCTGCTATGTCTGGCTTCTTTTAATTAGCATAATTTCATGATTCATTCATGTTGTAGATTAGAAGATACTTATACTTCATTACTCTTTTTTTTTTTTTTGGCCAAATACCATTACATTGTATTATATACCACACTTTGTTTCTATATTTATCATTTGGTGGACATTTGGATTATTTCCATTCTCTATTATGAACTATGCTGCTATGAACATTCATGTACACATTTTGTAGATAAATGTCTTAATGTCTTTTAGGTATACACCTAGTAGTGGAATTACTGAGTCATATGGTAGCTCACTAATTTCACATTTTGAGGAACAGCCAAACTTTTTTCCATAGCCAGAGTATTCCTCTTTCCAACCAGAGATATATAAGGATCTAAATTTCTCCATATCCTTGCCAACCCTTGGCACTAATTGTCGTTTTGATTGTAGCTATGCTAGGTGGATAGGAAGTAGCATCTTATTTCTTATTGTGGTATTTTTCTAATGGCTGATCACATGTAGCACTTGTCATGTACTTATACGCTATTTGGATATCTTTTTTTTTTAATTTTTAAATTCTATTTAAATCCAAGTTAGTTAACATATAGTATAATAATGATTTTAAGAGTAGAATTCAGTGATTCATCACTTACATATAACACCTAGTGTTCAACCCAACAAGTGCTTCTATATTGTTTTCCAGAATGGCTGTACCAGTTTGCATTCCCACCAGCAGTGCAAAGGTATTTCCATTTCTCTGCATCCTTGCCAACATCTGGTGTTTCCTGAGTTGTTAATTTTAGCCATTCTGACAGGTGTGAGGTGGTATCTCATCATGGTTTTGGTTTGCATTTCCCTGATGATGATGATGGGTGATGTTTAGCATCTTTTCATGTGTCTGTTAGCTATCTAGATGTTTTCTTTGGAAAAGTGTGTGTTCATATCTTTTGCCCATTTCTTCACTGGGTTGTTTTTTGGCTGTTGAGTTTGATAAGTTCTTTATAGATTTTGGATAATAACACTTTATCTGAAATGTCATTTGTAAATATCTTCCTCCATTCTATCAGTTGCCTTTTTATTTTGTTGATTATTTCCTTCGCTGTGCAGAAACATTTTATCCTGGTGAGCCCCAGTAGTTCATTTTTGCCTTTGTTTCCCTTGCCTCTGGAGACATGTCTAGTAAAAATTTCTGAAGGCATGGTCAAAGAAGTTGTTACCTGTTTTCCCCTCTAGGATTTTGGTGGTTTCCTGTCTTAAATTTAAGTCTTTCATCCATTTTGAGTTCATTTTTGTGTATGGTGTAAGAAAGTGGTCCAGGTTCATTCTTCTGCATGTCGCTGTTCAGTTTTCCCAACACCATTTGCTGAAGAGACTGTCTTTTTTTCCACTGATTACTTTCCTGTTTTGTAAAATATTACTTGGCCATACATTTGTGGGTATTTGGGTATCTTTGGGAAAATGTTTATTCAGATCTTTTGCCCATTTTCAAATTACATTGCCCATCTAGATACAAGTCCTTTATCAGATATATGCTCTGCATATATTTTCTCCAATTCTGTCAGTTGTCATTTAACTTTCATGATGATATCCTTTGAAGCACATGAGCTTTTAATTTTGGTGAGGTTGCATTTATTTTGTCTTTTATCACTTATGCTTTTGGTGCTATATTCAAGAACCTTTTTCAAAAAATTTTGAAGGTTTTTTTAAAAGTAAAAAAGAGTTTATTTTTATGTTTTCTTTTAAAATATTTATAGTTTTAGATTATATATTTTGGTCTATGATCCACTTGGAATTAACTTTTGTATGCTTTGTAACTGTGCAGCCACTCTGGAAAACAGTATGGTATTTCCTCAAATAGTTAAAAATAGAACTATATGATCCAGCAATTACATTACTAGGCATTTACCCAAAGGATACAAAAATATTAATTGAAACAGATACATGCACCCTAGTGTTTATAGAAGCTTATATACATAGGCCAAATTATGGAAACAGCCAAAATGTCTATTGACTGATGAATGGATAAAGAGGATATGGCATATAAATACAATGGACGGTTACTCGGTGATCAAAAAGAATGAAATCTTGCCATTTACAATAATGTGGATGGAGCTAAAGTATATTATGCTAAGTGAAATAAGTCAGAGGAATACAAATACCATATGATTTCACTCATATGTGAAATTTAAGAAATAAACAGGCAAAGAGAAAAAAGAGAGGGGGGAGGCAAACCAAGAAACAGGCTCTTAAGTATAGAGAAAAAACTGATGGTTTCCAGTTGGGAGGTGGGTGATGGGATGGGTTAAATAGGTGATAAAGATCAAGGAATACACTTGTGATGAGCATCAGGTGTTGTATGTAAGTGTTGAATTACTAAATTGTACACCTGAAATTAATATTATATTGTATGTTAAAAAAGTGGAATTTAAATAAAAACTTAAAAAAATTAAAGGGGTACAATTTTATTTTTTTATTATTTTGTATGTGAATATATAGTTGTCCAAGTACTATTTGATGAAAAGACTATTATTTTTCAGTCATCATTTCTTCATTTTTTTCTGCTCCCTTTTTTCTGTTACTCTTATTATGTGTATGTTGCTACTCTTGCTGATATTCCACAGATCTTTAAGACTGTTCATTTTTCTTCATATTTTTTCTCTGATCTTCATACTGAACACTATATATCAATCTATCATCAGAATAGCATATTCTTCTCTTCTGCCAGCTCAAATCTACTATTGAAATCCGTTAGTGAATTCTTCATGTTGGTTACTGTATTTTTCAACTCCAGACTTTCTATTTGACTTTGTAATGTCTTTTATCTCTTTATTGATATTCTCTATTTTGATGAGTCCTTGTGATCTAACTCTTTATCTCTTTAAGTATGTTTTACTTTAGTTTTCTGAAATTATTTATAATAGTGCTTTGAAATCTTTGTCTGTAAAGTCTGACATTCCTGCCCTCTCAGAAAGCAATTTTCGTGGCCTGTTTTATTCCCTAGTACATGGGTAACACCCTTCTATTTCTTGGATGTCTCATTTGTTGTTGTTGAAATGGTGATATTTGAAATAATCTATTGTGGTGATTCTTGATACTGATCTAGCCTTCCTTTCTAGGATTTCTTGTTGTTATTGTTTCTTGGTCTATTTGTTTAATGAACTGGCTGGACGATCTCAGTAATTTTTCCCCCATAGTGTGCAGCCCCTAGTGTCACTCATAAGAGTTACATGGCACACCGTTGGCCATGCTCACATGATGTTACATTGGCATGACAATGGTTTTAGTAGGGCTTTCTTTCACTGTCTCTTCCCTGATCTCTCTTAAATTACCTACATCTATTTAAATATACACAATTAACTAACTAATGGTCAGTTAATTTACCTATGATTTTTTTATAATGCTCTGGAGCATATATCATTCCATCGTTTGATCCATTAAGTGTTAACTCCTTTGTAGGGGTAGTTTTTAAAACTTTGAGGCATGTCCTCACCCCAGGGAGACTTTTAACTTCTCTTTCCCTTGTTCTCTTAAAATTCTAGCTCCTCTATGGTTTATTTTGTCACTTTTTTTTTTCTGACAATTGAAATTCTTTCTTTCTTTCTTTCTTTCTTTATTTATTTTTTTTAAACTTTATAGTTTATTGTCAGGTTGGTTTCCATATAACACCCAGTGCTCTTCCCCACAAGTGGGGACCTCCACCAAGACCATCACCCCGCTTTACCTTTTCCCTTCCCCTTCCCCCCTCAGTTTGTTTTCAGGAATCAAGAGACTATTTTGTCACTTTTATGAAAACATTATAGTGATCTTCACGGAGAGTAATCTCCTGGAATAATGAAATTATTTCCTGTCTGAAATACTCAGATATAGGATTATCACCATAAAAGTATGTGTAGTAGAGTGACAAATTTAAGATTATAGGATCTTATTTCATCACATGAATTAACACAGCTAGTAATAGTAGTTAACTAACAGCAGCCAAAATTAGTCCTATCTATGTAAAATATAGGGTGGCCTTAGACCTGTATTATGAATTTTCCTTTCTATATATCACTTAATAGAATGAGATCAATGACTATTATTTTATAATTTTAGCAATTTTTTAAACATCTATTGATTGTAATTTCATATATATATGCAAATATATCTGCATATATATATACACACATGTGTGTATATATATACATATATGTATATGATATTCACATCTAAATAGAATGCTACTTTTAAGTAGGTCAATCTAAACTTAAGAGATTATTGAGAAATAACTACATCATTATATTCATATATCTTTTAAGAAGGTTTAACCCCTCTGGGCAGTAATAGAGTTAATGATGCATCAATATATAGAAAATTTCATAGTGCCATTTAAATAAAGCAAAAATGTGTGACAGGTGAGTCAACTAAATGCATTGCTTAGATATGATTTTTATTATAACTTGATAATCAAAGAGTTGCATTTGGGGATAACATAGAATGACACATGAGCATAAAGTGTTATAGATGCTGACTGGAGAAACTATACAATTATTTTATAATTTTTACTAGAAATATTTATTTAGTAATATTAACATCAAATATATTATGAAATGCCCACATGCAATTAAATGTATTCTGACTTTAAAAAATTTAAATGCATAATGGTGTATATAGAGTTTATGATAATTCCATTGCAGTAAACAAAAAATATAGTTAAGCATTAAAAACTAAAGCATCTGAAATTTTGCCTTATTACCACATTAATTCTTTGTTGCAAATAGAATGTAGTTATAGTTGCTTGTCAGGGATAGTGATGGGTTGTTGAGAATAACATTCTGCCTCAGGTTGATCACTTCTTCTTCAAGGATTTTGTGTCTTACCCTGTGATTTGGAAAGCTTAGTTGACAACAAACCCTCAGATAATCAGTCCTTGGCAGACACGCTTACAGAAACCAAATTCATGAGGAAAAGTTTTGTAGCTAAAGTCAATTAATTTCTAGTGAGCGTTATACCTGCCTCAGGTAAAATGTAATTCTAAGTGGATTGGGCATCCACATTCCCAAAAGAAATAATCTAGCACAATTATTTTGGATTAATCAGGAGGCTTTGGTCTCCAAATCTCCATTTCATACATTAGAAATAAAATATAAAAAAAGTAGTGAAATTACTCTCTGTATTAATAATTCAATCAGAAAATAGAATGTGACGATGGATGAATTCATTGCACCCAAATTTCCAGGACTACAAAAAAAAATCTATTTGTAATAGTTGATGTAATTTTTAAAATAATAAGAATAAATGGATTCCAATTTCTAGAATTCCATGTAAGGACTCACATGCCTATGAAATTAGCAAGATATGTACAATTGGCCTAGGGAAAGAATCAAATGTAGAGTTCAACATCTTCCCTGTAATGCTCTATGATTAATTTGGCTGTTCTTCTGATTCTCTCTTTTCTAATGCACCACTTTTCAATTTATCATCTCTCAACTCCAAATACCCACTTCTCTCTCTCTCTGGTGAAACTCAGGCTTAAACTCTGTAAACCACATTTATTTTTTGCCTGTTATTTCATAAGAGATTAAGTCAGTAAAAAGCATTGGGAAAAGATAGCAAGGCTAGA
Organism: Cryptoprocta ferox; assembly: GCA_028646485.1. Classification (NCBI taxonomy): domain Eukaryota; kingdom Metazoa; phylum Chordata; class Mammalia; order Carnivora; family Eupleridae; genus Cryptoprocta; species Cryptoprocta ferox. The sequence continues at coordinate 36,741,845 of CM053573.1, forward strand.
CAGAGGAGTAAAGACTTGCTCTTTCCTTTCTCTTTCCTGTTTTCTTCCTGTCTGCTTCCTGTTCCTCTTCCTTTTATTCTTGTAGTCCGAGAGATAATAGTTATTTCTTACAATTGTAATTTCTGCAACAACTTAGAGTTCTTTATTCCTTTTTAGTTAACTAATTAAAAATGTTATACCTAGTTAAAAAATCCTTATATTCAGTTTTTTTTATTAAACTTTATAGTTTATTGTCAGGTTGGTTTCCATATAACACCCAGTGCTCTTCCCCACAAGTGACCTCCACCAAGACCATCACCCCCATTTACCTTTTCCCCTTCCCCTTACCCCCTCAGTTTGTTTTCAGGATTCAAGAGTCTCTCGTGTTTTGTCTCCCTCCCTCCCCCTAACTCTTTTTCCTCCTTC